>JANBXA010000641.1:9317500-9917500 GCA_030556225.1 Cricetiscus sungorus
CTAGGTGAGCTCTCGTCTGCGCTGCTGTACTGATCTCACTGGTGTTTCCTGAGGAGCAAAAGCTTTCTGGATGGTGATGATGAGACAGGCCGGTTCAGTTGCAACCCAGCCTGAGTTACAACTCCCTCCCAGATAACGTGCCCCCAAATAAAGCCAGCCCATTTCAGCCCTGTAACATCTGTGCTGCATTTTAATTCCTCCAGATGTTTAGAGGCTGCTTTCTACCCTTTGGATGCACGCGCACGCGCGCGCGCGCACACACACACACACACACACACACACACACACACACACACACACACTTGGAACAAGCTCTGAACCTAGTTTGGCATCTTTAGCATACGAAAGTCTCCCCTTCACTATCCTTCAGGGTCACAGAGAAAGCTTTGGATCGCCTGCATTGAAGAAACCATTCTTCTGGCTGTCACAATTTTTATCTGCATAATTTACTTCTTCCAAAAGCTGCAAGGGTCAGCAAGCCACCATGGCCCATCCTGTCCCACCTGTCACTGTTTGAGGCACACTCTTCCGACCAGCTGGACAACTCACTCCCCTGATGTACCCGCTGTTTAAAGCGCATCATTCATTACCATCAGAGAAGAGCCATACTTTCTTTGAAGCCATGCTCTTGCATCAAAGTGACGTTTAGGATAGCAGTAACTGCTCAGTCATTTCCAGTCTGAGGATGTAGCCATGTTGAAAGTGTGGCACTGCAGGAGACCAGAGAGGAATTGAAAGAGAGCTTGAGCCATTGCAGCAGAACACATCCTCTGTGGGTGGCCAATCACTACAGCTGAACACACCCTCCATGAGTGACCACTCACTGCGGCTGCGCACACCTTCTCTGGGTGACCAATCACTGCAGCTGAACACACCCTCTCTGGGTGACCAATCACTGCAGCTGAACACACCCTCCATTGGGTGACCACTCACTCGGCTGCGCACACCCTCTCTGGGTGACCAATCACTGCAGCTGCACACAACCTCCATGGGTGACCACTCACTGCGACTGCGCACACCCTCTCTAGGTGGCTTCCAGTGAGAATAATGACCCTCTTATTCAGGCCAGCATAGCACAGGTTTTCTGCATCTGTCAGCAAATGCCAACTCAACATTTTCAGACAGTGAGTCCTCAGGGACCTTACCTGGAGGATCCTTTGTTTTGGTTAGCTTGTTTTTTTGCTAGCTAGCACTACCACAGCCTACCCAAGGGTGTTAACAGTGAAACGCGTAGAAGAGGGAAAATAGAACACTTAAAATGTTCCTGACCATCATCAGGCCAAATGTCCTCAAACAGGACCCTTAATATCTGATTTGAAAAGATTTTAAAAATTATACTATAGAAGTCACTTATGGGACAGAACAATACCTTCATATGTCGAGCTTGTGAATGGCAACTATTTGATCAATTATTTCCATTTGTGGTAGGGATTAAAAGAAAAAAAAACCCAAAATTTCTTAAAATACGCAACAGTTTTACTAGAGATACATGGATGAGGTTGGCAGGTATATACTGAAAATAAAAGTAAAATTTAAATCACAAGATACAGTTCACCCTAACCATGAGACTTTAATAGAGTTTGCACAAGAGTTCACTTCTTGTTTATTTTTTTTTTTTTGTTTATGTTTGTGCATGTGTGGTTGCTTGCATGCTGCAGTGTGTGTGTAAAAGTTAGAGGACAGCTTGCAGGAATTAATATTCTTCTAATACCATTGAGTGTGTCCTGGGAATTAAACTTGGGTTGTCAGGCTTGGTGTCTTCATTTCTAAGTAAATTATTTTTCAAAACCACAAATGAAGAATGCTAATAAACTTTATTGACAGTTGTACAGTGTTCATGTTAGCATCGAAAATTCAGAGTCCTTTAAGGGAGTCACTGAACACTGCAGGAAAAGAGGAAAAGAGCAAAAGAACAATAGATATCTGAACTTACATTAATAGGTAAGTTTTTATACCGAACCAAACAGGTACAGGGACCCACAGTTGGGAGTGCTGGGTTCATGGCTAACATAACTCACCAAGTTCAAGACCCCATGTACTGCCTGTGTCTTTCTGCACATCTGGGTGGACGTCATCCTGCTTTCTTTCAAACAGACAAAATTGGCTCCTCATATGGGACTGATAGAAGCTCAAAGACTGAGCCTAATGTGGTAAGAAACTGTTAAAGGGTTAGCGCTGGCTCTGGAGGAAGAGTAATTATGCTGAATTACAGCCGCATCTGCCACACATTCACTAAACTATCAGAGAGGCCACATTTTCCTCACGTTCTACTTCTTGGATGATTTTCCATTTTCAAATAGGATACAGTACTCTAGTTAATACTTGCAAGCATTCCCCTTAAATAAACTTTAAAAAGCTTAGAAGAGCTGAAATTTTTTCCTGGAGAGTCCTCACCCCCTCTCCCTCTCCCTAGACAGGTACCAGCCAGTTACCTAGCAGGAAAGAAAATATGTGGAACATTCCTTTACACTGTGTGAATATGATTCTGAGTCGGTTTAATAAAGAAGCTGTCTGACCAACAGCTGGCAGGCAGAGGTTAGGCAGGAGAGCCAAACCAAGGAGAATGCTGGGAAGAAGAAGGTAGAGTCTGGAAGTCTCAAGGAGATGCAAAGAGAAGCAAGATGGGCATGCCGTACTGAGAAGAGGCACCAAGCAACATGGTAAAGCATAGATAAGAAATATGGGTTAACTTAAATGTAAGAGTTAGCTAGCAACAAGCCCGAGCTATTGGCCAAGCCTTTATAATTAATATTAAGTCTCTGTGTGGTTATTTGGGACAAGCCTGTAGACAGAACTTCTTTCTGCTCTGTCTATAAAGATAGGAGGGGGTGACTTCGTGTCTGCCACCTCATTCCTTCAGTGGGGTTTGATGTCTTGTGTGTACCAGTGTAAGAAGGGAAGTGGAGAGATGCTCAGTGATTAAGAGCACCAGCTGCGCTTCCAGAGGACCTGGGTTTGGTTCTCAGTGCTCACGTGGCAGCTCAAAACCACCTGTAACTCCAGTTCCAGAGGATCTGATGCCTTCTTCTGGCCCCCAAGGTCACCAGGCATACATAGAGGTAAAATACCCACACACTTAAAATGATAAAACACATTTAATAAATGAAAATAAACCACGAGAAGGCAGCTGTATGGAAAAGCTGTCCTCATATTGCTCTCATCCTCCAGAACACAATGGGATTTTCTTACAAAATTTCCATCCAGTTACGGATCCATCAATACCTAATAGCTTTGGTTTTTGTTTGTTTTGCTTCGTTGACGAAGAAAGGCATTTAAGTAAAGAAAATTGTATCAGCTTATGATTCAGAAAAAGCAACCTCCCCCACCCCCCAGGCTCTTCTTCAGGGATACGCAAGGAAGAGAGTGGAGCCTGTAGCTATGGAGTGAGGGTATCAAAGTGTTCCTCATATTCAGGCATGGCACACAGCTCAGGAATTCACAGCACCCAACTCATGGCACACAGGCAGGAAGTAGCGCATGTGTTCTCACCAAAATGCTCACACCAACTCCCAACAATCCAGAACGACAGAGAGAGTGTGTGCAAGAGAGACTAGAGAAACGAAGGCTGGAGTCCAGAATCACAGATTTTGGTCCCTATGGCTGCAGACCCAGCCTACCTACCCCCCACTGCTCTTAAGGAGCACAACAAACATTCCAGTTTTGAGAAATAACCAGAAGAACAATTTTCCCCCTTTTGCTGGACTTCTGAAACGTGCTATCTGAGAAGCTCAACACCTGGGACCACTTAGAGAAGGAAGGACGCGGTGGCCGGAGCACTACTGTTTCTTTGCCTGGGGTCTTCAGCTGTTCCTCATTGACCAGAGCCTTCAGGCTTGATGGAGATAGGATAGTGACCAGAAAAGCTCAGAGACACGCAACTCAGGATGATTCTGTCTGCCTTCTTCTGTGAGCACAGTTTGTTGAAACCTGTATGTGGAAGGGGGCACAACAGAGGCAGAGAGAACGAACGAGAAGAAATGAGACCGTTTTTTGGGAGAAAAAGTTGTTTCTATCCAGGACAACTCAGCAACTCGGGAAACTACGTTAGTTCTGCGGTCACTTCTCCTATTTCTCCATAAGGAAAAACATCAGAGAACTAATTACAATGGACCTACATCTGTCTCTTACCTCCTCTTCCTTCCCGAGTCTCCTCCCTTCCCCAAATTCATGGCTTCCTCTTCTTTCAACATTGCTGCTACATATACATATAAACAAATGAATACACAATTACAGCCTGCTGAGTCCTTTTAGGGTTATCCGCATGTATATGTTTCTAGGGAAGACCACTTGGTCAGTGGGCTCATCCCTGGAGAAGACCAATTACACCTCTCTCAGCAGTTGTTAATTGCCCATAGCTCTTCATCTAGTAGGGGAGGAAGGTGGGGGAGTGGGGGGTGAGGGGTGAGGGGTGGAGGGTAAGCGGGTGGGGGAACGGAACTGTGGGGATGGACCTGTGAGATTTCCCCATCTACAATAGGATGCCAAGTGTTATTGGGTTATCCAGGTCTTGCTTAGGCAGCCACGTTGTTGAGATTTTACGGTGTGGCTTCCCTGCTGTAGTGAGAAGGCACAAGCTCACAGCAGACTTCCTGGTCCTCTGGCTCTTCTACCAAAAGTTGTTCTTTGGTTCCCTTCTCCTACGTTCGCGTCAGTCACTAAAACACTTACCAGATCACACGGTTAGCATTACAGTTTTCATGGTGTCTTACTGATCCTGGCTGATCTACGATGAAACTGCTGTGTATGTGTTTTAATGTAAACGTAGCTTCTTTTAGGTTCATCGACAGGGACACTTCAAAGGCAGACTAGACTGTGCTCAGGCTTACAGGAGTCCTGCACACTATTAGCCCTGCCGCCTCCAAAATTCTTCCTGGGAGAGCGCTTTTTCTTGTCTGTATCTGGCTCCAGTTCTGCTAATAGAAATGACTGTCTAGTGGGCAAGACTCACCGCTTCCAGGGACCACCCCAATCCTTTATGCTGAAGTGGCCCTTAGGCATGATTGGGCAGTCTGGACTGATGTATGTCAAGTGTGTCAAAGTTCTGTCTTGGTGTATGATCTGGCCATTGTCTGTAGGTCTGCAACCTTCACACTCGAGGGACCAGACAACCATCTCCCTCAGGGCACTACAGCTCCGGCCCTATCCTCCTACTTCTTCCTGTGGGCGTTCTTCATCCCTCCCCCCTCCTACCGCCAAAGCTGGAATGCTAGATAAGCTCTGGAAGAGGTGTTAGAAGGAAACCCTTGCGTGCCAGGGAACCTTGACCTGCATTGTGCATCAAGGGCCCAATTAATCCTTTTAAGGGGCCAAGAGGACTCGTGTGATGTCAGGTGGGTGAGGCCAGTTTATCAGTATAAAAAGCTAACGGCAAGTGAAGAATTACAAAACCCTCTTAGTCATTACTTAGCATCCATCAAAGGATGCAAGCATATGCTAAACCTCAGGGAGAACCAGCTGCCCATGTCTGCAGTCACCCACACACCCAGGCACATATGAGAAGCACTAATTGGATGCAATAGCATATATGTGAAGACATGGGCTTTAGAAGGGGGATGTAGGGAGCCATGGATGGAGAAGCTTCCTGAGAGAATCCCTGAACTCCCTACGGTTCAGTCCTTACATCGGACGGGACACAGGCAGGCAGCTTCCGCTCCATAAATGAGATGCTGTCTCTCCACTGCTGTTCTTCTAGTCCTGGAGATGAGCCTTGAACACCATGCAGCCCGATTGTCCCTTGTCGTTTTTCTTTTCTTCCAAGTCATTTAGATGTGTCTAGGCTCTGGCCCCATGACTTACTCCTGGGGTGCCGTGGTTCCACTGCCTCTTTGAATCTTTGTTCCACTTCTATTCATGGGCAGAAGGACTGTGTAATATTTTGTGCTGAGAACCATATCCAAGAAGTCAAAAAATACTCCTACTGTGAACTTTGCATTAAAGCCCTGGTCCATGAGTTGTCTATAAAACACCATAAAATCAACTCCTTTTAGGCCATACCAAGAGCAGTTTCCATGTTGCTTGGAGCTTTTTAGAGTTGTCTCAGAGTCTGAAGGCTGCTGGAAGCATAGCGTGACCGGACAGGAGCAAGGTCAGAATCAAACACAACCTTGTACCACAGAGCCAGCTCTGGCCCAGACTTTAATGTTGATCAAACAAGACTGCCCTCATTTGTGTGGTGGGAGTCAAGTCTACAAAGTAGTTACTCCCAAATGGAACCTCCACAATCTACCAGCTGCTATCAGGCACTCTGTTCCCTGCCCTGCTGGTTGATCCCTTGCTCTGTGCTCGATACATTTGTCTTTTTCTACTCCAAATAAAAAACCCGCACTCCAATTATAAAAGCCCATTTTCCTTTGTGAACCCATCTACTGGCCCGTGGAGGCCCTTGGGTTTCTGAGAGGGTGGTACTTGGCCTGTGAGGTGATGTGTACACTAAAAACCTCCTCAAGAACCCCTCACCCCAAGGTAAGCTTCCAGGGAACAGCAGTTGCATAAGGCAAACTTGGCAAAGGCAGGGGAGTGACTGGATGCCAAGTTCAAGAGGTCTAGAGCTACGCGGTACACACCACCCTGTTGCGATCTATTTGTGGAAGACATAATTTGGATCCCGTTAAAGGGAATCATACTCTAAGGCGAACCGTACTGGCAGTCCCGCTGCAGGAGACAGAGTAATAACGGGAGGAAAATTTCACCCAAGGAGAACAGACTTGAAAGAAGAGAGAAGAGAGCCAAAAAGCAGCTCAATGTCCTCAGAGTGCTCGACACAGCAGACAAGTCACAAAGCTTTCTTAGTGGAAAGGTCCTGAAGAACAGGACTCGGCTGCAGCCATTCATTTGCTATTCAGTCAGACACAAACATATCCAGGAAGGCCTAAAACTGTGTCTGGAGATGAACTAGGCAAATCTGTAAAGATAACTCATCACTTTCTGGAGTGGATACAAAGAGCAAAAAATGGGAAAGATGCTGCATGACAAGCCAGATGCTTTGCTGGACGGTGACTCTAAATGAATAGGAAAAGGACACTGTTAACTTTCTATTTATAGAACAAGGACCCAAACAGAGACTATTTTTAAGATTCCAAAAATGTTTAACTGAAGCTTTTCCTCAGTGTTTGCAGACTCTGCCTTTGCCTTACCAGGGACTAGCTGGACAAATGGCTAATGTATTGTGAGGCTATATTTCTGTGCTTTCCAGAGGAAAAAAATCAACATAGGTAACCATGAAATTGCATTTGTTTTCTGGAGGTATCCAACACAGAACAAAACCAGGTTGCCTTTAACTCTCCTCAAAATCACCAACACAAGGCCAAAGCTAAAAGCCTCAATATCCCATTTAATGAGATGCACCACACTTCCCTATGGAACGAGGACTGTCCACTCAAGCTTTCTTCCACGTATCTGTGAACTTCTCAAAGTTCTTGACCATAAGATATGGACTCAGTCCTAACAGAAGAGCTAACATGCTCTCGGCTGTGTAAAAACTTAACAAAACAGCAGGTGGAGAAACCCAGGGAAACACTTTTTCAGACCTGCTTGCTTTGAACAGGGTTTGAAAACCTCACGCCTCTACAGAGAAGCAAGCTCGGTCCACCATTCCTCTTTGCTCACCCCACATTTCCAAGAAGGGACGAGGAAAGAAGGGATGGATCATTTCCGGGCTACTGACTGTAAAAACTCAAAGACCGGAAGAGGCAAAAGCAACTGAGATCCCTGAAAGTGAAATAAATCTACGTGATGACGAGCTGAGCTGGGGTAGACAAGTAGAGCAAAAGGAGAGCCTGCAGCAGCCAGGCTTATAGAGACCAATCTGGGAAACAGATCATCACAACCTTCAGATTCCTTAGCAACAGCTTCCATAGCAACAGCTTCCATAGCAACAGCTGGGCACAGAAGGTATTGGAGATGAATCATGATGACCTGTGACAATGGGAGGAGCAGGAAATAGGAGTGCTTGGCTAATTGAAGGCAAAGCTTCTGCTTATGTATTTGCAAAGCCTCACATATGAAGTGGAATATCTGTGTGCCGGAAGTGGTCTTGGATGCCGTGGGAAGCAAGTTGACAGATACCCACGGGAATGCCCTCCGTACAGTAAGAAAGGGAAACACAAGAACTCTGCAGGAGTTCTGGCCACACAGGAATTATGATTGCAAGCTGAGCTCTAGAATTTGTTAAAAATCCACATAATTAGGGGCGGGGCATCTCAGTAGTTAAGAGCACGTCCTGCTTACCCACAGGACCCAGGTTAGACTCATAGCATCCACGTGGTGGCTCACAATGGTCTGTAAGTCCAGTCCAGGGGTTTCAATCCTTCTGGCCTCCAAGGGCACTGGGCACACGTGGTTGACAGACAGACATCCCCACTGGTCATTATCTGGAGACATCTTGGTGTCACAGTTGACCTCTTGGTGGTACTGACATTAGGAGATTAGAATTAAGTCATTGCAGAATAGTCCCAGGTCATATGAGGAAAAATACCAGAAGCCTTGAAGCAACATTATCTCTGAATCAAAACAATCCAATAAAAGAAGTTCCTACTGAGAGGGGTGCCTTTCAGACTCCTTGGGGAGAGAGCCTGGGTAAAATTGAGAAAAGTTAATTAGGCCACAGTGGTGATAAGGAAACAAAGCCCACACAGGACACGAAAATCGAGTTTAGATATTCCTTGAGTCTGCAGTACATTTTCCAAGCTGATCTAATTATCGGGACTTCTGTGGATTCTGTCATGTTGCTGTTGTGCTGGAAGGAAGAAAACTCAATTGCACTCTACCCCAGAAATTTGGTAACGAGAACCATCTACTGAATTGTCCTTTCCTACTTAAAAACTGAGGCTGTACAATGAGAAAATGCAGCATCCGAGACAAAACAAGGCCTCTACACTGTAGGTAGTCAGAATGCCTGCCCATTAATGCCTACCACAGCTTCCAGGGTAAAGGCGAGCCCTGTGACCACACTTCCTGTGTGTTAATGTGTGTGTGTGTGTGTGTGTGTGTGTGTGTGTGTGTGTACTTGAGCATGTGTGCATGTGTGTGTGTGTGTGTGTACTTGAGCATGTGTGCATGTGTGTGTGCGTGTGCGTGTGTGTGTGTGTGTGCATGAACATGTGTGCATATGTGTGTGCCAGTGTGCATGTGTGTCTGGGGGTAGCTATCTGGAGAATTCTAAGTTACGCTAGGTTGATTTAAAGTGAGTAGGTGTCCTAATGGTTTAGGATATTGACTTTTTATTTGAGTGTGTGCATACATATGTATCTGTGCACGTGCACACACATGTGTGAAGCCAGACTTCCATGTTGAGTGTTTCCCTCCAGCACTCTCATTTTTTTTTTTAAACGAGTTCTCTACTGACCCCGGAGCTCATGAGTTCAGAAACACCAGCCGGCAAGCCCCAAGGATCTTCTTGCTTCTGCCTGTCCAGTATGAAGACTGCAGGCACTAATAACAGCACCCAGCATTTTACACAGGTGCTGGGGATCCAAACTCAGGCCCTCATGCTTGTTCAGCAGGCACCTTACTGACTGAGATGTTATGAATCCCTAAGAGGGAAGTGTTTAAAATTATTGCTAGTGGTTGTGGATTGCCCCTTTTGTTTTGATTTCATATAGCTTAAAGATATGTCATTAGATATGTACATATTTAGAATTATGGCTTCTAAAAATTTAAAAATTAGCACCCAGAGTAAAGTTCCCATGTGGAATTTTCATGTTTTAGGGGTTGAGTCTCCCCATTACCACAAACACACATACATATCTTTGTTTCTCTGGTCCTCTCCGCCCAGAATTCCCTTTCCTGCCTTCATACACTGAGTATTCTTTTACCTGCCTACCCACTTCCCTCACTTCAAAGACTTTCCCCTCATGAGCCCCTCTCTCGTCTCCCTGTCTCTAGTTGCATGCCTCTCCATGTTTATATGTGATTATAAATTGAAGCTAGGACCCACACATGCCAGAGAACATACAACACATGTCTTTCTGAGTCTGAGTTACTACATTTTCCAGTTCTTTCCATTTTCTTGCTGATTTCATTTTCTTTACTGATGAATAAAATTACATTTAATATATATATCCATATCATCTCTCTCTGTGTATATATGCATCTATCTGTCTATCTATCTATCTATCTATAGATATCAATATACCACATTTTTGTTACCCTTCGTCTGCTGGTAGACATCTAGGCTGGATCCATTTCCTGGATATTAAGAATAGAGCAGCACAGACATAGACATGGAAGTATCTTTGTGTTGGTACATAACCCTTTGGGTATATTCCAAGAAGTGGCGTACCTGGGTCATATGGTAGTTCTACATTTAGTTTTTGGAAAACCTCCACGCTGATCTCTGTATTGCAACTATACCAGTCTATATTCTCATCAACAGAGAATATGGATACCCTTTTCTCCACATTCTTGCCGGATTTTGTTGTGATCTGTTTTCATGATAGTCATTCTCACTATGCTGAAATGCAATCTAAAAATAGTTTTGTGTTTCCATGATGAAGAAGGGTATTTAACATCTCAAAAATATGCTGGCTCTGCTAGCTGTCAACTTGACACATTTACTTAGATGTATCTGAGAGGGAGGGATCTTGATAGAGAGAATGCCTCCATGGTGCTGGCCGGCAGCATTTTATTGACTGATGGTTGATGTGGGAAGACCCAACTCGCACCAGGTGATACCATCCTCGGCAGGTTGTTTGGATGATAGGAGGAGGAAGGCTGAGGAAGCCAAGGACTAACTAGGAAGGATCATTTTTCCTTGGCTTCTGTTTCAGGTTCCTGCCTTGGATTCTTGACTTGTTTTCTTTTGATGGTGGGCTTTGATGTGGAACTGTAACCTGAAATGTCTTCTTCCCAAGCTGATTTTGGTCATGATGTTTTAACACAGCGACAGAAACCCTAACTAATATACTGACTATTAGCCAATTTAGTCTTTCCTTTTGAGAACTGACTGTTCAGTTCATTGGCCACTTTATTAGCTGGAAATTTAAAAAAGAAATTGGTTATTAATCTTCCCAGTTCTTTATATATTCTAGATATTAACCTCTTGCCGGAAATACAACTGGTAAAGACGTTCTCCCATTCTGTAGGATGTTCTCCCAGGTTATCGCCTCTTTTCTACATAGAAGCTGTTGAATTTTGTGTAATGGTATTTACCCTTTTGTGGGTTTCCCCCCTATTTTATTGGGGTCTCGTTCAGAGAGATCTTGGTTATACCTACATTTTTCAAATATTTTCCTAAATCTATCAGTTTCAGGAATTCAGGTTTTAAATTAATTTCTTATATCTACTTTGAATTGATTTTTTGTGTAAGGTGACACGTAAGGATATAATTTCACTTTTCTGAATGGGGATGCAGTTTTGCCATCATTTGTTGATATATCTTGTATGTTTAAAAAGCTATGTGAAAAATTAAGTTGCCATAGCTCTTTGTGCTTATTTATCGGCCCCTATTTTATTTCTTGTTATACATTGGTGCTAATACTATGCCGCTTTTGTCACTATGGCTCTGTAGTGTAGTTTGGGGTTGTGCTGTAATACTTCCAGCAGTGTTCTTTCTCCCTAGAACTGCTTTTGCTATTCATCATCTTTTGAGTTTCAATATGAATTTTGGGATTGCTTTTAAAATTTTATAAACAATGTCATTTGAATTTTGCTGGAGATTTAATTGAATCTGTAGATTAGCTTTGGTGATATAGTCATTTCCACAATATTAATTCTGCTAATCCTGGAGCACAGAAACTCTTCCTATCTTATAGCTGTTATAATACAGTGGTGAGGGCTGGGGCCTCTCAGGTGGCAGGGCCATGGTCCTGTAGTACATTGGATGATAGGCAGTGGGTAGATGGGAAACAGAGACGGGCAGACGTAGCTTATATGGAAAGTTTTATGGGGGGGGGGTAAGAAGAAAAGGGAAGGAAAGAGAAAAGAAGTAAAGAGACACAGAACACATGGAGACAGAACTGATTCCTCAAAGAGAGGACAGAAGAGATCAAAAGTGGGTGGAGTTTTCCTCATAAAAGGCAGGGTAGGTGCACCTGCCCTGCACAGGTGGGTGAGAGGGCGGGGCCAGGTTTGCCTGGATTACACCAACAGCGCCTTTTTCACTTTCCTCTTTCAGTGTCTTAAAATTTTCATCGTGAAGATATTTCCACTCCTTGCTTAGGTTTAGCCTTGAATCTTTTATTTTATAAATTTGAAGCTACTGTGAATGACATACTTTTCCTATTTTTCTACAGGCAAGTTCATTATTGCTATACAGGAAAGCTACTGACCTGTGCATATCAATTTTGTATCGTGAACCTTGGCTGAAAGTCCTTATCAGATATACATGTTTTCTAATAAAGTCTTTAGGGTCTTTTAAGTATAGAATAATGCCACCTGTAGAAAGCCTTTTTCCATTCCTGTTTGTAGCCCTTCTATAGCTTTCTTGTGGAAGCTGTCTTTGCAGGGCTGTAATGGGAGCCAGCCGACCAGCCTGAGGTTCGTACCTGAGATGGGGTGTGTGTACTAAAGAAAAGCTAGCTAAAGAAGTTAAAGGAAAAGATGAAGATACAGAAATAAAATCAGGAGGGCAGATCCAGTCAATACTGAACGCCATGAGTTTTTATCCTTTACCACTCTTATATACCTTAACCAAAAAGGGGAACATGGTATCATGCACATGGAACAGACTTTCCTTCCTCTTTTCTCCAGGATTCAGTAAGCACACCTCAGATTCAACTTCTCTTTACCCAGCGTTAAGGTTCAGGAGTAACCGCAGCTCAGACCAGGTCTGTTGTTATTTAGAAAAAGACAGCCAAGGCCAAGATCGAACATCCTACTGTAGCCACACCTTTGACCTTTAGGTCTTATGACTTACTGAGGATAGTTTTGAACTCTGCCCTTGAGCCAAGATGGAGTAGAGCCATCTTATGGGCACAGACACTTTCTCTTGCCTCATTGCCCTATGTAAGACTTGGAGCAGTACATTCAATAGGAGTAGAGAGTAGATCTGACCCATCGTGAAGCTCACAGGCATGGGAGATTCCACAGCTCCAAGTGGAAGTTTCAGACCCAGACAGGCAGCCTGAGATGACTCAGGTAATGTATTCCAATGATGACTGTTTGGAAAAACCCACAGAAAAGGATTTTAAAGTGTAATTAGAACCATGTCAAAACAAACAAACAAAAAGCAAACATCAAGACATGAATGTATCCCAAAGGTAACAAAAGGAGCTGAATAAAACAAGAAAAATCAACCCAAGATGTGAAAATTGAATTCAATAAAGAGAATCGCTGAGGATAAGCCAAACTGAATTGATGATGCTGTACATGAAATATTTAATATGCCAAATCAAAATCTCAGTGGAAAGAGTAATCAACAGGATAGATTATTATCAACAAGTCTCACAGTGTGAGAGAGCCTGATTTGAAACCAGAGGCAGCAAAACTGTCGTTACTTATCATTCGTTAGCCTAGCTGTTTCTTACGGCGTTCATGCAACAAGTCATTAATACCATGTGTTAAAAGACATCCATTAAAGAATTTTCGCAGAGCCTGGGATACAGCTCAGTGGTAGAGTATAAATGCTTAGTGTGCAGGAGGCCCAGAGCTCTGAGTTCAAGCTCAGGAACACAAAGTTTGTGTGTGTGAGAGTCTCTCCTAAAGTATTTTACTCAGTCATGTTAATAAAAATTCCACAGCCATGATTTCATCAATTTTAAAATGGGTCAACTTTATCCACCAATGCAGTTGGATCTTTATTATTGAGTTATTATTGAGATCCCACCTCTAAGCACAATACCTCCCAATGCCTTATTTTCCTGCAAAGAGAACACAAAACGTATTAGGCATACAGTGTGTGTTGACAAATTTCATATTCAGACAGAACTCGATTTAGCATGAGGATGTGTCTGCAAGGCCCTCCACCAAAAGTTCAAAACAATCCAAAGAAGAGAAATGTCATCTCTTTGTACCTCCTACATTCCTGGGTTTGTACCAGAGACTTGAAAGTAGTGAGCTGATTCTTCCAAATGAATAAGCCCAGAACTCTTAGAATCATTTTGCCACACCATCAAACTCATCTCTGGCCCTCACTGAGCGTAACTTGAATTGGACCCCTCTAGCTTCCATATACTCAGGTCAGCAATCCACATGGGCCCATCAGTATTTTCAAAAGTAAAGTTGTCCAATTTAGGAACTAAAAATGTAACATACCTAGTTAAAAAACACAATATATTCAGGTAAGTTTAATTTTAGACAGGCAATGACTAATATTTAGCATAGGGATGCTCCATGTGCTATCTGGAACATACCTGTACTATTCCCCCCACCAGGTGTTTATGTGAAATTCTAACTTAGCTACAGTGTCTTGTATTTTTATGCCCTATAGAGGCTTCAGAGAGAGAATAGCCAGAACCTTGAAGAAGCAGGTAATTAAGTAAGGGAATTGCCAGGGTTGCAGGTGGGCTAGCGAGCTGAGGGGAAAGCCCTTGAAGCAACACAGATGTAGCCTTTCCGGAGAATTTCCGATTACAATGTCTAAACGCTCCTCTGCTGGCTCAGTCAATCCCAATACTTAATTGGCCATGGTTAATGTCTCATGTCAGATCCTCCTAGAGCATCCCACACTTGCAGCATGTTAAAAGGACCGTATTCTTTTGTGAAGTTGGGAATATTAATCTGACAACAGATCAACCCCCCCACCCCCCCCACCCCCGTGGCATCCGAGGCTCAGGTGCGCATTCTGGCAGGTTTCCGTTTGTACCGCTAGGCTCACGTTCCTCTTTAGAGAAATGCTTCATGGTGCGCTCTAGAAATCTGAACATGGCTGTTCTGTTCTGTGCACTTTGAAGCCCATCCGAAAGATTTTTATAAATGATGAGGTAATTCTGCGCAGAGGGCTTCATAGCAGCTGTGAAACAGCTTGCCTAAGATTGGACCTTAATCTATAAACAAGCACAAAACATTCTTCGAAAAAACTACAGAACACTTGACGTTTCTGTTGTCTGTCTGTGATCACAGTAAGGAGTGTTTTGATTGTTTTGCTTTTTTAAAGTCCTCTGTTAAAACCAGGCCCTTCTCTCTAGGCGTCTTCAGACTTTCCAGTGCAGTCCTGCACAGTTCCACAGAGGTGACAGCTTTATAATAAGAAATCAGCTTAGTGGTCACAAACACACCAAAATAACATTGAAATTCCATTAGAAACTTAATTAGTACTGTGTTTCCAGAACAGCAAGACTGAACCACACATTCGTTAGTAATTTGGCAATGACACATTTAGTGCTGTCGTTTATACTCATATGCAGGGAGGATGTACCTCAAAATAGAAGTTATTATTATTCCTACCATTTTTCAACATTAACTTACGCAATAGTAAAAATTCCCACACTATTACGAGCACTTTCCCGCCAGCCTGGTCCCAGAGCTGCGTCAGTCCCAAAGTAACACACAGAGATGCTGTATTAGATATAAAGCTGTTGGCCTGTTACTAGTGTTTTTTATTGGCTAGATTTCTCTTAAATATTAACCCACTTCTATCAATCTAAGTGTTTCCACGTGCTCTTGGCTTACCCGAAATGCCGGACCCACATCTGTTTTGCCTGCTACATCTCTGCACAGAAGGGCGCCATTTCCTGTTTTTCCCTGCTTATATTCTGATTCTGCCCAGCTATGTCACTTCCTGCCTGTCTTTGTAGACCTCCAGACCTCTATGGTTAGTTAGTGGCAGTGTCTGCCATGCCACACCACTTCCTGCCTGGGCAATGAGAGTTTTTATTCATCAACCAATAAGACAAACATATATACAGAAGAACATTCCCCATCACCACACCAAGGGAAAATACTGGCAATATACTATTTTAAAAGAATCATTTTTCCCTTTAAATAAGTTCAAGCTTGCTTGTTTTTTCTGAATTCTTTTGTTGAAGGCAGAAAAACACAACGAGGGAGGGAAGGAGAGAGGGAAGGAGGGAGGAAGAGAGAGAGAGAGAGAGAGAGAGAGAGAGAGAGAGAGAGAGAGAGAGAGAGAGAGAGAGAGAGAGAGAGAGAGGCAGTATGACTTCTCCATTCTCACTGTATGTCATTGACTGGTGCAAAATACCCACCACCACTGCCACCCTTTCTTGTGGACACAGGGTCCCTGTGCAACATAGGCTGGCCTCAAACTCACCATTTTCCTTTTGCGGTCTCCAAGTTACATGCATGTCACCATTCTTGACCCCAATAAACCTTTTAATAGCTTACAAGTATTAAAATATATGTGTTGCCAGGGACAAGACCACCAAGCAGTTAAATGACACTGAGATGGAGTTTTTCACCGGTTATTAATACCACCCATCCATATTTAGCTTTTTATTGTCCCTAAAGGAAAGCCAAAGGAGTAAGAGTGTCATTTTGGAGATTCTGACTCTCCTGCCCCGCCCACTTGGTCATCACTAAAAGGAATCACACATCCCTGAAGCATCTCAGTGCTGGCAGCCATGTTATGTTGCCTTCTCACTCAGCACGCTGAGGTGGAAGCTATGCCAGATTGTGGGTCAGAAACTGGACACAACCGATGTTGCAGGAAACTTCTAGACTGAGTGCCCTGACACTAATGAGATGTCACCTGTGGACCCGAGCCAGGACAGCTCTCAAAAGGCTTTCCTCCTAGGTCCAGTTTGCATTCTCATTTTATATGCTAAACCCCCAAGTTGGAGTGGGCAAGTCATGGAGATTTTACAGAGGTCTACTCGGCAGCCAGCAGGTTGTTAAGGGCAACGATCTATTGTTTTAGCTATTTCTCCAGGTCTTTCTGTTTCAGGTAGCGAGTGAAGTCATGCTTGGCAAATAGACAGTACAAGCAGCGCTTTAAGTAAATAAACCAGTAATCAATAATTGCTTTTTTAAAACCTAAATCTACTTCACCGAGGCTACGAGGATTACAAGCCCCAGACTCCTTAACAAGCAGGAAAGCCCATTTAACAACCCTGTTGGTGAGGATGGGAAAGCCTGTGGTTCATTCAGTTACCAGGGCAACAGGGCTTCTTAGAATCATTTGTTTGGTGTTTATTTTTGTGCCAGTCAGTATCTTCTTCATGTTTCTCCCTTCACCTCTAATTCAAATGCAAAGTACATTCTTCATCCTACTTCACCTTAGAACATTAAAAAAAAAAATTACAACTCATCTACTTTATGCAAACTACATGTAATGTTAGGAAGATAAAAAATGATAGGGAAGCCAGGCTTGGCAGCAAACTCTTTGGATCCCAGCACTTGGGAGGCAGAGGCACTATGAATTCAAGGCCAGCCTGGTCTACAAAGTGAGTTCCAGCCTAGCCAGGGATACACAATAAGATCCTGTCTTAAACAAACAAAGGAAGAAAAAGCAGGAAGATTTCGTGGGGCCACAGGGAGGCAAGAGGAGACGGAGGGTTTAGGCATCTGATGTAAACTCATAACGTGAAGTTGGTTTGTGCTCAGCTTTGTGGAGAAATCCCTGGCTTTGGTGGAGAAATGTAAATGCTATTTATGATTGGATTGGATTTTGGTTCTGGGGTTTGGGGAAGCCATCCTATGCCAAGACTCAGCAATCTTGGCTTATGATTAGTCACCTCCTATCTGAGACACAGAACTCCATTCTCTCAAGATCAAGGATGGCCTTGGTCTGTTTTCTGTCACACAGGAAATGATTCCCAAATTATATTTTTAACTGTCAATGGCAGGAGCATAGCGTTAGGCAGGGCACATTGAACAACAGTGTTGTGGGCAGATATCAGGACAAAACCATCACCGGATTCTAGCACATTTAGAACGCATGTATGAGCTGTGGCGTCAGGGGTGTCAACATATCCCCCTAGTTCCCCCTGTAAGAAATATCAGATAAGAGTCTTTCCTATCAAATACTATAAAACTTGTGTTTAGTACAAGGAGTTAAAATGCTTTCATTTGGCCCACTTTGTAAGACTTTCTTGCAAAGGTTTCAATCGTCCCCACCCAGTAAAGCCTGTGTTTACACAAAGGCCCCTCTAATAGGAATGTGAGGGCTTGGAGCAGGGACCCTTTCCCCCTTTCTCCTTTATTTCCTGTGCACCAATTATTTTCAGACTAGCCATTTGAATAAGATTGTGAGGTCTGACTCCAGCAACCAATCGGGAAAGACAGCCACTACCTTCCTTAGAATAAAAACCAAATGCACTTCCGATGGGACTCTCACCAGCTGGAGCATGGCAAACTCAGCTCTGGCTCTGCCTTTCTCCCCCAACCCCTCTGCCTTGCTAAAAACCATCAGATGACATTGCTAAAGCTAGCCCCCAACACCTATTCCCTTATTTGGTCACTTCCTCCTCCTGACACTGATTACTAGGGTCCAGCTAATAAAGGTATTTAAGTCCAGTAATCAAAAGCCCCCTTTGGCTGCCCTGATGAACAGGGCCCAATCAAAATTAAACACAGGGTTTCCCTTTTACCTTTTTAAACCACCATTTTCCTGTGGGTCACACATCTGTCTCCTCTCTATCCTTGTGCTATCCCCCCCCCCAATTCCTTCTCTCACTCCTCTGTTCCCTGCCCCTTCTCCCTCATCCTGTCTCCTGCCTTTGTCTCTTAGTCCCTGCCCTTTGTCCCTCTGGAATAAATGTTCTGAGAACTTGGTCTTGGAGTGGTTTGTGCCAACACCAGTCCCTTCACTTCCTGCCTCTGTGTTGGCTCTTCCCAGTGCACACTGGGGTAAATTTTGTATTGCCCAGACACTTGATTTGGAATGGTAGTCACTTTCTGTTCAATGGAGTGCCACAGTTGTAAACTAGGAGGTTACAGATGACTTTGCTCAGCACAGAAAGGAAAATCAATCTGTTGGGTCTGTAGCCTTGGGCAAACAATTCCAGGAAGAAGAGAAAGCAGAAGACACATGGGCTGGGCTATAGCTGCAACAATTTCCTCATTCCTGAGCCCTTCACCTTGCCCTCATAAAGGGTCACAGCTAACTTCCTTGGTAGATCCCTCCGCTTCCCACGGTAGAGAGGCTGCCCTTTGCCGTGTATGCTAATAAACACAGCCCAGTCTATTTGAGGTCAGAACCTGGTTACCTTCCCTCCTGCTGTGTGACAAAGCATTTCCTGGGAAGATGCAACACAAATGTCTACTCACCCCAAATAGGGAGCCCATGACAGACTAAAGTGTGGATAACACTTGGTCAACCGTGAGTTTTATTTGGGTTACCTACAGGTATATGGGTGAGGGATTACTCACAGGAGCAGCAATGACTCAAAGACAGATGCATCACCAAAGCCACCCAAGCATGGGTGACAGCTCACAAAAGCCGGGAACCTGGAGTACACTGCACAGCTTGCAGCCAGCTCAACAGGTTGGAGTGTCCTCTCCAAGTGATTCAGTTGGTCTAGACCTCTTCCAGGCTCTGGTCTCTGCTTCTTCCAGGAGCTGGAAGACCAGCCATCTCATCGTCTTTGCAGCTTGGTTCACTCTTCTGAGAGGAACTCTCAGCCTTTACTGCTTACTCTACAGGGATCCGCCTAGTGAATCTGCTTGGTTTCAGGGACTTCCTGAATCTATTTTGAGTTGTATATTTTCCTGCTTAAGGAGCGTCCCTGAAAGATACAATGTTTCCATTTCGGAGGAAACTGCAACATAACACCTCCTCCATGTCTTTGCCTACATTACAAATCCGAGGATAGCATCCGATTTGAGAAAAACCCAACCAGGAACAGTGAAACCCTGGGGACGCCAGTGTTGTTAAGATAAATGTTACCTTAATGAGACTTGATTGGAGAGCTGATAAAAATGACAGAACTATAAAACCAATTCTTAGAAGACATTCACACAGGAAGTGTTAGGTAGTGAAAGACCCCCACTATGCACATTGCCTGCTTGAACTGCTTTTGCAAAGGGTTAAGGTGGGGACAAGTACAAGAGGGAACCAGATGTACCCATCTGGCCCAGCAACCAGATATTTGTAGTCAGCAGAACGATATCTGGGAACAGAGGGTCCTTGAAGGGTCTTATAGAAACCACCAGAGTGCTGAAATAGTCATAACTGAATTTCTTGTACTTGATCCGAACAAACAACTCTGCCCCAGGCTGACTCCAACCACTTTGAGTGGACCAATGAAATTCCTGTAACCATGCATCTGCTTCTGTAAGCCCGCCTTTTGCTGCCCAAACCCTATATAATCCTCTGAAGTTTTGGCTTGGGTGCGCTCAGTCTCCCGAAAGACTGAAGTGCCCACAGGTACCTGTGTGAGCAATAAATATTCTCTTGCGCTTGCATCCAGTGGTCCCTGTTTCGTCTCTCGGAGAAAGGGGTCCAAGGTTACAGTGGGTCTTTCAGTAGCAGGTAGCTGGGCAGCCATTAGCAGGCCTGACTGATGGATGAGGATAAACCCCTATTTCCCCGTTTCCCTGGTAGTCCTGGACAAAGATCAGCTTCACCCCCAATTAAGATTTAAAATACCACAAAAAAGGTTGTGTTATCACAGCCTTGTTAAGGTCCAGGAAAGGAAAGGGAATGAGTTCTACCTCTGGCCCTGGGCAGAGACATGCTAGTCTAAATTGCCCCAAATATTATAGTCTTCCCTTTTAAGAGTTCATCCAATTAGGCCTGTCAATCACTTGGTCGAAAAGGCCACCCCTCAAAAAAACAAATACACCTAAAGAAATGCTTTTGGGGGGAGCAGTAATCTGAATGAGACAATGTATTTGTGCATACCAGGAGAACCACAGTCCCCCCAGGAGAAATGCTTGCAGTTTCAGAGGTTTGGTCCATTATTATCATGGCAGGGAGCATGGCAGTGCACATGGTCCTGGAGTAGTAGCTGAGGGCCATATCCTGATCCAATCCGCACTTGGAGAGGGAGACATTGTGCTTGGCATGGGCTTTTGAAACCTCAAAGCCCACCCCCAGTGACACAGTTCCTCCAACAAGGCCACGCCTCCTAATCCACCCCTTGGTGACTAAGCATTCAAATCTATGAGCCAATGGGAGCCATTCCTACTAAAATTACCACACGCCTCAGTCTGTTTCATGAACATTGTCAAAATCCTAAGCAAGCCTGCCTTTGCACTCTGGGGATTGGCACTTCCTCTGAAGTGTTATTTGGTGTAGGGTAAAAGGGGTCAGCAAAAGAAAACTCTGGCCCTGAGACCAGAGCCAAACAAATACACCTGCTCCTAGCCAACTCCGGAACTGAAATTAGCCTAATCCTTGAGCACAAAACCCAACCAATCCCCGACCATGACATCCTACCAATCCCCACCCTGAAAATCTCCAGGTTCCTATCTAAGAAATCCTATATAAGCCCTGTACCCATTCAGAGGCAGCTGCTCTCCTGGAATCCTCCCTTCCAATAAATCTCGAGTGAGGTTTGTAGAGTGACTTTTTTTTTTTTTTTTTTTTGGCCAGAGAAGTAACAGCTTTTACTAGAGCACAGTTGTTACACTGCATTAGAGAAAACTCCCCCAAATCAAGGACTGTAACACCTTTGCTGGGGAAACTGTCCCACAATGGGATAGAGCTGTAATACTCTGCTGGAATACCTCTCCCTTGTAAGCTGTAGGTAACCCTTGGCTTCCAACTGCCAGGATACCTTTCCCTTCAAGGCGGTAATACACTTGTTAAAGTCCATTGCTGAACCTACTTGTTTTCTCTCTTTTTTTCTCTCTCTTTCCTTCTTTCTTTCTTTTCTTTGTTCTTTCTTTCTTTCCTTTTTCTTTTTTTTTGACTTTTCGAGACAAGAGTTTCTCTGTGAAGCTCTGTAGACCAGGCTGGCCTTGAACTCACAGAGATCCTCCTGCCTCTGCCTCCCAAGTGCTGGGCTTAAAGGCGTGTGCTACCACCGCCAGCCTTGAACTCACAGAGATCCTCCTGCCTTTGCCTCCCAAGTGCTGGGCTTAAAGGCGTGTGCTACCACCGCCAGACTCTCTACTTGTTTTCTTGGACCCTAACTCAAAAGCAGGTCTTCTTTCTTCACCTGGCTCCTCCCTGTGGTTTTCCTTCAAACTTTAATAGTTTCCTTCTAAGTCAATTGTTAAATTCCTCCACTAAGACTAACCCTGCAGAAGGGAGCCCCAATCCCCCATAACACAAACCTTTAATACTTTTTACACACGGGAATATGCTAGGAAGAGTCTGGAGACCGAAGGCAAGTAGATTGATTCCAAAATCATGTCAACTAAACCTCTTCCTCCTTACTCCAGGGCAAAGTAGCTAAGGCTTTAAGAATAGTAACAATCCAAGAGAAGGCTTTTTTTTTTTTTGGAGGGGGGCTAATATTTGGAAAATTTTTAACCTTCAAATGATCTTACTCTTTAATAAAGGAAAATAAAGGCATAGGTGTGAAATTCCTTTGAAGAGCTGGAGTGAAGCCCATCCTATCACATGTGAGACAAGGGGGTGGGGAGGGAGGGGAGGAGGGAGGGCCTTTCCAACCCTCTGAAAGTCATGCGGGAGGCACCAAGCATGCAGTTCTGAATTGCTGCCTGCTGGGATGAGCTTTTTGGTGGCAGTTATTTTTGAGTCATCTGTCCCTATGTCTGTAAGTGACCCCAACAAACTCACAGTTCACTAAATCAGATGTGAGTGGAATTTCTTTGGTCTATCTATCCTTGCTGGTTCATCCAGGCTGAACAGAGATTTGGTTATTAGGTCAGGGGAGGGAGGAAGTAGGGAAAGAGAAAGAAGAGAAAGGGGAAGAGGAGGGATGATTGGAAGAAATTTCCTTGAGCATTCACAGTTCTGCTTATGTTAATTTAGCATGTCTACAACAAGAAGAACAAAACAAAAAACTAGCCCGTTGGTCCTCATCCTAGCTGGCAGGGGTTGTGATGCCAATTACCGTGCAGTCTGACAGCTCACACCTAGAACCCTGCAGCCTGACAGCTGGCACCAGGATTTCAATGTCATGCTCCATGCAATACACACTTTAAACATGACTATTTACTTCTAAGCAGGCTGTAGCAATAGTTGAGTAATCTTCAACTTGACCAAAAGCATCGAAAGATGAAACAAAAGTGCCTGCTGCTTTTGAGGGATCTCAGGTGGCAACCCACCAGGATTGACAGCAAGTACGGAGAGCATGTGACAACTGTGACAATGTTACTTGTGAGTCCTGGGTCACTCACCTGAGAGCACTCCACAGCACTGGTCAGAAGAGCTAACTATACTGCACTTGGGAATGTAACAAGACCATGGGTCTCTTCCTCCCTCCCCTGCCTTCTGCTGTTTATGGATCAGTCCTGGATATGCAGAGGAGCCTGCCAAGTTTTAACCTCACATTTGCCATTTGGCCAGGTTCAAGTTTCCAGCCATTGTTTCAAAAGAAGGGAGCAGTGCATAGCAGCTTTGATTATTCTTACTTTTTTTTTCCAGAAAAAAAAAAAAAAAACCATCTGCCCAGGATTTGGATTCCCTCATATTCCAGCTAAGATTTCAGGGTTGAAGATCCCTCCCAGTGACCTGTTTTTGTTGCTGGTTTTAAGACCTGACCTCCTTCCGTAGCTCAGTCTGACCTTGAACTTAAGCCACCTGACCTTTGGAGTAGCTGGAACTATATACTTCAGTGCCACAGCACTGGGCTCCACTGGGCTCCATGCTCTCCGTGTTTTGAGGAAAAAGGGAAAAATGAAAGGAGAACAAAGAAAAGAGAAGAGCTGTGTGCAGGTGGGTAGGGGTGCTCTGTGCTCAGGAGCACTCAGTACTCTGGGAGTAGTGAAGTCCCGGGGGGAGAAAGGACACTCCAAAGTTTGAAGTCTGCCCCAGGCAGTGATGACCAGGCAGGATTCTTAAGACTCCTCTCAAATACCTTAAACCACCACCTTCTTCAAAAAGCTCATTTTACTAGTAAAAAAGGAGGCTGTAGCTGTTTTAAATTGTTATTACTTTGTGTGTTGAGTGTTTGCCTGCACACATGTCTGTGCACTGCGTGCATGTGTGATGCCAACCGAGGTCTGAAGAAGGCATTGGGTTCCCTGGTACTACAGTGACATATGGTTGTGAGCCGCTCCATAGGTGCTGGGAACCAAACCCAGGTCCTCTGCAAGAGCAAGGAGTGCTCTTAACCACTGAGCCATCTCTCCACCCCCAAGACTCCTAACTGCTTTAACAGGGTTAGTATTTGGACAGATCAAAACAAAACCATCCCTTTGTCTTTTGTGCAAACCTAGTTTGTACAAAACATTACAGCAATAGTCATTTCAGCATCCTTTCTAGATGGCGTGTGTGATCGAATACACGAGCCTCCACATCGTCTCATGGTCAGAACTGTCTTATCCATGCCTGGACAAGAGGATGTAAGCCACTGCACAGACAAGGCACCAACTCTCATGAATGACGCAGCAATCAGGAAACAAAACAAAACAAAACATAAGCCCCTAAGCCTTTCTCCTTGTACCCAAACGCCAATGCTACCCTTTTCTGAACTCTGTGTTCAGTTATAGAGGGCGTTGTGACCTGCCATGCCCTCAGGAGCCACCTGCCACTCTTCTCCATATAGCTCGTGCTATTTTCTTATTTAGGAAAATCATGTAATTTGATTAAAAACAGACAAAAAAATTCACACAGACTGCAGAAGAATATCATAATACTAACAATAAAATCAGTCATTGTGTTATATCTCTCACTTCTGACCATGCTTTTTAGTGATTCATAATGAGGCCTCCTTGACTGCAGGAGGTCAGGACCACTGCAGCCCAAGTATTACTAACACTAGTGGGCAATAACCAGAATGTATTAAAACACTTATAGACCAGGTGGTTCACACTAGTTTCAACCTCCTTTTACAGTTCCCAAACCTCCCCTGTCAATGCTATTAGGATATCGTTTAAAACAAATGGAAAAGCTCCCTTTAAATAATCAAGTATTCCATATATTCAAGTGAATATGTTTTATTAAATGCATACTAATATCTTTCTCTAGTATGTGAGTATACATAATAAATTAAAATGCATATTTATTAAATATAAGTAGATATAATACCAGAACATGATTATTCCAGATGAGAAATCAAAATAAACCCACTTTTAAAGTATCTTTTGGTCACTCCAAATTGATACTGTTCATAAAAAAATACACCAGTTTTCCCTGGGGAAAAAAATTAATTCCATAGCAATGAAGTTAAGGGACATGTTTTATTTCATAGCTTTTTTTTTTTTTTTTTTTTTTTGCAAGCGAAATTGCTGTTACAAAATGAGTTCAATGATACAGGGGCTGCTGTCCACCCAAGCAAAGCAAACCTCACGTTTATACGAATGCACTTTGCATCACATTCTTACAGTGTAGACGGCTGATACCCAGGGCACGTCTGGCTGCATCTAAAGCAACGGAAACAAGGATGCTGGGAGGAGTTTGCACACCACGGTACCCGCGGCTGCTTGAAGCAATCTCCTGTGAGTCTCTGTTGGTTACTGCTTGAAGAATTGTGTGTTGATGTGTTTTTTTTTTTCCTTTTGCTTTCCTTCTAATTTACAGTAAAAGCATTTAAAAAAAATAATAATAATTCCCTGCTACGTCTGTCGGCTGTTGAGAATTGTCTTAGAAATGAGAAGTGTCATGAGGTAATCCCTTAACGTCAGCTATGCAGTGCTGTGGCTGTCGGAGAAGATGTAGACTTACCTGTAGGTACAGTGACTGACTTTAGTGTGTGGCCTACACGGGACAGTGCAGGAACGTTAGTTCATGTCAAGTTCTTCCGTATCGCGTATGATGTGACTTTTACCCCCAGAAAACCTGACCGAGAAGCGATACAGATCAAATAAAAAGACAAATACACAAATAAGGCCATCTGCAGAATCAAAAACTTGCCTCCTGCAATATTTCACAGTAATCTGTACATCGCATTTTACATCATCCACTTAGGTAATAAACGCTCAGGGAAGGGTTTGCTGGAGCCAACCGCACTATCTCTTTGAAGACTTGTCTACTTTGCTGGCAGGTGACTTCCTCTGGGGCGTGGGGATTTTAGAAGGCTTGGCTGTGGATGGCCGAGAACCTGCTCGGGGCACAGGTCTGTGCGTCTGTGGGACAGTCTCCACGTCCGAGCACACAGACTGGATTTCCGAAATGTCAAAGTCTGATGCATCACTGCCTCGGCGGCTGCTGGCCCTGCTGCCAGCTTTGCTTCCGGCTCTGCTTCCAGGGCGGCTGGGAGTCTTCCTGGACTCTGAGTGGAGGAGACAGAGATGAGTCACCTTTATTACTTATTTACCTGCAAACGAGTCTAGAAAACCGAGGCACCATGTTTAAACTCTACATGCTTTCCTTGCACTGGGCATTCACGTACAAACGCTTTGGTCTGGCGGCTTTTCATTATCACACAAGGGCAGGCCGCCTCATTCCAAGCAGGCATTAAAGAGCAACACCTAGATTGACACTTAATTCTTCAGTCTTAGAAGAAGTAAGAGAGAGAAGGCCTGGCAACTGGGTTTTCCCAATATCTGGAACAGCCCTGGGGTGCTCCCTTTGAAGTGACAAAGGTGGTCCCCAGGGCAAAGCGTGCAGTGCTAACTACCTATGTCTATGCCCCAGCATTCTCTGGTACTCTCCAAAGGGGGTTGCTTAGTCATCTGTTCCTAGGATTCATTTATTCCATCTTTGTTGGAAGATTAGGGCTTCCTTTCATTTCAAAAGAATAGAGTGTTGTCAAAAAAATTTTCAATTTAGGAAAGAAGGGAACTTTAATCCTGAGGTCATCGTTAAAGAGAGAAATGGCCCACACTCACCAGCAAGCTGTGTTCGGACTCTGGCCGCTGCGGCTGTTATCAAGGCTCTGTCCTCCCCAGAGTGGAAGCCTTTGCCTGACAGGTACCCTGGAAGTCGCAGCTTGCTTCCCTGGATTGGCGTTCCCTGCATGTGAACAGTGCAGAGAACACTTAAGGCTGTGTTTGTGTCTCATGATATCCCACTGTCCGGCTTTACTCACGGCCGGACATCTGCACAAGTCCTCTGAAGGAGGTAGACACGCTTCCGTTAAACAAAGCCCGTGCCTCTCCCTTGCTTTCCCCCCTCCTAACCCCCACACCCCCCAGGTTTTTACCATTACTCACATAAAGGAAACCTTCTAAAGAAAACGGATTCGTGATGGCAGAGGAAACACAAAACCCAAAGTCCCCCATAGAACACAAAAGCCATGCTGAGGAAACCACGTTAGTATCTCTCAGACTGTCAGTGTTACAGTGTTAGACAGTTGTCCCCAGGAGGGCGACTGTGCAGGGAAGGGAACAGATTGATGCAAAGTATGCTTGAGCGTCCCTTTGCCTTCCATGTTCTTAGGGAAACAGAGAGATGGAACGATGAGAGCAGAAAGGAAAATACTGCTGGAAAAAAGCTTGAAAAGGAAGTGTGACCCTCTAACTTTACATTGGCCTAGAGCCTTTCCCTCCTTTTTGTTGCTTATTCTTTGTGGCACTGGCTCAACCATACAGGACTTAAAGGCAGCACTTTTGGGACATTTGCTTAAAACCCTTAAGAGTCACCTGAAGAAAACATAAAGTGCAATTTTCCTGAAGTTAAAAATAAAACTCTAGTCTAGAGTAAGGGATTTCATGTTTTCAATGAGCACACAGCCAAGAAGCCATAGAGAAAGCTATAAAAATGATGACTATTTTTAAAAGTTTTTCCATTTGAGTTTAAAAATTTTTAATAAAGCATATGCAGAACTTCTGATACTATGTCATCATTTAACGTTGCACTTATTGGTGTTAGCATTTGATTCCTACCCTCCATCCACCTGTGCATTCTATACACATACCTAGGTGCAGGTAGTGGTTTTTTTTTTGTTTTTTTTTTAATGGATATGTAGCCCAGGTTGATCTCAAACTCACCATCAAGAAGCCAAGGCTGATCAGTAACTCTTCCCCCCCCCCCCACTCCAAATGCTGGAATACACCACCCACCCTGAGCTTCATATTATGATTTCTTTTTTTCGAGAAAGCCATGGCTGTCCTGGAACTTGCTCTGTAGACCAGGCTGGCCTCAAACTCACAGAGTTCCTCTGCCTGCCTCTGCCTCCCGAGAACTGGGATTAAAGGTGTGCCATCACCGCCTGGCTCCAGCCTCTTGCTTATGATTTATATATGCATGTAAGAGCTTTCAACCTGCTTTTCTATACACCAGTCACAGTTAATACATGTAGCCTCACAATCACCTCACCACCCAAGGT
This sequence comes from Cricetiscus sungorus, assembly GCA_030556225.1. Classification (NCBI taxonomy): domain Eukaryota; kingdom Metazoa; phylum Chordata; class Mammalia; order Rodentia; family Cricetidae; genus Cricetiscus; species Cricetiscus sungorus. Next base: position 9,345,622 of record JANBXA010000641.1, read on the forward strand.
CTGACAATGTGGATCTAGTGAAATTCCTCATTTAAGAAGAATCTCAACTGTCCATGGGGAGTAGCTGCTGACACCCACTGATATGAACAAAGCCATCGCCCAGTGTTACCGAGGTCGGGAGTCATGTGAGTGACGGGTGCACCTTCCTTACACTCTGGACTTTGCCACGTGCACACACTGCTCTACGGAGGTATCCTGCTGTCTTTTTTTTCAATCTTGTGAGGTTATCCTTTAAAATCACACAGACCACTGTGTCAATAACTTGAGATGTTATTTATGGGTGTGTGCATGCACATGTGAGAACATGTGTGTTGAGGCTGCAGGTAGATGCTGGGCATCTTCCCCTATTGTTTTCCACTTTTGAGACAGGGTTATACCTAACCATTAAGCCAATAATATCTCCATATTCCCAAGAAAAAAAGTTTAGGGACCTCTCCTCCATTATCGTGGTTTTAATCAAGTATGTGAAACCGTGTCTACATTGATCAATTCACAGAAGTTTCTTTAAAAAACAAAAAATGGTTGTTTTTTAAAATTGAATGTGGACAATCTAATAGGTGAATTAAACTTGGCAAATGTTATCCTGAAATATTCTAAACATCTTCTCCCTGTACACCGGGGTCATTGAGAAGTTACAGCATGCTCAAATAATGTTTGTTACTAATATAATATAGACATTTTCATTCTGAAAATGACAGCCAGCTTTCTACATCCCTCTGATGCTGTGGCACTTAGAACCGAGAACTGTGCCATACCTGGCCAGCATGAATGAGTAGAAATGACGGCACAGTCATTCACAAGGGCCATTCATTGAGAACACTTACTAAAATTCTTTAAGTCATTCTCTTGCAAATGCTGCAATTACCACTGCCTCACCTTTGCATCCGGGGGAATATGCTAAGCTTTTTGCTCAAATTAAATCTATTAGCAAAAGCATCCCACCAACATTAACAAAACTTTCATAGGCCTGAGTACACATTCCTTGTTTAATTCTTCCAGATGATACACGAAGAATTAAGTATAAAGGGGCACAGAAGCCACAGGGGGTGTACAGCCTGATGGTGTGAACATGTCAAGCTGCCACTGTTTTTCCTGACAACCCCTTACTCTCATGTCCCCTGAGGACTGTTTTACTGAAGGTGACAAGAAGACGGGAGTAGTACCAACAGTACACACATTTAAGGTAGTGTTGAAGCAGGGTTAGTAGGCAGTAGTGTCGATTAGAGAAGGCTGTTAAGGCTGGAATCTGGGGCCTTACGATACCTCTGCTGACGACACAGGAAAGTCTGAGCACTCTGCTGCTTTACAAGGAGTTGACATTTTGCTGTTTGTCAACCATGGTTTACCGTAATTGCGTGTTAAAGGGTGGAGAATCTGCGTGGGACAATGGCAAATTAAATGTAAAGGAGAGTAGATAAAAGACAAACCCACAGCAAAGAGGTATTCCTAGCAGGATCACATCGCACAGGCAATGAAAATAAAAGTGGGCAGACATGATGACAGGTCATACATGCCGGGGGGTGGGGGGGAACAAAAAAACATCTGAAAGATGACAAAGCCCCTAGACAGGCCACCCTGTTGTATGGACAACTGCTTCATGGGTCGCTGGGCAACGCATATTAAACAAACAAACAAAAACAAAACAAACAAACAAACAAAAAATAGGTGAGAAGAGATACAAATGGATGTGGCTGGTCCTACAACTTCCAGGGGGAATAAACACCCAGCAGTTTGCTGGGGACAATGAGTGCTTTGGAAAGGAGAGGCCACACACAACCCAGAGTCCTACCTTGGGTGTGCTGGCAGCGACAGGCACCTGTGGGGAGGCTGTCTGGCCAGCATGACTGGATACAGAAGAGGACCGGTTGGGTGATGCCCCTCGGGATGAGGGCCTTGATCTGCGGCCCCGTGGCCGGAAGGCAGCCATCCCCTGACTGGCACCGTCCGCTAGGATGAACTTCTCGCGGAGCTCCATGTTGGTCCTTCCTTTAGCTGGATTGCACACATGCAGCAAAAATGCACACAAAAAGAAAGAGGAAGCAACTCAGTCTTTGCAGGGGAGAACAGGGGGAGTGGGGGGGGGGAATAACACCTGACACCAGAGAGCACGCTGAGAATTTTCAGGACATCTTTTTGCCATGCCAACTCCAACTCAGCGTAACAAGAAGTTAAATGCATTCCTTCACAATGCATTCCTCTCCGGTATGAGGGAGATGGAAAGGGTGTGCTTACTCTAGCACTAGACACCAGCAAGAATGTAACCAGTGAAAAGTAAAGTCAGCATGAAAATGGAAAGCTCATGCCACTGTTAACCCACCAGCTACTGATGCCCACACGCTCGGTCACCCTTACACCACACCAAGTAGACAGGCCAGAAAAGCAGGGCTGTGTCTCTGACATGTAATGCTGAGGTCCGGAGAATGCCAGCACTTAACACTGGGATTAAAAAAATTACACAAAATCGGAGGTGGCTTGTTAGTCATGAAGATAACATAAACATTTCCAGAATTTTCACTGAAGTGAGGCAGCTAGTATTTTAATTTTAGGCCTTAAGGAAAAAAAAAAAAAATCAAAACCAAAAACAAAAACCAAAGAACAAAACGAACTGTTTTTACTGACATGCAGAACAAACATCAGACCCAGGAACCCACGAGGCAATCGGTGATGCATCGCTCATACAAACACATATGCACACGGAGGACACTCCGGAAGGGCCTGATGGGCAACGTGTTAGCATGTGCTTTATCACTTGTATGACACTTGTGTTTGCGACGTACTGCGAGTCTGCCGCAGTTTTCAGCGTTTAAGATTAGAAGCCCCAGCTCGCTGGATGTGAGGAGTTAAAGCCATACACGTGAATGAAGCATATCATGTTAAAACAAAATCATGAAAGCAAGAATGTAAAAGTAGGAAAGAGAAAAGGAAGAGGGAAGTCAAAGAGAGGGGTTGCCAACCTATAGTAGGCTGAGTAGTAGTAATTGAAGAGTTTGATTCCGAACGTAACATTTTACTCCCATGATGATGAACTGGAAAAAAATGACACAGGATAACCAATCACATTCAAGAACACGGTTAGCAGAGGAAACAAAGTACAGTAGTTGGAAAGGCAGAGAGCTGCTCAGATCCAGCCATTAGCACACACCGAGGAAGGGAGTTGCATCAAGAGGAAAAGCCCTTTATAAGGTCCTACTCAACCAGGAGAGAGCAGCCGCAAAGCCTGGCCAGTTGTGTTAGCTTGTCCTCTGTGACTCCACAGCATAGGATGCACTCGCACTGTTTTCCTAGTCACAGCTGTGTTTCTTTTCAACAGCTGCATTCTTTTCAAAGTACAGTCATGCACCGCAAACTGACACTTTGTTTAACAACAGGCTCCAGGGAGCTGAGAAATTTCTATCACATGTCTGGCAGTGTAGCCATTTTAAGGGTGTGGTACAACATCACTACTGACGTGTTTGTGGTGATGCTGTGGGAACAAGCTCACTGCAGTATATCAGTCATACAAATTGCAACACAGTTCCAGATAGGATACAAGGTTCTAACAGCGACAATTACCCCTTTATGTATTTACCATATTATATTTACTAGTAGAGTATATTTTTTCTACTTATAAGAAGTTTCTGCCAAACAGCATGCGGTATCAGAATAGCAGCAGCAACCTTATGCCTCTTATAATGACTGCATTTCTTTGCTGCACAATTTTATTTTGTGCTCATTTTGATTTCACCTTATTTTACTCATCATGGCTTCTGGAGCAACAGATAATATACCAAACACCCCCCAACACACACACACACACACACACACACACACACACACACACACACACACACCATACACCCTTGGTGTGTAGGACATTAAACTATTAGGGTTGTGTTAAGTACACTTCTTATCTGTACCATAATGAAACACCCCATGACACGCTTCTCAGAACACGCCCCAGTGTTAAGCAACTGATGGAACAGGAGTGCTTACGCTTTGCTGTACTCCTCTCTAAGCTGCATCTTTAGCTAACAAAGAGCAGGGCTGCTGTGTGGCTGTGTAACAGTTCACGCTGGCCTTGATGGACATGCCTGTTGACTCTGACACATCTGTATCCAGGTGCCAGCACTGAAAGGAAGCTTTCCTGTTTGGCCTTCCACTTGGTAGCCTACCAGGCACAGCTGGAACAGGCATTTTTAAAGGACTATAATAAGCTCACAGATTAAGACAAATCATCAACAACACTGATTTTTGTTTAAAGTCAGGAAATAACAAACGCTTACTGAGTAGATGGCACCTAATTAGAAACTGTAATGAAATATTCACACGATCAATTAAGAATCCAGTAAGTATAGGGCATGAAAACAGGAATATTAGGGCTGGTGAGAAGGCTCATCGGTTAAGAGCACTTACTGTTCTTGCAGAGGGCCCAGGTTAGGATTCAGTACCCATGGGTGGTTCACAGCCACCTGTAACTCCAGCTCTGGAGGATCTGTGAACACTGGCACACACACACACACGCACACACACACACACACACACACACACACACACACACACACACACACCAAGATATAATAGTACAACCTTTAAAATAGAACATAGGAATATTAGAAGCTAAAACTCCTGGGCTTGTAGAGATGACAAAAGCTACAATATACTATTTATAGTTTCAATATTCTTTGCTTTTATTTTTAGACAGAGTTTCTCTGTGTAGCTTTGTAGACCAGGCTAGCCTTGAACTCACATAGATCTGCCTGCCTCTGCCTCCCAAGTGCTGGGATCAAAGGCGTGTGCCACCACGGGCCACCCAGTTTCAATATTCTGTTATTCAGCTTCAAAGAATGTTTGCTTTTGTTTTTATATATTGCTTTCCCCATCTCCCCCATTTCATAAAAATCTGACTTTCAAACTTTTACTCTCTATTACTTTCAGACTGAATTTTCTTTCAGTGACAGACAGAGGCCTATCTTGTTGAGTGGGGATGTTCATTTTGAGAACTGTAGATGGGAGGGTCTTACACAGAAAATCTAGACTACATTTCCGACCTACCTGTCTCAAATTCATTCCATTAGTGGGACAAAAGAAGAAAGAGTGTGTTTTACTGGTCAATATGAAACGTTGGCTGTGGGGTTCTAGCTGGGTCCAGTTTGCTTTCAATGTGCAAACAAACACTCGACACTACTGTGCTTTCTCGGTGCTGACACTGCGACAAAAGTGTCTCCTTACCCCTGCACGGATCATTTTTCACTAAGAACTCATCCAGAGCCATCCATCCACCTCCGACACGGACCATCACGGTACTTCTCAGGATCCGAACCAGTCGCAGCTGCTGGGAGTCTCCAAACTAGGCAGTGGAGAGAGAAAGAACCTCTAATTGTCAGGACCGATTCTGAGCGAAAGGACTGCGTGCAGCTTGCTGTGGCGTAAGCAACCAACTTAATTGCTTGCTTAGTTCATGGTGATTAATTAGTGAAATCTCAAAAGGGGTTTGTAATGGTCTACATTAGACTGCTGCATGCCCATTAGCTCAAAGGAAAACAGTTGGAGAAAAAAAAAAGATCACATAGGTTAATCAAGTGTAATGGTGAAGCTTCACTCTACAGTTACAAATTATTTTTCCCTCTTGTAATAGAAACGCTCACAAAGGAGGAACTGAGAATGTCTCTAGACATCAAGCACAGCCATGAAGAGTGCACGGGTCCACTTGCCCAGGACTTACACAACATAAGGTGAAGGGGACTTCAGACTGATCTGGGGAAACTACCTCTGAAGTTAAAACTACTCTCCCTTGGATCTGTGGGGAAAAATCCTATGCTCCTTCGTTTTCCCTAGGGAGGGTCTGACTTGCAGATAAAGCTTATGACTAATGAAAGTTCCATGTTAAAATTTCTGGATCTCTAATGGTCCGGTGAACCAATTAGCTAGAGGGTTGGAGTAACATGCCGATTCATAAATCACCAAAGTCTTAAAGCACGCACTGACAAGTTACTAACGATACAGCTTGCAGATCTAGAAAGGGTTTTCTCAAAGCTGTTGGTACAGTCGGTGCTTCTTCGGTGAGGGGCCAATCAGCTGGACGAGCTCGGACTCTGCCAAGTCTTGAACAAGCTCGCGGCCACAGGCAGTTCTGGCCGTAGGCTTACTTGTCTTAGAAGTAAGAAACGGTTTTTGTACCTGGCAATCATTTCTTGCAGGCTCACACCCTACCGTGAAAACCATCATACCAAATTTCAAGCTTGTCCACTTAGTGACACAGAAAACCAACAAACAGGTGGTCAGATGCCAACAGCTTCCTAGGAGAACTGCCTGTGTGTTGTCACCTGCTCATACTACGCTAGGTAGAAATACCCTACTACTTTTCTTTCATGCTGGGTTTTAGGGGGAGAACCCTAGGGGAGAGCCAGCCAGACTGCATTCAGGAAGCTAAACTCAGATGGGCACAGAAGCATAGCAGCAGCAGCAGCAGGAAGTCAGTGCTTCCAATTGCGTCTCCAGCCGCCGCGCTTCCTAATTTGACTTTTAAACACTGAAACTTAAATATTCCTGTGGGTGAGTTGCCTCTGAGATGTGCATTTAAAAACTAAAACCTGACTTTGTATTGTTAGAGACAAAAATTTGCCACAGTTGGTAAGCAAAGGGAGAAGAGGGTGCGAGGAAAATTACCCTTAAGGAACCAGATAATGGGCTCGCTCGAATCTTGTTTAAGACCAGGTCCAAATTAGACTTAAGGAAACAACTAGAAATGCTTCCTAAAATGGCATTTTGGTTCTTTTAAATATGGTAACCTTGGATTTCACTTTAGCAAGGTATTCTCCAGACAACTAACAGTATCTCTAGAATTCCGCTGATTTTCTCAAGGCCAAACCATGTAGCATTGTATTTTCAGGACACAGAAATCTTTGAAGGTAGGAATTTCTCTTATTTTCTCCAGAAATACAAGATATTACCCTACTTGTTGACTCAGAAAATACTGAACATGAAAAGGCAACATTTTATCTAACAAATAGGTGTCATTCAGATTTTATCCTTAAGCACTGTTCACAAGTTTAAATTATCACACTGGATCCCATATACATACACACATATATATGTGTGTGTGTGTGTGTGTGTGTGTGTGTGTGTGTGTGTGTGTGTGTATGACTAGTTTATGTCAGTTAAAATATTCCTTGGGAAAGCTCTCTTCAATGGAATGATGTCATTTAACTCTAAACTTTTGATTACCGAACACCGAAGCTAAGAGATAATTTGCAACTTAAGTCTGGCCAGGGAACGTAGCAGCAAGCACAGGGCAGGCATGCATGTGAGGCAGGTCCGAGGGGCGTATATTACAGTTTCCAGTTTAGTGTCTGTAAGGGACTCCCGGTGTGTGGATGAGTGGGTCGCTGACTCTTGTGTCCTCTCTTGAGGCTCTTTTCTTTCTGTTGGTCTGCCGTGTCCATCTTTGATGTGATAAGATTTTTGCTTCATCTTATATTATGTTTTATTTTGTGATGCTTTGTTATGTCTTAGAAGCCTACATTTTTCTGTGAGACACAGAAAGAGGGTGGACCCAGAGGGAAGTGGAGGTGGGGGGGGGGCTGGGAGGAGTAGAGGGAGGGGAAACTGTAATTGGGGTACATTGTTCTTAACAATAATCTGTTCTTAATAAAAGGGGGAAAGGTGTCATGTGCCTTACAATGGAGCAGTGACACTATCTAACACAGTGTGCTCCTGAATGAACAGTGTAGTAAAAAAAAAAAAAAAATCTTGAACACGTGTCCATTTTAATGCAGTTTCTCCTGTGTGTAGTTTTAAAATCTTGATCATGTCACAGCACCACTAAGCATTCCATGTTGACTTGGGTGTCAATGCAAACCCCCGGCTATGACAGCATCACACGTGACCTGGCATGTTACTGTAAACCGGTAACTTAGAACAAGTTAGCTACTGGAAGCATGCATATCGTTTGTGGCTAAGCTCCATTAAGACCTCTTGGCACTTGGTCTTCCCGGGGACACTGCTTGGCGCTACTTTGTGCTGTATGTCCTGAGGAAGCAGACACAGCGATGGATGTATGGAGAATCAAGTTTGTGTTCCAGTGACCACTTGAGTAATAACTTGTTAATGGTATTGGAAACATGGGACCTGCACATTGTGTTTGCCTCACTGAAGCCAGTAAGCGGCTGCAGTTCATTATCTGGTTTGCTTAACAGTAACCTCCTCATTTGAGACACAAAGCAATGGAGGAACCCTGGATCAAGGACTCTAATAGCGCTGACAGAAACAGCACACCAACCAACACTGCAGTAGCTAGCAAGACAGCATGGAAGGGCTGGCCATGGCAAGCTTTAATGGCTATGAATTAGAGATGAAAAAAAATCATTGGGAACTTGAGATTCAACTGGTTTATACCTGATTTCCCAGGAAGAACTGATAAAAAAAAATGAAAAATGGAAGAAAGACAAAATTAGTTCAACAGGAAACTTCCTACATGGCTCAAACACACACACACACACACACACACACACACACACACACTCAATCTCTCATGCCCACTCTCACATTCAGTTCAAATATGCACTCACAGTCTTTCCCTCTCACTCAGTACACACACACACACACACACCACAAATGTAAAAAAAGATTAAAGGTTATGTGCATGTTATAGATGCTAAAGATAGGCCTGCTATTCAAAAGCAAGCTATCTATGTAACATACACATTATATAATTGGGAAATCTATATAGTTTAAAAACAGGAAAAACCATGGAGGCCACACACCATCACCCTTTGAGACGATGTGGAAACGAGTAGGGTTCTTAGAACACAGTGTAGGTCTAAATAATGCACACTTCGGCTTCTGTTCCCGAAGGTGCTAAGGCGGAGTCGCCCACAACACTTACCCTGTATTTGTTGTCACCGATTTGTTCAACTTGGAACCGCTTTGCACATTTACATTTGGCTACTTGCCTGGTGACCTGTCAAAGACAAAGGGGAAACACTCACTTTACTCCTGGTATTTTACAGTGGGACTCTACAAACCACCCATGAGCTGGCTATATGAGTTGCACCAACACCCTGCAGAGAACACTAGCACAGCTGTGACAGAGGGCAGACGGAAAGTACCTCATCTTCAATTTTGTCAGCATCCGTGATGGGTTTGTAGGCATCTTTGTTTGGGTGTAGAGCTGCCACAAATTCATAGTAGTCGATGTATCCATCACCGTCTCTGTCAAAGATGTCTGCCACAGCACTCATCTCCAGGCGACTAGTTGGGAACTCTGAAACACACCGAATAATGTTGGTGAGGGAGTTTGTTAACTACATCTCACGACATATTTGAATGCATATCTTCATTATTAATGTGGCTGGTCAGGGTGACCGAACTGTTTTTTTGTTTGTTTGTTTGTTTTGTTTTGTTTTAAAGCCACTCCATTTGCAATATGATAAATCAGTAATATACAATACAAATTTATCTTCAAGAAGTAGGATGAGGGGGTGGAGGGTTACACAGTGGTTAGTAGCACTTGTTGCTTTTGAATAGTTGCCAAACGAGCTAACTCAGGGCAGTCACGTTCAATAGGAATATCAGATCAGAGTTACAAACCAGAATTATACAGAAATCAGTGTTTATCCATTTGCTTCTGAATGCCGGGTAATACACACACACACACACACACACACACACACACACACACCTTGTAAAATCAAATATTGCTAATTTATTTATACTAGTAACACAGCTTGAGGAGAGTGAAGGAATATTCCTGTGGCCATACCAAACAGTAGTATGCCTGACACAAGTGCTACAAGTATTTCACACTTTTCTAATGGTGGTTTCCTAGCCAGTTTAAAAGGCAATGCCTCGCTAGCAACACAGTTTAATAACCTTAAACTGTGCTTGTTTTCTGCACAAATCCCCCACCCCTGGCTCCCATGGTCTGTCTTGGGACTTACTGGAGGAGAGAATGCCATCAATAAATTCCTGCCGAGTGATCTTCCCATCCTGATCCTTGTCGATTCTCCTGAAGAAGTCCATCACTCGAGATTTCTTATGATTCATCCACCTCATGTACTTTTTACGCCAGACATCAAAATCGAAGTTAGCAAATTCCCTCAGCTAAAAAAGGTAGACATTTTGGCTGAGTTAGTGCTGTGCTCAAACTACCTTAAGCCTTTTTGTCTTTATTCTTGATATAGTTTTATACATGTCCACAATGAAATACCATATATCAACTCCACATTCTCCCCTCAACTCTCACATACCCCCTACACAGCCCCAGCCCCTCCCAACCTCACTTATTTCTTTGTTACAAAATCCACTCAGTGCTGCCTCTGTGTGCATGGGTGTGAGCACCAACTTCCATTTTCTACGAGCTGAATAAAGCCACCGAGATGATGGCCTCCGGGTGACACATTTACCTCCCATTTCAAAGAAAGCCATGATCTTACAAGTGGCTTCTTGTTGTGTCTATTTCACCACACCACTGATTTTTCTTTGCAAATAAAAATCTCTACGTTGAAAACTGCTCACGCCACCAGTCACAGAAGTGTGTCCCTAAAGTGCCAGCGAGAGCCAGGCCTTGGCATGCACCCAACCCGTCCTGCTATCCTTTCACAACATAACAAAATAAGAGCCCTCCACCATAGGGGAAGCCCTTCTTACAGAGCAGCATTTGATTGTTAAATGTTAAGTTTTCTAGGTTTTGGGACCCTGGATCCAAAGCCCACACAGGCGAGTTTCTTGCAGCATGACACACAATCTCAGTGGTCCTTTAGGAAGAGGAAGAACACTTAGAGTCTAAGGGCATCACACACAATCTCAGTTCTAAGGGTATCACACACAATCTCAGTGGTCCTTTAGGAAGAGGAAGAGCACTTAGAGTCTAAGGGTTTGCTCATGCAAGAGGGAGCCATGCTTTCATGCAGCCCATCACACACAATGAGGACAGAAAGACAACGTGGAGACACATGCATGAGTTCCCAGACCTCCTCCAGCCGGTCCAAGGCGTCGTTCAGCTTCCTTCTCCTCTCCAGAGCCAAGAGCCAGACCTGCTGCCATTTGCTCACCAGGAGGTTAACCCTGGGGTTCTTAGTTTCGATTTGTGTCTGCGGTCCGGATGGATACAGGCCTGATGCTGGGAAGCGCTTCCCTGTTAAAACACAACTCCAGTCAGATAGCACAGCTTCTCCCGTGATGATGGGCAGAGACCGGGCGGGCGCGTAGGGCTCCTAGGCGGGGCTGACTTAATTACTGTACTGCAAAGAAAACCTTCTCAACCTGGTCACGTTCACTCACTGAGGTTCACATTCTGGTCTATGCCTTGCAGAAATGTGTCTTGATGGGGCCCACTCACATACTGAAAACTCTGCAAGCCTGATGTTTACACCATTTTCAAAAACACACAAAATGTACAATGTAGACTGTTATTTCTGACATTCTCGGAGTTAACTGCTACCATTCTGAATGGCACCTTCTGGGTTAGGACTGGCTGTGAGATCAGTAAAGGAGGGGCAGCCATAGGAGAATGGAAGTTTCGAATTCATTCTTCACCCAGATCATGATCAGTTTTGGTTGCTCAGCTTTAATGCTATTTATACAACAGAAGAAAGGTGAACCAATGATTTCAATTTTTAATCTTCCCAATTTCTTCTCAAATCTGCAAGGTATGCTTTTAGAAAACCCTTTAAGGTAGTGTTCATATGGGGTCACCTCTTTCAGATTTCAAATGGTAATTAAAAGGAAAATGACCTAGCTTGTTCAGCTGTCTTTAAGAAATTGCCCCTGCTTACTTCCAGCTCGTCCCTTGTCCAAGACAGGAATGTGAGATTGTAATGAGGAGGGGTCAGCTGGCCTCCTCTTATACGTCTTGGTAACTTTATCGACGTCGGGCTGTTTTCTGGTCATTTCTTCCATGAAAGTCTGAAAGGAAAAACCAGTATCAATTAAATCAAGGTACAGGTCAAATTAGCATTATTAGCAAAAAACACAGGGTGAGAAAAGACTATGCTGTCATTTTTAAAGGATCATCATTGCAAATGACTGTAATAGTGTGTGCTTTTACTGATTTCCAAAGAATGCAAAACTTACATCCGACTCAAATGAAAAACAAAACTGTCACTTTTCAGTTTGAAAACTATGTATGCGATCGGTCCCAACTTCCTATACCAACTCGGTTTGAACTGTCACGCTCTTCTGCCAGGGATGTTGGGGGGCATTTTACTGCTGTGGCCCACTACATCCACACAGTTTAAACACTGGAATGACTCTGCATACAGAGGCAGAAGACGGCCATGTTAAACACATGGCCATAAGCAGAGACTTTACAGGGGCTGGAGTCAATGAAGTTCATGTTTACTGTAGCTGCATTTACAAGGCTTAGTATCCTGCCATTCCTCATTGAGTCTCCTCATCATGTTATTACTGACTGTTCCCTTCCCTACATGTTGGGTATGTGGCCAAGGTTAAGGATGGGCGGAGGCTGCTGGGAAGAGAGATGGGGAACAAGTGAGGCGGGCAGGTGAAGACAGAGACAACACTTATCACATTGCTGTAGTATTTATCACTCTGGAAAACTTGAGCCAATATGATGCCTCTGATCACAGGGAACATAAACTGGGATATAGACACCAATAGCACAGATATGACATCTTTTTAGTTATGTGGATGTGTGTGTTGCTGCTCATCAATATACACACCACCCGTGTGTACTTCCTGCAGAGGCCAGAGAGGGTATTGGAGCTCCTGAAACTGAATTTACAGTGTGGGTTCTGGCAACTGAAGTTAGGCCCTCTCCAAGTGCTCTTAACCTCTGAGCCATCTCTCCAGCTCCAATAATTAAACAAACTATGAGTCAGAGCGTAAAAATCCCAGCATTTCAGAGTTTAAAACAAGTAAGGTACACAGAGTGAGTAGTCACAGTGAGAAAGAAAATGCACGCTCTTTTGCATATGCCCCATTGGGCTTGTAATGATTGGTCATCTGAGGAAGCGAAGGAAGTATCAGGCAGAGCCACCGGGATGAACGGATGTACGAGGCTGCCCGAAGAGGGAGTGGGTTCAAATACTGGGGCTGAGGATAAAATGGGGTGGTGGAGTTGAGTGGCAGCTCAGGAGCCAGGGAGGCGAGGGATGCTTCACAGATGGCAAAGGAGTGCCCTGGGAAGAGCCAAGCTGCAGGGCAGTTACAGACCGAGAGACCCGCTAGTCTCGGGCCAGGGAATATGCTGGAGAAGCAATGGGAGAAAGGAGATGCCGCGGCTAACTGGCGAGGACCGAGTTTATTTACCTGATGTTCAGCAATCAGGGCTTTCACCTCTTCAATTTCCTGTGGGATGACCTCCTTGTCTTTCTCACTTAGCGTAGTTTCGGCCCACTGCAACCATGCCAGCAAAGTTTCCAACAATTCCTGCTTAGCAATGAGCCCGGCCAGCGCCCCTGCTAACCTCTGCTGATGCTGCTTTGCCCAGGCCAACACCTGTTGCAGAAACACATGGTTAGTTCACTGAGGTCCTTCCAACTCAGGGGAGAGTTTTCATTAACGTAAACACGTAAACTATATCAATTTTAAATGTAAGTCAGGATCATTCTGGGCTAGACTTATGAAGCTCCCTTCCACTTTAGATCCGGCACCAACATCCATCTTGAGGAAGCACCAAGACCCCCTTTTAAGGCTATCTGTCGCCACCACAATATAAATGATGTATACAGCATCCTGGTTTATTCCTGTTTACTCCTTGCCCTTTGTCAAGTTCAAGTACACCTTCTCTAAAGGACCAAAGGCAGCACTCAGAAACAGTAGTTTGCTACTGTTTGTGCTAACAGTAATGTGCTAAGACCTTAAATAGAAATTCAACCCCCATGGTGTTCTTCAACTCGCTCCCCCCACAAGCATGTGCGGACCTGAAACACTCTTCACCGCAGCATAATTCTGCACACACAACGAACGGGTGGGACAAAACCTCCATCTGCCTACATCTGGGAACCAAACATCTGCCTCTTAAGGTCTCACGGCCACAGCTGCAGACCCTGTAGGTTTTGTGGCCACTCCAGGGGCTGACTGGTGCACAGGGAGGGCAGCCTACAGGGCACTTTCCCGTGAAGGCAGGCCTCACTTCCCGTAGCTGTACCTTACCGCAGCTGCTGAGATCTCCCATTTCCCTGCCCTAACTCCCAGCCACTGCTACCAGAGTTGGGGCAAGGCACACTGACCTCTTCAAACCTGGCTCGGATTATGGTTATCCAGTGCTTAACAGTGGTAATGGAGTCAGGGTGGCAGATGGCCAAAAGGGCGTCCCCCATACCAGTGGCCTTGTTTAGTTCGGCTCTTTTTGCTTCCAGTTTCTTCATGAACTCCTGTAGCACAATAGACACTGCAGTTAGCTGCGTGGTGCTGGCTGAACCCAAGGTTTTGGTGACATTCATTTACTGTTGGTGTTATAAAAAGTAAGAATTTCAGTCTGGGTGTGGGATTTGATGCTGGCTGGTTGTCAGCCCCCCAGTGATATAGCCTAGATTTCTAAGTGCTGAGCTGAATCTAAAATCCACCGTAAGCCTGATACACGTTCCCTACTCTAAGAGTCTAGCTTCACATGGAAATGGGGTGCAGAGCCTTCATTCCTCCAGGCAATGCCTTGCAACCATGCATCACTATGGTTACAACACGGCCGCATTTCCCTGCCATGGTTAGCTGATCCCTCTTTGAGGAAGGGCAGTGATTACAGTAGGAATCAGATGATGTAATACACCAGAATGAGGTACTTCCAACATGACCTTGAAAGGGGAGGTTACTAAATGGTGCTGAAGAAAATATTTCAAGTTAATCGCAAGTGCTGACATCAACGCCGAGTAGGGTGTGAGCGCTGTACATTCCCGACCTTTCCAGTCAAAGGTTAATAACCATCTGTTATGTGGACCACTCTCGGGAGGGTTTTGCCAAGTTCCAAGCACAGGTGCAGAAACTAATTTAGCTAGACTCTGATAACTCAGTGGCTACAGTTTTGCCTGGTGAGTTGTTCAACACTATGAAATTAATGCATTAAATTTATCATTGAAGTTACAGGTTAGTTCTTTAAGGAGTGGGCCCGGGACACTGCTCAGTGAGTAGAATAGGGGCTTCAAGTCTGAAGCCCTGAGTCTGAGCCCCAGAAGCCCCATGTAAGAACACACTCTTTCATCTTCTCTGCTCTGTAAGCACAGGGTGGTCCACACAACACACAAGATATAAACCAAGTAAGTAAATAAAATAAAATAAACCCCAAAGTGGGAGAGCCTTAAGAATAATACTCTGCCAGGTGTTGGCGGCACATGCCTTTATTTAATCCCAGAACTTGGGAGGCAGAGGCGGGTAGATCTCTGTGAAGTTTGAGGCCAGCCTGATCTACAGAGCGGGTTCCAGGATGGACTCCAAAGCAATATATAGAAACTCTGTCTCAAAAAACCCCAATAATAATAATAGTAGTAATAATAATAACAATAATAATAACAATTATTATTATTATTATTTAAGGCTTTAAGTGAGTTGCTTATTTTGCATATAAACACCAAAATTATCAATGTACAATTCTAGTGGGATACTTTGTAAATATCTGCTGCTCATTAAGGAAGTTTCATTCTTGAAATACACGTACAACTGTGACAAAATGGACTAACTAACAGGTCAGAAGCCAAATGATGCTCTACAGAAACCAATGTGCAGCCTAGAGAAAGAAGACAGAGCGCCCAATTCTACAACAACCACTTTCTTTCAAAAGGGAACCTAACCAGACAGCTGCCTACCCAGGCGTGTAGGTCTATGTGGACAGGTGTGTGAGCAGGGAGATAGACACACATCCTCGAATGTAGTGGTGGTCAATTTCTTCTCAGGAAGGGAAGACAACAGCCCCCGCCCGCCCTTGCTCTGTGCAGCCACGGGCTTCTTCTCTCCACCTTCTCCATCCCCTCACTTTCTTTCACTCATCACCTGGAAATTACTCACTTTGTGTTGGTCAATGAGCGTGCGGAGAGCGTCCTCATCATCTGGGAGGGCCCCGTGGAACCGCAGGGTTTGCTCTGCTTCCGCCAGCCACTCCAGGAGGGCGTGGACCACAGAGTGAAATTCCTCTGCCTAATAGTTAACACACACACACACACACACACACACACACACACACACACACACACACACACACACACACAGCGTCAGATATCTGGTACACCGGTTAGTGACATTTACAAAACTGTGTGCATGCCACCCCCATGGGAAAAGCCTTAAATTATGTACATTACTCCTGATGAAGACAGTGATGCATGCTACTGTATTTTACACATATAAGGAGGGTGAAGTACGTCAAGAAGGCCTACAGGAAGACCGGTTCACCATTCTTGCAGCTTAGTGTTAGGAGTGGCAGCTAGTTTGGTTTCCAAACTTAGACATTACTCAAGCAGAACTAAGCAGAGATTAGCACATATCCCTGCCAAGTACTTTAAGTTCTTACAGTAGGAAACAGGAAGAAGGCTACAGATAGTGATGAGGTAGACTAGGCTTCCCTGATGACCATGCAGGATGAGGATGAGGATGAGAACTGGACCCCCTAGTCTAGCAGAGCCGTTCTTACTGAGGCCCCTGGACTTCACTCATTACACCCAGCTATTGCTTATGTGGGTTTTACCTGTCGCAGGGCTGCTTCTAACCGTGTCTGCTTTGATATAGAAAGTGCACACACAGTCTCCCAGCGGGTGCTTAACTCCTGCATCTGGACCTGGACCCAGGAGGAGTCATCCCGGCTGCCTTCTATGAGCTCTCTGGCAGAACGCTTCAGGGCCTGCACGCTGCTGGTCCTCTTCCCCAATTCCTTTTGGAAGACCTAAGGAAACCATAAGAACCCAAATAGCAAAATGCACCGTTGAAAGATATCTATGTATATAAAACACCATATATATATGTGCGCGCACACACACACACACACACATACACACACACATGTATGCCTACAGCCTACAGTTTTTAGTAATCACATTTTTTGACAGAATCTCCACAAGGTAAAAGAAGTAACTCATGGTTCCTCTCTGACGACTTAACACCATCTTAGATAGATGTGTTTATATCTGGTAACATTTTCATAAGACAACAAGATTTTTATTTTAATGACATATATCAGATTTAAATAACGGTGATCTGCCTTCTCAATTCCAATTACACACTAGTACATACCGCATCAAATCCCTTCTTTTCTGAGCCACATAGTAGATTATCCCAATTCCTCTCAAGTCATTAGCGTGGCTGCCATAACATGCACTTGAGGTACCTACAATTCTGAGAGACAAGCTACAGAGCCAGAGGATGGAGCAATCCTGGTACACATGTCTGGGCCCAGAGAGATCAATGAATCCAACAGGGTCATGTGGTCCTTTCTTCTATAAGTAGCCTTTTCCTCACAGCACCTTAAGTATTAACCCATGCTTTTATAATTTAGAGGGCCAAATTATAACCTGTCACCTCAGCAGGAAGGCTTTGGGAACTCCTCCATCCCCCTCTTAATATAGGTAAATTTACAAGTGACATGCCACTAAACAGAATGGATTCTTTGGGTCACTCTTAAGAAGTGAAGTTGAGCCCAGTACACTTCGTTTTTAATCTAAGTGCCTGTATATAAAACTAGGTATTCAGATAACCAGTTTTCTATCTACAATAAAATTATTTTAGTTTTCAAAAAAATCATTCCCAGAGGAAGCTTAGCTTGTGCAAAATAATCCAAACAGATTGTGGTGAACAGCGTGACAGGCTTCAGTTTGCCAGTTCAATGGCATGTGGCTACAGACAGAAACACACACACTATTAATACACATGGAAGGGAAATATCTACGCATTCACCGGTGACAAGGCTATGCAATAGTTTTCAAAGTGGGCTCTTCAAGGTCTTTTGTGTAGTTAAACTTCTGGAATCTTCTAACTAAATCACTAATATGTAGTAAAATAAATTATATTTGATGACTTTTAATGTGCAGGATGTCTGGAAAGTGCTTCAGATAGCAAATATCCAGACAGTAAACTTATCAACGTGGTGTTTATACTCCAGGTAACACTATATCACTCACTATCCACGGAAGAAATACCTAGCTGTGTCTGGATTTATCACAGGTAACAATATTTTCTCCAATAAAAGTAAATCACTGTAGATAAAAATAACTATTTTATTTGTGGCCTTGACCAATGTTGTTTAATGTCTTTATTTGAGACAGTATCTCATGGCTCAGAGATAACCTGGAACTTCAGCTCCTCCTGTCTCTACCGCCCTGGTGTTAGAATTAAAGGTGTAAGCTACTACACGGTATAGTCCTTGTCAGCCACCACAGCCAGAGCACTAAGCCAGCACTCAGCTGACTGAGGTCCACCCCCAGCATGTTCTTTATGTATTCTTTTCTTTTGATGGTGTTAAGTGTAATAAACTCTTCTCTGTGGGCATAATCATAGAATAGAAGTAAAAGTAGAATAAATATACACATATGTCCAAAAAGTTTAAAAACCAGCTTAAAAAAGACAAGGTATGTCAGAAAATAGCACAACCGAAGAAACACGAAGAGAACCTTTTAAAATAAAATAATAAAATACACTTTCTGAAGTAAAGAAAACCGTAGCAAGGAAATATATTAGGAAATCAAAGAGTCATAAGCTCTTTGCAGAGAAGTTCAACTCTGGTGTGGCAGCCATGCTTCCTGCCATTCTCAAGGCCTGCCAAATTGCATTGTATCACAGGATCATAAATGAAGACCTCAGGGTTAGGGATGGCTCAGCGTCTTCTCTTCCCTGAGAACCTGAGTTCAGGTCCCAGCGCCCATGTTGGGTGGCTCACATCCATCTGTGACTTCAGCTGTAGGGGACCTGACATAGTCCTCTGGCCTCTGAGTGTAGCCCCTCACACACATGCACATACACATAAACAAAAATAAATAAATAACACCTCATACTTACTGCCAGCTGTAAACCTTAAATACATCCTTAATATACAAGACCATTTAGCATATGCACTAGGAAATCAAAAGGAAAACTATCTTTTAAAAATAAATCTCTGAGCACGAGCTGTTAATTCATATATTACTACAGTTCAAGAGGATCCACTCACGACCCAGATCTGCACACCTTCCAAGTCACTAAATGAACGGATTTGAATTTTATCACATAACTCTTTGAATGAAGAACCAAAAGGGGCCACAAAATGAAGTTACACTTCAAGTCTAAGATAGACACAGATCAGGTAAATGCAAGACAAGCATTCCACTGAATAAGAGACTGCCCCCACCCCCACGGCTTTCTAAGACGGCTTTCGGATCTGCCCAACCACACATTTCAGTAACCACACACTTCAGTAGGAAGACAGTGACGTAATAAGACACTCTCACAGTTTTAAAAGGCTACTATTAACTGTTTGTATTCTTTTCAATACTGCGAGCAAGTAAACAGCAAAATGAAGAGAAAGTTCTGGGTCGCGATACCTTGTGATTATCAATCAGGTTCATGACTAAGTCAATGTCTCCGTGGACAGGCTGGTCTTCTGCCAGCTGTGGCTCCACTCGGTACAGCCAATCGATGAGGGCCTGCAGGGCATCTGTGAATTGTCCAGAAAATAACAGGGCCTCCTCCAATTTATTTTGTCTGGGAGGGAAAAAAGGAGCTGAATTAGCTTCCCAAAGTTCCCCAATGATGGCTGATGGTCCTGAAGCAGTGGAGGGAGTAGTCTTCACTGTTTCCTCTGCTCTTCTTAGGACATACTTTTCTCTTTTATTCCTTTAAGCACAAGCCTGGCATCTGTTACAGTAAAGTTCTCCAAACCTCATCACTGTAAATCGCTGACCCTTTTAGAGTCCAAATAAACAAATGCATTTTCAAGTTTTATTAAAATAAAAGGTGTTTGAGCCAGCAGTGGTGGTGCATGCCTTTAATCCCAGCACTTGGGAGGCAGAGGCAGGCGGATCTCTGTGAGTTCAAGACCAGCCTGGTCTACAAGAGCTAGTTCCAGGACAGCCTCCGAAGCCACAGAAAAACCCTATCTCAAAAAACCAAAAAAAAAAAAAAAAAAAAAAAAAAAAAAAATCTACTTTCTAATTTTAGCCCTGCGGGCTTGGGATCATATGAGGAAGAAACACGTTGGAAGATTGGGAAAATGATAACAGAAAACTCCCCAAATCTCAGGACATGAATATCCAGGGACAAGAAGTATGTAGGATCTCAAACACACATGTCCATGGAGGTATGTCACCACGACATAGTATACGTAAGTTGTTAAAAGTACAGGACAAAGAAAGAATATTACACTCCATGAACGAGACATGCCCAGCCACATTTAAAGGTAAATATAGCAGAATTCCCCAAAGGGACTCTAAATGCCACGAGGGCATGGAATGGTGTCTTTTGGGTCCCGAGAGAAAATCACCACCAACCAAGATGGTGGTAACCAGCAGATCTGTCATTCACAGTCTAGGAATCAGCACCTTCTGAGATACCATTAGACCAGAAGTACAACAGTTGCTTAAGGGAATCCAATACCCAAAAACAGAAAGAATTTAGTAAACACTATCAGTGAGAAGATGAATAGATCCCAACAGAAAAAAGATACATGCCAACAAGGAAGAAAGTAATACCCAAAATACAGTAAAATCACATGCACAAGATAAATAGGAAGAAACAAGCAAACGATATTCAAAGCTACTTGAGGAAAATCAGAATGAGATGTAAATTTATATGCCAAGTTGGAACGCACCTAATTTTCTACAACCTGAACGCTACTAGACATAAAAAGGAGATTTAGGCCCCACTGCAACAATGGCTGACTCTAATACCAAGAATAACTTCGCATAACTGGAGAAAACATCTCCAAACTACACGAGAGTCCAAAAGGCTTCATGTATCCTAGGAAACCTAAGAAAAACCATGTTGGAGACAAAGTAAGACATAGGATAAAACACTTAAGGATGTCGGCACAGGTGGGCTTCCTAGATAAGATACCAGAAGTGGAGAAAATAGGAACGGGCACCTAGAATTACACCCAAGGTTCTGCCCAGCAAAGCAGGTGGTGTTCACTCCATCCCCTACAGAATGAAAAGGGTTGGATGAGAAGGCCCCCTTATGCTCTTATCTTTGAGTACCTGGTCCCTGGTTGGTGGAACTGTTTGGGAAGGATTAAGAGGTGTGGCCTGGCTAGAGGTAATGTGTCACCAGAAGTGGGCTGTGAGGATTTAAAAGATATTCCCACTGTGCTCTCTGCCTCTTGCTCCTGGCTTGAGATGTGAGCTCTCAGCTGTTTGTGATGCCATGCTTTACCCCACCATCATGGACTGCATAATCCTCCAGAGTTTTGAGCCTAATTAAATGCTTTCTTTTATTAAAAATTAAAAAATTAACATATCATCTTAGGTTACATATGTAAGGTATATAAAAAAGAAACAAATGGGATTTCAAATTTAGACTAGATTCTTAGCCTTAAGGTATTTCATGGTATAAATTCAAATATTCTGAAGATAGGAAAAAAAAACAAAACCAAAAAACAAAACAGCAAAATCTGAGTATTTCTCACCTCAAGGTTTTGTGGACAAGGATACTCAACTTTTCTGACTAAAGTCTAATGATAATGAAAAATCTGAAACACGGATGTCTGAATTTTCATACTACTACAACCATACTTTCTTAAACACTTGGTCATTTTAAAGTCTTGGGACCTGACAAGAGTCCAGTGGGACAAAGGAAGGTTGGACGTTTGAGGGAATGCTGGGTCAGATCAAGTACTGCCTTGCATGCCACATCACACACGAAGCCTGATTTATTGTATATCCAAAGGGAAGTCCCCAAAGGTGGTGAGTCTCTCACTTGTATTTTAATGTATCCATTCTACTAGTTAGACGGAAATTAAAAGAGCAAAAACAGTAGCTCCGGAAGTCAGGGGTGGTGGTGCCGCCTGTCACCCCGAAACTTGTGAAGCTGAGAAAAGGAGGGTCAGTGCAAGTTCAAGGCCAGCCTTGGCTACAGGCCACCAGAATACAGTGTGGCACCATCTACAAGCAAGCAGGTAGACCTAGTTAAAAAATAAATAAGAGCTGGACAGCCTCCTCAATACAGTATGAGTGGGTATTTAGGAAAAGCAGATACTCCTTACCCAAAGGACTCTGAGGCCCACACCCTACCCCTACAAACACTCTACCGTGTATCCGAGGCAGGTCTACGAAATCTGCAGCTGCCTGAGGGAATAGCCTACCTTTCCACAGACTTCCCACATATGGTGTCCCACTTGTCCCTGAGTTCACTCAGCATGTTGTCCAGCTTCAGGTTGTCATCAGCCAGCGAGGTTTTCTCCTTCAGAGAACGTCCGGTGCGATTGGTGGTGTCATAGACAGAGTGTTTACCTCCCAGGGATTTCTGAAACTCCTACATATTTAACAAGAAAAAGAGTAAGTTTCTGCTTGGAACTGTTTGCTTGCCGGCAGGTAAAAGGCGTTAACAGCAGGATCCTGTTTAAGTCTGGGCATTCAGTCATTTGTTCTCATCGTCACGACCAGCCATCAATCTCTGTGTTAACTGTCATTTACCGTGAACAGAAGTGTCTCTACTCAAGGGTGAGGGCACCATGACCCTTGGGTATAAATATAAATATCAAGGAGGCATTCTGCCATGCCCATTTAATGAAACAAAGGTGGTATGTTCATCTTGTGCCTGTGACCTCCCGAGCTGTGGGTCTTTGACCAGATCCACGGGAAAAGACCTCATATCAAATCTCAGCTCAGCTGGTTACTCTCGGATCAGTTATGCCGCCACTGCACCAGAAGACATACTTTGCCTGGCACTTTGGTTTTGCAGTGTGCAAGCTGCATAGGACTCTCTCAAAGCCTCCCCAAAAAATTGTGGAAGGGAGGGCAGGAAGAATGTAAGAGTTGGATAATGGGGAAGAGGGCCATGACACATTCATTGCCTTACGGGCATGAAAAGCCATGGTGTGCATAAACCCACAGCAGCCGCAGTTGCTTACCCAGGATCCGCACAAGGTGAAACCCCAAAGTGTAAGTATTTAGTCATAGGTGGGGCAGGGGCCCATGAGGCCTACCCCAACCCAGGGGAGTTATTGGTAGGAGAAGGACATTACTGGGGGCAAGGAAGTCGCTGTCTCAGTAAGACAATGACTGGACTGTTATTCACGACCCACTGGCTAGATTCACACTTGTGTCCTCACAGGTGGCCTTTGTTAAACCCAGAGGGCCCGAAAACAAACAAGAAGGAAAAAGTGTGAAGGAGGCTTGGTGTGAGGGGTGTCTACTGGGGGTGGGAGCACGGTGAGGAAAGGCGAAGATGAGGGAGCACGGTGAGAAAAGGCGAAGATGAGTGCGACCAGAATGTACTGTTGTGAAAATGTTTGAAACAACCAAAGGACAAACCATTTTCTTCTAAGGAGGCGTCTAACAAATGGGGGCCACCGCAGGTAATAAAGCCTGAGGTGCAGCAGTGTTCTCTATGCAGGGACAGACACCCCAGCACAGAAAAGCAATCGTAAAGCCTACACCCGAGGGCTTGCCCTTTCTCTTAGAAGCTCGGTGACCCTAAGAGCATGTGCTATTGTCCAGAAGACAATTTCAAACCAAAACAAGTCCTACATCTTCTTTTTGTGTGTGGGGATGGAGATTTCTAAAGCCAGGGCCTTATGCAAAGCAGGCAAGCACTCGATCATGGAGTTACTACGTTCCCCAGCTCAAATACTTCTGGAGACATAAGCCACAAAATTCTGTAATAACTGTGATGAAAATGGACCTGCCAATCGATGACAGAGAGGAAAGCATGGCCATACCTATATGAGCCTAGCCTGGACAGGGTGATTAGATAATGTAAATCTACCTCGGGTTTCTGCTGTCATCAGACACCCTATTGTTACCTAGTTTGGATATTCACAGTAAGAACACAGTTAATTTTGTCTGTGAGCCAGGAGGTCAGAGCTGCCATTCTGGGGTCTGATGGTTAGACCATTTGGGAAACCTTTCTCTGTTCTCCCCAGCTTATTTCTATCTTAAAAGAGGGTTGGATTGCTTTTCCAGGATCAAATAGCTATCGTGCTGTGGTAGACTGAATGTAACCGGTCCCCATAAACTCATGGGGAGCGGCATTATCAGGAGGTGTGGCTTTGTTGGAGTGGCTCTTGCCTTGCTGGAGGAAGTGCATCACTGTGAGGGTGGGCTTTGAGGTTTCCTATGTTCAGGATACCTCCCATTCTCTCAGTCGACTTCCTGTTGCCTGCAAGATGTAAGACCCTCAGCTACATTTCTGGGTTTCTCTAACTTTGAAATGCAACGTTATTTTTGTAATATTATTTTGAGCAGGGCACTAATTTTTCCACTAGAGGAATACAGATGATGCTGGCCACCGTGGCAGCTCACAGGAAGAAGCTAGCTGATCATAAAACCTCGTCTAGTCCGAGGGCACACATGTTTCTTCCCATCGTCCTCAGGTCATGACCCCCTCAGTGACTTCACAGAACATGTAAAGACGATGTTCTAGACTCTTTTGAAGAAAATAAATCACAAAATAAATCCTACCATTTCCCAGTCTTTCAGAATCACCACGTTCTAAGCAGTGATTTCCATATAGAGTACTGTAAAACTGTTCACAGTATTCAGCTGAGCTGCTGACCCCACACCTTCACCTGCAGGACCAGTGGCCACTTTATAATACAGAGGCGATGGAGTATTAAAGGGAATTAAAAAAAAAAAAACACTTTCTACATTCTTCTAGTCTCACAAAGAAACTGACAACTCTTTGAGAGAAGGGATGGAATTTTACACCCCCGCACCACCACATAATAGTGTCAGTCAACTTTTCCCACCTCTGTTTAGAAGGATCTGCTTACTTATGTTTATGAGACAAGGTCACTATGTTCCCCAGCCTGGCTGCTCCTGCCTCAGTTTCCCAGAAGGCTGGGATTAAAGGTCCACACCACGGCATCTGGCCCTGTGCACACTCTACTTCAGGTTTATCCCCAAGGTGGGACTGTTCCACTAAAGAATAAAGTAAGACAGCTGCCACAAGAAGCCGACATGCTGTGCTCAAGGGAATCATAACTAAACACGGTGTTTTCCAATGGTCTGAGGCCATCCCTGTGAGTCATTCTATCCCCGAGGGGTCAGGACTCACACACTGAGAACCACTGTCCTAGACTGTGATGAATACACACACTGACAAGAAAGAATTAGTCTTGAAATGCACGCTGAGTGTGCTTTTGAAATGAGACGCTCACCTTGTGCTGTACCAGCTGTGTTTTTATTTTGTCTGGATCATTGGCGATTTCCAGTTCAGAGTCCAAAGATTTTTCTGACTCTTCCAGCCATTCCATTAGTTTACTCCAAGCTTCATGGAACTGGTAAAGAGATGCACGCTGGTTCAGAGACTCGTGAAGCTTACAATGTATAATGCTTATTATAAAACAGAAATGATCACTGACGGCCACACTGGAAGTAATCAATTCAAACGTTCCCCCGGAGACAAATGGGTAATGTTTTATCAGCAAATTGCAAAGGGTTTGGCCACACTGGACACAGGTGACTGTGGCCTGAGGTCATGCAGCTGTTATTCAGTCAGCACACCAGTTTATGGAGTCCAGGAAAGAGCCAGACAGTTAAGGAGCCCCCCCCCCCCACACCACACACTCTGCCTCCTTCTGCTCAATACTTAACACAAACTCTCAGAAAATGTCTGGTTTGTTTCTTGGACTTTTTACATATCTTGACATTGTTCTGTTCTAAATTCCTATGTAAAGAGAAAGAAATAAAAGGAAAACAGTCCAATACTTGTGAATTATTCTTTAAACATGGCAAGAACGAAAAAGGCCATCTCCTCTTTAATACAAGAGGCAGCCTAACTCCCTTACCTCTGCTCTCAGAGCCCCACTCAGCGCTGACCCTCCCTCTGCGGTCTGATATGCACAACGATTGCCACGCTAGCATTCCAACAACGTTTAATTCTGTTTGCCAGTCAGGAACTTGGAAACATCCTGGCTCAGCACATGTTTGATTCCAGCCCAGTTTATCTCCCAGAAGAGCAATCACATACAAGTTCTGGAGACCAGTTACCGAAACTGGGCACATGGATGCCTTACAATAAACTCAAATGAAGAGCCGTATAACAAAAGCTGAAGAAATGACAGTAAGACCCTCCTGTATGCCCAAACACACCGACAATGAAGGGATGAAAGCTGCATGACCACAGCAGCACCGAAGGATCACCGAGGATCACCGAATCACAAGCTGCAAGTGCACTAGACTGCAGCTCACTGTAGACTTGGCCTCCCTGCCCAGTGCATCCCTCGCGCATACTGCTGATCAACTTAAATGTGAAGGGAAAAAAAAGGGTAGGGGGAAGAATGATCAAAGTAAGAGCGCTATAATCAGTACATGAGTCAAAACTCAGAAGAGAAAAGGCAGGTGTGGGAGGAGCTAGGCTGTTGAGTGGTGCGAAACCCAACCTCCCAAGCTATGCTTAAGCCCACAGAAACAGGGCGAACACCAACATTCCATTTGCACTGGAAGCAGGAAAATAGAAAGGTAGGTAACAGACCAAGACCGTAACAATGGTCACGGGGACAAAGGAGAAAAGCCAAGCAGCTACTAGCATTCAACAAGCCTTTGGAAGTTAGCTGTTCATAACTCAAGAACTACCCTTGGAGGGTCAGAATTAATATTGTCTAACAGAATCATTACTGTCCGATTCTGTTTCAGAGACTGACAGTAAAGGTGTCACCGTTCTCACTCAGAAAGGACTCGAGACATTTCTAAAATCTTTAAATTTACAGTGCTGACTTCAAACACCAAAATGCTAGACTCCTGTAAAACCTTTCGGCATCACCCAGTGAGCCTAGCTCTCCAAACAACATACACCAACTTTACCAAATGCCAGACAACAGGAGCTGAATGAGGCAAAGGTAGAAGTCACATTACATTAAGCTTCTAGTAAAAAAAATAATAATAATAATTAAAAAATTCTCTGCCAAATATGGTGGCTACATCGACACAGGGCAGAATGTGTAATTTTCCTCCTGTCTGTGGTTAGTTCTGATGAATGTCAGCTAATAACAGGTTGAGAGAGAATAGAGAGCTCGCGGTGATGTTTGTGAGAGTCCCTAAACTAAACTAAAAACAGCCTCTGGAGGTCCAGATAATTAACTTAAAGTGAGATGGAGCTATACCAAAATCTTTGGGAAGAAACGAAGGCTCCTAATAAGCAGCCTGGGAAGAGAGGGACATCAACAAGAATGCATCCCTCGGTCCTTGGCCCTGATGTGAAGGAAATTTGGCCTAGAGTTGGCCTCATAATAAGAGGGTCTGGTGCCCCTGTCTGAGTAGAATAGGGATTGAAAGGACAAGGGGAAAAAAAATAAACATTCTGTGAAACAAAAATTTATAAGTTCTTAGTTCGCCTTGATGATAATCTATGAGGTTGGGCTATTTATAGCTTTTCAACACGAGTCCCCAAGGCCCAGTGTGGCTGCTGGGACAAAAAATGGTGACGTCAAGAGTCCAAAGGCAAAGCCATCACCCTTTCAGGAACTGGACACTGTGGCTTCGTATTGTTACAGGACACAGCCTGTGATAAAAGCCGCACGGTCACACCACCGACTGCCAGGGCCAGAGAGCATTACCCACGTTTATTACCTGCTTGGCCCTCTTCCTTGCGTCGTCCAAGGACCGCCCTCTCTCCACTAACCGCTGGACCACCTTTTCCCACCGGCTCTGTACGCTGATGAGCAGGTTCTTGATGATCACCACATCTTGTTTCTGGCTGAAGTACTTCAGGTGGGTTCCAGTCTTGTCCAGCTCTATGATCTGCTCGCGGTGAGAATTCACTTCATTGGCGAAGACCTTTCCAGGGAGAGAAAGGATGCAATTAGAAACAAGGGGAGGTGGACGGACTGACTTTTTATTAAGAGTGTGAGATTGTCTCAATGCTCGAGTTAAACAACAAAGGAAAAAGTTCTCAGCTCGGGAGGCCGAGGGATGAATGCTGGAGTAACTGGGAGGGGGCGGGGCGCAGGGACCCGATCAGATACACTTCGCTATGTGTGGGGACCCGATCAGATACACTGCGCTATGTGTGGATGTGAAATTCACAAGGGATAGAGGAATGCAACAAAAAAGAAAGTTTTCAAACTATTAAACCGATGCTCTGACACAAAGACACACTGGCTTCTGAAGTCCAGGCTCCCCATCTGAGTTGCCTTGTACCTTGTGCTCATCGATTTGGAACAAGATTGTGTCCAAGATAAGGCTTGGCCGAGAAGCCACATTCAGGGTTTGTTCGGCCTGGGTAAGCCAGTTGATGAAGTCCTGGAGGGAGTTGTGGAAGTCCATTGCCAAGTGGAGGGCCTCTTCCAGTTTAGTCTGTGAAGGAAGATAGTTTAGAGTTTGGCACTCGTAGTTTGCTGACTATGTTTCCGATCAATCAACTGACTTTCCTGTCTGGTCACTGCCCTGTGAGAACACACGGTGTACCCATCAGTGACGGCCTATAATCTATTAGCCCATTGGTTTTTTTTTTTTTTTTTTTTTTTTGCTGCATTAAGAAAAATTATAGAGATCTCCTAGATTATTTTTCTATTGTTTGAAAGTGATAAAATGCATACATCTCTCATCAGTTTTATGGGAGCAATTATAAAACCTAAGCTCAACCATATCATCCTCTTTTTATTTGTGATCAGAATATAACTATTTATAACCTAGCACTCGAGTGGTTCATATTTTAAAAAGTGTCTGAGTAACACCTGACCTGGGATTAATCTTTATCTGTAGCGTACCTCTGTACTCTCGGGTTAGAATACCACGTTTAACTTCATGAAACACCAAGTGCATAAAGAAAATATGGGCATGTATGGTGAAAAACTGCACTCCTGATAGCTAGAAATAAGACTCAACCCGAGAACTAACAAACAGCACGCGAACACTGCTCTGCTGTGCTGATCAGCGCACACACCTTCTTCTCGTTGAGCTTGCTTTTCACGGATTGCCATTTCTCTTTCAGGTTGTTTATGTCTTGGTCAATATTTGTCTCTGCAAATTTGGGACATCTTGCGAGCATCTGCTGCCCTTTCTGCATCAGACCCTTGTATGTTTCTTCTTTGATGTTGAAGGCAGCACACACTTCCTAAAATGAGAGGCCCTAGTGTCATATGACTCGCCAAAGAATAAAATCTAACAGTTACATTAAAAAAAAAAAAAAAAAAAAGATTTACTTGTAATGCGTATGAATGTTCTGGTGTTCTGTTGCCTGTACATCATGTGCATACCTGGTGCCCAAGGAGGGTAAAAGAGGGTGAGGGTGTTAGGTTCCCAGGGACCCGGAGTTACAGACAATTATGCACTGTCATGTAGGCGCTTAGAACTAGATCCGGGCCCTCAATGAGACCAATGAATGCTCTTAACCACTGAGCCTTAGTCCCCAGGGTTGTATTTTTTTTTTTTTTTTTTTAAGGTCTGTCCATTCTAAGCCCCACATTGTTCCTTTCTGGCTTCCAGAGCAGCTCTGACAGACAGCTACACTCTACTCAATACTGAAACAGTGGCTGTGCTTACAGCCACACCCTGTCTACTGAGAAATCCATCACTGCACGCTGTGTGCTAAGGCCTAAAGCACTAACTAGCACGCTGTCCAGAAAGGTCTCACTGCACAGTAACAGTTGAGATCTGCGATGCTGGGCCAGCAATTTAATTCCTCTGTAAACTGAGAGACATTTCTATGTCTTTTCACCATGTCAAAGTAACTAAAAAAAAAAAAAAAAAAAAAAGAAAATTATTGGTACAATTTAATCAGAAAACATGTGATGGACAGAAAATCAAGACACTCAGTTGATATAAAGATTACCAGAGTACTAGAGCCACATTTGAGATACCATCTTCACCTATATATTTTTAAAAGTTGCAATAAGAATGCTGTATAAATCCCCTATGGTGACTACAGGAAAATACCCCTAAAATTCAGAGTATAACACCAATGAAACAATGGTTAAAATTCACTAAAAATTAAAAAATTCAATTTTTTATCACACTGAATTATAATGTGGGTTGAATCACAGTTCTGACTGAAAGTGATACACTCTACATCTTACTGATATTTTCAACTTAATAATTAAAAAAAATTGAGGTAAATTTTATAAAATTAAGCATTTAGAGAACACTAGTGACTGAGTAGTTATAATGCTCACTAACTACACTTTTGTCAGCTCAAAACTTTATTTCTTCATCCTTAGAAAAAAAGCACATTAAAAAAAATAAAGGATATTATTTATAGTATCATTTTAAAAAGAGCATTAAATCCGAGAGCAGCTCTGGGATATGAATACTCCACAGTAACCAGAACAAAAGAAAACTACTGCCAAGGCATAATAGCTTCAGAACCTGCTAGAAAAGATTTACTTATTTATTTGGTTTTTCTAGACAGAATTCTGTGTGTAGCCCTGGCTGTCCTGAAACTCACTGAGCAGACCAGGGTGGCCTCGAACTCACAGAGGTTCACCTGCCTCTGCTGGGATTAACAGCACGCACCACCACGCCCAGTTTAACTTTTAAATGTAAGTGTACATGTGTGGGTTCATGTGCACACTGTCTGAGCAGGCACCTGAGCAGGGCAGGAGGTGGTGTCTAATACCCTGGAGCTAGGGTTACAGGTGGTTGTGAGCTCTCATGCAGGCATTGGGACGACACGAACCCTGGTCCTCTGCAAGAGCAGTAAACACTCTTTACTGCTGGGTTATTTGTTCTAGGCCCTCTTCAGATTTTTCTTTCTCTTTTAAAACACGGAATTTACAGTCAAGGAAACCATACAGAGCTCACTGTATGTACCCCACCCCAACTAAGAATTATATACATAGTAGTTCTCTGAAAGTTCTTAAGACAGTCCTCTGCTTTCAAGTTCATATATATAATTTTAAAGTATAACTTTCTGAAGATAAGAATTAATCATTAATTACTATATAAGTTGTGAACTATGTGGAAGCTATGCAAGCATTCTCAGGGAAGTCATGAAAACTATTTTGAGTTCATTGAGCTACCAAGTCACTCACAGGCCTTCACAAAGATAAGCATTCTTAGGTCACAGATCAGTAGGTAAGACTATGTTGTCATTGAGCAAATGGGTCTCACCCAGCCGCAAACAGCAAAGCCATATACCAATTATCTAGTCTGATCATTTTAGAGATGTTCTCTCATACTACTTATAACTTGGTGTGTGTGTGTGTGTGTGTGTGTGTGTGTGTGTGAGAGAGAGAGAGAGAGAGAGAGAGAGAGAGAGAGAGAGAGAGAGAGAGAGAGAGAGAGAGAGAGAGAGAGAGAGAGAGAGAATGTGTTACTCAAAACTGCTAGAGTTCTTTAAACCCTTTTCCATTGCTAAATGGCACTGTTCCTAGCATCTACACAGGGTGATTTCTGCCACAAAACTTAATCTTTTTTAAGTATCTTCGCCCATCACTATTTACGCATTTCCAGGGTGAGAGCTGTAGGAAATACTGTACATACCATATGTGCATTAAGCTGCTCCTTGGCTGTTTCTGGCAAACCTCCCAGGGGTTTGGATGCCAAGAGGTGACGCTCTGTGTCTGTCAGCCACTGCTGCAAATCTTCAATTTCACCATGGAACCCTTTGGCCTGCAGTGATAGGTACTTTTAGGCTCCTGTCACAAATACTATCACTTTCCAACGAGGTCAAAATGGCAGCCCTAGCCTGCTCAACCTCTCTCTGTACTGTAGGAGAGAGCCAGGCAGCTGGACCAGCGGCTCACTGCCGGAGCGCCCCATCAAGAGAGCTCAGGGCATAAGAGTATTATGCTAAGAACTGGGGCGCTGCCTTCTCATCTGCTCTACTCTTTATCCCATTTATTTTTACTCCTCTTTTTGAAAGTATCAACACGAAACATCCACCTGTGAACTCATGGAGCAAACCCACATGACTTTGGACTTGAACACCAGAGTGAATCTAGGGCTTTTTACTCCCTCCACTCACCTGGCGCAAGGCACTATCCAGCTGCTGCTTCCTTTGATCTGTTTTTTCCAAAATATCCTGCCAGCGTTGATTCAAGATTTTGAGCTTGTACTGGAGGTTGCTTGCTTCTTCTCCCGCACTGGATGCAATCAGATCGTTTCCTGCTTTGTTGACAGCTTCCACTGTGGATTGGTGGGCTAGAACGTCATTTTGGAGCACCTGAAAATGTTAATACCATTGTTAGCTGCAAACAGAGTAAAGGTACTTACAATGCTTTTTTTCTTTTTCTTTTTCCTTTTCCTTTCTTTTATGGCAGGGAGACGGTCTCATGGATCCCAAGCAAACCTTGAACTCAACACAAAGCTAAGGATGACTTTGAGCTTCCAATCCTTTCCCCATCTCCCAAATGCCAGAAATACGGGTGTGGGATACCACATCTAGTTTTAGGCACCGCCGAAGGGTCAAACCTAGGACCCTAGCATCTGAATTGCACCTCTAGTCCATGGCACTTGCTTTATTTTCTGGCTGTGAAACAAGCAAACAAACAAAACAAAGTGTTCATAGCAAGTTGTAAGTGACATACTCCCTTTCCTTCAACTTTAGGGCTTCCTAGGTAGACAGACCTTTAGTTAGACACACCAGCAGTCCCAAAGAGACTGTCCAAAAGTTGACAGTTACTCTTACTAGAATGACCTTGCAAACTGGTGCACTACATACTTTCGTAGGGATTATAATTAGATGACTGAAACATTTTCATTGACTCATGTCCATTGTGATTTAATCTTAATGTTTTAAGGGATATTTTTACTCCTATGCATTCATTTCCCAAACATAAAATTATCACATTCCCAAGACATATATTTTATAATTGCTGATTTGAAAGGACAAATGCACTCCTGTATTCTCTCACTGAAGGGAAGCGAGGACTACTAATTTGAAAGGAGTCCTTTCCCTTATGTTAGTTAAGAGGTCAGCAGAGCCCCACCCTGCCCCTCACTGATGCATGCTTGGCAGTAACAAAGAAAAGAACATCATCTCTTATCCTATGCAAGACATCACGCATCTGGAGGGGAGTCTAGACCAGACTGGGGAGGCTCTCCAGATAAGGGAGGCAGCCCCCAGAGTACCGCCTTTCTGACTATTCAATCCGTTTCTGAGGTATCCCATAACGAGTCAGTGTTGTCCAGGGGCACAAACCCAACTGAGTGAGGAGTCAAGATCTGGCCGGCATGCACTCTGCCGAGGTAACAGCAGCAAACACTTCCTCAAGGCCGGAGAGTTAAATCCTGCCTTGTCCATACTGACAGGACAACTCTATGAAATTCCTTCCCCTAATGCTCAGAGGTAGGGGGAGACGGCAAGCGGGGGTAGAGCCCTCACTTCAGCATTGGCAATCCCAAGTCACTACATACGGATCTCTCCAAATGAAGGGAAAAGGACAAAAGAGCGATTTCTAACTACTCAGAGGAAGAGAGTGAAGTTTCCTGAAGATCCCCAGGCTAAACGATAGGGCTGGGTGTCTTATTTTCTACCTCTATCACACACAGTCTGACCACTGGTGCAGGCTACTTTTAAGACAATGGCCAGATTTCCTACGACATAAATGCTTCTACACACTCACACTATGGGAGCAAACACACTTTGTTTTTATGGGGAGTCATTCTGGCGGGCAACTGCTGCTCACGGGACCACAGGCATTAAAAGCCATGGCAGAGCAACAGCTGCCATGGAAGTTTTTAGGCTATTCCCTACAAACTTAGAAAATGCAGGAAGTTAACTCAGTGACAGGTATAATGAGGTATGTCAGTCTTTGGCGTGTGCCACACAGCCCTGTTAAAACACAGCCTCGCTGCATTTGGTAATTGTTGCCCCACACAGTGAAAAAATATTTTTATTGTGTCTTAGGCAGCACATTTTGAGAAATTTAATGCCAAATAATCTCTGCTGAAATCGTAAACTTGGGAAAACTGAAACATAACAGTAACAGGTGTGTAACGGTACATACGTGATGCTTGGCTAGTTCAATTTCAATGGCTTTCGGGTCTCCCCCGACAGGCTTCTGTTCACTCAGCAAGCCCTTGGTGTGCGTCAGCCATGCCAGGAGCTCATCCAGGGCGTGCTGGAACTGACCCAATGCCAAGAGAGCATCCTCCAGCTTGTGCTGCGGAGAAGCAGAGAAGAAGATCCCCTCAGAATCTCACATCACGGATGCTGCGTGCTTGCAAAGCACCAACTGTTCAGCGTTGCCCAAGTCCACCCTCACAGCTCTCAAATCTAGTCCTATCAGTCAACAACTCTAGTTTGATATATATATACACACATACACATACACACATACACATACACACACACACACACACACACACACACACACACACACACACACACACACACACACACGGGAAAATTTTAACAAGAAAATTTAGATGATGCTAAGTGTTATTGGTATTAACTGCTGACCTGGTTTTCAATGGCCATTTTGTATTAGTGCCTGAGAGTGTGCACGAATGATGTCTGGGTCCTCACCTGTCTGTTGACAATCCTCTCATCCAGGCTGTCCCATATCAGTTTCAGCTCCATCAACGGGTCCTGAACAGTGTGTTTGTCACCTTCTTCTGTTACTTTCTTCAGCAAAAGTTCCGCTTGATGGTTCAGTCTTTCCATTTCTATCTGTTGTTGGTAAGCCTCTGACTTAAATTGCTATAAAACATTGAAGAAAAAAAAAATCAGTGACCTTAAACTGAAAATGTTCTACAATTCACTCAGATTTCTTACTGAGAGCAAAAGAGGCAGAAGTTTTCCACCTTTATTGGATGTTTTATGGACAGTTACAATTTTTGGTGTTTCATTTTTTATTCTGTGCAATAAAATTCAGTAATTCCCATGGAGAAACTTCTTATATTGCATTTTATATTTTTATGATTTTATATTAATATATATGAAACCCCAGAAACAATGGCCTTAAGAATTTTAGTAATTCCTGTTCTCAAAAAAAGTATACATTATGCATTCTCTCATAGTTTTTATGTTTTTACAGCTGTTTTATAGTCATTAATTATTTCTATGTCTCATTGTTGATACAAAGTAAGTTATAATTATTATTACCACTAGTAAGAAAGGGTCTTGCTGTGTAGCTCTGGGTGGCCCTTTACCACTATTTTGCTTAGGCTTGTCTCAAACCCACAGAATGTTCTCAACTCAGCCTCACTAGTACAGGGACTTCAGACCTGAGACATCGTGTGTGTGGCTTTAGAACAACACCCTTTGCCCTGGCCTTTCCTATGAGACTGACAGGCACTTCATGGCCTTTGTTTTGCCAACCAACATTTTATTAACAATAGAAAATATTTACGTGAATCTGATGTTAATTAGCGGCTAATGTTATAGCAATATATCAATTACACTAACAGACTACTGAATAACAAGGTACATTATAAAGTTTCAGTAGCACGAGACTGTTGGCCCTCCAGTTTTGCTCTCCCCTCTGCACACACACACCCTCCATTAAGATATGAGAATATCTGAAGGGCTGTACATCGAATCCTAGGCATAGTTGCCATTAAGTACATAGCTTTTGGAGTGAATTACAAATCTTGTCCCCCTCCCCCCCCCCTTTTTTTTTTTTTTTTGCTCATTTGTAATTCTACAAAGAACAGGAATTAATTAAAACAAAATCTTTCACTTTTTAAAACAAACACTCATCAAAACTTACTACACGTAGTTATCATTCTGTAAGAGTTGTAGGGCCCGTGAAACAGCTCGTTGGGGGAAGGTATTTGCTACCAAGTGAGGAGAGAGCTGTGGGCCACAAGTTGTTCTCTGCCCTCCTTACACGTGTAGCACACTTGTGTGCAAACACAAACATAAACAAATGTATGGAATAGAAATAAATAGCACAATTCTGAAGTCAATATATAACGTTTTAATCGTGTAAACGAAGTAAGCGTCAGTGAGAAATGTGGTGAATTAGTAACAATACAGGCAGCTCTTTACCAATCTTTACCAAGGCCCCACGCATACCTTCAGCTCTTCAATCTGTTGCTTGACAGTCTCAAGATCCGTCCCGATTGGAGACATTGAGGCTAACTTATTGCCTGCGATATCAACCCAGTCAAATATTGCCTGAAAGACACATTTCCCCTGAGTTACAACAGTAGCTCCAAATTGGCTACGCTTCTTGTGTTACAGGGAAAGGCAATAACTAGAAGAAATTATGAGAGGCGCCTACCACATAAAACTAAACAAACTTTTATTTACCTGAATGAAAGCCTTAATGTAAAACAGCTCCTCAAATACCAAGCAAATGTCACCTCCAATTCTACACCAAAGCTGAAATCCTATTCTTAAACTATCAAGCACTTTCAAAGAAAAGCTTATGTGTTCAATCATAAAAGTGAACATTCCCATTTGCTTATATAAAAATATACTGAAAGAAAAAGATCCAAATGTAACTACTTTTTCAAATAACCAAGAAGGTTTATCCAAACTTCCTGAACTACCTAGATTAACATTAAAATCCCTCGCACACAGGTGACCAAGATTACCATCACCGTGAATTGCAGCAGACTTCAGAGCCTGTTACTTTCCATATTCTTTCTAGATTCCTTTTTATACATTCTACAAAGGCTTAGCACACATTTTTTTAAAGTAATGAACATATAAACAGAATTATTTTACATTTTAATGAAGTTGGCAGAAGAAGAGAAATCTTATAAACTATCTGGCATATTTAAATGGTCATTAACCAACCCTAATTACTTAGGCAGCAACCTGGGATAGAAAATGCATCTCGCCTTATAATCAAGCCTCGAACCTTACCGAGTACCTAGCACCATACTATAGCTACAGCCATTTGGTAACCCAAGTTGCCATTCATGATCAACAGGACCTATGATGGATCTTTTTCTCACTGTGGTGAGGAGTGTGTGTCAAATCGTGGTGCCTTGCCCATGGCTCCCAGGTGACTTCACACAGTAGCAGTACCATCTGGAAGACGATACCACTCAAAAGACTTGCCACTATGACCCAGCCTCACACAGGACAGGGAGTCCAATGTGACCAGCGCTGGCCACTGGTTATTTAAGCAAGAAATCATTATTTTGCTTGGGGGTGGGGTGTGTGTGCGAGTCTACACGCATGTACAGGAGTTATAACAGGTATTGTGTGTCATGAAGAATTTCATGTATTTCCAAAGTTCAAAACCCCTTCTGCTGAGGTAAAGCCTGGCTGGTGATACTTATTTTTATGAACATAGGATGAAGTGGCATAATGAAAAAGGAAAAAAAAATGTTCTCATGTGAGCTTTAAAAATAATATTCACTTAAGTGTTATGGAAATACTTAAGAGAGGGTTTTTCCATGCGGTAAGGAGTATGGAAGATTAAACTCCTGCCAACGTATTAGGAAATAAGGGAGAAGGGAGTGTGGGAGGGAGGGAATAAATATTCCTGAGCTGGCCTCAAGAGAATTTTAATATTAAAAAAACAGCTCCTATCTGGCTAATGAACTGAATGACAACCTTGAAAAGACACGAGAAACAGCTACTATAATAATCATATACATGGAAAATAAAAAAAGCACCTTAATACACCCAGCTGTGAGCCAATGAAATGAAAATCTATTTTAGCACACAGAGAAAACACTGGCTTCCCATCAGCCCCTCTAGTTCTGACTTCAGTTAAACTTAGTGATATTTTTAGCTCGTGTTTATCCCTTTCATCTTATTTCACTCAACTTTAGAGCAGAACTCAAGACTCTGTTCCATGTCACTTCACTGCCTGGAGCTCAACAATTTTTGAAAAATACTGTGTGGGAATAGATACTTTTGATTAAAAAAAGAATGAAGACTAATTCTTTTCAAAGTAAATTCCACTGACCTGTGTACAGATCCCTGTTTACATGTACACAGAAACCCGGATGACTGAAAGGTGAGGGAACAGCTTCTAGAGTCAAAGCAGCTGTGGCAATTACAGGGATAGATTTGTCTGCAGCTGCACACACACTCACAGGGTTGGGTTGGTACCAAACCATAAATGTACATCAATGACAAGATCCCAGTTTCCAGCTAAGGCCAGCGGGCATGGCGGCCTCACCTGCAATCCATCTTGGTACTGAACGGCAGCTTGCATGGCCTCTTCCAGTTTGTCCACCCGGTCTTTCCAAGCTTTATTCAGAGAATCCCATGCTGAATTTAACTACAAAACAAATGTTACACTCCTCTGAGTTTCAAATTTATAGTCTTGACTAGTAGTTTGCTAAGTCTTGAGAAATGCATTCTCACGAGAGCAGAAAGTAAGCCATCAGTACCTCATCTATACTTTTCTTGACAATGGGCTTATCAGGGTCCCCACACGCAGCGATGAGCTCAGAGCCCAAGGTGATGACCATGTCTAGCTCCTCTTGCAGTCCATCAATTTCCTCTCTTATTGCCTAGAATTCAAAAAGAGAGCCTCAGAACACCATGTAAAGCCACACCACAGCCAAGGAAAGATGTCACACAGAGCTGCCCATAGGGACCT
Source organism: Cricetiscus sungorus (assembly GCA_030556225.1). Classification (NCBI taxonomy): domain Eukaryota; kingdom Metazoa; phylum Chordata; class Mammalia; order Rodentia; family Cricetidae; genus Cricetiscus; species Cricetiscus sungorus. Next base: position 9,384,065 of record JANBXA010000641.1, read on the forward strand.
TAGGTGATATTAGCATCACTCTGTTTCCTTTTATTTCTCAAGTTCACATAGTCATTTTCTTAACAAGAAAACAAAACAGAGAAAATACCCCAAATACAGCAAAGCACTAGAAGTCATTTTGTTTTCCACAACTAGTTTGCCTGCATGTGTTTAAAATAGATGCCAGCTAAACATGAGCACAAAGATTTTATGCAAAGTAAGGTATCTGTTGGGAAACCCAAGCTAACCTAGCTCTGGTTATCACCCAGGTGCCACCTGTCAGCTGATGACATATCACAGAGGAAATGAAGTATCCTAACCTCGCCTTTCACTGTCGTGGCTAAACATACCCGCTCAGCGATGAATGTTTAATAAGCATGAACAAAGCCCTAAACCCAACACTGGAAATGGAAATATTTGCCTAGCCTTCTCCAGGGCCCCGCAGCCCAGCCTGTAGTTCAGGTAAATACAAGTGAAAAGAAATCATACAGGGTGGGTGAGAATCTAACCAACTCCGGAGGCTAATCCCAGCAGCAGCAGAAATGACACGCCGGCAAGGAAAGGGACTGCGTGTGTCAGGCGCGATGGATGCTAAGAAGAGAGCACAGAGGTGGAGAAACAGCAGGATGGTGCCTGTGGCCGCAAGGGCACCAGCTGGGGTGTACAAAGCTACATACCCTGCCCTGCAAAGGCAGGGCTCGTTACCCAGCAGACCGCGGGGGCACCTGGGGGACAGCGACAGGAAGACCGCTAGAGGCTCTCGGGGGCAGACACCCTGTGCTTTGGGTTACTTGGGAGCCGGGCAGTGCAGATGCAGAGAGGTGATTTTAGGTATGATCTCCAGGTGAGATCTGCATGCCCATTGTTATCTCGACACTCACTGCACCCATGTTCAGAACCAAACACAAATTTTTAACAGTGTAATTTTTCAGTGGCATACAGAATCAGGGTGTTATCACACTGAACATCATCCATCCATCCATCCTTCCATCCATCCATCCATCCATCCATCCATCCATCCATCCATCCATCCATCCGTTTATTTATTTATGTATTTATGTATTTATTTATTTATTTGAAATGAGTTCTGTTCCTTACCTCTGCTGCTTCCTGCTGTTGTTTTACTACCGAGGGATCGATCCCAGGGTCTTCCAGGTCCCTGATGAAATCTTGAGTGTCTTTCGTGGTAACAACCAATGACATGTGGTCACACCAGAATTTCTCTGCCAGCTCCATGACATCCAGCAGTTTGGCTTCCCTTTCTTCTACCAGAGTGTGTATGTTTTCCCAAACGGAGACCATTTGATCCAACTTATCCTGCACGGCTACACAGCAAGACAACGTCAGCAAAGATGCCATCTATCCTCATTTAAGCAAAAGCAAAACCTTAGCTCACACAGTGAGCAGCTACTTGATTTACTAAATATATAGAACAGATGAGGCTTTCACCAACTGTAGTCTAGGCGTTATCCCTGGGCCCAAACCTACCCCATACAACGCAAAACCTATGGGTCTGCTCTGGCTGACCCAGGACTTTCCCCTACAAAACTAGGTGTTCTAAAGCCACATGAGCTCGAGAAGACCCAAGTTTAGCGAGCTTTAAGTTTATGAAGCTGGCCTTAATCCCAAAGACAGTAGGTAACTAACCTAGGATATGAGTGGCTATGGTTACCAGTCTGGTGGTTATGGGATGGAGTAGGCATGCTAGATAAGACACTACAACTGTATCCCCAGCTTCGGCTTATCATCAGTAACTTTAGTCTGAGAGCCTCAGAGGTCCAGAGGACACATGGTCTGTATATAAACACATTTTGTCTTCGACCAATTGATTTCAAACTGAAGAAGACCTCAAAGGATCTTTGTACAGTGACACATCACTGTGCAAACTTTTCAGAGATCTGGCCATTTGTTATGCAGTCAGAGTGGCAGTGAACAGCATGCAATCTAGAGCTGTTTCAAAAGTAAAGGTGAGGCTGGGTGTGGTGGCGAGCCTTCAATCCCGTACTTGGGATGTATAGGCAGACGGGTTTCTGTGAGTTTGCAGTCAGTCTGGCCTACACAGCAAGTTCCAGGCCAGCCAGCGCTACACAGAGAGAGCCCCTATGCCAATAAAATAAAATAAACTAACCAAACAAACAAAGGAGAGCTGAGTTTGTTTTGTCACTCTGAAATGAATACCTTTGGCAGATATGTCTTTCTCGGTACCCTCAGACCTGCCAATCATCTCCTCTCCCCTCTGTCGCAGGGTCTCGTACAGTGGCTGCAACTTCTCCATGTCCACAGACACGCTCTTATTCTCGCCAATCTGCTCCTTGATCTTCTCAACCTCAGCAGAGATGGATGGTGGCTGCCTCAGACGCTCCACGATGCGCTCCAGGCTCTCAAGGATCTGGTCGATCTTGTCGTGAAACTACAAGTAAAACAATAGGGTTATTGTTAACGGTCCCATGTAAAATGTTGTTCAACCTAAAAACTAAAGACCTGTGGCCAACATTTCCATGCAAAAGCTTACATCCAGCTGGTGTCTGAAGCCACGCCTAAGGTCATGACCTCTATGTAGTTCTGTATGACTTATGAAGAGAAATAATTGAATGTATTTATTAAGAAATAGTCTACACTCCTTGACAGCAATATGAATCTTAACCTATTGCTTAATTTTGCCACAATTCAACTTCCTTTTTTTGATAAGATGCACATTTGATTGTCAAAAATGACTATTCATTCAAAACAACCATTTTGAAATCCTAAAACATTATACAAGTGCATGCAAAATTCACAGGTGATTTTGATTAGATTCAAGGGATTCCTTGAGTTACATTGTTATGAGTAGTTTTTCCCTGTCGGCCTGGGCCCACTGCCGTGCCAGCCCCAAATAACACACTGAGACGCTGTATTAGCTATAATTCTGTTGGCCAGTTACTAGTTTCTTATCGGCTAGCTCTGTCTTGAATATAACCCATTTCTATTAATCTAAGTACTTCCACATGGTCTTATCTTACCGTAGAGAGGGCCCAGCGTACTACCCTGTAGGTCCTCCATCTTGAATCTCCTCCCTACTCTTCCTCTTTCTTCCTTGTCTCCTAGTCCTGCCTATCTTGCTTTCCTATTGGCCAACAGTGCTTTATTCATTAACCAATAAGAGAAACATATTTATAGAATAACATCTCCCATCATTACATATCTCCTGGATTGAAAAAAAATGTAAAATTCAACAAAATAAAAAATTGTACAACATTGTATCCAAAGTTTGCATTTAATTCATGGTCAGACATACAATTTGATATAGGAAGTGATTAAGTCTCAATTCATATTTATAATAAAAGCACCATACACAATCACACAATATCATGATTCTATACTAGCCTCAAAATTGAGTAAAGCAACACTGTCCTAGATAGTTTTAACAGTCAACTGACACAACTTGAGTCATCTGAGAAGGGAGTCTCGGCTGAGGGATTTCCTGGGGTCAGCCTGGCCTGTGGGTGTGTTTACGGAGGGTTGTCTTCTTTGGTAACTGATGAAGGAGGGCCAGCTTCATTATGAGCGTCGCACTCCTGAGCAGATGGTGCAGGGCTCAGAGGACAGCTAGCTAAGCATGGGCCTCTGGGTAGGTGGCCAAGCAGGGTTCCTCCACGGTTTCTGTTTCAACTGCTGCTGAGCTCCTGCCCTGCCATCCCACGAGGGGCTGTGACCTGGAAACAAACCCGCTCCTCTCCCATGTTGCTTCTCATCGGAGCATTTGCTTGCAGCGACAGAAGGGAGACTAGAACACATACCTGATTACCAAGATGCCCCGATGCCAGCATCTAATGATAAAACCCAAAAACCTATAGGTATTCAAAATGTCCATTTTTTTAAAAGAAAAAAAAAATGGTATTTGCAAGGAGTCTGTTTCCTAGTTAATTCTGTTATCTTTTTTTATTTGACTTATTGCTCAGGATCTCTTCTAAATGCCTTCTTAGGAGTACTTTATTACTAATGCCTGCAATAGTTTCTTTTCTCTCCTCATTGTCAAAGTCTGTGTTCCACTTGAGATGGACACTGAAGCAAGTATCTGACCACTGCTGCAAGTAGGTTTCCTACTCGATGAGATTTATTTTATTATCGTACCCTGAAGCAGACAGAGAAACCCGAGAGTTGGCTGCAAGCAAATCCCACCCCTGAGAAAAAAGGAACCATTCTCAGAGGCAATACAGTCAATCCATCACTGAGGACAACATTTCATCAGAGGGCCCAGGAAAACGCTTTGTACCACTGGCTGTCAGGAAGGAATTAATGTTTTCCTAGTGCGAAGGATTACCTGAGTTGACTGAGAAATGGCTTCATCAAGTACCACGGCTCTCCTTTTGACATCCTCTTTGATTTGACTGTACAGGGTGTCGGCTGCCACGTACTTTTCTTGGATATGAACGCCCTCCTTTGGGCTCAGTTCCAGTAACTGTGGCCCGGTCTTGTTCATCTTATCGATGTGAGGCTTGTGCTCTGCTATCAGTTCCCGTAGTTGCTGTAAGAAACCAGACAGCCTCTCAGTATCTCAGAGTCACACCTCTGTACTACAACTGACCCCATCTCCAACGCATGCAGCTGACAAGCAACTGGAAACAAATGCCCTCCCCGCTGCAAGGCACTTATCCATGTCTCTGCAAGGAGGAGAAGCCCCAACACAGGATGGGACAACTGTCCCGTCATGCTCCTTTCAAGACGAGTCTCAGAGTCTCTCTAAGACTGCCAAGCCATGTCTTTTAAAGTTTCACAGGTAACGGAATCTATCAGACACACAACTGTATGTTGAACATTCTCATAAGGTATATTTAAAGAAAATGTGTATCACAAGAAAGGTTGCTTAATTTTGTCCTCTGGTTGGGACATGTGATATTTACACTGGCGGTTGGAGTTGGAATTCACTCCCACCAGTGGGTTAATCGGCTGAGGTGCTGGGAGGCAGAATGAAGCTGGGACCTCTGAGGAGCAGTACTTCATGGGGCCACTCCAGAACCATTCCCACGGGAGCCTTTCCCTTGAAGAGTCCCTCGGGCCAGCCCCTAGGTATGGAGGGTTTCCCCTGGCCCCTCGTCAGGGCTCTCATCGGTCTGCACTCCAGCCTCTGGTAGGAGCTTCTGAGAGGGCTCACACCCAGGAAAGGCAGTCTAGAGTTAATATGTAGGTGTTTTGCTGCTTTAGAGTTGTCTGAAGGGCTACTGAAAGTATTTCTACACACAGACTCAATTATACAAGTGTGTGTGTGTGTGTGTGTGTGTGTGTAAGCCAAGAGCTGCACGTAAGCACACGGGAGAGTCAAATGGCAATGGGTGTTTGGTCTAGATCTTGTTTTCATTCCATGTTCCTTGTGCTGCAGGACAGAATCAGCCAACACGAAATCATAGGGAAAAGAGAGCGGATGGTGTTACTCACGTTCTGCTTTTGTCTTGCAGAAGCCAATTGTTTGGAAACTCACTCTACACTCAAGGGAAACTCAAGACCTGAGCTGAGGCTTCCTCAACTGCCTGGCCAGCTCATCTGTATGGTGCTGCTGAGGCGACCTAACCTGGGGACAGTGTGACGAGCCTTTCACATGGCACCCTGGGACAGGCCAGAGAAGGTGACTACTCGGACATGTGAGTGTATGAGCAAGTAGCCCCTGCCTGGATGTGGTGTTATATACCAGTAATCCCAGCAGCCAGGAGGCTGAGGCAGGAGGATGGTGAGCTTCAGGTCAGTCAGGATTACACAGAGAGAACATCTCTCAGGGGCGTAGGGTAGGGAGTGTGGAGACCACACACCTTTGCTTCACGTGTGACCAAACCATTCTTGAGGTTATCATGCTGGAGAAATTTCACACGACTTAAAGGCCTATGACACTTGATGACATAAGCCTCTGGAGGCTGTTTTCATTTCTAGATAGTTCTTCCCCACTGATGAGTCGATGTGGAGTTAGAACAGAAGTGCTTTCAGAGGGCTGCGGAAAACTGTTGGTACAAACAGTTTGCAGGCATAGAAGGCTGTAACAACTTTGTCTTTCTCTTTGCATGTGTAACCAGGGGTCTGTTTAGTAAGTTCAGAGGTTATGCAAAAGAGAAAGCCAATTCTGTATTTAAGATTTTAGCTCACGAGCCATCTCTTGCCACCAGGGGTTTGTGTGTGTGTGTGTGTGTGTGTGTGTGTGTGTGTGTGTGTGTGTGAGTGAGTGTGTGAGTGTGTGAGTGTGTGTGTGTGTGTGTGTGTGTGTGTGTGTATGTGTGTGTGTGTGATGGTTCTTCCGTACACCTCTGCTCTACTCTTTGGTACTTTAGATTGCTCTGGTCACTACATATAAAGCATAGAACGTAATCAATGTGTGTACATGGAACGCGATTCGACATGCATAGCTGAAAGCACCTCAGAAGCTCACGTCACTAACGTTTTAAAACGGTATCCCTTTTCCTACCCAGACGGGCTCTCGAACACACTACTGTATGGAAGCTGTGAGGTAGGCAGTGTGGTGACAGCTACCCAGGTGTGAGGGACTGCGGACCACAGCACAGGGTTACTAAGATGCTCTATTTCCGTATGGCGTCTGACAGCACTTTAAACATGCTCCCGGTTAATGGCTTGCTCCCTAGCTCTTACCCGGTGCTCTTCCTGCTGCCGTCTCAGAGTTTCATATTCCAGGGCTGGGGCAGGCAGCTGGGAGATGATTCGCTGTGTGTCTGTCAGCCACGGCCAAAGTTCCTCGTATGTCTCCCAGAACTGGCTAACCAGGGACTGTGCCCGCTCCAGCTGCAGATGCCTCTCTGAGTTGATCTGGCAAATGGCATCGTAGCTCTTCAATACGTTGTCCAGTTTTTTCTAGAAAACGAGATGAGGAAGCATGTCTGCCGGGCTGGAGGTTGTAGTTCAGGGTGCTGTGACCAGCTCTGTGCACGTGGCACAGAGCAGGGACACAACCGATGAATGTGAGGTAAATATAAAAGAAACCCACTCGGATTAACTGTTTCTATGCATACATTCATGTTAAAGTAGGGAGGGCACTCAAATCTTTATGCAAAAGCCACTGAATTCTGAAGACATAATAAATAGAATTATCCAGTATCCTTACACTGTTCTCAGGGTAGAAATGTAAGTTTCATACAAGACTCCCAGCATTAACACTATTATCTGGAGAAAAAGGAAGATTATATTTTGCAAAGGAAATTCTAAGAAAAATCTCCTGGTAACTACAAGTCAGAACAGAAATTATTTCATCATGATCTCTATTTTTTTTATCTCTGAATCCTTGAAAAGTAGTACTTAGTTATAGACTAATAAACTGCCCTTGTAAAAAAAAGGAAATAGAGAAAAATATACTGTACAATCTGTAATTTTATCTGTGCCCTACCTGAAAAAGTGTGTATTTTATCTAAAACATAATTTAAGGGATGGATGCTTCTGTGTCTTTACCTGGGGTCATATACTTACCTGGAAGTATTAACATTCGGTCATTTCTTTAAGCTACTCAGATGCCCATTAAAGCGGAGCTATCTGCTTTTATCTGTGGATGGCTTCTACCCATTCTGCACAATTACTGAAACTACATTATACCTGTGTGCTTCCTTAGTGATGAGCTCATCGCTCCCCTGCTGGCTTAGACTAACAACTCTATACGGAATGGAGGTCTACCTATTTTGGATTCTGTTTCGGCTTCAAAGTTGAACTGCCCCAGAGGTGTATGGCGCACAGCTGACATATCTAGTAAGGATTGTAACAGTAACAAAGCTAACACTGATTTGGTCTACTGAATGCTCAAGGTGCATTAATCAAGGAAACTCAATAGCTCAGGTGCATTAACATGGCTTGGCCTTTGGGGGGATGGGTTTCCAAGGTTACTGGGTAACCTTAAAAGACGCCTGATTTACATTTAATGATTCTGTATGTCGCTTAAACAGCGACTGCAGATGACACAGAAAGTGCCCTTCTGAAACTCGATGCTCAGCGATGCCATTCACTTGGGGCTCACTGCCTAGCATACATACAGACAAGGCAAGGCGATACCATACCTTCATCGACTGCTTTTCCTCTTCGTTGGATGTGGTCATGATTTTATGCCCGGATTTAACAAGTTCGTCAATAATATCCTTGTGTCTCAAAATATCCATGGTGAATGCCTGTGATTTTACCAAACAAAGACAGGGTACAAACAAAGTGTGTGATTCAGTGAAGGCGAAGACGCTGAAAACAGCACGTTACTCTGACAGGGTCTTGGAAAGTAAAACCATGTGAATGTAATTTCTAGACTTGGAGCCTGGCGACACATAACTTAGACGGCAACTGAAAATGTGTTTCTTCACCTTTTGAACCTGCAGCTGAGCAGAGGTCTGGTCTTGCTCAAGCCGGATGTCACCCAGAGACATTAACTTCTTCTCTGTTTCAGTGATCCAGGATAGCTCAGCATCTGCCGCTTGTTCAAACTAAACAAAAGATAATAATGAGGTCAGCAAGTTCCTGTGACTGGTGCCAGAAAAATCACCTATTTACATTGCTTCTTAATACTCCCTTTCCTAATCGGAGACTCTCAGTTTCTCTTTTCATAGCATGCCACAATAAATAATTACGAGTGGCCCAGTGATAGAGAAGAACCTGCCCTTGCGCCCTTACGCCCTGCTGTACAGTATCAGGCACAGCAAGGATGCAAGGGCTGGCTCTGTGGCCTTCTGTCCAGGTGTCCCAGCACCCATCCAACCGTAGCTGCTTTAAAAGCTGACAATTCCATACCATTTTAAACGACTTTTCCCGTGACTTCAATTCTCAGGTGGGCAGGTGGCACTGGCCATCAAAATACCCAGCTCCCGATAAAAGAACGGAATATCCTCAAATAGCGTGTGTTTATGTGTATATAAATGTGTGTGCAAACAGGTGTTTCTGGGTATGAGAATACACTCAAACAATTCATGTATGACCTTTAACATCTTATTTAATACTAGACTTTAAACACGTACAAGATCATGCCTAAGTGTTTTACTTTATTTTCCTCATCATAACGTTAATTCATAGGCATAGCAGAAAAAAAATTAAAGCAAAGAAAAATAAACAGAAGAAAATTGATACCCAGAGTTAATATTGTTAGTAATTTAGTGACTCCCCCCCCCCAGAAACTGGGAAGGCCACTTATAAAATACTGTATGAACACTTCCATACCATGATTTTTTGTTTATTATGAATATTCTCCATATTTTGCTTTTGTCCCTTTGTGTTGTTGAAGGGCACAAACACTTTCAGTGTCTTGCATCTGATAAACCCCCACTGCCATTCTGAACCAAGCAGGGATCCAAAGGCCGGTGAGTGATACTACCATCACCACCAACGCTAAACGGTAAGCATGAGAGCTTGGGCTGGAAGAATTAATGGGAAATGGATGGAGACTGCAACTTGTCAAATCCAGTATTTCCTCAAAGTCCCACTTTCCAAGAGAAGCTGGAAACCAACGTGGGAGGAGAGGAGGGAAATTACGTAAGAAAAGGGAAGGGAGGGGCTAGAAAACAATTCTACTGTGGATTCCACATTAACACAATGTAAACACACAATGGAACAGACCAACTTTCCTCATTCCAAGATAAGGCAAACTGAAACCCCTGACACGACACACAGAGTGCCCCTGGGGTCCTGAGGACCAACACGCCAATGGTGCTATTTCTTTGCGCCTCGCCTATCCAAGATTAAGTACGGACAAACAAGGAACCCATACACCAATGGATACAGACGTAGTCTGGGGCTGGAGAGATGCCTCAGAGGTCCTGAGTTCAATTCCCAGCAACCACATGTTGGCTCACAACCATCTGTAATGAGATTTGGTGCCAGCTTCTAGCAGGCAGGCATACAGATATACTGAAGGCAGTCCTGTTCTCACTAGCCAAATGACATAGGAAGGGGGCAGGGAGTCTATCCAGCCAGGAAAGTGACAATCCTTACTCCAAGCCATCAAAAGGCACAGAATGAATGGTAGCCCCACTCACTTGTGCCAAGAGAAGGAGCATAAGGAGCCTGGGACTTCACCCTCGTGTCCGTGTCCCTTTCAGGATGATGGTAAGCAGGAGCCAACATTTAATTCCCATTGACTCAACACTAAGTTCCTTTCTCCAGTGCAAAGGGACCCAGTGTGGAGTCTGGATTCACCTGCTCAGGCAGCAGTGAGGCACTACCACTCTCTATTGGCATCACAGCAGACCTGTCAGGGACGGAGTTCTCCTGGTCACTCTGTTAGAGCCCCGTGGCCTCCCTCACTGTGCAGAGAGCTGGGGTGACCAGCCCCACCCAACAAAAATGAGGCGCACCCCAGAGGCCACAGGAACCCGGGCTTTACCTTCCCTGGCAGCAGCCCCAGATGCTTCTGCCTCATTGAAAGTAGATACAGGCAGAGGAAATCAAAATTTAAATCTATATAAAAACTAGGAATATTTATCTGCCTCTGCCTCTGGAGTGCTGGGATTAAAGGTCTATGCTACCACGCCTGGCCAACACTGTTTTCTTTAAGGATGGATATTTTAAACTTTAGGTTTAAGAACAATGGCATTTTAAGAAATCTTTGGGAAACACTTGCAAACATTTTTTTTTTTTTTTTTTTGACTATCAATGATCTGTAGTTAGTGACTGAGCAAGCTTCAATGCATGCTAACCAATATACCAATATGAACTCAACCCGTAATTCAGCCCGGATCTGCTTCATGTCACTCAACTAACTGAACACGGTCAAGTGCTTAAGAAAAGTGTGCTCCCAAAGGGCAAAATATTTGTCTTGTTACTCAGGGAAGGCTTTGGTGCCAGCCCTGAGATGTTCAAATAAATTTTAATGAAAAAAAAAGTCAGTATTTTAAAATAGCTGAATAAAGTTCACAAATAAATATTCCCACTTTCCTACAACAATGAGGCGTACAAATTCCTGCAGACTGTAAGACAGGCGGCAAACACATTCCTCAGGCATGAGTGCCCCTCACAGAGGTTTCCTAGGCAGAGCCTTGCTACAGTGGCCTTCTGTCAGCTTTGTGACCTGGACTATTAAAATAAAGTAAGGGCAGAGTGCGAAGCTTTAGGACCCACAGGCTTGTTCCAGTGTCAGAAAACCAACTTGAGGGACTCTCTCCCACAGTGTGTGTGTGTGTGTGTGTGCTTCTCGCTTCTGTCTGGGGTGATTAAAGAGGTTAGTCACACATGTCCTGCTTGAGGTCTCCTACAAAACCATATACCCTCTTACAAAGCTTGCAACCCAGACCTGATGACTTAATGTAAATGGCCACAACAGTCTCAACATAGTTTAAACTATGCACAATAAACCTCTATTCTCAGTTCACTTCCCACCACTTTCCACAGGGCTGTGGCCAACAGCAGAATTCTCTAAACCTTTGGAGGAGAAACTGTGTGAAGCCACAGACAGGTCAGGAACTATCATTTGTCCCCCCTTTTAGTCATCAGTGGAAAAGACTCTACGTCAAGAAGAAAACTATTTTCCTTTCAAAAACAAAGGACTTTTCTTTGCTATAGCAGCATGCCTGGGAACAGTTAATACTAATCTATACACTAATTCAAACTATTTTCTCACAGATACATCAGGCTTAGTCTAGGCATAACACTAGTATAAGCAACACGCACATATGTAGATGAAGCATTCTGTTTGAAAAGCAGGGCTTTCCTGTGTGTGGCAGGGTGCTGTCCGTGACGTAATGGGGGCAGATGGTTGTTAGCAATATGCAGATTGGCGGTGTCCTAGTGCTCAGACGTAAGCCCAGCCAAATTCTATTAAAATCCCCTTAGTTCATTTCGGAAGCACAGCGATCAGAACAGAAATGCAGCAGCGGACATGTCTGTTCAGGTAGAGACCCTGGGCTGTTGGAGAACGTCTGTTGCCAAGACCACAAGATACTGGTCCTACCTGCTGAGACCGCAGAATGGCAGCATCGATCTCTTCCACTTTCTGAGTGATGGTGTCGCTCACTAAACGGTAGCGCTCATTGTCCTCGGCCACCATTTTCTCTAGTCCTTCCCTCGCCCTCCAGGGCACGAGCTCCAACAGTGCGCTGCTCGCTTCGTTAAGAGAGTCCAGTAAGGCCTTGTTGCTCTTGACTTCCTTTTTCAGCTCCTTGAAAACACACAGACACACACACATGGGGGTGAACAAACGTTTGGGCAGGCTCTCCTTCTGTCCTTGGGGGTCCTTTGCTGGGTGACAAAGCTGCACACTTGGCCTGGCTAGTTCCATGTGAGCTAAATAAATGCCCATTATTTATAGCTATTTTGTAAAACTGAAAGTGTTTCCAGAGGAGTTTGGAGAGAGCAGTTCATTTGTTGACATGGCAAGATTGCCATCTTTGAAGTGGAAAATAAATATTTACAGCTTGGAAACACAAACCCAAACAAGTTACCATGTAAGTGATCAGGTCACAACAGTAAGACAAGAAAGCTGTTGCACTCCAGAGGGACATGGCCTGCAGCGAGGACATGCTGGTGTTGAGCCACTGCAGCCCCACCAGGTCCCTTCCACCACTATGGGATCCGAAAGGGATGCTGGGAAAGGCAGTGCATTTATGTGATGTTGCCAGAAAACCCACCCGTGCTACCCATCTCTAATGGAAATAGTTTTCAAATCTCTGAAACAACGATCAACCTCTTTTTCTATTTTTCCTTCTTCATTATCCTATCTTGGGCAGGAAACTGTGTTCCCAGTCACTGGACTCTTCAAGTGGGCTACACTCTCAGCCTGAATAGTCGGTCACCTTACCGCCTGTTTCCGCCAGGCCCCACCCACCGTCACAGCTGTAACTGGGACCCTCACAGATCCACCCCTCCTGGGTAACGAATGCCTCGGAGGTGCGTACTTTCTGTCTCTCGTGGGCTTGGCTTGAGGGCTCTCCTTTCAGGGCCTGAGTCTCGTAGGAGAGTAACTCCACCTCCACCCTGTCCAGCCAGTTGCACAGCTCCTTGTGCATGGACTGAAGCTGGCCGGCGAGCTGCAGAGCCTGGGCCAGAGTCTTCGCCACATCGCCACTCAGTTTGGTGATGTCTTTGTACCTTGCTTTAATGGCTTCCAACTTGTCTTGAATTATCAAAACTTCATCACCTAAAATTTCAAAAGACATATCACTTCTTATAGAGGGATAAAAGGCAAGGGCAGAGTTTCTTCCGGCACTACTCATAATGTGCTTTTGGAGAGAGAGGAGACCTTTTTTTTTTCTTCTCTCAAGATGATCTGACCCAAAAGATGCGCTTACTTCTTCCCTAGGATTGCTAGCCATGACATTATCACCAAAAGTAGGAATGGAAATGGAAAGGGCTACAGACACTTGGGTTATGTGTGATGTTTGGTTTACCTTGCAAAGCTTTCTGCCATCAAAGAGTGAGGGCTAAAATTGGCCGCACTCAGCTTGCTGATATCATGGCTTACGTCAGGCAGGGTATTTAACCTCCCTGTGCTTGCTCACCATTGCTCACTTTCACACTTCCGGGGAGCTTTATCTGCCTCTACTTCCTCTGCAGACAGACACATATTATGCCCTAAGCTCCAGACACTTCATCGCATCGCAAGTCTTTAGCCACAATGAGTGAGTGACAGCTGCACATGTGCGTGTGCGCAGACACATTGCTGAAATAGATAAGGACTTTCCTATAGGCCAAAGAGTTGCTAAAATAACTACATTCCTCTGAGTTGCCCAAGCCTCTCAAGTAGGTATTAAGCCATGCGTCTGTTTTCTTAGTGGGCTCAAGCTTGGAGAAATTAAACCCGTGGACTACCCTAACAGGCATCACTGCAAAGCGATCTGCCTTAAAACAAGACAAAACAACAACAACACAACCACGGTCTGAGCCCATGTATTCACCAGTCGTCCAATGGTGGAAGACTAACATAGCCCCAGTGCAGCTCCTATGCCAAGCACTTTATGCTATGAGTAATACACACAGCGTCCACTAAGAACACAAGTGAGATCATGGGAAAAAAGTGAGATCACATAGAAAGCCCTCTTGACTGACCTTCAAAGCATTCTGCAGGATGAGGTCTTAGAGCTGCCTCAAAAATTAGAGAATGTTTTGTTCTCCCTTCCCCTCCCCCTCCCGCGCTATACCCTGCCAGCACTATAGAATGATAGCTGTGGACAGCCCGGGCCAGAGACATCTCACCTGTGGTTTGTTTGAGCAGCTCTAAGCCGTTCAGCAGTGCCTGGTCTACATTCTGCTTCCTGAGGAGGATGTCTTCTTGTAGAGCCTAAAGACGCAGGTACCGTTTGTACGGAAGGAGGGGAAAACCAAATTTAAATCAGCGATAGCACTCACTAACCCCAGAGAACTTTTCACTGGGCTGTATGGACAGGTCTGCAGAAACTCCTCCCACTTTTAAACGTCCGTTTCCCATCCACCCGTGTTCCACACCCTGTGCTTCCTCTACCATAGTTCACAGCACTCCCCCTTAAGGAGACACGGAGGACCTTATAGAAATGCCTCTGTAGGGGCACGGAAGTACTGATTTATTACGGGCCCCGAGTACAACAGTTATCACACTGAAAAAGGCAGCTAAATGGATGAATTCAATAGCGTATCATTTAAAGCATCCTGTACATACACCAGAAAGTCTGTTGTTGAGTATAGCGATCATAATGGACACGAAATAATATAAAACTAACAAAAAATGAATAAATCAATAATGAAACGGAAAAAAAGAACAGATGAAAGAAATAAATGAAGGTACCCGGAGTTCAGACTGCTGTTTCCATAGAGCCTCGGTGCTGTGGTCCTGGACTGACAGCTTGCTCAGTTTGCCATGCACTTCACTCAGCCAGTTCATCAGCCCAACTTCGTCTTCCCCAAAAATCTTAGCATTGCTCAAGGCCTGCTGGAGGAGCTCAGACCTGCTGTGACTTTTCTCTTGAATCTCAAAGTACCACGCTTGAGACAAGTCTAGTTTACTCTGTACCATATCTCTATCATCCCTGGAGCTCAAGACCTTTAAGGACTGGCCGATGCTAACAGCCTGGTGTAAGTGTTTATTGTGACTGATGATGTCATCTTCTAAAGCCTAAACAAAGTTCAAGAAGGGAAAACAAAACAAAACAAAAGGAATGGACAAATGAAAAACATAAACAGAACCAAGGGATGATTTAAAAATGGACTTAGCTTTGCAATGATGCACAAAATAACAAATGCATGACGCATAAACCATGAAATAAATGAAGCACTGAGCCTCGCTGACACACCACACATCTATCTTACTTTGTGCTGTGCAATCTGCTCCTCCAGTTTCGGCGCCTGGGTTCCTATGGGTTCGGAGTTTGCCAGTTTCTTTTCTATGATCGTCAGCCACTCGTTCAGTGGTTCCAGGGTCTCATGAAACTCCTGAGCGACCGCCGAGATACCTTCCAACTGGCGGTTCCTAATCATTTGACAAGGGTCAGTTAGGAGGGAGAATGTGTAAAATCATCGACGGACATTTTTCACTCATGTGCCTCCCATTCTATTCTAAATGAGGTTTTAAAGAGATCAACAAAGGCTAAGCTTTAAAACTCAGATAGGTGAAGGCCATGTCACAATGGCTCTGAAAAAATAAGATTAAACAAGGTATCAAATACCTGAACATGATAAAGGGTGAGTGCCACCTTCCCTGAGAATACACACACCAACTCTAAGAATGTTTAAAGGTCGCAGCAATAATAACGATGACAGGAAACAATACTCAAGACACTCTGCGTGCCTGGCACACTGGATATGGATGTCAATAGAAGCCACTGAAGTTGTTTGTAACAAGGTGGTCAGGAGTGGATTTTAAAACTTCAAGAATTATGACTGCTATTAGAAAAATACAGCAGCAATTGTGTTTGTCAAAAGCAACGGTTAATACTTTGTGGACTTAAATGTCAAGAACAGAGTCCCTCGGATTTGTTCACAAGGTGAAGTACTTTCAGAAGCGCAGGGCTGTGGAGGAGCACCCAAGTCCCCATTCTGCTCCCGCTGCCGTTTTCCTCGCCAGCAGAGCTGCCAGTCCCCTGTTGAGATCTGGCTGCGGTCCTATCTCCCTAACATGTTGACTTTTGCAGGAATAATGTGATCTGGGAAACGAACTTCCTATGAAGCTGAGAAGAATTACAGAAATTGGCAGCAGGGGCAAAATAACAATTTCCATGGCTTTCTTTCAAGACAGGGTCTCATTATATCCTTGGCTGGCCTGGGGTGCTATGCAGTTCGGGGTGGCCTACAACTCAGAACCCCACCTGCCTCTGCCTTCAGATAAAAGGTGTACGCCACCATACCCGGCTCCATGTTATTACACCACCAACCATTAGCACACCAACACTTAAAAGCCTTCCCCTTCATTTTAGTTCCAAAGAAGCGGGACCTTGTGCAGTAGTTATTTTGTTGCCAACCCCGACACTTTGGGTGACTCCCCTTTCGTGTAGCTACCCCTAGTCAGTTTAAAGCAGAGTAGCATCATTGCAGACGGGGTCGGCACTGGCTGTGACTCTGTAATAAGAGTTGTGAGCGAGAGCCCTGGAGAGCCACATTCCAGCTCTACTGTCTTCATGGAGGGAGGACCCCTCCCTTACAACATGGCCGTCTCTTCCCGGGCTCCCATCATCCCATGCATTTTTACTTTAAAGCATCACACTTGTCATCGTTTCTCAATGGCCATGTGTCTATAAGTCTGTGCCTATCTGGGGGGAAGAGGTGATCTGTCTAGCCTCATAACCCAACATGCATCTGCCTGTGCCTGACTCAGAGTAGGGAGAGTGACCATTCAATGCACAAATGAATGCACTACCCTCAAAGGAAATGCTTTCCTAGTGAGCAGGGATGTAGCTGGTGGCCACGTGACAGCAGAAGAGCGAGGACATAGGCACCACAGCTACCTTGCATATACAATGAATACACAAAGGTGCAGAATATGGACTTAAAGGGAAGTGTGGCCCAACCCACAGCCCCGAGTCCACAGGGAGCGCCGCAGTACCTTGCTTCGGCTCTGATAAGAAGTGCCTCCCATCTGCTGTCCAAGAGGCTCAGCTGCCTGGACAGCTTCACTTTGTCGGCAGGCTCTGCCGAGGCAGCGATTTTCTCTCCTTCTCGTTTGATCACCTCCACAGTGGACTTCCGGTCTTCCAGCAGCCTCTGCAGAAGCTTCAGACAAAACATTCAATCATTTCAAGAGGCAGAGAATGCTTTAATAATTATAAAGGTATGCATATCTTATGTATCTCATGCACTTTCACCAAGAAATACACTTTGTATGGATATACATGAAAAAATATGAAAAGTGGGGTTTTGAAAATAATCCATTTGGGGCCAGTGAGATGGTTCAGCAGGTCAAGAGGGCTTGTCACTGAGCCTGGAGACTTGCGTTTGACCCCTAGGGCCCACATGGTGGGAGGGGAGAATCAACTCCTACAAGTTGTCCTCTGACCCCCACATGCGTGCTGGCCATATAAATAAACACATGTCATTAAAAAAAAAAAAAAAAGCCAAGAGAAAAGCATTGGTTGCTACTACAGTGCCAGGCACTGAGGTGCGACTTTCCTAATAGACAACTCTCACTGTAATCTTCACATAGGATAAGCAGACTGAACCACGGGAAAAGTATAACATCCTCCTTACTTTAATGAAACAGGAATGCCCTAAGTACCCAACCGTTATCAACTCTGTCAAAATGAAAGGTTTCCATAAATCACACATGTTTTCCAGGGCCTTCCAACATGAAACAATACACTGCAGGCAAGCACGTTACGATCAGGTCAAGCCCACAAGTCAGAAGGCTACGTGGGAGGCTCCTACCTTCCACAGGACAGAAGCAGCATTTCAAAACCCAATTGAGGACGAAAACCTAAACAGAGCTCTCAGACACCCAAAAGAAGGGAGTGTGGGGTACACTGAGGGGGAGTGGGGATCTTGAGAGCTGCCAGAAAGATTAAGATTTTAGGACTTAGCAGTTAAAAGGAAATTCAATTTAAATCTAAATTGAAGGCTATAGTCAGGGTCACCTTGCCCTAACTAATCAAAACAAATCATTCCTAAGCAACCTTGTGTATAAGCACTGTGCTCCAGCAAAGAGGCGTAGGAGCTCAACCAGATAGGTCTCTGCTTCCTGGTCCTGAGAGACAGACAGTAAAGGAGTAAACATTTACCCAGAAGTAACATGCTAGAAGAATACTCTGAGGTTGAGACCGCCAAGAAGGAAGGGCATCGAAGGGAACTCATGCCTCCGAAGGGAGAGGATCACACATGTTCCTGACACAGCTCAGGACATGGGGCAAACAATGTGAAGTGTGTGGTTTAGGTAGCAAGGAGAACTAACAGGATACTTAAAAAAGTATATTTATCATGTGTACGAGCGCACGTGTGTGTGCTTGTAGAGGCAAGAGGGCAACTTGTGGGAGTCATTTCTCCATTGTCTCCATGAGGATTTCCAGGACTTCAGGTTGTCCGGCTTGGTGGCAAGCCCTCCTTTACCCACTGAGCCATCTTGCCAGCCCAACTAGGTTACTTCTGGTAAACTGAAATAGCAAAACCTTTGGCAGTTAAACAGACCGAGTCAAACAAATGGGTTTTATTGACTAAGCATCATTGACTAACTCTGAGAGAATAACTTAAATTAGTTAATGGTAGCAGTTCCGTAGTTAAAAACCACACAGATACAATGGATTTCCAGTGTGTCTCCTTCATTCCCCGTTTTCTA
This sequence comes from Cricetiscus sungorus, assembly GCA_030556225.1. Taxonomy (NCBI): domain Eukaryota; kingdom Metazoa; phylum Chordata; class Mammalia; order Rodentia; family Cricetidae; genus Cricetiscus; species Cricetiscus sungorus. The sequence goes on from JANBXA010000641.1 coordinate 9,402,693, forward strand.
CTGGAGCCTGAGCTGTTACCTCCTGCAACCCAGTCTGAGCTGGTGCCTCCTGCAACCCAGGCAACTGCACTGATGATTACATCATATCCCCAAGCTGCTTGTACACTTTTGGTTTCCAGACAGGTCCTCAGTGAGTTGCTCACTAGGCTATATTCCTTACAGGCTAAGAACTTGTGGCCTTCCTACTTCTACCTGCCGAGTGGCTAGTGTTACAGGCCTGAGCCATAAGGCCTGGCTTCATTTCTCATACGGCTTCCTAAGTGGCTGGAGTTTTCAGGGAATGTTTACAGGTCCGACATGGAACACAGAATTAAAGGAAGCAGCACTGCGCTAAAAATCCAAGGCCAATGTAAAGGTTTCCTTAAAACATTTAACTTATCAAATAGTGCATGTACTTAACGGGTTATGATGCAATGTTTTGATACATGAATATACTGTAGAATGATTTAATAAAACTGATTAACACTTCCTCTGCTTATAATTTGTGTTATGTATTGGTATTTTGAAATATACAATATAATAGCCCAGTGGTAAGGCACTTTCCTAGCATGGCAGAAGTCCTAGGTTCAATTCTGAGCAACACACAGACACACAGAGATACACATACACACACACACACACACACACACACACACACACACACACACACACACGCGCGCGTACACACACAGAGAATATTATTATTATTATTATTATTATTATTATTATTATTATAATGCCTGCTAACTAAATTAAACCAGGGCTAGGAAGATAAATAATGATTACAGGGGTCGGAGTTATGGCTCAGTAGGTACACATGCTTGTTCAGGACCCAAGTAGCAAGCCAGACAGGTCCGCATCTGCCTGCAATCCTAATATTCCCCAGTGGATGGGTGGGTGGGTGGAGACAGACAGATTTAAAGAACCCTGTGCCAGTCAGCCAGCCAGCTAGGATGAAGTGCATGCCTCTGGCTCACCCAGAGACCCTGACTAGAGGAAACAAGATGAGGGGCAGAGGGGGACTCGTGATCTTCTCCAGCCCCTCCATTCATGCACTCACCCGCATACCTCACACACACTTCCACAGTTTTCAATTAAAACTTTCACATGTAATGATTAACTAAATTTCAAAAAATCAATCTACTCCACACTTTAAAAGTTTTATAGGAGAACCTTACTAATACACCACGTGCTATGACTTTTCCCCTGTGTCACTTCAAATCCAGCTGCTAAACCCCTGGAAATGTCATCAAATGCTTCGAGTCTGACTCAACCCAGCACTGTACACAGTGTCTCGGGCAGCTTTCTGTCCATCATGCAGATTTCATATGAAACCATCATTAATTTACCTTTTGCTCTTGTATCTGGGCCTTCACCACTTTGAACTCTGCTGATGGGGGCTTCTGATTGGCCACGAGCTCCTCGGTGTCCGCCATCCAGCTAAGCAGGGACTCCAGAGCATCCTGGAACCTCCCACAGTGGAGCAGAGCCTCCTGGAGCTGGGCTGCTCGTTGAGCCACCTGCAAAGTTCCAGTTGATTCTATGGATTTACTTGTTTCATTGGAAAGAAAGAAGTCTGCCCACTGCACAATTACTTCCTAACTTGGCCACATACTCTTCCCTGCCCTCCCTCTCCCTGTGAGTATAAAGGCCAGAGACGGACTTTGTGTGTCTTCTATTTCTTCCCACCTCAACTCTTGAGACCGTGTCTCACGGAACTGACAGCTTGTCATTCAGTCGGGACGGGCCAGGGTTCCACTTGTCCCCATCTCCCAGAGCTGGCTCACAGGCCGGAGTCCCCTGCTTTTAGGTGGGTGCTGAGGTTCCAGACTCAGGCAGGCACTTTCCCCACCACCTCCCAGCCTTTTATTTTCTTTGTTGTGTGTATTCCTGTGTGTGCCTGTGTGCTCTACGGTGCCTTCCCCTCTGTTCACAACAAGATGCCACTCTTGGACTTTGCCTCTGTAGCCATGGCAAGCAGAGCAAAACAACACAATGGCAGCCAGGTCTATGAGAGTGGCGACGGAGCTACTGGCACTCCCTGGGGAGGTCTGGCGACCCTTCTCTGGGATTCCCACTATTGCCCCATCTCCCAGCTGCAAGTGGTCTTGGGTGACCCTAAGCTGTAGAGAAGTGAACGGTTAATGCCACGATGGGGGGGGGTCTTTGTGGTGACTTAGCTATTTAGGGGTGGGAGTGGGGGTCATCTGTGCTCTAGTGTGTAACCCCTCACCTGTACCCTGTAAAAATTCAGTGAGCCCACTGGTCTCAAAATGGTGGACCCTGGTGAAATTCCACGTGGGTCTCTTGTGAGTGCCCATCTGGGTGGTGAATGACTGTTCACGTGCATCTCCCCAAGAGAAGTTTAACACAACAGGGAGCTGCAGCCCCCCACGTCTGGGAGTCACAGGGGCACAGGAGCTGCCACAGCACGAGAGGTTCCCACGGCATGAGGGGCTCCCACGGCACAAGAGGCTTGCCCGTTGTTTCAACCCAGAGCCACCCAGCATAGCTGCCATGGTCATACCTGCTCTGTCGAAGCTGAGAGTCCTATCTCAGCCCGTGGACCTCATTCATTCTTATTCCCCGTCTACTGATAGGGGTCAGTTAGTGCAGAGCAACATGGAAAGAACAAGCATGCTTGGGCAAGCTGGGTACAAGAATGCCTACTAGTCATCAAAGTTGACAGCGGACCCTTACGAAGGAGTGGAAGGGGCCGCACCATTACCTTCTTATTGAGAGTTTTCCACCGGGCATTGACATCGTCCAGGTCGCGCTCCAAACCCTGAGTGCACGTGTTTGCAGCTGCGCTCTGAATGAGGCCTTGGCCTAACCTGTTCACGTCTTGCTGCTTCACCTGCAAGGGTTCAATCTCTTCTTTCTGGAACACCTGCAGGTTGGGAGAACCACATTGCAAGAGTTGTATTACCTAGCAGCCACCAAACGTACAGGGACTGCGTGCAGACTCATTACAAAGTAGGAGCTAGCAACCGTCATTTAATAAGATCACTTACGAAACCAAGGTCAGTGTAATGGAATTTTCTACCATCACAATTTAGCTCCTTGAAAAAAAAATACACACAAAGAATGCTAAGGAGGAGATGACAAGATAAGCCCCTTTCGAGTCAAGGGATTCTCATGGAGGATCATAAGAATTGGTGCAGCGTGGATGGCTGGCAACTGAAGCTTGTGGCTCAAATGACAATCTGAGACTCATTGGCAAGACAGCAAAGTAGGTCAAGAGGCCAAGTGCATGCCTACCCCCAGGGGTCAAAGTACGAGAGCAGCGAGCAGAAAAGGCAGAGGCCTGTGGACACAGGGCATGCAGGGTGTTCCACAACCACCACAGCGGAGTATGCAGACCCAGGGGAACACCCAAGGTGACCCAGCAAGACCCATTCGCAAAGGGCGTTTCACAGCTGCCACTGGCAGAAGCTGTGGGCCCAGAGACAAGGCTACATCTGTCCTAGAACAGTACCTGACCCTAAGAGCAAGGGTAGGATTAGAGTCTCTGGCCCTGAATATCAGTTGCCCAGAGGAAAATTATACCTCATGCCTACTATGACACAGTCCTCTCCTGAACACTGTGAACACCCCCATTGAAAGGGCTCTTGAATTTTAATCATAAAACACGAAAGGAAAACTCAGCTCACCAACTAACGTCAGGCACACAGTTCTAGTGCAGGAACAAGAACAAAGTGAAAACCAGGGTACCATGTCTCTCCCCAGGATTGCCAATGCACAAGTAATGGCTTCCAACAGGACCAACTTGGAAGGACCCACAGTCAAAGGATTTGAATAAATGATTAAACCATGTTCAAACAACTCAAAGAGGAGATGAGTAGACCACAAAAGCACAAAAGCAAAGATATGAATGAAAAATAAAAAGGACTTATTTGCAAAATATGAAAATAGAATCTAACAGAGACATAGAATGGCTGCAGAAAATTGAAATTGAAATCATGCTAGGAAAAAAAAAAAAAAAACCCAACCAACCTAGATGAATAAAAATGTTAGAGGAAAGCCTTGCTCACAGAACGGGACATGTGGAAGACAGAGTAGGAGTTCCTGAGGGCACAGTGGAGGAATTACTCATTCAACAAAAGTTGGTGCCTGAACGTGAGGAAGCCTGGGAGCACCACGAAAAGACCAAATCTTCTAATTATGGTGTAGCCTGAGGAGAAGATCCCTGCACCAAAGGCGCTGAAAAGACGTCAAGGCAGGCATGAATGAAATGGTGGGCCCCTGCACACAGGACCCCTCACCCTGGATCTGGACCCCACATCAGCTGCTGCCCATCCTATCCAATATATGGTCCTCCAGTTGCTTGTGACTTTTAATAAAGGATGTACGACATTAGATTAGAACACAAATTCACAGAAATGGAAATTACTGTTTTGTGTTCTAGACCCTGGGCCTGCTTCGGTACCTAGATAGTAATATGTACTCAATAGTTATTTGCTGGATTGATGTCAACACATAAAAGATACATCTATCTTGGCTGGATGCTATCAACCATTTTCCAGGTAACAATGAAGGTAATACACCCCCCCCCACACACACACAGGTAATATAAATACTTACAATGTTGGGCCTGGAGAATGTTAAGAAGAAGAGTATCAATTATTTTTAACTTAGTGATGAAAATTATACACAGATATTAAGGGAGAATAAAGTTTGAGATTTTGAGTCATTATGCTGAAGGATACCATAAAAATAATTAATGGCTGGATAAATAGAACACATGGAAACATAATAAAGGTGGGTTACATGAAAAGAATACTTCAGGAGAAAACTTTAAGTAAAGAGTGAAAAGTAGCTGTGCAGAAAGAAGGTGGGGGCGGAGGAGACAATGCCCCAGATGCTGGCCCAGTGTTGAGCATGCAGGGTACCTCTATGCTAACTGTAAGAATGAATACATCAGGAAGAGCAAACAAACGAGCCATTGTTTCCCCCGAAAGGCCCTGCTAACAAAAAGTTCATGCTGCTTTTTCCACTGGCCATGTACATAGACATTTCCATGCTGGCTAAGGGTTTCTATGTCAATTACCAACCATAAGAAATTAGCTGCTTGGAATGAAGACAGCAGAAGATTCCCTGGTCACTGCAGTGAAAACTGAGCCATTCTCCTGTGTTTCAAAAAGGTGTAACTTCCTAAGTATGTCAACAGACAGCTGCAGCAGGGCGGAATGAAAGACTTTGGTGCTGTGATTCTGTTTCTTTTTTCTTATTTTAAATAATTTAGAAACAATCTTATTTTACATATCAGTTGTCCCCCCCTCCCCGTTCCCTCTCCCTCCCACCCTCCCAAGCCCTCCACTGAACTCCCCAACCCACCTGTTTCTTTTCTACAGAACATTCTAAGGTACCACTACAAGGAGCTAAGTAAGGGGATGTCCAACAATTTACAAAAACACATACACAGGGCCAGGAAAACTGCTGTGCTCTTGTATGTTATACAATGTTTCAGGGGAAAACATTACGTTTCTCTGTTTTCAGGACAAAAGCCTTACTAATAACAATGTTCTAGTAAACTGTCTGCAGTCAGGAACTTGGTTATATTAAGGGTTTATATCAGAGCAGGTCTACATGGGTCTGTGATCAAAATGACTGCACCAACAGCCAAGTCAGGGACAAATAAGACACAATTTTACACATCAGCTATAGAATCTTTTATAGGGAAAAGATGTTTTGCTAACCCTTTAAATTAGCAGAGCATTTGCTGCAGGCTCAAGGAAAGGCGTGGACAGAAGGGCACAGATCAAGCGGTACTTGTGATACTGTTTAGATTCCTCGTCTCTGAGCGGTAACAAATACCTATAAAGGCCTGCCCCCTCCCCACCCCACACACTCACACACTCACAGCACACAAACACAGAGAGCCTTAAAATAAAATGAAGTTAACTCAAAGGCAAAGTTTACCAGAAGAGCTTAGGGGAAACACCAAAATAGCCAACTTGAATCTGAGTGGGAAGAAAAAAATTACAGGCTTGACAGACAACCTCCACTTATTACAAGGCAGGGCCCTTTACTTTCTTAGCTCATTTGCAGCTCTGGAGAGTTAGGGTCTACAATGCTTACAAAAACACAGCATCTTCTCTCCTCTCCCACACCGGGCTCCCATAAGCTGGGTAGGTGGAGTGCTTTGCAGACCACAACAATATAACACTGTGTTTGTACCTTTATGACTAAGCCTGTTGATGCTTAATAGACTCAAAACAACTGCCCTTAAATGGCACTGTTTTAAACCACAATGTGTGCAAAAACCTAGCATTAACCCAAATTAACAGCGGGGGAATTCTGAATGAACTGCAACAGCCACTGTCTACAATCACCACAGGCCCCTGAACATCTGGGAATGATCGTTCCCCAACAATCCCTAATTAATTTGTTACACCAATGGATTTATCAATTGCTGGCATCTGGCAGGGTGCTAATCAAGGCCCTCAAACGAATGACTGCATTTGATCATTACTAAAATCATTCTTGGCCCCTCTGAAACAGGACCACAGGCAGCTGCCACGGTGGTTTTCCAATCCCATTAATTACCTGGACCAACTGGAAGCCATTGCAGACCGTGTCCAATGTTCCTGCCTGGACCCCCTTTTTTCTGGGCCCTGTTTTCTTTTTTGCTGGTATGAATTGGAGGGGGCACTTCTTCTGGGTCACCCCCGTCTCCTGGGCAGGAAAGGGGGCCTCTATGTCACCCTTAGATGCCACGTTGCAGTCTGCTGAATCGTATTGTGTCAACAGTATCACATTTTCTAGCAAACTTGGGCTACCAAAGTCTACAAGCCGCTCTCCTAGGTCTGAGGGAGAGAGCTCTAAACCCCCAAGAGGTTCCTTCCCACGTCCCCCACTGTGTGCTGCGATTTGGGGCTCCCCTTGTCTGGAAGCTGTCTCCTTTTCTTTGGAGTTGGAAATCCACCTGTTTTCTCCATCTCTTGGCACAACTAACGCACTGCACTTTGTATCCTCTCTCAGCTGGCTCTGCACACAGCCGCCATCCACACCACGGAGAGCCCTTTGACCACTCCCACACTTGTTCCCCTTGGGTAAGGAAACATCCTGCAGAATCACCTGGAAGTTGTCATCGGGGTGGGCACTTCTGCACGAAAGCAGTGGGATTTTCTGTTCGCTAGTGGAATCAGCAGGGAAAAGTGGCCTGTGTTGCTCTGATCTGTGGATATCTTCTGTAGAAGACAGGCTTCTAAGCTGTGGCTGGTCTCCATTTAAAATGCTCTGCTTTTCTTCTCTCTCTGCTGGGGGACTACACAAACCAGAGTCGTCCTCTTCTGAAGTCTGAGAATTAGTGCCCCATCTGCCCTTGCCGGCCTTGGTAACAACATCTGACACATCAGTAGGTTCAACAAAAGAACTTTCACTTTTGTTTGCATAGTCCATAAAACTGGCTGGGACAAACATCCGCCAGGACCTCCTGTGCTCTTTCTTTTCTGCTTGGGACTTGGGTTTGGACAGGCCTGTATTTCGAATGACGTCACTATTTAGCTTGAGGGCATCAAAGATCATCTTTTCGTCTAGTTTGCTCGCTTCCCGGCCTCTCAGCTCAAATATGCTGGAAGAGGAAAGGGCACCGTTGGAGCACAACGAGCTGCCATCCAGCGTCCTGTGACTGTAGGGTAAAGTGCGCTCTGCGAAATGCCTAGAGGACAGGCTACCTTTGGAACCTGAGTCTATCTGTTCGTTTAGTCTAACTGTGTCATAGATGGACCGCTGTGGGACGTAACAGTCTTCAATGTTCAGGTCCTCCTCTCCTTCGTCCTTCCCCACACATGGAGGATTCTGGCGTAAACAGTCTGGTCTGCTGAGTGGCTTCCCCATTTTGTAGACAGTTAAAACAAATATTGCAGCTTTTGACACCCAAAGGAAGAAATACAGCAAAACATCTTCCAAGGAGGTCTACTTGTGAATAGAGCTATGATGCATCCAGCATAGAGGCACAAATAACAAGGCATAGTGTCTGAGGTGTTTACGGTTATCACCAGTGCATCGGTGTAAATGAAACTATATCCTTTTACCTGGTTCTAAGAAGTAAAGTGCATCAAGACAGAGAGTGCAGCTCGGGCCACCTCCAGCAGCCCCATCAAAGTCCCCTTTCACTCCCAGGTCCATGAAAACAAGCACAACTAAGGTGACTTAAACACTCCGAACATTCCACTCTTGAGTCCATTTCTCATTTTAGTTTAATTTTGCTCGAGGTTTCCAGATTAAAATTTCCAAATGAGCAAGCATTTTAACAGGCTGAACATTAACTTCGGCACGGCAGAACTCCGGCAGAACTGTAATCCACTTAAAAAAGATGGCTTGCAAAACTCCATGTCCTTTACAGATAAACTTTAGAGACGCAGACAAACACAAGAGCCATGTATTGTTCAGATCGGAAGGCACAGAACAGATAGATCCCCAGAGAAAAAAATAAGTTACCCTTGATGTAAAAAAGTTAAAATATTCTTTTAAATGGGAGGGGGAGCCATGTACAAATAAACTCGAGCCAAAAGGCAGTTTTTCTTCCCATATTAAGCTTCTTTGAGGTTATCCAGAATTACCCAAAAGAAAAAAAGAAGGCCAGGGCAGTGAAATCCAGCAACCATTAAATCTTCAAAAAGCATGTCCAAGGTTCTCTTAAAAAAAAGAAGAAGAAGAAAGAAAGAAAGAAAAAATTCCCCTAAGATTCTTATCTGATATTCCCGAAGAATGCTTCTTCCACCTGAGGCTGAGGCGGCCGCAGCCCGAGCTCCGGGCTTCCTGTCAGGCATAGGCAGTTCGCATCCAGCTGAAGTCCCAGCCGCTGACCACCGCTGGCAGGGCAGGCTGCGGCCGCTCCCGCCGGGGCTCGGGCTGCGACAGGGCAGCGGGGCCTCGCGGCAGCACACCCAGCCCCGGCGGCATCGATCTGATCCAGCCCCAGACGCCCGCCCGACCGCTCCGCTCCGCTCCGTGCTACGCCCTCCCGTGACTTAACTTCGCAGTCATCCTGCCCACTCCGCTTCTTCCCCAGCCCAGAGCGGTTTCAGGGGGGAGGAATCTCCAGGCCTAGAGGCTCTAATGCAACAGCTTGGTGACATCAGCGCGGAGCGGGCCGGGTTCTGCAGCTGGGAGGGGGCAGCCGGGTTCAGATATCCCCAAACCCCTCCCGGCTTCAGATCCCAGAGGGATCCGCAAGGGCGGCGGCAGAACCTGACACCAGCGGCCCAGGGACAGTCCTTCCCACCGCTGGCTCATTTGACTGCTAAATGAAGAGTGTGGGGTGGGGGCAGGGGGGAAGGGCTAGGGAGCGGAGTGGGCGGGGTGGCCAGGTCCCTGTCCTGGGCTGAAACCATGATCCAGTGGTGACAAATCAGTTACTGAAGCCGGACTAACCGCACCGCTTTGAAGTGAGTGTTTTTATCATTCCTCTTTAGAGCCCGAGTTCAAAACTCGTTGTTCTCCACAGCAAGGGACCCCAGCACTGTTGGCAGGGATATTTGTAGTTACTAATATCCACACAGACCTCTTGAGATTAATGCAAGGGCCCAGGCAAACAGTGAGCCCAGAAGGTTATTTAATAGAGTCCCATCTACAGATTTTTATCTGTTCAACAAACATTCTTATAAAATTACTCTTCAGCAAGCCAAACCGTAGCCTTTCTGGCAGAAATGACAAGAATTATTTAATAAACTCTATCCATTCTTGTAGGAAATGAGCCATACTTCCGGGGGAAAAAAAACACCTAGCTACAAAGGAAGACTTTTTTTTTTTAATCTAATAATCATTCACGAATGAAAAATTAGGTATAAAATACCCATCAACACCCCAACACTGATGTCCATTTTCATGGTCCAGAACTATACTGTTCCAACCTGGTTCTGTGACTGTCCAAGCACAGAGAAATTTTGTTCACAGCTACCAATGCTGGAGCACAGGACTGACTGACTGACTGCACGTCTGGGACAGAGTGGAAACCAAGGGTCTTGTTCTCAAACTCCCACCCACCTTAGAAGTATAGAATGCTACCCTAACCCAAGGAAGTACTACTGGCAATTCCCATAAAAACCCAGGGCAGTGCCCTTCTCCGAACACTGCAAGGTCCTTAGTAACTTCTCATAGAGAACGGCCCTAACTCAGACCACCTTAGGCAGAGTCATTAGCACAGTTATCCCAGCCTTTGGGAAGGCTGAGCGAAACAGAAACTGACCTTTGAGGCAGGCAATGCACTGTTAAAAACTTGATGGACAATTCATCTCTAAATCCAAGCATTCAGAGCAAGCACTGGGGTGGGGGGGGGGGAGGTATGATGTCACACCATTACTGTCACTCCCCATCTTACAGAGTAATGGGAAATAAAGACAATAAAACGGGCACAACACAGTTTGGAAGCAGGAAGCACCTTGGGGAAACATGCATTGCCTGATTAGGCTTAAGTGTGAATTCTTATCACCTTAGTGATTTCAGCTTATTGTGCTCTGGTTCAGGTTAATGACTGTATTATTTGCAGTGTACACTGAGATGTTTAGCAATAGTCCACACGTGTGTGTTACTTGAGATCACGTGGAAAGCAACATCTAGATTAACGGAAAGGTCAAAGGCTGGCTCTTCGTTCACCTTATATTTGTGCTGTGTAGCTACTTCAAAAGTGACAGTCCCCCCATTGCTGATGAAATCGGGACGTGGTATACCTGATCATGAATTGTCAGAGCACTCACACTTCCACGAGAGGAAAACACACCGGGTGAGAGGTTTTTCTAAACAGCCAACACTGAGCTCACACACAAAATCACCGTGCTGCTCTCAAGATGTAACAAACCCTCCTGTGTCCAGAGATGATCTCGCTAAAATTCCCTAATGTCTACTCAGACATGTCTACCGTCAATGCTAACTGAACTGTAAGGGAAACAGCACCCTGGCTGTCACTTTGTACTTCTCAAGTGAAATCCGTTTAAAGGAGAGTTCTTGCGGATAATCTTATTACCAAGTGCCACAAATCACTTTATGGAAGTCATTAAGGACTAATTTTATAAACTTCAAACATGGAAATTTTAGACCTGAGAGGTTCGAGACATTATGTTCATTACACCACTAAGTGGAAAATATGTAAACACACACTATATTATCTATGAAAACTGACAAAATTCTCCATTGGCCCAACAGCTCCTGAAATCTGGATGGGAAACCAAATGAGAAATAGGGGTTTTGTGCGGCAGTTAAGGAACAGGTATGAAGAGCAATGAATTTTACTGTTTCTTTCTAAAGTAGACAAGACAAGCCCTTGGCGGGAGAAAACCGAGTGTCCTGCAGTTTCTATACGACAACCCACTACCACACAAACGGTCTGAGCAGTCCCCAGAGCACGCAGTCGCTGTTCATTTCAGCGGAAATTAGTTCCGGGTTAAAGAAAGCAGCACAAGAGGAGAATGTTCCAAAGCACTAAATGCTTGCTGTCTGATCCCATGCAAACTGCATTCAGCCCCTTTAACACTCACTGACCTTCCCACAATGACCACAGCAATGGCGGCACACATCTGTCCCACCCTCAGTGAGCTTTCTAGGCAGCTAAAAAGATTCTGCACAGAAGGCAGTGATCCACATATAAACCTTATTAATTGAAATAAATACAGGAAAATGTCTTAAAAGCTCATGTTTTTAAAGGCCAACAAGCAAGCAAAACCCAGCACACACATTAATGACCCCATCCGCCCCCCTTCAGAGAGCAAAAGCCAAGCAAAACCTGAAAAGAAAACCTTTCTGTATAAAAACGGGGATAAAAGAAACAATGTAATCTTGCCATTAAGACCATTACAGATATGTGTGTGTGTGTGTGTGTGTGTGTGTGAGAGAGAGAGAGAGAGAGAGAGAGAGAGAGAGAGAGAGAGAGAGAGAGAGAGAGAGAGAGAGAGAGAGGGAATGAATGAGAACGAGATACAGCATGCACATAGAGGTCAGAGGTCACCTTGTGGGAGTTGGTTCTTCCCTTTACCATGTGAAACTCAGGACATCAGGTCTTGGTGGCAAAGCCTCCCTTTGACACTCTTTCCAGAGTTGTAGTGCATGCTTCTTGTATGACGGAGGGAAGAACGCAGCCATGTGTTAGGCCCACTTAGGGTGGGGGAGTGATCTCTGCACAGGGACTGGGGACTTCTGTTTTGCCCATCAGATGTAGTAGCCTTTCATCCTAAACTACTAAAGGCTACTCTGATTTGGCTAAAGAATGTGACCTTCCTATAAGCCCCTTCTTCAAGGTAATTTCCATTGTGGAAATATTTTCACCTTTACAAATACGGAAGGAAGGAACACAACTTGCTGGCTAGAAATCAGCCCACTCAGACGTGCCCCATACCCAAACCTCCTAAACCAGAGTTACCTAATTCCCCTCGCACTCAACACAAATGGTTAAGTTATTATCCTTGATCTCCACTAACAGTGTGAATATTACTACTGACACACTTCCTGGAAATTCTAATTTTACCTTTAAAAATATGGTGACGCCACAGTAGTTGTTTGGGGAATCATTTGACCAGTATTTTAAGAATTCTGTGTGCAAGCTTCCTGGAGTCTCTAGTGCCACGATGTTTTGCATTTTATTTATTCAATATTCAAATAATGCCTGGGTTAGATAATGCCTACACCTGGACCAGTTATGATTGCATAATTGCATGTTCGGTCTATGTCTCTGATTTCAACTTGACCTAAAAATTCTGTGCTATGAAATGTTATCCCCATCTTGAAAACAGAATTGCCACTTCATATCCACTTGTACTGGAGATACTCGTGTGGGAAAAATGAATTGCAAAGGAGGCAACAATGCAGCCAGAACGAACAGGAAATGGGGTGTAAGTGGGCTTTGTTGTTTGTTTGTTTGTTTTGTATCATTTTTCCATGGCATAGAGGGAGGTAAGGGCCCATATTCGGCTATGATGGGATATTATAAATTACTATTGTTTAGTTTCTTTGATCTTCAGTGAAATCAGCAGTTGAATGTTTATGATGATGCAAGGGTCTGATTGACCGCTAATGACATCACAGGGAACACTTACATGACTGTTTATAAACAAACAAGCAAACAAAAAATGTGAACGTTGGGTACTCTGGAGGTGGGAGGATCTATGTGAGTTGGAGGCGAGTCTGAGTCTATACAGCGAGTTCCAGGACAGCTGAGTTGATCCAGTGAGACTCAAATAAATAAGTAAATAAATTACAAAAAAAAAAAAAAAGTGAGCGTCTGGTCTGTATTACTTAACGTATCTCTCACTTGAAAATAATCCCCAAATCAGGGCTCTGCAAGCAGGACCGAGAGTCCCCAAGCAGCCCCCTTTCCTCTTTGTGGGAGAAAGTTAAGACTTCCTGTACACAGTTAAGACCCTGTACAACAGGACTGAATTCCAGAAGAGCGGGGCACAGAGGGAAAAGGGTACGTTGAATTCCCAACAGTGGAAAGTGGGCCTCGTTCTTCAGACTTTAGTCCAATGACTAGAAAGACGTAAGGCCCAAGAATCAAATACATAGTTTAAAAATTAGCGTTAGCTAAAGAGGCATTAGCCTATTGTCAAGGTATCTGGAATCTTGTTTTGACTAATAGTGAATCAGAATGTTTGACTTAGAACAAGTTTTCGGTAGTTGAATTTTTTAATTATTATTATTATTGGTCATAAATAAATTTTGTCTTTTTAAGGAAACAAAAGTCAAAATTAACAGCAATTTCTTCAGTTCTATTTAGGGGGAGGGGCAGGGAGATCCATACTTAAGTCTAAGTCTTAAGTTAAGGGGTGAACGGGGGTCTCCCCACTGGCAAGTCATGTGGTAATTAGTGACCACTAACTTTCAGTCCTGTTTTCAAGCAGTTCACTGTGTACTGAGAAAAAAAAATCATCATAGGATTTTACCCATGACATTAGGGGTGAATGAAAGCTACTTGGTGGATTAATGTCAAACTGGATTATATTTGAAAGCTCATAATGTAAACAGGCCCAGCCCTTCAGCGCTTTTCTGTTTCATTCTTAGAAATTATAACGACTGGCTTTTTGTGCAACACAGATTATTTCATTTAATTTGCTTTAGAAGTTTCAAAAAAAAAATACTGCAAACTAGTTTCACAAAAGGTTAAGACCCAATGGGAACTAAATTAAGAGCTGCGTTATAAGCAAGAGCCTTTGTGAATTTAACAGAGAAAGAGACTAAGGCTAAGGTGAGGGGCTGTCTGGTCCCGCCCTCACCAGCCCCACATTCACTGGGAGGCTCATCATCACAGCCCTCACAGCACTTCACCACCCCAGCTTCTGCAGCTTCATACACACTGAGCTCATGGTGTTCCTGGCAGCCAGTTTAACAAAACACTCGTCTTACGTGGGCATTCCTGATGTCTGTGCCCCAAAATGAACGGCAACAGTGGCTTGTCGCTCAAGTCCTGTAACTTAGGCTACAACAAAGCTGATATGAAAAAAACTCCCAGAGGAAACATCAGGTCTGAGACACAAAGAGCACAGCTGACATAAGGCATTATGTGATTTTCATCAAAATACCCAGGCTATGTGGTCTCATCACCTGTGTGACCCCGTACAGATCACCAACACCCACTGGCCTGTGTAATGATTAAGGAGAAGCAGCATCTGCTTTGCGTGGCTGATAGCACAAAGTATTTGACACAGACCGAACCCAAGGTACATGCCTGCTCCTTGCTGTCATTATTACTTTTGGAGGCTACACACAAACAAATGACATCTATGTGTCTCTTCAGTCCCTAGAATCACAGATTTTCAACACCCTGAACAGGCTGTGCACGCAAAGACATGTAATAAACTGTGGAATATTCCTTTACACTGTGTGAATATATGTCACTGTGGTTGGTTTAATAAAGAAACTGACTGGCCCACAGCAGGCCCACAGAATAAGGTTAGGTGGGAGAGCAAAACTTAGAATGCTGGGAGGAAAAAGGGAGGAGTTAAGAGTCACCAGCAGGCAAAGAGAGAAGCAAGAAGTGAGAAATGGTACCAAACCATGTACCAAATTGTAGATAAAAGTATGGGCTAATTTTATTCTAAGACTTAGATAGTAACGCGCCTGGACTATTGGCTGAGCATTTGTAATTAATGTAAGTCTCAGTGTGTTTATTTGGGAGCTGCTGGTGGGATAAACATTTCTGCCAACAATAAACAGCAAACAGTGGTTATAGATATTCCAAGTTATCTATCTGAGAGTTCACTAAGGTAAGCCCCATTACTAAAGGCTGGCAAAGGGAACAGTAGATTAGATGTAACAACAACACACAAGTTTGGAAGTCCATTTAATTTCTATCCTTTCCAGGGGGGACTGAACATGAGGTCTCAAATGGTTTACATTGAGAGCCCAGCCTATAGTTTTACATATCTTGGTTCTGTTTGGTGTTCCCTTACCCTCTATGTGTTAACTGTGCACAATTCTTCTACTAGTCTTTGACAGAGAGTAAAACAAATCTCATAAACAGAACAGGACCCATGACAAACTCAAAAGGTTTGTGGCACACATACAGCACATGCTTGATAGTCTGCTAGGATGCTTGACATACATCCCTGTTTCCAGGAATGAAACTATCTTTGTACCGTGCAACAGTAAGATTCTGCTTTCACTGTCATAAATGGGCCCCAGTCCAAAGACACTGAAACAGCCAGTGTTCTAATGTAGTGTTCCATTAAGTACCAATGAGGTTATCAAGAGGCAGGACTGACTTTGTCCAATCAAAAACAATTTACTTCTAATTTCATCAGCCACGAGTGGAAGATCTGTATAAAACTAGGGTTGCAACATGAAATATCATACTGTCTTTTAAAAATATAAACTTCTACAAGAAAAAAGTTCAGAGAAGAAATTAAATTAAGAGGGATGAGAAGACTCATTTTAAAAAGAAAGAATGGGAAAAGACTATAATTGTAAACTATAATTTATCACTAAAAGAAAATGCTCAGAGATGAACATCTGAAGCTTAGTTAAAAACATAGCTCTGGTCCCTACAAATGTCAGCAATAAATGGCAACAGAAATGACTCCACTGAGGTTAGGTCAAGGCTTGCCTGGAACTTACTCAAGTTCTCTTTGACTTAGTGATACCATCTAGGCCTTTGGACTGCGCTGCTATATCTGAATCGTACAACCTTATGTAATGAGTATTCAGGGTTCTGTATTATATGCCAGTCATTCTAGGAGGTCAACAAAAACCTTCCAACAACAACAACAACAACCCAAAAAATTCCTTCCTGTACTAGTTAGAAACTTCTTTTAATAATAAAAACATTCAGGAAAAAATATATATAGAATTCTCTACCTTAAATATGTCAAGTTGCTGATTAATTGTCTCTGTTTCTGTCCCCACTGGACCTTGTGACTCTTCGTGCTCTTCAGCCTTCTGGAGGAGGGCCGAGAACTCTTCCAGTTTTCGGTAGAACTCTTCAAGCCTTTCAATGGCACCTTCCACCTGCTCTTCTCTGGCTTTTGCTCGGTCTAGCAACTTGTTGCACTGTTTGCTCAAGGCTTCCAAGTCCCTTTTGATTCCAACAAGGTCAGGAGAGGTTTCTTCCGTGGCTAGCATCATCTTGCAGGTGTTGTTTGCATTGCCATTGCTCGCTATGAGGGCTTCCAGTTTCTTGAGAAAGTTCTCTATAGATGCCTTTTGCTTTTGCAGTGTCTCTGCATCTCTCCCCACGGGAGCCATGCTATCTAGCTCATCGTCAAACTCTGTAAACTGAGAAAACATCTCTCGGATGGTATTCTGGAAGTGTCCGATGCCCTGCAGCTTGGTTTCAAGGAAAGAACACTTCCCATCAACTTGCTGGCTTAGTATTTTATGCTCTTCAGCTAATGTTTCTGCTTGCAACAAGACATCCGAGGTTCCCTTGGGGTCTGCCGTTTCTATCACGAGGTCCTGGGTGAGCCTTTTTGCCAGGTCCACCTGGTGCTTCAGGGTCTGGAGTGACCTCTGTTGAGCCTGTAGCATGGTCAGGTGCTTGCTACTGTACGCCTGGGGTCCTAGGGACTGAAGGACATCCAACTGTTCTTTCGCACTCAGGAGCTGCCTTTTGGCTTCTTTGGAGACTTCCTGGAAGTCTTTAAACTTCTGGGCCATGTTCTCCAGGGACACTTTCTTCCTCTGAAGCTGTTTGCTGACCCTGTCCACCTGCTGGACCAATGCCTTATTTTCATCCGTGACCACCTCTTTATCCACCTCACAGACACTGAGCAGGCTATTGGCTGTGTTGTTCAGCGATTCCACCATACCAACGTGGTGGTCCATTTCCTTCTGCAGGGACTTTAACTCAGCCATAGAATTCTCCATCTCGGTGGGATCCAAGCAGAACTTCACTTTGTCCAGACCCTGCTGACATCTGTCTATCCACGGCTGCAGAGTTTCCACCTGCTCTCTGTACTTGAGGGCTTTCTCCAGCGAGTCTTTCAAGGCGTCTTCCCTTTCGCTCACCTGCTTTCTAAACCGGTCCCAGTTGGTTTTCATCGTGTTAAGCTGTAACTGTAACGCTGCCTTCTCTGCCCCCTGTGTTTTTAATAACAGGGTTTCACCCTCCGAGATGGTTTTTTCGTAAATGTTAGACTGCTCGGTCAAAGTTTTGCTGAAGTCTTTCTGAGCTTTAAGTAACAACTCCAAGACATCCAATCTGGCTGAGATTGGGGGAGTGTTTCTTTGTTCTTCCTTCTTTGTGTCAAGCCAAGCCTGGAAATCCTTAGACATCTGCTGAAACTGGTGAGAGCTTGCACAGGCTGACTGAAGGCGCTGAACATGATTCTCTGAAAGGGAAGCCACAAATACATCACTTTTCCATGAAGATCTTCACATTATCTCTAAAAAGCCAGCAAAAATCTCCAAGTGATGGTATGTGATTATCCATCCTCAAGCAGACTTTTGGCAATGACTCGAAGTGAACTTGAGCTACTGATGGAAGGGGGGAAGGGGAAACACATATAGTAGGAGGCAGCTGGGGCAAGAAGGCAGCTGTGAGGGGAAAACAGGAGCTACGGGAATAGGTAAAAATGAAGGTGCAGGGTGTAGACATGACACACTAGACTGTTCTTAGAACTGTCTTCTCCATGCCAGCATGACAAACGAGCAAAGGCACAGTCCTGGTTTGTTTTAATCACCCAGTCTTTCTAAAACTGTATTTAAGACTCGTTTCCCCATAAATATATTTGGATTATACGTCCCCCATCCCTAACTCCTTCCAGATCCTCCCCATCTCTGTGCCCACACAACTTCAAGCTCTTCTTACCTCTCTAAAATGATAATAATAGTAACAATAATAATCATCAGAATAAACAAACCAGGAAAAAAGGAGTTCAGTGTGACAAAAAAGTATCAACACCCATGCACGCACGCACACAAATCCCTGGCATCTGGCTTTTATAGACCAACTACACCTGGACACGGGTCCTGCCCTGAAAGGTGTTTGATTTACCCAGTAAATTTCATGGTAGAAAACGTAACAATTGCAGACAGCTTCTTGATGAGGGGAGAACTGTGTCCACATTCCCCTTGAAGCACTGGAATTTTGTCTGGTTTGAACCTGTGCAAGTCTTGTGTGTGCTGTCGATAATCCATTTCATATAAACACAACCTTTCCCGAACTTCTCTGACTTTTCTATATTCTTGGGGTTTAAATTCTTTGCCAGATACTTCCAGTTCTGAGATCAAGAAGCCAGGATACCAAAACATGCAGATCCTATATATGGTACTATGCTGTCTCTGTGTGAAAGAAGTCTGAAATGGTTGCTATAATCAAGACAAAACTAAACCAATTAAAAAACAAATCAGATACGACTAGAGGCAAGGTCTAGAAGCTAGTGGACTTCCGGAAATGAACAGACCAGGTGAAGCATGTCCTTCTTTGGCAAAACCCTTCATCCACTTCATTGTTCCTAGGAAGTACCAACAAGTTTGTCACAGAATTATTGTTACAGGTGAGTGAGAAAAACAGAGAAATCCATACATTTCTCTAGAAAAGCTTTCTGTGACAGAATCATACAAAGTAATAACAGACGAGAACAAGGCACAAAGCCTTTCAGAAAACGATTCTCCTGCCTTTCTGATGAAATAAGGCAAGGTAACACAGCAAACGTATCTACGTGCTTAGAAGACTAACCCAGAATCAAAGCATTTGCAGTGTGTGGCCTGCATACAGAATGTCTCTCTCTGATCTGTGTAGAACTTCCATCGATCTCTTTCCATGCACCTGTGCCCAGGGTGGGCAGGGTCCTTTCCCAGTCACAGATTATCACCAAGAGCTTGGGAACAGCTATATAGGGTATCAATTTCTGACCAGGAAACTGGTATATACAAAGAGAGACAAACCTGTTTTTTGTTCAATATCCTTAAATGACTTTACGATGCCCTCCAGTTGCCTACTCAGTTCTGCTTTCAAGTAGCTTTCTTTGACCAGTGCTGACAGGTCCTCACAGAGTGCCTGGGCTGTCCTGATCCTCGGGGTCTGCTGCTCGATCTCCTGCTTCAGCTTCTGGGCGGCTTCCAGCTGCTGGTTCACGGCATCAGGCAGTGTGCCGGCGGTGAGGCTGCTGCTGAGCCTGCCATCCAGTTCACTCAGGATGCCCGACAGACTCCTCAGGAGGCCCTGATACTGCGTGCTCTTGACAATAGCCTGGTCAATCCAGTCGCACCTGTCCCTCAGTTGCCCCGTCAGGCTGTCCCACTTGTGGGCCACAGCGACCAATTGCTCGCTCACAATCCTGTGTAAAGAAGGGTCTCCCCCAGGTCTGCCCAGGATGCTCCGGCCAGCTGCCGTCAGCTGTTCATATTGGTGCTTCCGAGTGTCGAATTCTTGAAGCAGAATCTGGGTGAACCATAGAAAATAAATAAAGGATTTGTATCATTAGTTACAGAAAACACAGTTTCCAAACAGACAGATATGGTCCTAACATCTCCAGCTTGTTTTGAGTTTTGTATTAATGTTCGAGGGCAGTGCCATTTTCGGACACTAATTTAAAGAGCCCATGGTGCTTCCCAGCTAACAACTTGTTTAAAGTAAGGGTAAGGAGAATGATGTAAACCGTAGCTCATTCACACTTTCCAGAAACACACGCGACACGGCTGCTTAGTTCACAGCACCAACACCGTGTTTACCTTGCCTGAATCATCCTTTTTCCTTTGCCAACTTAATACTTCCTAACATTCTACATTGAAGAAAATGCAGGGGTAGCCGTTTCTTGTGCGTAAGTGCTCTTGGCTCATAGAAGTTGTTTTTAATAGCAGATCTGCTGACATTTACAATCTTTACATCAAAGTTTTAGAGATAAAATCATACTACTCAGAATGTAGAGGCTGATCATGACCGTCATTAGTAATGACCCCAAAATGCCTTCTTTGTGGTGTACCTAATCTTTTATTTTAGACTTTATCTATTTTTACGTTTATGATTTTCAGACTGCTAAGACGGCAGGCACATATTTCTCCAGGTATTTCCTTGTTATCTTTTCTTTGTCTTCCTTCTCTTTGTATAATGAACAGATATGAACTAGAGCACGCAACTAGCTCCTGAGACCTGGTGATACATTGGCTTACAGGTGCTCCTTCTCCCTGCTCCCAGGCCACTGCTCACACCTCCGTCTGACATAAACACTGCGGATTCTTTTCTCCTTGTGGGCTTATCTGTGAATGACCAAGACTCATCTAATTTACTTAGGTTCTGAGGTTCCCTCTGCCCCCACAGTCCTTGTCCCCAACTCTGCTCAGGACCTTGCTGCACGAGTTTACAAATTCCCATCAAAACGAACGTGGCCTCAAAGGATAATTTATGAACAAAGCAAAGTCTCTACCAGCATCACCGTTACTTAGGCAGTTGCGTCTCTCCCTTCAGAGACTCCTGAGGGTTAAGTGGGCCTGTAACAACTACACTATGACCAAACAGTGGGCAGAGGATTTGCTCGGGGGAAATCCCGTGTAGCTGTCTAAGCCTCTTGCTTTGGACAGCACGTCACACAGCGGGAAGGTGCACGCGTGCACACGCACGCACGCGCACACACATACACACGCACGCATGCGCGCACGCACACACATACACACACACACACACACACACACACACACACACACACACACACACACACACACGGCCACGCTAATGTATTTACACTGAACACATCAGTCTTGCCAAGTCAAGGGCTGCATCGCAGCTGGCGCTCAGACAACACTTACCTGCACCTGCTGCCGCTGTGTGCTCAACATGTTTGGGTCAATGGATAGGGGTCCAAGGACACTGACCATCAGTTCTTTCTCCAAAAGCCACTGCTTTAACTGGGCCTCTGAGGTCTGGAACTGGGTCAGGTTACTGGAGGACTCCTCCAGCTTCTGTTGTCTATCAGCTGTTAACTGGTTGAGCTCTTGCCACTTAGTATCTGAATGAAAAAGGATGACACTTGCATTTGGTTTTAATATCACCACCGGGAAACTGTAATCCCGTGGTTCAAATGCTACATAACAGATGCATTCCTTCCCACCCCGGCACCCCAACTTCCGTGTTAGGATTTAGGCTCAGGGCCTTAATATTGGGCAAGTATACTACCAGTACACTGCATCTCCAGTCCTTGATCGCCTCTTCTAGCTCTCATTCACATTAGTTCTAACCGAAAAGAAGTCAGGGTGTGAAATGACCCAGGGATAACCGATGAGAACGTGAACGCTGCCATTCTAAGGTGCTGGCCACTATGACACCAAGTCTGGAGAAATCAGCCATGACCCCCTGAAGTTTGTGCCTGGAGACCAAGGACTGACAGCCTCTGCTAAAAGCACACAGACTTCCACAGGGTTGGGTGGGAGGCGATGGGGGGGAGTAATCACAGAACCCAAAACTATAAAAGTCAAAACATGTCCTCTCTACAGGGGCCTTTTCTCCGAAGCCTTGCTTCTTCTTCCTGCTGTCCACAGCAGCTTCCAGAATGCCTACAACGTTCTCTCAAGGCACTGCCATGTTATGTGGGCTAGGCCCATCGGTTATGATGTATAGGTCCCCTAATGCTCTCTCTGCCATCTCAAGGCCTGATCATGGCCTCCATGGTCCTCAGGTTCTCTTTCTAATAATGCTCATTCTAAATGACAACAGGGTCTCAGCTTCCTTCTTCACAAACCAACCATGTCTGCTGTTTCATTCTTTGTTATAACATTATGGGTCTAGTGATGTTATATCAACCTGAGTATAATGAGTAAAACAAACTTGAACTTAGTTTAGAAGGTAAAAATATTAAACTTCCTCAAAATCAAGCAGGTTCCTGTGACCTCTCATTCTTTCTAAAAATCCTATACAGTCACTAAAATGTGTGTGTGTGTGTGTGTGTGTGTGTGTGTGTGTGTGTGTGTGTGTGTGTGTGTTTAATGTGTACTGAATCTAGGGCTTTGTATACTAGGCAAGTTCTCTATTACTAAGCCACACCACAACCATGAATCTTAGAAAGGAAGGAAGGAAGAAAGAAGTTCCTCAAGTATTTCTAGGCAAATGGCTTCCAGACTTGAACATTTACCCTCAAGCATTCTATAAAATCCACTCTGTCAGCCAGCTGCTGCAGTGTGGAATCTCAGCAGCCCCGTGGTGAGGCAGTCTAACCTCGTGACTGTGGCATGACACTGACTCCTAAGAAGTTCACACTTGGCACTCAGGTCCTCTGCAATAGCAGTATGTACTCTTAACCACTAATGCCCCACAGTGACTTCTGACGCCCCTGACATCTCCTGCTATGCCATCACAGCTCCAAGCCCCTGGCGGATATGCTTAGTGCCGTACTCTACACCATACTTTTCCTAGACCACAGTGCTTCCCAACCCCAGCTGCTACAAACCTCCTGGAGGGACTGTGAACACAGGGACCTGATGCAGTGGGTCTGGAGTTCACATTTCTCACTAGTTCCTAGGTGCTGCAGAGGTGTATGTGGACGCCAAGAGCACACTGTGAGACCCCAGACACAGCGTAGCACTACTGCAACTCACATCCCTGCCATTTCTCAGCCTCAAGCCATTTAATTCTCAATTTCCCTCAAAAACTACCATTTTTACACATATCACTTCCCTACTCGAATCCTTTATCAGTAATTTCTCATCCTTTGCCAGAAACTCAGAGCCTGCCACAACCTGACCCCGGAATGCTCATCTTGTATTTATACCGGGGTGAATCCTCTAATCTAGCCCTCGTAATCTTCATGCTCTCCCCAAAGCAGTCATGTTCACATGAGCCGGACCTGGGAACCCCTGCAACATCTGCTATTCCTGTCCGTCCGTCATTCCTAGTCCCACAGGACCTTACCTTCAGCCAGGAAACCTTCGTGTTCTCCTAGCTTCCACAGAGCACACCTCAAGTGCAGCATTAGTTATCAGAGCATTGAGACAAGCACTTAAACCAACCAGTCGCCCCAGAAACCATAACTACTTGGTGTGATCGGTTTATCTCAGGTTTTTAAAAATGTATTTGTGTGGACACACAGGTACATACGTGTGTGGAACCTGAAGGACAACCCTTGATACCATTCCTGGGGCTGGGGCTTTGCTTGTTTTGTGTTTCTCTCTATGAGACAGGGTCTCTCATTGGCCTGGTACTTACCAAGTAGATTAGGCTGTCCAGGTAGTTCTAGGAACTCCCCAGCACAGGGATTACAAACTTGTATTATGGTGTCTAGTGCTTTTACATGGGCTCTGGGGACCGAACTGTCCTTATTCTCACCTGTCAGCAAGCACTTTATAGACTGAGCCTGTTTCCACTAGCCTCGAGAAATTTTTCCCCTTGGTTTTGTCACATGGCACAATATACTAAAGGATAAACTTTAACAGAGCACAGGAGGTGACTTTTATTTAATGGTAACCCTCTGCATGACAAGTTCTAATCCAATATAATCTGACTATAGGGACTGTTATAAAAAGAAGAGAAGGTAGAGAGGCATCAAAAGCATCAGGAGGCTTTTGAGGAAGCAGACACTTTCACTCCCACGTCTGACACCACTGTGCTCCTGGGAATCGGATATCCCAAGGACAGCCACTGACTTAGGGAGCCACGGCGCAGAGGAAGGCGGCTCCTGTCTACCTATGACCATTAAGAACACGTTGTTTCTAAGCTCCTGAAGAGAAGGTTTGAAATAAACCCAATGGAGTTGCTGAAGGTCAAGTCACCCCAAGGATGACCCATGGCATACACTTCACACTGCACACACTATGGCTCCTAGCTAGACACACCTTAACTCACCGAAACCTCTAAACAACAGACGGAAGTAAGAAAACTTCCTTTTTTAGACTTCTTAGCTCACACAAACTGAAAAGCCCTTTGAAGAAAATTCTACACCTACTAGCAGTTACAAAGACAGGGTTACCCAGTGTCCGTTCGACAGTGGCTTGAGAGAAAGAAGAGCTAAGACGGCAGGGCTGAAGGAGTCCCAGTCTCCCGGAGGAGAAGGGAGTCTGCCTTTTCCAGGTGAATGAATGACAGGAGACATAATAAAGGATGACAACTATGACCACAATGCCAATAAAAAGAAAATACGGGCCAATGAAAATGTTACTTAGTGTATATCATTTTCTTATCAATCCACCTTTTCCATAAAGACAGCTGGATTCCAATTCTCAGAACAATGCCTCGAGAGTCACAATTTTAAATAATCAAAAAGACATTCTGAAACATTTGAAGATAACCCAGAAGCAAACGAGACTACCGGGGGGTTTCTGGAAAGCATCCCGATGTCTGCGAGCTGAGGCACAAGGACAAACTCACCCATCTCGGTCAGCATCTGTTTCCAGGTGGAGGCCTCGGGAGCCTCCGGGCTCTCCTTCAACAGCTCCGTCAGTTTGTCCTTCAGCTCTTGCACTTTGTTTACGTTTTGCTTCAGTTCTGCCTCAAATGACTAACAAGAAAAAAAGTTAATGAGCTGCAGGAAAGTATGACATCAAAAGGTAAAAAGCACAATTATGCTACAAAGCCCCTCCCCATGAGCTGGAGAGGAGGAACCCCTAAATTAAATGCTGGAGTGGGTGAGGCGCTGGATTATGCAGCCTCTCTCTCTCTCTCTCTCTCTCTCTCTCTCTCTCTCTCTCTCTCTCTCTCTCTCTCTCTCTCTCTCTCTTTGCCCACCTTCAACTGTGAGATACAGAAATCCCACAGGAGAACTCTAACTGTGGAGGGAATGGCCAGCTGCTACTGAAGAGAATTTTGTGCTTTCAAACTCCTATGGGGAAATGCAAGATGCTCTCAGAGAACATAGGCAAATCAGCCTTCGTGAAGGCCTCCAGAATTTGAGACTCTACTTGGAAATAAACACGCGGTAGAAGTCAAATACAGGTTGATAACTTGCCTACCTTCTTGCCACCATAGAAAACTACTTTTCCAGTTTTGACAGTGTTAAAGAAGAGGGCAGCGTTAGCTACCCCATTTTATAGCAGACAAAACAGACCCTTAATATATTTAGCCCTTAACTGAATCTTCCCCAAAAGTTAACTAGTTAATATCCCAGATTTAAGTGATTTAACGATGGCAAAGTTACTTATACTCAATGGTTCGGTTCTATTTATAATGTCAGGGGACAGGGGAATGACTATTAATTGCCCTAATCTATAGAAAGACAGATTTTAGAACTCTCAAGTTATTTGTGGAAGGGTCTAGGTAGAAAACAGAACAGAGCTCATGACCACCAGGGTTGCTTCTGAATTTCAGTCCATTCTCTCTGATGCCTTCGCTCTATGTACCCAGTGTAAGTGTCACAGCTCTGAAGGGGAAGTTCTCCCTTAGTTGGAAACCCAGGGATACTTCCACTGGGGTACCTTTCCCGTCAGAGCTGTAAGTAACCCCTGGCTTTCTTAGGATTTTTAAAAGATTTCTTAGGGGCAGGTCTTTCCAAGGTGGAGGTTTTCAGGGTGGGGATTGGTTGTTTTTTTTGTGCTCTGGAATTGGTTGGGGGCAATGTGTGTTCTCCTGGCTCTGGTACCAGGGCCGGAGATTTCTCCCACGGGTGCGTTTTACCCTGCACCCAGTCTACCTTATTCTGCTCAACTTGCATCTTCACAGACTCGGTGTCTGTAGGAGTCGGTGTCTGGTGCCATCTGCTTGCAGTTTTGTTCATCCTCTGTAACCACTGCATCATCGCACTTGATTCTTCCTGAGCCTTTTGCAGCTTGGAGAGTTGAGTATTCAGTTCAGCTATTTTACCCTTGAGTAAGAGACCAAGGTCCTCATAACTGTGGCTTATGTCAGTCATGTCCTTTCTAATAGATGTTAAACCTATGAGTGGGAAGAAAAGTATAGCAATGCATGCTGAGGGCTTTGGGAACAGTCAATAGAACTAAATTTAGACCACACAGTATTTCCTTCTACTTTGCCACTACTGAGCTACAATAAACCACAGACATTTTTTAGGATCAAAAGATCAGGTCATGCTGCTAGTTAATGACAAGTAACTCAGCAACACTGCATAACAGTAAAATGTAAATGGCAGTATAATGGAATAATAAGCTTAAACATTAACATTTTTCTTGGGTACCAAACAATAAATAAGATCAAATGCTAAACCAAGTAGAAATGTATTTTAAATTAACAAGAAGGAAATAAAAACAAGTACCAAAGTGAAACATTAAAGTTTTATTACTTTCAGATGGACAGTGGTTACAGAATATTATATCATTATATCCGTGGAGGCTGTGGCCATTTTAATTCAAGTTTAAGATTTCAGTATAACTACTGCCCTCTAAAAGGATTTCCTCTTTCTTCCTTCCTTTCTTTTCTTCTTTTTTTTTTTTTTCTATTTGTTTGGTTTTTCAAGACAGTGTTTCTCTGTATTGCTTTGGAGCCTGTCCTGGAACTCACTCTGTAGACCAGGCTGGCCTTGAACTCACAGAGATCCGACTGCCTCTGCCTCCCGAGTGTTG
The DNA here is from genome assembly GCA_030556225.1 of Cricetiscus sungorus. Lineage (NCBI taxonomy): Eukaryota > Metazoa > Chordata > Mammalia > Rodentia > Cricetidae > Cricetiscus > Cricetiscus sungorus. The sequence goes on from JANBXA010000641.1 coordinate 9,429,537, forward strand.
GGATTAAAGGTGTACATCACCAATTCCCGGCTTAAAAATATTTTCTTAAAAACAGCTAATTCCATTAATTATGACCAGATAAGGTTACTATTCACCTTTATTTGCCAAGAAATCCTGAGTATTTGTGTCTGTTCCTTCACCATTTAGTATTACTCCACCTGCAAAAACAAACACACACAATGAAGTAACCTTAGATTGCCCTAGTATTTCTACCTACTAACTATCGATGGCATTAAACAAACCTTCATAGAGTGGCTATTTAAGAATACTGTTTATTCTTACGGCAGTGAGGTGGTGTCTTGCTTCCTACTGTTTATAAATTAATCAAAAGTTAATTCCTAAATAATGTAGCAATTTTTTTTTATGCTAAAGTCATCTCAATGGCAAAGCTACTGAGGTTTAGAAGGTTCCCAGCATGCACACATTAAATAAAGCAAAGTAACTGAAAAGAGAATGTCTGCTTTACCTAAGGACTGACACAATGTCATCTGAGGCTTAATGAAGGCAGAACAATTTAAAAAAACAAGAAGGAAACTTTTGAAAGTAAAGCTGAAAGAAAAGCCTTTGCTAAGTCCATATATGCTGAAACAGAACAGGGGTGGTAGTGCCTGGGCTGGGGGTAGGACTTTTGAATGTAAACGCCAGCTACTGATTATTAGCCATATGCCTAGAAGAACTATTACATAAAGCTGATGGGTACCATGGTAGCTAACCTGTAAGAACACTATTGGGACCACAGACAGTTAAGCCAATGCCTATCAAACAGAAACTCCTCAGTGAGTCATAATAGCTATTTGTCTTTTATTATTATAACCATCTGGTATTGGCATGTTTCCATAACCACACTGTTAATAAAATCCAACTTTCTCATGCTAGCATTCACGGGATGTCTATCGAAGTAGAGATATGTCCATACAAGCACAACCAACAAAAACATTTATACATCTGAATATTGTGTGCGCTCTCTCTCTCTCTCTCTCTCTCTCTCTCTCTCTCTCTCTCTCTCTCTCTCTCTCTCTCTCTCTCTCTGCATCTTATATGAAAGTGGAAGCATCCTAGAGTCTCCAAACTAATTCTTAAAGGTCAAGCAAAGGAAACCAAGCAGACTACAGATTTTATTACAAATTTATCTTAAGATAAATTAAAGGCAACAGAGTTCCTCCTCTTTAGAAAAATCAACGGCATCTCAGGAAATCTGATTAGGAGCGAAAGGAGAGATCACTGCAGCATATATAATATGGGAATCCCTTTCAAAGGGATTAATAGAGTGGAATAAATGTCTAGTTGAGAAAAGTGCAGCTGGAACATGGCTGTCACTCACAATAGGGACAGCTGGAGGCCTGGTCAGACTAGATAAACCAGACGACACTGGAAACACACAATAGAGACACGCCACCAGCCTTCTGTCTCTTCTTCAACTTAAAAGAAAACAAAAATAAATAAAACCACACCCCCAATAAAGTATGCCTTCCCTAAACACTACATTCATACTAGATTTGTTTGCAACTCCCTTCTTTGTCTGAGAAGCGTGGGGTCAGCGGGGACATAGGCTGAGATGTGGGTGTGCTAGCCAACAGGCTTCAGAGTCAACTGCTTTGGGAACGATGCACGGACAAGGAGAGAGAGAGAGAGGGAGAGAGAGAGGGAGGGAGAGAGGGAGGGAGACAGAGAAGAGAGAGACACACAGAGAGAGAGACACATAGAGAGAGAGAGACAGAGACAGAGAGAGAGGTGTCACCTCTTCAGAGAAGAGCCCACCCCCTTGTCTCACTTATTTTTCAGGAAACCAAATTCATTTCTTTACTACCTGGTATAATGAGAAAATAAATGAGACAAAGAGAATATCAGTATCTCCATGTTATTACAGTAAAAAGCAAACAGACCAGTCCTCTCCCCAGTACCGCTTTCTTACCCTTACATGCCATGTGGTTATGTTTTATATGGAGTATTTAATAAAAAACAAACATGAGAGGGATTAGTACAAATACTGTTCCGTGATGGACTTGTGTCTGTGTGTGTGTGTGTTCATGTTCCTACTTTTGTGGGTGCACACGTGCAAGGTGTTTATACATATGTGTGCTCCCACACGGCAGGGGTGGGGTCACTCAGCAGACCCAGAGGTCAAGGACTCCTTGAGTCTAGCTGGTCAGCCTTCTCTGAGGATTATCTGACTCTGCCTCCTGAGTGTTGTGATTACAGGAAGGCCGCCATGCGCAGTCACGTATAAAACACATGTGTGAGTACTGGGGATTCACATTTCCACACACATATTTGCACACAAACAATTTATCCACTGAGCCCTCTCCCCATCTCTCCATGACAGACTTCAATGTGCTTTTAAAAGTCATTTATCTTACCTCTTTTACTGTGTATTTTGGAAGTGACTTTTTATGTAATTAATTAAAATATACAAATTCACACGAGAGCTCTGTCTTAAACGAAAACATACCTGATTTGACTGCTGCTAAGGCCTTTGCAGGGGTTGTCACTGCACTTATCAGGTTACATAGTGAGACCCCACTGTTGTTTGCTTTATGAATTTCTGGTGCTTTCAAACTCCACTTTTCCTGTAATTTCTTTAAACACAAAAACGCATCATCGTTCAGTCTTCCGAGTAGCTCCAAAGCTGACCATTATTGTTGAACTTCTTAAGCATATTTCAAAGCAACAATGACTGTGGGCCCAGGTGACTGTTAACACTGTTGGCGGAGGAGAACGGGGCAAGGCCCATTCTGTGTTCTGCCCCCAGCCACAGTGGAAGCCAGGCTGTGTCCTGGTGCTACGGGAACGTTCCAGAGTAACTGTCAACTGTAAGTCTGTAGGGCTATACCAGGTGCAGCCACATCATGAGGTGCATAACAGGACAATAAAAATAAACAGGGCATACAAAATTCCAACTCATGCTGAGTTTTAACTACCACAATTTCAATGACGTTGTAAAGGTACGTGATTTCACTCTAAGAAAATATGACACAATTAGCCGTAACTTCTATGACTAAAGTCAGACAACAAAATACGTATATACTATTTATGCAAAAGATTCATGTGTGGTTGCCAGGCACATGAAGACTTGGGGTCTCTCTCTTACTACGTAGAGGGGGCATAATAAAAGAATGGAAACAAAGTTGGTATTTGATGAAAAGGAAAACTTCAATATTAGCTAATGGCTGACAATTTTTTTTTTAGTAAGTCAAATTAACCAAGAGATTATTCCTGCCTTGAGAAGTTCAGCTAGTCCCATTACTGATTTCCACATATCCTCTAGGGCATTTATGAGAGCAGCTTGCATGACTTTAGACTGAAGGACCTTACACTTCATTGCTAACGCAGGCAAGCAAAAGTTACTATTAGGTCTAATGAGCCACCTTGGTTTCTTCCAGAAGTTTTCCCAAGTCCTCCGCACCCAAAGAAGGCTTCACGACGGGAATCTGCTTTGCTGTTTCTTTCATCCAGGACTTCAGTGACTGAGCAAGGACCCGGAAAGCACTCAGTTGCTCCTGGCAAGAACTGATAGCATCTTTTCTAATGAACAAAGGCAAACCAGAAGTTAGGCTGCAGAATCAAATGCTGCAAAAGGCCAGTTACTAACCAATTGACATTATCCCCATGTTTATTAACCAATTGTCATTATGCTCAACTTTATCAAACTTTAATGTCATCTCAGGCTGATGTCTGCTCATGGGACCAATGACATCAGCTGAGTAACTATCGTTGATCCTTTAAGCAAAGCTATAGTCAAAGAGCTGGAACAGTAAAAAAAAAATCTGTAACCCACACATAGAAAAATACTCTAGCAAGCAACATGGATATGCTGTTGACCTGAGGAGATTATACATAGGTCACGTTAGAGGATGACAACCCTGGAGAGATGGCACCTCTACCTCTCCAAAGAGACGTAACTCAGTGATGGGAGTTTTAACAGGTGCCTCTCCACCCCCAAAGCACAGGTAGTTCCATTGTAAACTCTATGGGTCTCTCTTTATGCCAAGCACATGACCTCTGAGCACCGTTACACCTGACACGTGGATGAGTCCTGTGCACACGTGACTTTGGATGCTGGAGATGAAGATGCAGTACAACTGGACTGATTACTGATGGCTCCACAGCTCTCATGTTTTAATGGTCTAGATATTACCTAAATTTAAAACTGGAACAGTTAAGCTAGATTGTGTAAGAAAGCCAAGAATATTTCTTCTGTGAGAAGTTCGGAAACAGAACTCAGAAGTTTTAGGTAGAGAATTCTGAGGAAATAAAACTAGATGAACAAGAAATGACCATTCTAAAACATCTTTTTGGGGGCTCTTCCATATAAACGTCATGAGAATCAGATGTGTGTTCTAAACATGAGACAGGAGATGGAAAGATGCAGCCACCAGGGCTCATTTCCCTCATTTCCACATAGACTCACAGGTCAAACTGGGCCTCTGCCTTGTTCGTCCTGGATTTGTGGCCCATTCACTCATTAGAGAAGTAAGCTGGTACATTAAAAGGGCTATAAAGAATATACTGGAACTATTTGTAACTTCCCAACTGAGTCCCTAAAGCAAGAACCATTGCCTTTCAGGGTTATTTCTGTTTCTGCAAACAGAAAGGCAACATTCGCCAAAGGAAGCATAGGCCCCAGTGAGCCGAACCATTTCAGGAACACGCCACCAGCACCGCTGTGCTTACACAGCACTCCCCACTTTTACACAAACAGTGTTCAGCTTCCCACCTCAATAGTTTAGCAAATAGTAACCTGATTATTTTTGTTGTTGTGTTTTGCTTTTTAAGTCCAGATTAGGGCCTCCAACTCTCTGTGATTTTGCCTCAGCCTCCTGCATATATTTAATGCACAAATATAGCAACAATCTGAGACCCCACATTTTGGAAACTACCTCAGTCACATACTTACATAAATGAAAGCAACTTAGCTACCGAGTGCCACCCGGTAGAAGAAGATGCATTTCGAATGAGGTGCTTACTTTTCTTGGATAGTATCCTCCAGTTCTTTGAATTTCTTTGACAAGTTATTTGTTTTTTCAAACACTAAGGCTTTGTCCCCTGGTAAGCCGTGGCTGGATATCTCCTTCAGGAGGCTGTGCAAAGCTTCGAGATCTTTCTTGTGTTCTAAGAATTTAGTAGTAGATTCCTGCAAAGCAAGGACATCAGTCAGTACAAATGTTGCTGGATCATAGAATTGCATTTCACCAGAGTATGTAGAGGAGCAGAGTACCTCTAGCTGGGGTTTCACAGAGGACATTCAGTGCTTAGCACTCCACAGACTATGAATGCCCAGCTAGGACACAGTGAACAGAACACTAAAATACACTACAGTTTTGGTCTCCATGGTTTCGGCATGCACAGTGTACTTGTAACAGCTATGATATGTGTGGTAAATGGTTTGCTTCTACCACTGAAGGCAAATGCTTCAAGGAGAAATAGTATGAACTATTTCTTAGAATGACAACTGATAGGTAGACTGTCCACAAATGTGTGAACTTGTCTTAACAGGTCCAAATGCCTGGCATTGCGTCTACTGAGGAATACACACCTGCATGTTCTGAGACAGCTCCTGAACGTCTTTTCCTGGCATGTCCATCTCAGTCAGTGCCTGGCTCTGCGTCTCCAGAAACACCTGGAGCTTTTCTGAGAGTTTTTCAAACTCCTCTACTTTGGCCTTCAGCCCCACCATCTTGGCAAGCTTTTCCTTATGTTTCTGACTCGCATCGGAAAACCGAGCAGACAGCTCCTTCATTTTCGCTTGCAGTGTGGATGCAGTGGAAGGGTCTGTTGTCTCCATAAATGTCTTCACCTTTTCATTCATGGCATTTACACTGCTCTGACGACCTGCGATGTCCTGTTCCAACATCTGAAACAGCAATTATTGTATGTGTTTTCTTCCTTCCTTCCTTTCTCTTTCTTCCTTCCCCTTTTTTCTTTTCTTTTTTTGGAGACAGGGTTTCTCTGTGTAGCTCTGTAGACCAGTTTGGCCTCAAACTCACATAGATCTACTTGCCTCTACCTCCTGAGTGCGATTTAAGGTGTGCACCACCACCGCCCGGCTGTATGTGTTTTCTAATGATGTCTATAAATAATGCCAAAGGGTTTTGAAAAAGACTCTTCATGGCACTGTAAGCTTGAACAACCTGTGCCTAACAAGACTAACAGTTGGAAATGAGTGACATGTTTGATTTTTCCCTTGGTGAAGACAATCCCAAAGCCCTTTAAGGGAGTGTAGAGAACAGCTGGCTGGCTGCTTGAAGAATGCAGGGGGTTGCTGCTACTCAGCAACCCCTGGGATCTAACGCAGTCCAGGGATTAGCCATGCTCTTAATTTTTAAAAGGATTGGCAACAGCGAGATTGATCTGATGAACCCCACGAGCAGCTGGCTGAAGTAATGATAAATGAGATAAGATACAGTGTAGGTTGGAACCCTCCTTAATGAATAATGAAAAGTACACAAATCCCTTTCTAAGTGACATCACAAAAATCATTTACACATTTGTTTGTACAAGCACCGCTAGCTACTGGGTATATTCAGAAGCATCCATTTCCCCTGTCTTTAAGCCTACTTATTCCTGAAGATAAATAACTTGTTTGCAACTGAAAGCCCAATTCCTTCCTCTAGAAGAGGTCACTCACAATGTCTTTGCTGATGAGATCCTGAAGAGCAGCAGAGTTCAAGGGCACTTGACCTTGCTTGACCAGCGAGCTTTCGACACTTCCCATCCAGTCCAGCATCTCATCCAGGCCATCCTGCACACTCAGTGAGCGGGTCAGTGTGATCTGAAGCTTCTCATTCCGTTCATTCACGGACTTGGACAGGTCATCGTACCTCCCTACAATGTCATCTGTTGCACACAGAGAGAGGACTAGTGAGCACCAAGTTCTGCATACTCAGTCTTTTTCAAATGCACTCCTAATTAACAATCAGCTTTACACACACACACACACACACACACACACACACAAAGTGATGCATTTCCAGTGAATGTCTATAACTTTTTATAAAGGCACAAACTGAGTGTGAAATGAAATAGTAAAAAAGAGTAATTTCCCTTGCCTACCATTTGCATCTGGAAAGATCTTTAGAGGCATAGATATTTGAAGTGTGTTAGAGAGCTGAAAGCATGGTCTAAACAGTGGGCCACTGCGATCACCCTCATGCATGGCTGGTATATCAATATTTATTGATAACTATTTGGGGTTGTGTGAGTGACAGTCACAGTCAACTCCTCTCCAGAGACAACATTCTGTCATACACACACACACATACACACACACACACACACACACACACACACACACACACACGCTCAGCTTTTGTCATAATCAGAGAGAGGCTTCAAATATGCAGAAGATGAAAATACATTAAAAAAACAGGGTAACAGTGTAAATTCACTTAAAGCTATGATTGTTCTTCTAAAATATAAACAACAGAACTCACAAGTTTAATAGCAGGCAAAAGGCAAAAATGAGTTACCAGGACAACTTGTTTCCCATGATATAAACTTTACTTTCAATTCTAAAGATTTAAGGTGAAAAAAAGAAAGAAAAAGAGAAAAACACTACCTTCCTACCTAATTTTCTCTTGATTACAAAATGCCGTATTTTCACATTTGACATTCTATACTGCGGGCCAGTGACCGGTTCAAAGAAAAGGGCTACTAATCCCTGTGTCTCTCTGGAAAACAACTTTTTTTTTTTTTTAATCGTGATTTTAGAAACTCATTTATTATACAAAGATTCAAAAAAGCACTCAGTGCCTTCTGAATGTTTTTAGAAGAACACAATGTAGGACATAGCATGAGAAGCTGTGGTCTAAACAGCTCTACGGTGAGTTCCCTTCCATGGCTTGTGTTTGGCCTATGGCGCACGATTCAACAGCAAAATAATTTCTTCTAAGCTGTTGTAATGCTACAGCATGAGAAAACAGGTTAACAAATTGTCACTGAATTTGAGAGTTTACATGATGGGAGACAATCAGGGCCCTGCTGCTAAGATACAATGAACCTGAAGGGAATGCTTACAGTAAGAAGGACTACATTTAATAAGCAAGTGGAGCTGGTCTCAGGGGACAGTACTTATGCAGTTGAGCCATGACTTGTGACTTCCCATGAGTTGCTTTCGAAAATTTAATACATTGTGGGTGCCACTGTTTGCTATGAACTGCATGTCTGTGATCCTTGACACCTCCCCCCCATAGCACACACACACACACACACACACACACACACACACACACACACACACACACACACGTAGGTCTAAGGCATAAAATGGTGGTATCTGGAGATGAGGAAGGACTTTGGATCCCACATGTGTATATGTATATTATTTGATCAGTTCCTTGCATAAGATTTTAATGCCATGTAATTTCTAAGCAATAAAAAGTACTAGAAAAATCTTTTTTGTGGTGCTTGTCTCTTGGCCCCAGGTTCTAACACAGAATTTTTAAGTGTTTTAAGTTATCTAGCAAACCCTTCATGAGTTCAAGGGGAGCCTGGGATCCACGGCAAGCTCTTGAGTTTTGTTACTCTTGTTTGTTTGTTTGCTTTTTAATCAATGAAGAGACCAAAATATATATATATATTTTAAAAGCTACTGTTTTTCTTAGAAATAAAAAAAGAACTTATAGAAATATGTCTGTATTCTAAATAGTTTCACACATTCCTAGAAAATGATGTCCATGGAAGTTCCAACGCATTGATGTAATACATGGAATAATGAACATTTAATATCAGGGAAAGCCAGGCATGGCAGCTCATTCCTGAAGTCTAGCATTCAGGGGCCTAACACAGGAGGACTGGCTTGAGTTCAAGACCAGCTTGGGCTGCACAGACAGTCTCCAGCCAACCTGGGCTACAGAGCAAGGTCTTGTCTTAAAAAGGCAAAAACAAACAAAAAACAAACCGTAACAAAAACAAAACAACAAAACCCCATAAATACTAAAAAAGACACGAAAGGCATCAAAATGCCTTTTCAAATGAAGAACCACAGCTAAGACAGCCTTTCTGCCTCATACCTTCAGGTTCAGATTCCTATGGCAATGGGCTCTGTGAACGCTTTCTCCTTAAGTATAAAATGTGTCCATTTTGAATGTAGTAGGAAACGAGCTAAGGCCTTACCCAGGGTCTTCTGGATGTCATTCTTGGCAGGAAGTAACGAGCCCTTGGCATCCAGGAGCACTTCCGCTGTTTTTTTCAGCTTCTCTACAGCAACCTGCTGACTTGATATCTGCCCTTGCAAAGCCTGTGGGATTAACAGATGGCCAATAAGAATAAAAAATTGATGAGTTGGACAGAATACACTTACAGCATGAACTTTCATCATCAAGCTTATTCTGGACTTCTGAGAGTAAAGCCGTTCGAGAACAGCGACCAACCAATCTAGTGTCGCACACGCTGACATGCTAAGGGCTCCCCGCAGTCTTTCTACTAGCAACATGTAGCCCCACTACTGTTTCCCCCTAATTTCCACCTTGATTATTTTCTTTACAACACCCCTACCACCAAACCCCAACACCACCAACAGAATTAAAAACTAAAGAACCCTGGGACTATTTCTGACTCCCTGACCTTGACTTCATGCTGCACCATCTATATGTATTTAATTCAGTAAGTTACTGAGCATCTAAAAATTCAAAAAGCTTTGCTACATTCTGTAGAAATAAAAGGTATTACCAAGCTTACAAGAAGGGCTATAGTGCAAAGGTCAGAGGAGATGCTAGTGGCAGGTGAGACAGAGCAGGAGCATCACGGATGTGAGGACCACTCAGTGGTGATGATGCTGGGCCTGGATCAATGGCAGAAATGAGAAAGCAGAATGCTCCTCCATAGAACAAACAGAAGGTACAGAAATAGCCCAGTGAGATGAAAGAGAGGGAGATAGAGGGAGAGGGAGAGAGATTAATATGATAATGAATGAATACATATGGCTGCAAAAGCTTCAAATGTTAGGTTAAGGGCTTGACATTCTATCTGTGGCAATGGAGAATTATTGAAGACTTTGAAGAAACTGCTAAGTAAAGGCATACAGCAATGCAAGAAAAAAACAAACAAGAAGAAACAAATGAGAAAGAACTGAAGTGAGAAATAAAAGGCCTAACTGGGAATAACTTAAGCCACAACAAGGCAGCCAGGACTTTACCAAGGTCTGACCTTGATCGTCAGACCTCTTCTCAGCTCGTCTGGACCACAAAGTTCTGTACGGTACAGAGATGGGAAGAGCCAAAAGGACGTGTTCACATTATCTGAAGCCATAATACTTAACACAGTATGACTTTCTACAGGTAAATTTTATACCAAAATTAAAGTAAAAATGAACTCCTCAGCTGTATTAGCCACGTTTCCTCGGCGAGTAAGGCTATGCTGCTGGACAGAGCCCACCACAGAACAGCCAGTCGTCAAAGAGGCAGGAACAAGAGGCTCAAGAAGGTAAGAGGAGAAAAACAGGCTGGGTTCTGTTGAGCTCAGGGAACTACCAAAGTTTATAAACTCAGGTGAGCTCAGGTTCCAGCGTGTAGGAGACTTTGTTTCCGAGTGCATGATTTCAGAATGCCCCTGGAATAATGAGCAGGAAGGGACCAGCAAGCTGGCAATGGCCGACACTACACAAATGCAACTATGTAGAAAGGACTGCAGCAGCTGAGTGCCGCGACATCAGGGACGGAAATGCCCGGAAGACGCTTACACCACAATGGACCGCAATGGGGAAGGGAGACAGGAATAATGTGGCCAACCAAGGAGGTAAAAACAGCACAGAAGGATTTCTGTACCCAGAGCTGGAAGAGAAGGAGACAAGAGTCGACTGTGATAGGTGACGGACTCACGCAAACAATGTGAGCGGAGACTAACAAGCCCTTGGGGGTAGGTTCCTGCAGCTCTTTGGGTGAACAGCGCAGTTCCACACTGGGAGTGAGGCGAGAAGAGGGCGGGAGCCTGCAATTCCTAACACCCCAGATATGTATGCCCATGTAGGCATCACAGGTCCAGCCTCACAGGTTTGACCATGGTTTCAAATTCGCAGAGATACCACAGCTCTCCTAATAATGCTGCATTCATATGTGAAAGACTCAAATGTGTGGTCTGGGGAGGGAGAGGGCTCAACAGAGAAAGTGCTTGCTGCAAGGGTGAAGACGGAGCTCAGATCCCCAGAGTCCACATTAGGCATTGCCGCTACGATGTCCCTTCTGTAGTCCTAGCATTTGCAGAGCCAAGACTGGATCCTCGGGGCAAATTGGTGGTGCAGTCTAACTGAATGTCAGCCAGTGAGGGAAGTGAGGGAAACACTGACATCAACTGCTGGAATCCAGATGCACACAAATGGAGGAACACCTGCGCTCACAAATGTTTGCAGAATTTTTAACTATGTAAATATGTGTTACAATTATTTATGCTGTGGGATATTACTGTAACTGAGGAAGGGTGTCCTACACTTGTTTATGCTGCATTTGTTTAGTTATGGGAAGATGTGATGCTGTTTCACCTTGCCTGCCCAAGGCTCCTGATTGGTCTAATAAAAAGCTGAATGGTCAATAGCTAGACAGAGACAGGATGGGCGAGGCTGTTGGACAGAGAGACTAAATAGGAGAACGAGAGGAAGAAGAGAGAAGAGAATGGGGAACAAAGAGAGGGACATGCCCAGGGACATCACTTTCCTGGTGCCCACTACAGGGCGGTGGCAAGCAATGCTCTCACTCCAGAAGACTGCCTGCCCACTCAGCACCACCATACCCCTTTCCTTTCTCTGTCCTTGGCTCTCAACCCTGACAGCCTTTGCAACAAACTGACACTACCTGTTCTGTCTCAGAGACAGAGATGTTCTAGAAACATCTGTGGCTTTCCTTTCAGTTATGAGACCATTAAAACAACTGGCCCCCAAGAATTGGAATTTCCAGGAATCTCATGCTGGGAGAAGGAAGAGGCTTGGGTCAAGAGGCAAGCCAAAGGACGAGCTAGGAGACCTCACCCAGTTCCCACAACTTGTCAGATCACCTGGGACTGAAACTAAGACCAACATGGGCAATGATGGGCAAGACCACACCCTATGCTTAGCTATGCATAACTCTCGCCTTCCATCAAACTCAAACCTCAGGTCAAGACCACGAAGACAGGCTTCTCTGTTTTCCTTCTGAATGTGGCCACACTGAACATCTGTCTTCTCTCTACTTCCATCATCACCTGGTTCTATACTTGGCCTACTGAAGGTGGTCAAGCCTAGCTTCTTAAAGCTGCCAAGGCTCAGGCTCCGACTCTAGCAGCACCAGGGAGTACCCTCCCCTGTTAAAAGGAGACATTTCTAGATCAATGAAACGTTTAAACTCAAATTTTTTTATCTTATCAAACCAGGGAAGAATTAAGTACTTTGAAAATTGAGCATCCTTACTTAAACATTTTTAAAAATACACTTGGATTTTGAAAAAATAGAGACTAACTCGACAGTTTGTCAGACCGAGAGTTGGCAATCCTGCACTTGTGATGTCAAACCTGCATTTCTGAAAAGGCAGGAAGACGCTCTGTGATAAGGCATGAACAGTAACTGGAGTTTGTACCTCTATCCACCATGGGGGAACACAACAGTGACTGAGACATTACAGTAATGTTCTTCTACATGTCACTCTTGAACAAATGCTCACTGTGCACTTTGACCCAGGTAATCCTGTGGCTCTCGACCTCCCTAATTCTGTGACCCTTGGTCACGTGGTGTGGTGGCCCCCAACCATAAGACTGTTTTCATTACTACTTCGTAACTGCAATGTTACAATTATAGATACTGCTATAAATGTCATCTGATAGGCAGACGGTCTTCGGTGACCCAGTGAAAGGGCTGTTCGTCCCCCAAAGGAATCACGACTCGGAGGTTTGAGAACTGCTGATCTACATATTGAGATTATGGCGATGAAAAACACAGACACAAACACCTGCCTTCACAGAGTTTAACTCTAATGGAAAAGGGAGAAAATTAAGAAATAAGTGGGCTGGGCGTTGTTGGGGGAGGGCAGGAGGTGGGTGTGAAAGAATGCAGGCAACAATGGCAATGTCAAACCAGTAGAAGTGGGACAAAGGCCACGGAGAGTTTAGTCGAGTTGGAACCCTCTGGAGGGGCAGAACGGTCTCCTCACGTTTCGCTGGCCCAAAGTAAAAGGATCACACACACAGGCTCGGAGAACGGAAGGCGTCAAGGGGACTTCTGGGGGCTGTTTCTCCTGCCCTCCCTCCTCCTCTCCTCACCTTGCTCTCCTCTAACTGCCTTTGCAGATTTTTGGGGTCCACAGCAATGGGCTCGAGTAGATGTTTGCTTGCTTTGGCCTCGCAGGCCTGCAGCCCGGAGAGAAGCCCGCACGAAGCGTCTTCATAGTGCTGGTATTTGTCCACCAGATCTTTCAGGTTATTTCCAAGAACACTGCACTAAAAAAACGAAGAAGACATGGGAAGGGAGACCAAAACCCACTATTTTATCACGTGTTAGACAGTCTCAAGATGTATGAGTCATGTAGCTGGGGGAGGGGGAGACAGAACAATTACAGGACAATTAAAGTTGAGTTTTTTTTTTTCCTTCATGTGGAGAAGGAAAAAAGAGAGCCATAAAAATAAGGAGAAATTTCCAGACTTATTAAAAAACATATTGGTGGCTGATCTTAAAGGAGCACGAATCACCAGACGAGGCATACTTACTGGGGCACACCTCCTGGGTTTTCAGGTAATATAATATATACACAGAAATTTGATGACACCACCGTTATGGTACTTTATAAAACATTTCAACATGCTGCACAACATTACCATATTGAGCTCAAATAATTTACACTAAAGTAAAGCAAAACCCAAGCCTCAGAGGTGCTCTTTAAATATCCGATGCAGGTGGGGCAAGTCTGTACAGCCTGTGCTGCAAGCAGGGAAATAAATACGTTCTGTGTCCTCTCCCTCCACATTGTGAGACAGGATCATGCTGTGTAGCCCAGGCTGGCCCGAATCCACCACCCTTCTCCCTCAGTTTTTGGCATGCATCACCACACCTGGTTTATGTTTCTCTCTCTCATTCTCTCTAAAATAAGGTTCTTTATTTCCCAGAGTAATAAAAGCAACACAGAACAATTATCATTAATAAACATTAGTAATTAATAATAATAAATTATAGTAAAATAGTAAAAAAAATAATAGTGATCAAATACATCTGTAGGACAAACAAACAGTTGTGTAATATATTTGAAGGGAATTATCCTCCATGGAACTTCAGCTGGAAAACCAGGGTTGAGCCCCTCCTTCTGCTAAGTTGACATGCTCCATCTGGTGGTCACATTTGGTACTGCATAGTTTGAGAACAAACTTCTGGTAGACCTCTCTCAAAGCTAAGTAACTTGAAGTTGCTAATCTTTAAGAGGCATTTTTTCAGAAGCAAGGGAAATAAATAAAACTACTATCCCCCCCCCTATCTCCTAAACCTAAAGCAAAAGTGAAGAGGGCAGGTTGAAGAATATACCACAAACTGACCTCTACTCAAAAAACCAAAAGGAAAATAAAATTACCTTGGAGTAGAGAGATCGGAAGCGGTGTGTAGCCTGGTCCAGTTTAGTCTGCACCTCTCTGTGGGTTGCAGAAGTGTCGATGTTGTCCTTGTCCACCCTGCCGCTGTCTCTCTTGCAGCAAGATTTGGCAGCTTCTAACACCCTGTTTCCAGAAATGGTGATGTACCTCAAGTCGCCTTTGTGTGAGATGACATCTTCTGAGAAACTCTTCTGCCGCGTGAGCTTGTCCATTAAGCCAGTGAGGTCATCTGCGCCCGCCTCCAGGTTCTGCAGCTCTTGTTCTGACTGCTGCAGCCAATGCTCAAACTCACTGCAGTCGGCATCGAATTTCTCCAGCTCTTCCTGCAAGGAGTGCGTCAGCTTCACCTTCTTCTCAGCCTCGGCCAGCACCGTCTCATAATGCGCTTTCAGCTCCTGCATGTCCGCCTGCAGCTTCTGCTTTTCTTTGGGGGAGAGATGGTGGCCCTGTTTCTCGAGCAGCGCCTGTGCAGACTGTGTGGCTATGATGACCGCCTGGTGCTGAGCCATGATCTTTTCGTGCTGGGCCTGTGTGGAAACAAGCCAATTGCAATGTCAGAGTTGCCGGCTTCCAGAACACAACAAACTTGTCAAGTTGCTTTTCAAGTCCTCTTACTGGCTAATTTAGGGACAGGGAGACAAGAACAGCATATTAGAATCCAACAGAACTGAAGATGTGGGGGAGAACACGGGACACATCTGGTCTTACCGTGAACATGGAGGCGATGACCCCAACGTGTCACAGATTTGCTTTAAGGACCACCTCAGCTCATATACAAAGAATTCCCCCAGAGCCTGGCTCACGCTAGGTGTTCACGCCCACTCAGAGGCAGAAAGTGGGGCGGCCAACATGTCAAGGGTATACAGAGTCACCTAGGGTTTTCATTTCCAGAGAGCACGTTGGCCTTATCCATGTCAAGTTCCTTCCTCTCCATCTATAAGAAGTTTCTTCAAATATGCTTTCCAAAGATGGCAAGTAAAAGCTCCCAACCGTGTGAGCAGTTTTCTCACTTCAATGGCTAACACAGGCCTGACCTGGCTAACACTGCAGGCTCTTTCTACTACACCTGGTTTCCGCTTGCTCCCGCCTCTATCCCCATCCCACCGCCTGGGTTGGCATACTGGTACAACTTTCTTCTCCTCCTGTTTTTGCTTGGTGACAGCTATTTCTAAAGACACCTACAAAGCTGCCTCTATCACCTTTAAATATCTGCATAAACCTCATCAACACGGTTTTATCTTAACTACTTGATTTAAATTCTCAAATCCGAACCACATTGCACCAAATTACTCTTGACCAACTCATTAAGACTTCTCTCCCTCAGCACTTACTACTTTCCAACAAACCATGTAACTTAGTTATTATGTGCTGTGCTATCCTCTCCCTCTTGGCAGGCAAGCACCAGGATGGAATCCATGTCCCTAGAGCAGTGCTGGCACCCCAGGCAGAATGAGAATAATGGCAAGTGCTTTGAAACAGAGAGAGGACAGGCCCTGCTCACAAGCCTGCTCTCCACCACCCAACACCTTATGTACTGCTGACAAATAGTTTTGTTCAAACAATTTTCTTCCACAAATTGGGCCTTTGAAACATCTCCACATGCTCCTCCCTTCGCATCTGATGGGATGGACATACAGAATACCTTACATCATCAGATCAGCATCCTTCCTTTTCTATAAGGAATCTCAGGCTGGACAGAGGAGAGGGGCTTGGCTGACCTGGGGCCCTGCACAGTTGCAGAGGGCTGACATCACTAACTTGGGCCCTATGGCTATGTCCCCACTCAGACAACAGATTGGCTCTTAAGGCTTCTCAGTTACAGAAGTGAAAATCTCAGAAGGAAAAAGCCATGCTATGGTCTGAAGCAATGGCTGGTTTAGGTGACTTCTTCATACTGAAGTACACTCACTGGTAATTTTTATGACTTTTGTTAAGTCACTACCTTTTCATGACTGTTTTTGTCATAACTCATAAACTCCCTTCAACAGTTCATTCTTTTTATTTTTTTCAAAAAACAAAACAAAACAAAAACAAAACAGTAACAGTGAGAGCCCATCCCTGAGCTTTGTGAAGGTGTGATCAGTTGGGCATTCCCACCCTTTGGCATGTTATATCTCCTAGACAATCTCACGGAGAAGACCCCACCAGATTCCAGGAGAGTCCGCAGACTGTGCAAGAGCCTCTCAAACATAGTCATGGAGCACTGACATCCAGGACAGACAGAAAAGACATCAACTGGGGGCGCTACCCAACACCACCTTTGCTCTTGCAGTGGCATGAATGACGGCTTCCGAGGCTGCCAAGCACTGGGCTTTGTTTCACTGTCCACAGTGGCTTGCACTGTGGCTCAGCTTTGAATGGATGTGCGCTCAAGACTGCACAAGCAAACCGGTCTGCAAGCATGCACTGGAGATCCGCAGAATGACCAAAACTGTGGCCAAGGTTAAAGGCAAACTCTAGCTTTACTTATTGCATGTGCAACCCGGGCAAGCCACTTCACGTATTTAAATGGCAACTGCCTTATACAACGGGAATTTATAAGGAATAGCCAGGAAGACTAGCTGGAGTGACTCAGAAAGAGGCAGGAGAAGAGCTGGCCACTGGCACCGCTCTGGAGAGGTCAGATTCATTGGTTAAGATTTATGCATATATGTGTGTTCAGGATGACCTTGGAGGCCAGCTAGAGTCACAGGCAGTGTTTAATTGTCCAGAGTGGGTGCTGGGAACCGAACTTGGATCCTTGGCAAGGCTAGCAAGTGTCCTTCACCAATGAGCCAACTCTATAGCCCTTTCATTTCTTAGTCAGGACTGTGCACAGAAGCCGCTTCTCGTGTATGGCACACAGTGAGCCCGGGGGAGGGAAAGTCTTGACTCTCTGTGGTTGTGCAAAGCTGACTGTCTCTCACTGACGACATCACTGTTTACACAGCACACACCTTGACTCTCTGGTACTGCTGGTTCAGATTCTCCTCCGTGGCCCCGCTGTACCCTTCAGCGTCTGTCTCCGTCAGGTTGCCATTGACCTCATCCTCTTCACCAGCTACTGACTTGCCATCACCTTCGTGCACATGGGTTCCGTTCTGCTCAGTCCTTTGCGTGCGCTCCATCCCTGCCCTCCCCGAGTCTTTCTCAATATCCGACAACCAGTCCATAAGGGTTTCTATTTTGGTTCTGCTCTCTTCCAGCTGCTTCACGGCTACAACCTGTGTAGGGAAGGTTCGTAAGCGTCACAGGCACAGCCCAGGTTTAGCACATTGGAAAATATTTAAGTAATCCTAACATTTAAAAAACAAACACATATTGGAAACATATGGTTATTAAACCTCAAAGCGACAAGCAGACAATCTGGGTCTATACCACCTTCAAACATTTTATTTTGAATTTTGAACTATAGTTGAGAGCACTTTTCACGTCCAAAGTCTCTCAACCTGCTTCTACTTAAGAAGAGAGGAAGCAAAGCCAATTCTTCCAATCTTTGTTTGTATTTGGCAATTATGTACCCACAGTCCCAGCATTTCAGTTCTGAGTGCTAACGGCTGCTCCCCAACTGATGTGCTTGATCCAAGCAAGCAGCTACTGTGTCTCTAGCAAAGCAACAGTGTGCCCACACACTTGGACACGCACCTTTTCAGCCTCTTCCTTGATGGCTGACGTCACTGCTTTATCCAGCTCCTTTTTCGACTGCTCCGCCTTTAAGTTCAGCTGTTCACACTTTATCTTTGCCTCGTTTAGTTTCTGCTCAATCAAAGCTTTATCTTCCTGGGAGAGCTCTTCACCGCTCTCTTTTAGAAAGATTTCTGTGTTTCTCATTATTTCTGCCAATGCCTGTGTACTTCCTTGCATATCTCTCTGTAGTTCCTTAAGACATACACAAGACAAAAAGATATTATAGTATATCGTTTCAACTCGTGCAGAACCATAATTCTAAAAGAGAGTTACTGCAGGCAGAGGGACTAGCAAATACAAATGAGAAAGCTTACAGAGTATGGTAGTGGGAACTGGTTGAGGTACACTTTAATTTTCATATAATTTGAAATCTCAATACTGAAAATGTATGAGTTTTCATGTGTAAGAAAAGAGTATTTGTGAGACATTAAAAAATTGAGGGGCAGCATGTGAACTGTACAGCTTTGTATGACATGTATATAAACACACAACGTAACTTTGTGGTGATATTTTCTCTATTTCTAAACACTGATGCATAGTTTTTTTTTGAGGCTGGATCTCACAACGTGGCCCAGGGAGGCTTCCCAAGGGCTATGCTTACAGGCACACACTACCCCATGCTCTACGGAACACTGACCTTATTGCTCAGGAAAGAGGAAAATAGCTCCATCAGTGAATGGAGATGCGTTCTTTTCCTCACACCAGGTTATACATGATATAGTGGTTTTGTTTGTTTTGTTTTATTTGTTTGAGACAGGGTTTCTCTGTGTAACTCTGACTGTCCTGGAACTGGCTCTGTAGACCAGGCTAACCTCGAACTCAGAGATCTGCCTGCCTCTGCCAGCTAAGTGCTGGGATTAACAACACCACATCGCGGCCTGGCATGATGTAGTGTTTGCATCTTAGCCCTGGCTATTAGGACACTTGAGAGGGAGCTCTCCTCTCAGGGGTGGGGGTTGGGGTGGGGGTGCTTTCCTTTGTCTGGGAAGTGAAAATTCCCATGTGATATTTCCTCTTAAAAACAAGGGGGTCCTGTTTTATGCATTTTCACCGTTTATACTATACATATAAAGGGTGAAAATCGCATCTTACTAACACTTTTCTCCATCCTCCAGCTTTTGAGTGTGTGACTTGCATGAGAGCCTGTGTATAAGAAATTTGGCAGTGACTTGATTCATATTCACTCAGCTTTCATGGCAATGCATCCATGTAACACCCTAACACAGATTTTTCTTATCTGACATTTTTGTTATCTCATCCCTTTCCCTTCAAAGATAAAAAGTAATGGATTACAGGAAAGACCAGAGGAACAGGAAGAGAAAAAACTCAAACTGAAGGCTATTCCTCCCGATCTGTCAGTGAGTCAGCGGGCCACAAAGGGGCTCGCGACAATGACCTGGCCTGCTTTAAGCGTGAATCTGGTTTTCAGCATGAAGTGTAAAGCTCTTTTTTTTTTTCCTCAGGGCCTCTGGGAATGCCTTGCTTCTCACACACCTGGTAGGTTTTCAGACACCGTAACCAAATATAAAAGGGATGGACAGCTGCTGACAGCAAAGTCTACCTCTTGCTTGGTCTGACACTTCTTCAATTCCTCGGTACCATCTCCAATCACAAAGGCTTCTTGGTGACTAATCAGGCGGTTTTCTGTCTGGGTGAGGAGATCACACAGACCTTGAAGCTTCTCTTTGCACTCCTGCTGACGTTCTGCCACAACCTAAGGTGGAGAAAACCCCAAACACCTTCAATGGGTGACCTTCAAACCACTTCCGAGCAAGCCTCTTATCAGAATACACGTTCCAAATACCCTCCACTAAGCTTTTTAAGTATGCTGTAAACATGGTAGCGTCGGAGTGTAAACTGAGCAAAGACAGAGTAGAGTATGAGCATGTCCCCATGTACAACGGAAAAAGCCTGTTCAGGCAAAGTTGCTCAGTACAATACTGGCCATGCATATGTGTAAGAGATGGAACCTCTGATGGACAGGAAGAAACATCCCATTTTCTTAAGCTCTTGAAACCCGTGACACACATAATTAATTCTGCAAAAGGACACCAAAAGAGAAGTTAGTTGTGATTTGTCAGTAAACATATGGATATGTATATACAGGTTATCATGCTACACACACTGCCCGGATGCTTCAAGAATAAAAGGAACGTTGCATGCATTACTTTTATCTCATCTTTATGTTCTTTGCTCACTACTACCTGTAGGCAGTACTGAATTCATGGAATCTAAAAGATTAATAAGTCAAAACTCGTATTTTTATTTTCCTGTTCCTCCCACACACTTATTATCCAGCTCATAGCAACAGTAAACACAGCTCAAGTTTACCAAAACTCAGCATGGGTCAGGCACAGGGCTGTTTCTTACGGATCATTCTATCAGTGATCATAATATCACCAGATAAACACTAGTACTTCTAATTTACCGAAGTGACTTCCTTAAGTCACACAGAGCAGATAAAGCAGAGCATTTAGGACACAAACTTAGGTGATTCAGCCTAGGCGAGTACCCCAAAGCACAAGCTCTGACTCTGGGTTCCCCTCTACTCCCTCCAGGGGAAATGGTACTCTGAACCTCCAGAGAGAAAGCTTCATTCCTGGACTTTTCTGAATGCTAGATTCTAGTCCCCATTTTCATGGAGAGAATAAGACTCTCACCCAACAAAACACTGTGATAGAGCGATGAGAAAATATCAATGGCATGAGAGCACCAACGTGAAAAACTGTGCTGTGATGCACTGCAAGAATTCTGATCTGTACTCCCTCAGGCCTGCCCAGAGCATCTCCCTGCACCCCTGCCAAAGTTATACTCTACACCCACTCAGGCCGCCCAGAGCATCTCCCTAGCAGACCATTATTTCTGGTTTCACACTGAACAAGTCAAATAGCACAACTCCACAAGAAAGGCGGACCTTCTGATAACCGAGCTCCTGCTCTCGGTGTAAGCAAGTCTCTAACCGGCTCGCCTCGGAGGTTACCAGATCCTGCACATCAAGAAAACCCTTCTGGGTGGCATTCAGGAGCCTCAGCAGTTGTCTGCTCTGGTTGGGAGACAGATCTTGTGCATGGTCAGAGATGAAGGACTGTATGTCAAAGGCTGCTGTCTCCAGCTGCACCTTGGTATGTGTGAGGTCTCTTAGCACGTCCTGGGAAAAAAGCAGTACAAGTGGCAATGGAAGGTAGGTTCTAATGAAGAAGTTCAACAGCCTTAGTCACGCCAAAGGAATACCTGTTGCCTAAATATGCTCCTTCTATCAGCACTAGAAGGTTTAACAATACATTTTCAGTATTCATTTTAAAAAATGCACTTACTCATCACCTGGAAATAGGTAATACTTGTGGTTTTCAAGGTGTGTGTGTGTGGTGTGTGTGTGTGTGTGTGTGTGTGTGCGTGCGTGCGTGCGTGCGTGCGTGCGTGCGTGTGTGTGTGTGTGTGTGTGTGTGTGTGTAATGTATATGCATGTGTATACCAGGGCACTGGTGTGTGTGTGTGTGTGTGTGTGTGTGTGTGTGTGTGTGTGATGTATCTGTATGTGTATACCAGGGCTCAGAGGACAGACTCAGGTGTTGGTTCTTGTCTTCTCCTTGTTCGAGACTGGGCTTTTCTTTCATTGTTCAAGCCAGCTGGACCACAAGCTCCTATTCCCTCCTCTCTTTTCCCCGCAGAAGCACAGTGTGGTAGGTGTGCATCGCCCCACCCGACTGAACATGGAATCTAGGATTCAAACTCAGACCCCCACACTTGCACAGGAAGTGTGGCAAGAGCTTTATACACTGAGCCATCTCTCCATCTCAATAACAAAGTATTTAAATACGACAGTAGCTAACATACAAAGATTAAAAAAAAAAAAAAAACCAAAAACATTCCCTCTGTGTCTGGTAGATCATACTTAAAATGTAATTGACAAAAACAAAC
This sequence comes from Cricetiscus sungorus, assembly GCA_030556225.1. Taxonomy (NCBI): domain Eukaryota; kingdom Metazoa; phylum Chordata; class Mammalia; order Rodentia; family Cricetidae; genus Cricetiscus; species Cricetiscus sungorus. Next base: position 9,451,650 of record JANBXA010000641.1, read on the forward strand.
AACAAAAGCCAAAACAAAACAAAAAAAACAAAAAACAAACAAACAAACAAAAAAAGGTCCATTCATGGTAGTGAAATGTACATTAACACCACAAAGTAACTGCTAATATTTCCCTTAGCCTTTCAATTGTGATAATATATAGCAAGGCCACAAAGAACACAAGATGTAAATTAAACACATTATAATTTTAGTTTTCTGTTTCTGAGGCAAGGGACCCAAATGCGTTCATGGAATGTTGTAAAAAAAAAAAAAAAAAAAAAAAAAAACCAGACCAAAATTAGTATGTATGTATGTAATACAGACTACAGACGTATGTACGTACATACACACATACATATATATATATATATATATTTAGAGAGAGACAGAGACTTGTGTTCCCATACTTTGACTAACTTACAGCTATCTTATGTGTATATAATTCATTTATAAAAAAGACATAAACACAAATATCAGTTTGTCAGTGGTAGGGAGAATTTGGTATGGTGTATGGAATATTCTAGAGTTAGGGCAATTATGAAAAGATGTTTCTTCAAGCCAAAGAAGACAGTCTCAGGAAGGCTCTTACACTAAATCTATACATCTTATACTTTGTCATATGTACTCAGATACTTGCCTTAAGAAACTTCACACTTCTCTTTACAAGTTCAGTGTCTTGGGTGTTTACAGTTTGAACATCTTTCACAGCTTTGCTTTTCTCTGATACCCAATCTGAATATGATGTAAGTTTATGTAGGAAGCCTTCATGACAAACTTCGAGTTTAGACTAGAAAACAAAATTACATGTTCATTTCTGTTTGCCTCCCAAATTTCCAAATCCTACAGTGATTCTAAAGAGTTGAGAACTCTAAAAATATAATATTTTAAAAAATACTTTTAAATTCCCAATCACATTTTTTTTTACAGAATTGACCATTTATGCCTACCATTTCAGAGTCGATCGCAAGCATGATCAGAGTCTTTCTTTCTGAGGACACACTGCTGAGGGAGGAGAAGGCATTCTGTAAAGCTTCATGGCTTTTGCTCAGCTCCTCTCGGTGTGCTGTGAGAAGGTCACTAGGAAAAGACTTTAAGAACTCCTCTGCCAACTTTAGATCTTTTCTTAAAAGCACAGCAACTGCAGCAAATCCCAACTCAAACGTCTGCAAAGAAATATATTCCACATCTATTTACTGCTCAGCAAACAGCACAAAGCCAAACACAAAACATAAGAGCAAAGCATTCCACCTTCTGCAAATTGTGCATGAAATGGTACCATCCGTGAACCATTGGCCACTGCAGCTGGGATGTGGATGCCTCCCAAGGCTGGTGCTTTGGACCTTGGCTTGGTACTATGGGGAGGACTAGAAATTTTAAGAAGTGGATTCAGTAAGAGGATTCAGATCCCAGGGGCTGGGGGACTCTCAAAGGGAACAGAGGCACTGTGGACTCTTTCTTCTGTCTTTGGGTTTGAGACGATGAGCAGCCTTGCCACAAAGTTAAAAGCAACAGAACCAAGCAATCACAGGCTAGAGCCTCTAGACCCATGAACCCAAATAAACCTTTGGCTTAACTTGATTACTGATGGGAAGCTGGCAGACACATTAGTAGATAACTCTTACCTCTAACTGCTTAAGCTGACTCTTCAAGGCTTCTAGACTGTTATCCTCAGATGGATGACTGTCTAAGGGGGGTTTCATATCTCGAAGTAAAGCCAAATATTCATGCATCTTCTCAGTATGTTGTAAACACTGTTGCAACTCACTGGAACACTAAAAACAAATTTGGAAACAGTAATTAATAGCCTTTATGAAAAAATTTGAAAGGAAACAAAATGTATGGGAGTACCCCAGATGTTTACTGCTGGAATAGTCATGGGGAAAAAACCGCAAACGTGGACTCACTTTTTCCATTGAGTTGTCATCAGAGGCCATTTCTTTTGATCCAGAAATACCTGTAGGCTCACGGCATAGGTCTTCAAGATTCTCATCTCTCAGCAATGCTGCTATGAGCACAGTAGAGAGTTCTGCCTCGGTTTCTCTCTCAGTTTGTGGGTTCAGGGAACAGTGATTTCCTTCTTTGCCTTTAAGAGCACTGCAGGTGTATGGCTTTTCCCCCACCTTCTCACACGGTTTTTGATTCGAGGCTTGAGCCTGTTCTCTTTCAGTGGAAGACCCATCAAAAAGCAGCCTGTGGAAAGCATTTCTGAGTTGTGGTGGAAATAATTCAGACGCAACGCCTCTTCTCTCTGGATCCCACTCCACTTGAGTTAACACTTTCATCAACTCCGATACTCCTGGGGTTTCTTGGATCTGCTGCTTTTGCTTTAGAATATCAAGAAGACCCTCAACACTGAGATGACCACCTCCACTCTCTGCCTTCAGTTCTGAGTTATTCCCGGGGGCAACGCCAGGCGTACCAGATACTTCATCCGGCAACTCAGACAGGGTAACTCTTTCAATTAAGTTCTGAACTGAAATTTTGGTGCCTGTGCAAGCTGAAGGGCCTCCCACTTCTTGGAGATTCATATGACTTTCTTCTAACATGCTTTTCAAGATGTCCTTTCTATCATCCACAAACGCCACAGACAACTCAGGAGCATGGACCTCTCTCTCTTGGAGTCTTGCGGAAAAGGCTAGCTCTCTGTGTGGCTGTTTCTCGGTGTTTTCGTTCTCCCTGCTGCTCTCTGGCAGCGAGCAGCCCACGTCTAAAGTGTTTTTGGAGGCATTTTTCACTCCATTCGGATGGAGCTCAGACTGCACAAAATTGGTATTTTCTCCAGAGTCCTCCACACTTCTAACAGGTAAGGGTGACAGTGTGGTGTCACTGTTTCCTGGAATGAACTGAAGAATTCCCGGTTTTCCTTCGGAGATGTTTTCTTGGGTACAAGTATCACTTTCCTGGATCTTAGTACCAGTCTTCTGGGGAATGACTGACGTTTCCTCTGTATTATTTACTGTCCATAAATCATCCTTCTTGAAGGGAGAAACTATTGGGACACAGCTTGGGATATTTTTATTTGGCTCTGGTGTACCCGCTTTTGTATGTTTATCACAGTGTTCTAAAGAAGTAAATGGACTGCCCTCTTTCTCGAGGCCCTCTGTGACAAAATCTTCTTCCACACAGCCCTTTACCTCAGAACATGCAACATCTGAAGCAAAGTAAGCATGAGTCACATTAGAGGCTGAGGTGTCAAATATTTCTGCAAGAGTCTCAAAGGGAACAGGACTTTCACTCAGTTCCCTTGGCACACACTTGGGTTCATCTCCCAGAGTCACAGTTGCTGCTCTCTGGCCCTGTCTGTGACTAAGTTCCTCGGTGTTCATCAGTAGAGGGGGAAACTGACTCTCAACCATGTTGAGGCTCTCTGCTGCACTTATATTTGGAAGGGCGTCAAGGTAATTTTCTTCTTCTTCCATCAACCCTTCTTCTTTACCCAAGCCCATTTTCCGATTGGATGTTTCATCTTCCAGTGGATCATTTTTGCCTTCTCTACCTGTAACCAGACATCTTCCATTTCCTTGCTGATCCTCATCACTTACTGTGGATGACAACTGGCTTTCCTCAGATGGTCCTCCTATTAACTCAGTTGCAGAAGAAATGACTTTATCTGAAGATGGATTGATTTTGGGTGCCACATTCTCAAGATGCCCATCTTCAGCTTTTAGAATGTTTGTAGATTCTGGCCCTTGAATCAACTCGACTTTTGTGTTCATTATATCACTTTCAGAAATCAAACTGGTATTGTCAAATACAATACTTTCAAAGCCAAAGATTTTTTCTGAGGTGTTGTTTTTAGCATCATACAGTGACACATCTTTAGATGACATGTGATTAGACAGACTTAGTTTGTTTTCCTCATTGGCTTCAGTCGTAAATTCTGGATGGTTTCTTCCTTCAGTGCCTTGACTTCTCTTACCAGTTGATTCTGGCTGCAAAACACTTGTAGGGTGCTGTTTTTCTAAGGGACTGTAATGGCTCATTTTATCCAGGGTAACTGTGTTACTGGTACTTTGGTTTCCATCCTCACGATCCTTTACAGTGGTGGCACACAACTGGGCATCTTCAAGTTGGTGCACGGGCTTTCCATTCGCATCTTCCACTCCTTGTCTTCCTCCTTTGTCACCACCATCTTCGCTGCTGTAGTCCCCGCTATGAGTGTCATCGTAATCATCATCCGTGTCACTATCGTCACATATATAATGACCGTAACTTTCTCTGCTTTGCATGGAACCTACATGGTCAGTATCAGACTGACTTTCTTGGCTGATGTCACACTTGTCTCGCCTCCCTCTCCAACTATCATCAGGTGGTAATGAAGTGTCTGAGCTCTCTTTCCTTCCTGTAACTTCACCATCAGTCAGTGAGTCAGAATCACTACTGTCAAGGTCACATGGGTTTCCCCTTTTGGATACAGGTTCCATTAACTGTTCATTCATCTTGGCTGAGCCAACTGAATCCAACGGTTTCTGGTCAACTAAATACAGTTCAGGTTTCTCCACATCTACAAGAAATTCCTGAGAACAAGGCATTTTGCTCTTCACACTTAAGCTATCAACCATTTCTCCTTGGGGAAACAAAGGATTGTCCTTCTCTTTTGAAACATCGTACAAAATGTCAACATGGGGAGGGGTCCCATCATTTTCCTCCTGCAACACGTCATAGTCCTCAGGATGCAAACAGTCTTGGTCATCACCTTGAAGAACCAGAGAATCATGGTCGTCATCCTCAAACAAGGGGGTGTCGTAAAAATAATCATCACTCTCAGAGTCTGTGCCTGTGTCAGTCTCATCAGCTAGCAGTGATGTCTCATAGTCACCAGCATCAATGGCTCCTTTATGTGCTAGTGTATCACAAATTGAAGCATCTGTATTACAGGAACCATCCCCAGGGATCACGGTACAGGAATAATCTTCTACCTCAGACCCACTTTCCTCTTTCCTATCTATTTGTTGAGTATTTTCACCCTCACCAGGAGCATCTGACAGGCACTCATCACCGTGACATTGTATGTGAGGATCGCTACACCCAGTGTCTAACCATTTCTGTCCACAGTGCTCCCCATGGAAGCTGATGTTAATGGCTGCAATTCCCAGAAACTGGTCTTGGAATTTTTCTCTTGTACTTCGATCAGCTGACACACTTAGGTCATTGAACGACAAGGGAGAAGCTTCACATGCATGTCCCATGTTCTGTGGGGTTTGTGTATCACTGAAACTTCCCTGACTGTGTCTCAACTCATCGTGACTTAGCAGGGCACTCAGCTGCGGGGAATAGTCAAAGACAGATGGGTCTGTCTGCACATTATCTTCATTCTCTCTTTCATTGCAATCACAAAGGCTGCCAGTTTTTGATGCCAAAGAGTTACCTGCCAAATCACGAGTGCTTTTAGAATGGTTACATTCATCTGGGTGTGCCTTGGTTTCAAGCTCACTTTGATTTTTATGGTCTTTAAGTACGTCATCAGAATCATGTCTGCACATGCTCCCTTCTGCATATTCAGGCTGTATTGAATGTGATGTAGGTTTGGGGACACACACACTAGATGGACTACTGGCTTTATGGACAATTGCTGTTGTATTCGTTAGGTTTTCTGACCAATACAATTCACTACTGTTATCATTGTTTTCTGGTTTACAAAACTCTTCATTTATGGCCCACTTTCTGTTTTCAAGAGCCTCTTTATGCTCAGGCTGTCTGTAGGGACATTTATCAGAACCAGATGCTGAAGCCGAACACTCATCCTTTTCTTTACTTGATGCACAATTAGGAAAGGCACCAGGGATGCTTAAGACAGAGAGACTTTCTTTTACAGAGGGGTCAGCTCTGAGTTCTTCACTGCAGCTTTCCAGGAGCATGCCCACAGCTTCGTCCAAGTCTCCATCGTAGAGCAAAAGCCTCTGCCCTGTGTTTGCATCCATGTAGCTGTTCACCATTAAATAAGATAGGAATAACTTTTTAGTTTGTTCTGAGCTCTGGGCCATGATGGGCTCTTCACCATCAGAGCCATCCTCTTCTTGCCTGTAATCATGAACTGTAGAAGGCTGGAATTTACAAAAAGAGAGCCATCTTTTGGCATTTTTACAAGCTTCTAAATCTCCTAAGTCTGGCATCTTGTCTGGCAGCGTTATATTTTTTAAAATTGACGCTGTATTGTTATCTATAATTCCCAGCTGCTTTGCAACATCCAGATCGATGACCTGAGAACTTTCTGGGATATAGAGAGCTGCAATTTTCTGTCTCCCATTCAGAATTTTGTAGGCTAATTCGTTTGTAATCAACTCTTGCTGTAAGGAAGAGGATGTGGGAAATATTTCACCAGAGTGGGGCCATATGAGTCCGACATAGCCCCGCTGGGCCTCCAGAACTAGGAGAGCACTGCTAGAAGTTATCAAGTCACACTGCACGGCTTCATCTACTGTTAGTCGCTTAGCAGGGTTCGAGTGCATGATCCCACCTGTCTGGAGCTGGTAGGTGAGGATACTACTTGCAGTGTCTCTGTCAATCGTCCCCTCTGTCATGGCTTCTTCGACAGTCATTTTCTGGCCAGAGCTGCAATTGATCAGACCACCAGACAGAAGCTGTGCACCTAATAGCCTAAACATGGTTTCACGGTCTATGAGCCCTTCATGAGCTGCTCTTAGGACACTGACGCTCCTCCCACACTTCAATGTGATTCTGCCCCCTTCCTGTGGTCTCACGGGCAGAAGCCAAATCCCGGTATTTTCCTGCAAAATACTTCTTTGTACCATGTCAGTTAAAGATACCTTCTCCGAAGTACATGGGTCAATAAGATCTTTGCAAGTATTTTGCCTCTCTAGGACTTTAGAAAACAATGCCGAGGAAATCAAATTCTGCTGGAAAGCCTTCTGTAAGGTCAGGTGTTCGCCTGTGGCTGGAACCACCAGAGAGCCGGCAGAAAGCAGCATCTCAAGAACTCGGATGGCCATGGACTCCGATATCGCGCCTCGAGCCAGACAATCTAGTACGGGAATCGTGGTTGGTGATGCAGCAGAAATGATCTGCTTTACTTCGTTCATTTCTTTCAGTTGGCACAGAATTTGCTCATCAATGAGGCCACAGGCTTCGGCATCTTTGAGGTCAAAACACTTTCTTAATTCTGGTGAAATTAAACCAGAGATCACTATCTGTGCCTCAAGCAACCTGATTCCTGTCTCATAGTCAATAAGACCTCTTAAAACTGCCTGGAAGATGGAAAGGACCTCTCCAGTTGTCTGATTGATGGTGCCTGCAATCACTTTATCCAGCTGAAAGGAAAATGTAGAAAGGCCAGATCAGTCGGGTACCCACGGCAGTTTCTTACAAGTTAGGTGGATTTGTTTTATAATAATATACTTAATCATTAAAAAAAAAAAAAAAAAAAAAAGACCTCTACTTACCAAGGCAGCTTGTGAATGTTAGGCAGCTCAAACGCACAAGTGATCTATGTCAGTGATCTATTCAACAGCACAGGATGTGATAAAGCTTTGAAAACAACATGCATCTGTGAATTGAAAACTTAACATCTTTGTGTACTAATAAGGTTAGTGAGGACACAGGAGTAGGCATGGATAGAGAGAAAGGAAAACATATCTAGAAGTCAAACCATGCTTTATGCATCTGGGTGAGATTAGAGTCTAGTGACACCTGAGAGCATTAAACTCCATGCTACTGATGTTTACAGCATACAGATTTTTCTAAGGATAGTAAAAAAAAAAACAAAAACAAAAACAAAAACAAAAAACTAAGGATCCAGAAAACTTGTTCCAGACACCCCAAAACATGACAAATTATGTGAAAGTATCGAGTCATGAAGTTAAAAATAAGAAACACCTTTTAAATATTGAACACTGAAATGGGCACATTACTATGAGCCAGATAATTTTTCAGTGGTTTCTGTTAAATTTTTTTTAAAATAAGATGTGAGAATATTCTCACTTTAAGATGTAGCCTCCCATCACTCAAATAATTTTCATGGGTATGTCTGACAATCAAAAAACTCCATCGCATATCAGCTGTAAAGATAACCCACAGGCTCTTTACCATATAAAGTACCTAAGACAGCAGTAAAAGAATGGCTTTGGAAAAGAAGAGTTAGAAGATGAACCAGTCCTCGTTGACCATGCAAGGCAGAGATTAAGAAGGCACAGATTGATGACCAGCACACGGAAGATTGTACTTTATCAACAGAAGCCTCCAAACTCTCAAATTCTCTCCATGTTTTTTCCACATATAAACCATGAGGTATGTTACCATATTTTCAGTCATGCACAGACTAGACTCTTGAACGGACCTCACATCTAGTGAGTAACGTTACCTTCTCCTCTACCTTCATATCTCTGGAGGGTTGCGATTCTTGCTGCTTCAAAGATTCACTGAATAATAAATTATAACCTTCTTGAAGAGCTTTCACTTGTTTCTCCAATTCATTTCTTTCTTCATCTGTCAGTCTACAACAGGTATAAAGTATCAAGAGGTAATGTTAGCATTCACGTCAAAGTATGTAACTGGCCTCAAATGTCACTGCTATTTCTCAGGTCTTACAATGATTACGTATTAAAGTAAGGAGCCTATATAAAATATTCAAGATTCTTTCCTTTGTCTAAGAAAGACACTGAAGAGTTAAATAGTCAGTACCTCTTCAAGATCAAAACAAACAACAAAAAACCAGAATAGCTACTACAAGTTGATCAGAGAAAGATTCTTCAAAGAATAACATGAAATCATTTCAGGGTAACCGTGATGAGGCCATTCCAAAAGGACATAAGGGGAAAATGCCTTCTTTGTTTCAATCACTGTTTGAAATATATGAAGTAACATGCAAAAAATAAGACTATAAAACACACAGAGACACACACCTCTATACCCACGCATGCACGCAAAGAACACATTTATGAAATTTCCCAAAAGGTAGTTTTGGGGTACTATGTAGAATTAAAACATGACCTAGAGCCTGTACGGCCACTCACTGGATCTTCATCTTAAACCTGTATGAGCCAGTTTTATGTATCAGTAGCAGATGAGGATCGGTACACTGTAGAATAGTGAAGACTAGAAATGACAGATTGCTAAGTTCATATTCTATTAAGTAAAGTGTGGTTTGCTTGTGTCCTACTGTTAAGATGTCAGTTAGGATGCACTGACTCTCGTCTGCTGGATGGTTTTCAGAAGGTGACCCTACACTGAACCAAAGGGCCAATGAAAGCCAACATACTTGTCTCCATGTTTAGCCAAGAAAAGCTGTGTGGCTTGAAGAGCTTCGGAGAACTGCTCCTTTTTGATTGATATTTCTTTACTGGAAATCTGTAAAGGTAAAAAAGGCACATTCAAATTCTCCCCTGCAAAATGAGTATTAAATAACAATTTTAAAATATGACGTTTTAATCAAGGCAAAAGTGACAGTTGTATTTTCTGGGTGACACACATAGTCTATAGGCTGTGAGCAGTATGAAGGCCTGCCTAAGAGGTCAAGGTCAGCTCTCCCAGAAGACACAAAGAAGCGCAGAGCCCCTAGTCAATGCTGCCACCTTAACGCAACACCACACAATTCTTGCATTTGTCCTGGCCCAGCCATGAATGTACCAAAGGCCAGAGACTCAGTGCTGGCTCACTAACATCCCTGTTGTCATTGTTCTCAAAAGGACACTGTGACTGTGGGACACTACTTCCAAGGAAGATCTTCCTTCCAGAGGCTCCTTCATTATGGTGAAAGAGTACTCAGTGGGCCTGTAGATCAAGAAATAACAGCTCAGGCTAGCACCCTCCATCCCAGGCCATCTGTGGCAATGGGAGAAGGAAAACCCATTGACCGAGGGAAAAGGAGTTTTCCCAAGACTTTTCTCTTAGCTTTGCATGGCTGCAGGTAATCATGAAGGTAAATGGACTCACTCCTTATGTGTATTAAACCACTTTTTCTTTTAGAAGAGAACAAACAAGTGCTCTGGTAGAGCTCCAGTTGAAGCCATGATCTTATTTAAAAGTGTCAGTGAACACCACATCTAAATCTCATTAGTGCTTCAGAGAACTTGCAACTATTATGTGAAGAGACCAGGTGTTTATAATTGATGCTTCTACAGAAACACGTCCTCTCAATACATCTTTGCTAAGGCTCATGTGCCGGTTTTAATGCTTTCCTATTTGATCTTGAGGAAAAGCTTGGGGATATTTTAAATCAAACATCTGAGGCAAATCATCTTGGAGGGTTTGGGTTTGAAGCACGCCAAATGTAAGTTCTTTCTGAATTCTGTTCTTCCATTTGAATGGTACACACCATGAAAGACTATGAGCTAACTGGCTCCATTTTCAAAGAATAATTTCTTAAGAAAAACCCCAAGTTAGATCTATTTGGCCTTGCATCCAGAGGAAGATTAGATAATAGTTGATGCCTTTCCCGACCACACCCTCTCAGCATCGACTGAGTACAAGTACTAAAGCAGAGCTAGAAGAGACACTAAACCCTGACACTGAGTGAAAGCTCTAGAAACGACCAATTATCAGGCAAGGGTAGGAACTAGCCTGCTGTAGGAAAAGTATTCCATATGTAAAAGCTTCTCTTGGTGTCAATGTCTAGGCATGATGACACATGCCTGAAATCCTAGCACTTGAGAAACTGGGGCCAAAGATCAGGAGCTCAAGGCCAGTCCTTGCTGCATAGCCTTGACCTTGTCTACCCAAAATAAGACCAACCCAATAGGAAAACACAAACTAGAAGGAATAACAGCACTAATAGGGTTTATTCATTAATAACAATGTCCTGAACTTTGAGCAGTACACTGTGGAGCAAAAACACCTACCTCCCTGATGTAGTCTCCCAACTAATCCTAAGCAACCATTTCCTTGTGAGAAAGATCTAGAAAAGAACTACTAAACATTCACCGATGTTCACATCTTAGATGGTATTCTCCATGTCTTTCTGATGTGGGTGGCATAGAGAACTTCATGGGTCAACAGTCCCAGTCATTCTAATCAGAGAGTGGCTCTATGTGTGGCAAGGTTCTGTAGCCTATTGGCTTGTTGACAGTGCGGCCAATGCAAATGGTTCTGGCTTTGGAATAGGACACCCTCTGCCATCACATTCTAACTAGGTTTCTTTGGGAAAACTGCCTAACTGCCCAACCTCTTGTATCTTCATTGCCAGTAATCCTGGGGGAAAGTGACACAAAGACTTCTAGATTGTGCTTTGTAGGCTGTATAATTCGGTGAATGCTACCCAGCCAGCATTAGGACCTCTGTTAATACCTGTTGGTTAGAGAAGAGAGGTTTCCCAGCTCTCTCCCCATCTCTCATTGTCTTGCTGATATTTGATACCCATTTCTGCAGTTCTCTGGCCTTTTCAACATGTTGTTTCTTCTCTTCTTCCAAAGACTTCTGACAGGTGGTTAAAAAAAAGAAGATACATTCTAGTAAATCACTGATGACCGAGCTTCTCAACTAACTTATCCTCTCTGCTGAAAATAAGAACGCAGAGATGTTTTCCCAGCACACGCATGGATTACGGAGATATTTTATTCACTCCCTTAACCTTGTTCACCGTGGCACACAGCAGATGTCTATGGTAGCTGGAAAGCTTTGATGATCCATCTTTATTTATTCACAGCTGCTCTGTGAGTATGACAAATAAGCAAACTCAACTTTATTCATGAGACTCAGGGGTTTGGGAATTGCTGCCTTTACATTAGCATTATAATCGCGAATGGCTTGACAGAAAGCTATCAGACAACAGGACACAAAAGGAGAGAGAAGGACGACACACAGATGATCCCCCCTCCTCCAATTCACAATGGATTTGTTAGATTTTAATTCGGAGGTCTCAACGAAAATAAGAGATTACAATGGGCACTTTAATATGTAAAGAACACCACAGCCTGCAGGAAGCGGTCTCTGGCCTCATGGGTCTGGACACACCTGCATTCATTCCTCTTCGATCTTGTAGTGCACTGGAGGTGGTCTTTGAGGGTGCACGGGGTACCACACCATGAACATGCTGAATCTGTCCCACGAAAGGACTCAGAAGGGCGACTGAAGAAATGAGTCTGTGAATGCACTGATGGTCACCACGCGTACCCCACTTTCTAGGTAAAACCCATTTATTTTAGTGAGATGAGATGACTTAAGGATGTAGTGTTTCGGGAGCAGCCAATCTTGTGTTATTTTCAACTTAAAAATGACCATGTTTTCGGAGCAGGGAGCTATCTCTAGTCTACGAGAAATTATCAGTGCTTCGAGTCAGTGACAGTTCCTAGACTGCACATATAGCAGACACCATCTGCTCTGAACAGATGGCAGGGAGCGGCCAACACTGCCCCTGCATGGGGTTACTTAAACGCCCTACTGGGAAGAATAGTAGAGGCTGGAAATGCCTGTCATCAAGGGCTCAGAAACTTCTAACAGCTTAAGTCCTGTGTGGAAATCAAAATCAGCTTTCTCTAAGGCTTCCTTGTATGTCAACTTCCTTTTAGTCTGGGGGCATATTATATTCCTGACATGTGATTTCTGATCTTTGAGTCTGGTAGCAATGAGGACATCGATGATACCCACCTGAAGAGCCTCTTCTATGGACAGCCTCGAGTGAACCTGTGGCTCTATCAGGCCCCCTGTCAGATACTGGAATTCCAGACAGCGGATGCCCATCTCTTTACTTATGATATTTGCATTCACGGCTTCTATCACTGACATGGTCTTATTAGTGACAGGGTGGCCAACGCCTGTCATCACTAATTCACACTGGCGCAGCTGCTGGGCAAAGCCCTCATCAACTAGGCCTCTATGCAAAGCATCGGCCACTCTGTACTTTTTGCCAGTTAGAGGATCAATTATCCCCCCTGTGCTGACTTGGGCTTCAAGGCATCTGAGGGCCGTAATCCTATCAACCAAATTTCTCCGGGAGGCTTTCAGTAAGGAGATGCGTTCCCCACTAGCAGTCAGCCAGTAGCCTGCAATGGGACTATGTAGATCCTTCTTAGGGATGACCTTGCTTAGCAAAGAGTCGGCCAGTTCTGTTAGTGTGCTAAGGCCTTCCTGATACTTTTGGACCAAGGCTTTGTCTAGTGTTCCCTGCTCTACAGCTTCACTAATATTAAACTGCAGACCAGTTTTAATGTCAGTCAGCATGTGAGAAGGATGCCCGTAGGAGTCAAAAAATGTGGCTTCCTTCCACTGGTACTGCTGACCCGAGAGCTCAAGGTAAGTACTTTTGTCAATCAGGTTTCTCTGGAAGGCCTCATAAGCAGTCAGCTCCGCTCCTGTTTTTGTATCTACCACGGAAATTTTATGAGTTTTCTCTACATTGAGACTAGATATGTCCCTTTCCCCAAATGGCAAGAGAAAGCACTGGCAATCTACGTCAAACACACACATCCGTAGCAACTCTGCGTAATACAGAGCCTGCTTGTTGTTGGGGTTAGGAAAGACTCGTGTGTTGCTGGATGGCTCATGCAAAAACTGTAAGATGGCATTGTTCAGTAAGCCTTGCTGCACAGCAGTTTCTGGAGGGACACGGATGCCTCTCACGGGGTCAATGACGCCCCCACTGGCAATCTGCGCTTCCAAGATATGTTTACCTTTCTTCCTATCAAGCATTCTATTTTCCATTGCCTGGAACACCGACAGCATCTTAGAAGAATGTGAATATCCCAAAACTGCCTTCTCTGCCTCCAGGAGCCTATTCCTGAATTCAGGGTCAACGATGCCTCGCAGTACTGCATCTTCAACACAGTAAGTCTGACCGGAAACGGGATCGATTATAAAACCTGTTGCTGCCTGAGCCTCTAAAAACGCTAGAGCCATCATTTTATCTATTATGATTTTCTGAGCTGCAGAAGCAAATGACATTTTTTCTTTGGAAGACTCTATATAAAGTCCCGCAATTGAGGTGGCTTTGGTCAAAAACTTGCTAAGGCTTTTCTGAACTTCTTCAACAGTCTTCAGACCGCGTCGCAGCTGCTCAACTGTTTTCAGGTCCAGAAGCTTTGCTTCAACCAGCTGCCTACCCGTCACAGTGTGCCTGAGCCCTTGGAACTGAAACTCATCCTCCCTAACAGAACATGCTTGGCTAAGGTCAAAGCTCCGGGAAGTTTCTGGCTCTATGCTTTTCTTAGGGAAATCTCCCCTGAGTCCACCAGATGCTCTGGACCCTTCCAGCATCCATCCACCAGCATTGGAACCCAGCTTCTTCTCGTGTGTTAAGGTTGTGACACACTGTTTGTTCTTAGCTATCTGCAACGGGAATGTTTAAGATGTTAAAAGTTGCCTAAAGAACACTTTACCAAATATTCTCAACCCAAACCCAACCCCTTGACTTATAAATAAGTAAAGAATGACAAACCAAGGATAGGGGATAATAATGTTTTGGGGGACTCTTTTGGCAATTAAATACATTAAGGTAATGTGTGGAAAAAGATTGAAATGAAACCTTGCCACAGAATATGCTAGAAGATGAGGATAATATTTGGTTCTTCTAGCTTTTCCCCCTTCTTGTGGTGCTGGGACTCTGCCCCAGGGCTTTTGCACATGCTAGGGAAGTCTTCTACCACTGAACTGCATACGCAGCCTTTTCCAGATTTCTTTTTTTAAAATATAACCACATTAATAAAAAAAATCCCAAAGATATATCAATTTACCCACTACATTTATGTAGAATGTCAAGCATTCATAAATCATTGGTGAATTATAGTAAAAATGCAGCCTAACTGATGGAGAATTATAGCATTATTTTCTTCTCAGGACTATACCCAGCTTAGGATACAAAACTGTTAAAAACGTAGTCCTGGAGGGAAGAAGGAATACAAGAAGCCTGGCCTGGTACAGCTGATAAGGTCTCACTCAGAACAATGTATACCTCTAAGGGTGTCAAAAGTGTCACCAATTCCATTTCCAGTTTGTCATCGTGATACCTAACAGGAGGTCTGGAAGTACGCAAGGCTTGGTCTCTCATCTTCTCTAGTTCAGACATTCTTGAAATCGGGTTTTTCTCATCAAAAGTTATCTGTAATTCAGTACTTGTCTGGGAAAAATACTCGGAGTAGCACGGTTGGCTGCTCTCCGTGTCCAGCAGAGGCCCCGGCTGTCGGAACTGAACCTCCTTTGGAATTTGTTCAGCCAGTCTATGCTGCCGTTTCTCTTCTTCCCGTTGTGCTTCCTGAGTCCATCTTGACAGCGGACACCTGGCCTTTAGGTTAAGGTGTCCAGAGTTCCCAGAGGAATTCTCTGTGGGGTGGTGGCGCTCTCTCCCTGCCACGTCAAACCCCGATGCAGAGGTATGATCTCTGGCTGTGCTTTTGTCTTGGATTTCACACTGCAGCAAAGCTAGCTGGTGCTCATGCTCCTTTATCTGCTGGTCCATTTTCTGTTTGAGGCTCTCAACCTCACGTCTCTGGGCCATCAGCTCCTCCTCAAGCTTCCGACACCTCTGATAATGATTTGCTTCTACGTGCTGGCCCTGCTGCATCTTCTCGCGGTAGCACTGAAGCTGCCGCTCGAGTTCTCGGATGTTTGTCTCCCACTGCTTCGCGTTCTCTTGTGCTCGGCAGTTCTCCCTCTGAAGGGACACAAAGTCATGCTTAATGCCAGAGATATCATTTTCGGTGATGACCTTGGACTCCATCAGCCTTTCCATCTTTTTCCGAAACTCGTCTGCCGAGAGCTTGAATTTATCCGACTCCTCCTGGAGCAGGACCATCTTCCTGCGGGTCATCTGCTCTTCGATGGTCTTCAAGTGCAGCTCGTCCTGCACCCTTTTCAGCCTGTCATTTAGCTCTTGCACCTGAGCCCGCTGCAGCTGAGCCTTCTGCTCCTCACGTCGCTTCTCCTCCTTGGAAGCGCTCAGCTCCGCGCTCAGACTCCTCACCTCCTTCTCCGTGTTCTGGATGATGACGCTCTGCTGGTCACACTTTTGCTTAAACTCACTCACTAAATTTTGACTCTGGGCTAGATCATCCTCCAGGCTTTTGATTTTCCGGTGGAAATCCTGTTCTGTCTTGGTCTGTTTATGCAAGTGTTCGTTGGTGTTACGCAACTGGTCTTTAAAACCGTCTGCCTGAATCTGCAGTACTTCGCATCGTTGCTGGATAGCTTGTTTCTCTCGAACTACGTTCTTGGACTCGCTCTGAATCCTCTGCATCATTAACTTGGTCTCACTGTTCTGCCTGGTGAGCTCCTCCACCCTTTGTTTGAGCCTTTCTGCACACTCGTTGCTTTTCTCCAGTTCTGCGTTCAGCTTTCGGATCTTATCGTTGTTTTCTTTCTCAGCTTTGATGTTCTCAAGCAATTGTGCGTGGCTCTTCTCAAACTCCTCTTTCAGGTGATCCGATTTTCTCTGGCAGAGCTGTCTCCTTTCGTTGGAGAGCTCCTTCTCATCCCGCGAAGCATGGACTTGGGAATTTAACCGCTGGATGTCCCTCTCGGCTAGAGCATGGGCCCTAGTGATTCTGTCCACTTCTCTCTGGAGCTTTCCTTTCTCGTGGTGCAGAGATTCTAATTCTAACTGATAGCTGTGCTTTATTTTCTTGAGGTCATTAGCTTCCTGCCTGACCTCTTCAGCCTTGTCGGTGGTTTGGCTCAGCTGCCTGCCAAGTTCTCGGAGCTGCTGGGAATAGCGTTCCTGGACCTGGTCCTTCCTCTCCAGCTCCCCCTTGAGGCACCTGAGTGTGTTGTTGGTCTCGTCCAGCTTGTCTTTCAGCTGCCGAGCCTTTTCCTCCGAGGAAGACTTTTCAAGCTGCAGGGCACTGAGCTCGTACTTCAGCTCCCTCATCTCTTTCTCGGCCTTTCTGTTGGCCACAGTCAGCTCATCCACCTGCTGCTTCAGCTTCTCCTCTTTCTGTCTGCCGAGCTCCTCCGGAGGACCCGCCACGGGCCTGCATGACGTCGTAGCCTGTGTGACTCTACAAGCCGGCAGCCCGTTTTCTCTACACGAATACTGAATCTCGGTTATTTTCCTCCTAGCTTCCAATTCGATCTCTTGCTTTTCCTTCAGCTGCTTCTCAGCCACCTGTTTCTGGAAGGCCAGGTCCCTCTCCATCTGCTTCACCAGCTTCAAGAGTTCCTCCTCGTGGTCTCGCTTGCGGCGGAGTTCTTCCACCAAGGCCTGTTTCTGCTGCTCCAGATCACTGAGGCTCGAATCCTTCCTCCTAAGATGATCCTCCAAGGTCCTTCTGGTGAGGGTGTGCTCCTCCAGCTGGCTCCGGAATTTGCTGAGGTTCCCCTCCACCGTGGCTCTCCTGGCCTCCGCCTCGGCCGTGAGCTGCCTCACTCGCTCCAGCTCGTGCTCTGCAGCCTCCTTCTCTCTCACGATGCTCTCCAGTTCTCGGCGATACTGCTTGGCCTGGCTCTCCGCCCTTAGCTTCTGCAGAGAGATGTCTTCCACATTCCTCTGTTGCTTTCTCAGTTCATTTTCCGCAGCCTCCTTAACCCTCGGGAGCTCTTCCTCTACCCGGGATTTCTGTTTCTTCAGCTCAGCCATCATGGTTTCCAACTCACGGATCTTTCCCGTAAGTTTGCTATTTTCCACCATGGTTTCTTTCTGACGCTGTAGCAGATCTGAGTATGCCCCGTGTTCAGAATTCTCCTTAGACCTTTTCATCTACAAGAAACATGGCAAGTGTCAAAGCCGCTCTACCCGACCAGAGTCGGCAGCCTCTCAAGCAGTGCTCATGTACTCACGAGACCAAGGGAACTGGAGAGGAGAACATGCAGCGGCCAGCAGCACCAGCACCAGCACCAGCTTCTTCAGAGCAGAAACGACAGAGAGTGGGCAGGGAGCAGACAGATGACCTGCAGGACATTTCCCAAAGAATCCCCTTTGCCCTCGGGAGTAATTTCATATAGAAAATTAGCTGGCTTGCGGTTCTGAAGTAAGAAAGGACTCTACCAAACATGGAGCAGAACCCCAAACTTTTTTAGATGCAAAATTAAGCTTTGCTCATGATGATACCCACTCAGTTCTCACAACTTACTTATGCCACCTTAGAACAAAACCACCACACAGGAACAAAGGACACAGATTTAGTTTGCAACAATGAGACAAACGGAAGTTAAACATGGAACTCAAAGTTCCATGTTTATGAGTAAAGAAACAGAATTTCAGAACAGAGAGCCAGATTCAGACACCATACTTTCAACATGGGAAAGGAGGATTACATAAATCTTGGCATTTCCAAGCCACTGTTTATGACAGCAAATGTGACAATTATGATGATGGGAATTGCTAATGTAAAGGCAGCTCCGTCCCTGGCTTTAAAGAAGATGATATTCAAGCACTCACAGATTTCGTTGTTGTTGTCATTGGCATCTGAAATCCATTTTGTCAAGTACCTTTAGGTACCCCACAAACACAAAGATATTCGTGAAATGTTTTAAAGATACACCTAGGAATTCTTATCTGTTTTATCAAATAAATTTTTTTTTTACAAAAAAAACTTTTTTAGCAGCTGGGAGGACTGAGAATCTAAATATTAACTGAAACTTCACGTGCTTGGACTATCATTCAATTCACTATTGAAGCCTATAGGAATCGAGCAGAATATATACTAAATATATACTGTGAGAATAGAAAAGGGCTTAAATGATTTTATATTTAACAACTGCAGGTGAGATTTAAAAGACATGTATACTGTTTAAAATGGAATAACATCTCTCAAAATGCAGTGAAAATGAAATTTCCTTCACACATAAGAAATATATTATATTTACTAAAGGTGCTAAAAGAACTCTGGGCTCTTTCTTTGTAAGCATAAAGGAAGCCTTAAGAACATACATGAGTGGGTTAGTGCGGAAAACTGTTGACTCTGAACAGACCAAAATAGTTTACAAAAGATTCACGACTGCAGAAGCTGAGACTGTAGCCACCCTTTCTCAGGCACTGGTGACCTTTTGTTCTTTCAATACACAAGCAGTACTATATCAGGTAGTGACACCTGTAGAATTTCAACAGCCCTATTATGATGGCCAGATCCCAGATTTTCCATTTACATATTTTAGCATTCTTTTAACTATTTTTGTCTGTTCTGGGGTGATGGGGGGGAAAAGGCCATCAGAAGAATAGAGCATGAATTAATCCTTTCACGAAAAGAATCATCAGGCTTTCATGTAATGTATTTTTATGAGTAATCTCTTATTTTTTCTATTTTCAATAGTTTTAAATTCTGTATGAAAGCTGAAGAGGTCTTTCAAATCAGAACCATACTTACTCTTCTTATCACCTATAATTTTAAGGCAAAAACACAAAGAGTAAAACTCTACCAAGTCTTAAAAAGTCCACTCTTTTGAATAAGTTGCTACTAAGTTTATCTTTTGAATTTAATTATTTGTAATAATTTTAATTCCTTAAAGATGTATATTAATTCAAGATGCGTAACACGAGTGTGTTCACAGAGTGTATCTCTACAGCCTCTGTCCCAGCAGCAACTGCACTTTGAAGGAAATAACTTCCCTGCCGTAAGGAAGATGAACAGATTCTGACCAGACCCCCAAATCTTCCAGCTGAAACAGAACCATTTATGACACTAACTCTATCATGTTAGGGTTCTGAAGTAACTGCCTTTGCGGTCTTGGACACAAACCCAGAACTAAAGCACACTTAAGCAAATACTCTAGTCCATGCAAAGTGAAAATTTAAAAATGTTTTTCTGTTTTGGGAAATCTAAACAACAAACAATGTCCAAGGCTTTCCCTCTGCCCCTGTGTAAGCTTCTAATTAACTACTTGTGTTTTAGCTTGCAGTCATATTGCCATGAAGCCTATTTTTGCCCGCCCCAAACATTACAGTTACTGCTCAGCTCTAGTTCCTGTTCCTTGGATGTCCATTGTTAAAGGTTACCTCCTCCTCTTCCAGCCTTTTCAGTGAATCGCCAGCAAATTTAATATACTGTGTCATAAGAGTGACCAAGGCAGTGTATCGAGTCCGTAGGTCCATGAACTGCAAGGCAGAAACGATGCGAAGGTTATCTGTTACTGATGAGTCGAGTGGGCTCTAAATGATGCCCGCACTACCAACTGGGCTTTGGAGAACAAAGAACACACTTATTCAAGAGTGAGTGGCATTTCAGGAGTAATGAGCTCGCTACTCTCTTGTGCACCATGCTAAGCCAGGGCTTCTTTCTACATTTAATCACGAAGCACAGTTAATTTTTCTGGGCAGTGGTGGCGCACACCTTTAATTCCAGCACTTGGGAGGCAGAGGCAGGTGGATTTCCATGAGTTTGAAAATCATAGAGATCTGTCTGCCTCTGCCTCTCAAGTGCTGGGATTAGAGGCGTGCGCCGCCACCACCCAGTAAAAGGGATTTTAAGGAGACAATAAAATGTGGTGTTACAGCACTTTGCATCGTGGAATCATTGTTTACACTGTGTGATTGGTTTAATAAACAGCAAGGCAAGAGAGAATAGGTGGGACTCCAGGCAGAGAGAGGAACTCAGGTTACATCTGGGCGCACAAGAGATGCCAGGGAGATATTGAAGATACAGTGGAGAGGAGAGGCAACTGAGCCACATGGCAGGACACAGATTGATAGGAACAGGTTAATTTAACGTATAAGAGCTAGTTGGAAAAGAGCCTAAGCTAAGGCCAAGCTTCTATAATTAAGTCTCCATATCATTATTTGGGGCTTGGTATTTCAGGAAAGTCTGACGAGAAAGTCCAAGTACACCTTTTTGTCAGGGATGGTAGAAAAAAAAAGTACTAAAAGTGAATAGTAATGATTGTACAAAACTGTAATATGCTAAAATTCCACTAAATCATTTAAAAATAACTAAAATGGCCAGTTTTATATAAGGTATGTTTTACCATGATAAAAGTAAAACTTCTTAAAATGTTTCTCTTTTCTGCCTGACCTCTACTCTTCTCTACTTGTTACCTCTTGAATGATGAGGTCAGCTGAGCTCTGTAACCGCCGCCGTTTCACTGGAGACTTCTGCTGGGAATCAACCATAGCCCTGTAGGTCATCGTTTGCAATTCATAGTCCTGCATAAAAGAGTCAAGATGATAAAGTTCACTAAAGCAAAGCCTGAGAGCTTCATCCCATGGCTGATCCCATGGAATTTGAATGTGGTTTACTGGACTGAGTTTAAATACAGAAGTAAATAATGAAAACGAGATCTTTAGAAAGGTGTTTGATCCTCGGGGCACTTGTAAGCTGGTGACATAAGCAGAGACATGTGCAGCCGTCAGCAAAGATCCCAACTGTCTTTAGAAGCCACAAAAGCATTTACTGCAGATCACTCTTGGTACAGGCATCCTCTACTTATTCTGCAGCAACAACAGAGCTGTGGAGCTGGGAAGCTAAGAAACTGTCAATAAAAATATGAGAGCGTCTCTTAAGTACGAGTTAAACGTTCTTTCAATTTTAAAGAAAATGGGAAAGCACTAAGGAACTAGTTTTCAGAGCTGTTTGTCTACGGTGTGAGTACATTTTCGTGTGTTTGCGGAGATGGTTAAATGAACCGATGGGTCTGTCACGACTCACTTCACCAAGAGTTAGTAGGTAAGTGTAAGAAGGTTTGAAAGAGGCTTGCAAAAGGTTCAATGGTCTTTTAACATGGGATGAAATGGTATGAGTTTTTTTAAAAATATACATAAACACTAAATTTGCCTCAAGTAAGTGACTTTTCTCACCTTGACTGCAGCTGAGTACTGCTCGGAATATTTCTGACATTCGTCCATTTTGCTCTGTTTCATCTCTATTTCAGACACCAGCATCTGTAAACACAGTTTAGAGAAAAGCGGATGGGGATTCTACACTGTTCCAGCTCATGCTCAGGAACTGAGAGAAGTCCACTCTACCCAGCACTGTATGTCTCCGTGCTTTCTACCTTACTTGTGCCTTGACATATGGATAAATAACACACTTCCAGAATAAGGCCCCTAAGCGATCCACCCTTGTGAGGCTTTTCCAAGCAGACATCAGAACCAGGCAGCGCCTTCATCATACCCACTCCAGATGAAAATAGGGTTAGAAATCACTGGCTCCTAATAATGGAACAGAAACCTCAAGACACTCAATTTCCCACAATAGACAGGATTCTGTCTACTACCTCTGGCCACCCTTATTAATTCAGCAAGCGTAACACCATGTTGCTGGAATAGTGTCAAGAAAAATTAGACCCAGCCTATGAAACCAGAATGATGAGGTATGTGAAAGCTGCCCCAACAAACACACTGTTCATTATCAGTGCTTTCAAAAATGACTTCCAGGAAGTAAAAATAAACGGAGGCAGGTTTGGGGTGTAGAGTTCTTATACACATTGCTATTGCCTGCGGTTGTCTAAGTAATTGCCTTTTCTTCCAACACAGGAGAGAAAGATGAGGCCCGTGGACAACCAAACGCGGGCAGAATCACAGTACAAGTGTTTCTTTGAATGTACCTTCTGTTGATTCAGCTGTAAGGCTAGGGCTTTGCTGTTTTCTGGCTGATTCTCCTGAATCTTCCTCTGGGTAGTTTCAATTTGCTGGATCCAATCATCTAGAGGGTGGTAGGAATCTCTGTAGTATTTCAGTGACTTTCCAATTCCTTCTAGGTCCCGAAGCCTGCAAGAAAAAAAAAAAAATGGTCAGGTTCCAGCAGACTGGCGAAGAGGCTGGAAAGAGGAAACACAAGTGGAGATCCAAGGGCTGCAAAGCACAAAGGCAGGTGCACAAGCACAACGGGGTAGATGAGCCTGAGACAGGTCCCTGGGGCACTCCACACAGCATCAGGGCGAACAGAGATAATCTGCTCGGGGGTTTCGAAGTTAACTGGTGCTGCTGTCTTAACTACAGCACTAAGACTAAAGCAGAAAAGGCGGGGAAATAACTGCCATTATAACCAGTCAACACATCCTCAACAGCTGAGGCTCGCCTCACATCGTAGTTCACTTTGGAAGAAGAACGCAATTCAATGGATGGGTCAACAGGGTCTCAGAGCGTGTCTTCCAGGAACTGAAACTAAACACCCGTTTCTATGATTTTTAAGATCAGCACATTGAGAAAACTCATCATGTATTTTCCTGAGGGGGGGAAAATCGTATGGATATAACTTCTTGAGTGGTACTGCACTGTAAAAGCATTTAATTTATATTAATATAAGCATAAAAATGAGTAAGAGAGGTCTAAGATGAAGCCCAAATAAATTCCATTTTTTTTTTTTTTTGGTGCTTTTAATTCTCATTGAACAATGACTCCAGTTATCTTACAATGTCAATGAAAATGAGCAATAGGTTACTTCAGCATCTTCTCTTCTCTTAGGTCCAGCAGAAATTGATATGCAGAGCCCAAGAAATAGACATGACTTATTTTGCTAATTCATGGTTATCTGAACATTGTTAAGTTCATAATAGCTTTTAGAACATTATATTATTTTCTTTCTTCCCCCCTCAAGTCAGAGTTTCTCGTGTAGCTTTAGAGCCTGTCCTGGAACCCGTTCTGTCCATCAGGGCTGGCCTGGAACTCAAAAACATCCATCTGTCTCTGTCTCTCAAGTGCTAGGATTAAAGGCATGCTAGCTACCCCCCCCCCAAGCCTCTCACCTCTGAAACTGTAAGCATCCCAATTAAATGCTTCCCTTTATAGGAGGTGCTGTGGTCAGGGGGCTGGAGAGATGGCTCAGAGGTTAAGAGTTGCTGTGGTCATGGTGTCTCTTCACAGCAATAGAAACCCTCGCCAAGACACCAAGATACATTAGCATTTTAAATTATGAATACTTGAAAATATTATTTTGCTGAGGCTGGAGAGATGCCTCAGCATTACAAGCTCTTACAGATGACTTAGGTTCAATTCCCAGCACCCACATGGAGGTCTACAACTCTCTGTAAACTCCAGTTACCAGTGAATCCAATGCCCATTTTCGGTCTCTTCAGGTACCAGGCATGCATGTGGAACACAGGCATATATACATGCAAGCAAAACACCCATACATATAAAATAAAAACAAATCTTAAATAAATAGAAAAGAATGTTTCTTTCAAGTTACACGTGTTGTTCAAGTGCATATGTGAGTGGGTAACAACCATGCAATTAAATTAACACATTGCTATGGAATGTCATTTCAAGCCTGCTAAGTTTAGGCCTTGCTCTCTGTACACAAAGGGAATCCAACCCACGCGGACACTGAACAGAAAGGGACCCACCTGTTGTCAATCTGCACTTGGACATTCTGCCACCTTTCAACCAGCTGGTCTGCCTTTTCTTTGTGCCAATCAAAGTCAAGGTCCCGCTCTTTGTGTGTCTTAAACATCTCATCGCTGATGGCTTTCGCTTTCTGCAACTCGTCCTCCAAGGCATGGAATACCCCTCTCTTCTCATCTACTTCTGATCGCCATTGCTAAAGACACGAGTCAACGAGCATCACGAAATGTTATCAGCAAGTCACACAGCAAACACATCCTTTACCTAATGTGACAATTCTTTCATGACTATGTAATAATGTACAACCAGATAAAGAGAAACCTGTGATACTGAAGATACGTAAGACATAACCTACTATCTAACTGTTCTTTGATCTCTAAAAAACAATAAGTGTGGCTGTGAGAGACTCATGTCACTTAATGGAGAAAAAGAAAAAGGAGGAGGGGTAACAGTTCACAGGAATGCGTCAACACACACAAAAAGCAAGCATAAATTCATATTCATAAACAAGCTAAATTCATGTTTCTCAATTGAAGATTATAAAAACATAAAAAAGTCCATAAAATCCAGCCTACTAAAATTTATATTTTTTGGTTGTGAGCCTAGCCTTTAACAGCTGAGCCATCTCTCCAGCCCTCTACTAGAATTTATGTGTCAATAAAACTAAGAGTATTCCATAAGCAAGGCAGCTGCCCCAATAAGTTTTTTTATTGTTTTTAGACACTTCTAATTCCATTATTTAAAAATTAATACACGCTTAAAATGACTGAAGTAACCTTCAGTGTTTTTGCAATGGCCTTGCTAAGAAAGCACTTTACATAGAGAAATATAGATACAAGGGCCAATCAGATGGCTTGGTGATCCAGGCTGCTTGCTACCATCCCTTATGAGCTGAGTTCGAGCCCCAGAACCATAGGCAGAAATAGAGAACTGCCTCCTGCAAATTTGCTTCTGACATCAACAATCATGTACCATGGCATGTGAGGTACACACACAAAAACGCATGTGCACACACAGAGTTAATTTTTAAAAATAAAAAAAACAATACAGTAGTAAATATGTTTTTCTTCCTCAAAATAACTGCTGAGGCTGGAGAGATGACTGAGTGTCTTAGAGCACAGGCTGCTCTCCCACAAGACCCAGGTTCCAATCCCAGCACCCACATCATGATTTACAACCGTCTGTAATTATAGTTCCAGGGGATCCCACGCCCCCTGTGGCCTCAATGAACACAGCACAGACTTGGGTCACAGACATAGAAGCAGGCAAACACTCATATACATAAAACAAAAATTTAAAAATATTAATAAAACACTCCTCTACTTCTTTAATATCTCAGAGTAACTGCCACTTTTAAGCAAGTGAATACACTACAAGCAATTTAATTTTTAGTATCAGCTCATCTTGCTTCGGATACGAATCTGCTAGGTAAAGGTGCTGTCAGAAGGTTCATTCTCAAACAAGAACCCCTGTGGTGATCTGAATGAGCATGGCCTCTATAGGTCCATGGGTTTCAATGCTTGTTCCCCGGCTGGTAGAACTGTTGGGGAAGGCTTGGGGGGTGTGGCCTTGTTGGAGGAGGTTGTGTCACTGGGGGTTATACTCCTTTGAGGGTTCCAAAGCTCAAGCCACACCCAGATGACACCCCCTTCCCCACTGCTCCTCCCTCAGCCCTGGGCTTGTGGATTAGATGTAAGCTCTCAGCTACTGTTCCAGGGCTATGCCTGCTTGCCTGATTGCTGCCATATTCCTTGCTATGATAATGATGGACTCCACTCTCTAAAACTGTAAGCTTTCTTATAAACTGTGTTGGCCATGCTATCTTTTCATAACAGCAGAACAGTAACTTACATTAAAATGATGGAATGTACTTATTTACAGGAAGTTATAGAATTAGAAGTATGAAATGTAGAGTGCAGGTTCAGAAACATATTCTCTGTTAGGTACTTGGCGTTGGGCTAGAGAAATGACCTTGACCTTAGAACTATGACCTTGAAAGCAGGTCCAGAGGAGACTACCTTAGAACTATGACCTTGAAAGCAGGTCCAGAGGAGACTCTTACCTTCAGAGTACTCATTAAGTTCTCAATATTATTCTTGTCGGCTATTACTGCTTCTTCTTCACAGAGTTTGGTCTCATAGAGTTTGACGACTGCTTCTGCCTCTTGTGTGTTTTTTAATACCAAATTAACTGTTTTCAACCTTTAAAAGAGAAATAATATTAGAGCATGCTGTTTAATGCTCTGAATGACCGCACTGAGCTCTGATTGCTGACAGACAGATGGTGAGTCTGCCATCTGACTAGACTGATGGTGTTTCATCCGTGTCAGATGATGACACGGGAACACTGACTGGTCTCCTGTAAGTCTGACCCTCAGTCGACTCTCTTCTGAATAGACACCACCTTAAGCCCCACCGCAGGTGGTATTTACACATTCCAACACAAGACAGTTCCTAGGTCACATCACTCAATCGAGGAAAACCCTGAAGACTACCAGAGGTTGGCTAAGAAACAGAAGTGTGGGAGGATGGTAATCTCCACGGCAACTCCCCCGGGCATGGAGAAACACCATCAGTCCAGTTCCTTAAGATAAAGCACACTGGTCAGAAGAACCCGTCAGAGTGACAACGGTATGAGGACGTCATGCTAACATACTTCTCTATGTAAGTGGAGGACATAGAGTAGATCTGACTCATGCTCTGAATGACCACGCTGAGCTCTGATCGCAGAGTGGGGACAGATGGCGAGTCTGCCGCTTCGCTGAAAAATTCTTCACACTTGTTTGTAATCGTTCCCAAGTCATCTTTAAGCCGCTCCAGCTCTTTCTTTAGTTTCTAGTCACAGAAACAAATGGAGGTTGTAGGTTATTGCCCCAAGTGGGTATATTTCCGATAGCTGCTTAAATATACACTGCTTAAATATACTTTATATTGTTATGACCAACATAAGCATTCATATAACTTTTTTCTTTACCGAATAAACAGAAATGGCATTCCAGCTTTATAACCAGTGATGTCTTTACTGTTCATTCCCTTGAATTAAACCTCTACTCTGTATGCACCAGGTGTATATGGACTCTTGCTTGTGTGAGGTCCACCAGGATGGGGGAATGGCAACATGCTTCTATGTTGACCTAACTCAGAGGCAGAGCAGAATTATAGAATCTTAGTTTAGATCCAGCATGAAATGTACAACTGGACCTCAGTAAAGAATGAAGTCACAGATGAGCATCCAGAAAATCAGGTTTTCTGACAAAGGTGTAACTCTTACCTCTTGCTCTGTGATTCTGAACAAGCTCTCATGTAAATCGTCTCTTTCCAGGGGAGTCCGTATCTGCCGAATTAACCTGTCTTCACAGCTCTCTAGCCGAAGCCGAATATTTCTCACTTCCGAGATGTAGAGATTATAAACCGACTCCTCTTGCTCCTCTGTGAAAGTAAGAGACTTCTTACTTGGTCAGCAAGAGACTTCTCCTTCCTTGGAAGCTCTTGCCAAGTCTCAATGCAACAGCCTCATTCTTACTGGGGGAAATCAGTGATCCTCTTAGCATAACCTAAAGACATAACCTTAAAACAGGTATCTTAAAATGTGAATCTTAAAGTTTAAAAAATGCTAATCGAATTTCCCTAAAGTCATTTAAAGTACCAAATTACCATGGAAATGTCCCAAGAAGGCAATGTATTATCCCGTTTTATAGTCACAAAAATATGAATTATATGCTATCAATTAACCATTAAATTAAACAAAAGTCCAAAAGTAAAAAGCAACAGGTAAAGAAAGTGTTAATGTTTTAAGATTTTAAAACAAACTATCAAGAATAAAATTAGTTGTTTTTTAAATAGTATGAAGACTTAAGACTAAGATTTATAATGAATAAAATTTAACTTATTAAATAAAGCATTTTGCATTAACTCCTTTGTAAAATTGAGCACAGAAAAATAATCAAATCTTTTGTGACCTTCATTCTGAGTGTTGCTCTGTAAAGCAGGGCAAAGGTTAAAATGCAAGTGATAAGACCTTGTCATCTGTCCTGGAGCTTGCTCCTGAGTTACAGAGCTCGCTCTCTCTCTCTCTCTCTCTCTCTCTCTCTCTCTCTCTCTCTCTCTCTCTCTCTCTCTCTCTCTCTCTCTCTACACACACACTTCTATAGTGTTCTCTAATCCTGCTTTCATATCACAGCTTACTGATGCAATAGACCTAAGGCTGAGATTTCCAATGAGAGTAGAAGAAAGCCTGGATGGAACTCGGGCAGGGAAAGTAAGCAGGCACCCCACACTTTACCTCTTTCTGCAGACTTGAGAAGCTCCTGGTAATACGTCCTACATACATTCACCTCCTTTTCTAGTTGAGCTATATCTGAGCCTGAAAATATTTGGGATTCCTGGCTATCCTCCAGAAAATCTTCCAATCGAGACTGGAGATTACTCAGAACCTGCTGGTGTTCGCCAGGCAACATTGTCTTTATCTGAAAGAACAAGGGTCCTTTGATTAACGTCGTAGTGCCAAGAGTTACAGCGGGATGGGTTGGCTCACAACTGGTATCACAGTATACTTCAGCGTATTCATGGTTAGAGGAAACATCAGAAGTTAGTAGTCTTTCTATTTATTTCAGGTTCTCCTCTTATAGCAGAGAAATGGAACCAATGGCTAATGAAATTTGGTACATATATAAAATGGAATAAAAAATTGTAGAAAATGGAAAAAGTTTAATACGTAATATTAAGGGAAGTCACACAATCTCAGAAAGATAGAGAACATTAAGTTCTCCCTCGTATGTGGAACCTAGCCCATAATACTTATGTGGGTAAGAAAACAAATGTGCCTGTGTATATATTACACCATGTAGAAAGTCGAATAGGCAAGGGTAAATACTAGGGGTGAGGAAGGGCTGAATGTGGGCAAAGAATACTGGGATCAGGAAAGAACGTAAAAAGCTACTTATTTGTATGTATTTATTTGCTTACTCATTTTTGCCTCAACTGTCATGGGTTGTTAGGCTGTGATGGACTAGTGAATATTGTCATGGGTTGTTAGGCTGTGATGGACTAGTGAATACAGAGGATGTTTGATGGTGAAAGTGTAAAACCGAACGTGAGGCTCTGCAGCTTCAAATGGCTGCTCTAACCATTGAGATGTATAGACTCTGGGCCTATTAATTTGGGGTATTTTTTTTTCATTTGCAAGTTCTTTACAATAAAGTTTTAATTAAACGAAGACAAGCAAAAACATTGATAAAATTCAATAAATGAAATTAAAATATACCCACTCCATCTGTCCAAACACCTAGTTCTAATTATTTCTCTTTTTTGAGTGTGTGTGTGGGGGTCCATACAGGGTTTCTCTGTGTAGTCTTGGAACTCACTTTGTAGACTAGCTTGGCCTCAAACTCACAGAGATCTGATGGCCTCTGCCTTCCAAGTGCTGGGACTAAAGGCGTGAGACACTGCCACCTGAGCTCCAGATTTCCCTCACCTGTAGAGCGTGCCTCACGACAGGCCCTAACAAGAACTCACTGAATGCCTGAATGTCAACACGTGCAGGGCTCCACGCTTCTCCAGAGCAAATGCAAGCTCGACACCACATGTGACAAGGCACCCCACACTTTTAGATACACTGGGTTAATGTGCACATTCATCATACTCACCGAAGCTACGTTACTAGCTCGAATCCTGTCAATTTCACTGACTAGATAATGCCAGGAGACTACGCTCTTCATGTTTATGTGAGACTCATGCCAAAGCGTGAGGACATTCTGATACTGTTGTTCGATTCTGAAATATATGCGGAAAATACAGACTGTAAGCATTTTTACTCCTTCTGAAAACATGCTATAATCTTGTTTCTAAAATGCCCCCTATGTACTGGCTGTAGAGCATTCTAGTCCTGTGGGTCCCTGACAAAGTGCCGACTGCCTCTTTAATCTTCAGCAAAACCCCCGAACCATACAAACCTGTTTGCAAAGTCAACTGCTTCTTTGTTTGGTGGGGGGACAGTAAAACACACAGATGGGACCATAGCCTCGTTCCCAGTAGGACTAATGACCTTCCATTTAGCGCGATGAGAATTGTTTGCCAAAACACATTCATCCTCCTTGTAAATGGTTATCTGGTTTTAAGCGAAAGAGAGAAAAACGAGGTCACCATTAACTCATCTCCTATACATAACCGTGAGAATTATTAAGAGGCAGAGAAATCCTTATAACTAGGAAGCATGACGACCTCATTTTTAAAAATACACAGGTTAGTGATGGCATCTGCTCCACTTTAAGAATGACAAGCACCTCGATCTGTCTGTAGTCGCAGATAGCTTTGATGGGGATGGAAGTCTTGAGTGGATTGTCAGGGTTCCTCGGCTTCAGCTGCACTACTGTCTTTGCTCTCCCCATCAGGCCGGCCACAGAGCTTCGGTACTGCAGAAGCTCTTCCTTTTCTTCCTGGTCAGGAAACACAGGGGGCTTTTAGAGTGAGTGAACAACTTCAACTCTTCATTCCACAGGGATTTACGCAAATGAAACTTCATCACCAAAGTATGCCCTGACCACTGGGCTACACTTCCACATCTTGTCGCCCCCCCACACCCTGAATCCCTCTTCCTCATTTTGTCTGATTATGTTTTTCCCTGTTTGGCAATTACTACTATCTAACATTCTGCATACGTGCTACCATGCAGCTACCGTTTATTATCTGGGCACCACAATGGAGAGCGATTCCTGCCTGCTTTGCTCATGGTTCTTATCTCTCCAGGACTGGAAACAGTACCTGGGCAGACACAGAAGGTATCTACCAAGGATCTCTTTGTGGGCTTACTGCCCACACACATCACTGCTAAGCAGTTTAAACAGCATCATACAAAGTACACTGCTATTATCAAAAAAACCTAAACATATTAAAGGCTTAACTGAATGACCCGATGATGTCGACAATGATGTCGATGGTGTTGCATCTCTAGACAACAGACCACCGATCTACCCCACCATCTGTCTGACACAGCCTACAGTCTGCATATCAGTACCATGGACTCCTGAACGAGGTCTTCCAGTCTGTGGATGCTGCTGGATCTGTCACAGCTGTACTTGCGCTGAATGGCGTCCTTCAGATTCCTTAGGTACTCACTTGCTTCTTTGGCATCGCTGAAAAACTAAGGAAAGATAAAACAATGCAGCTGAACCACACTGAGTGCCAGGAAGGCTGTTAAATTTGGGAGCTTTGGCCCTCTGCATGCCCCTGACAAGGGGGAACAGAATCAAAGCAAAAGGAACTGAATAGCAACATCTTTCCAGAACTGAAAAAAAAAACCCTTTGAACTTGTATGGCTACAGATGAATATTAACTACCCAAATTGCACATGGGTAAAATTTCAAAGAATACATTAAAATTTCTAAAGAATAAAATGAAGTCTTTATTTGGCTGTCGCTATAATAACTTCCCTTAACATGAGAAAAATTTGTAGAATTATGTTTATAATATTTAAAGGTCTTGAGAGAGAGAGAGAGAGAGAGAGAGAGAGAGAGAGAGAGAGAGAGAGAAAGAGAGAGAGAGAGAGAGAGGAGACAATCAGAGTCAACAACTGGATGCTTCTTCACTTTTTTGAGATAGGGTTTCTCACTGAACCTGGAGCTCTCTCATTTGGCTAGACTGGCTGGCCAGTGACCCCCAGGGACCCTCCTGTCGCTACTGGCTCACAGCACTGGGCAGCTTACTTTCTTTAAAAGTGTAGTTTCTAGGGGTTGAACTCATGGCAAACAACGTGCCAACTAACCATCTTCCAGCCACAAGATCCCTTCCTTAACATCTAAACTTTCCTCTCTAAGACACAGAAGCAGCACTTACATCCTGTGAAGTATTGGTTTACTGTGATATTCCTGCAACCCAGGCTGCAATTCTACACACACACCTCAAAATATGCAGTGTTGTCCTTGATGTGCTGTTCCACACACTGGCAGAGCTGTAGGATCCAGCTCCACTGAGTCTGCATCGCTGCCCTGTACGCCTGGAAGAGGAAACACACAATGAAAGTCAGCACAGAGAGGACAGGTGCACAGGGCAGGTCTGCGTCAGCAGCTGGACATGGACCTTGCATGTATAACATTGGCGGTCTGATCCTTTGCATGGCAAATACTGATGCATGCATCTATCTATCTGTCTGTCTGTATATCTGTCTACCTATCCATCCATCTATTTTTTTTTTTTTTTTTGGAGACAGAATGTCACTTAGTACACAGCCCGGTCTATCCTCAAGCTTGTGGCAATCCCCTGCCTCAGCTTCTCATTACAGGCTGGAATTACAGGCATGAGCCATCACACACAGCTCAGCATTGATGGCTTCAAATGACAAAACACTCTACTACCAAAACAGATGGGAAAAAAATTTAATGGACCCAACTAAGAAAACTAGAGTAGTGAATGTTCTTATATGAGAGTTCTTCCTTACACGGTTAGTCTTAAAATTTGTGTATAATCTTAAAACTAATACAGATACATTTTCTCAAATTTCTAACTTCTTGGCTTTTTTCTTAGAATGAGAGAAAATGATGGGTATTTTATATGAAAAATTTACATCTGAAATAAACGCAAGCTATCACCTCTATAAAATTCACCCTTTTCTTTACTCCTTGCTCACAAATCCTGACACCTGTATGGCATTCCAACACTCCCCATTTCTGGATTTCTGTATTACTGTGTGTCTGTGTTAACAGATACACAGGTCTGTAGCTTTCGTCTGTGTTTTGCTGAAGAAGACTTGGGAGGGGTAGAAAAGGAGGCCTATACTTTCATGTTGATGCAATTATTAGGTTTAACATTATAACGAAAATTTAAACACACATCTATTTGAATGTCTATTTAGCGCATAGTACATCTTTCACGAAAGAAACAAATACTGCAGGAACACACCTAGCTCCTCACGAACTATGAAACCCATTTTTATAGAAGGTGCAAATCCCTGCCTCCCAGGAGAGGGAGCTCTGCGTGCGCTGTGTGCTCAGCCTATCCCCTCTTCCTCTTGGAATGACCCCACAGCTTCTGAGATGTGTTCAGGCAGGCCTTCCTGAAGATGCATGGTTGCCCCTGGGAATCTAGCAACATACACTATTATTTGCTCCCTCAAGCTAAGCTGCATTCTTGTTTGTTACACGTGGTAAGTACACGCTCTACCACGGAATCCTCCTACCCCTCAGATGGATTTACTCAAAAGCAGCTTCACAGGGTGTCGCACAAGCTGCCACACCTTTATTCTAAGATGATGAAGAGAAACAGCATGGTGTGTTGGGAGTTACTTCTGAGCCAGACTTCAGTAGACACTTAGCAGTGGGATTTCTTATTTCTTCGTAATTGGTTAAAGAGGTTTGAGTTGGCAGCTATATCAGTACTCAGCCCAGACCTCTAACCTTCTCACCTCTATGGTCAACCGGGCTGGGTGGTTTTCTAGGAGCAGTTGCTCAGCGATCTCCTGAACGGCTTTGATACTTTCCTCCTTCTGCTCGAGTTCTCTCATCAGCTCCTAGTGAGGAAGCATGAAGAATTGTATCAGAAGAGTTGCAAACCCAGGTCCAGCCCTGGCAGCGGTGTGCGAGGCTGACTCACCGCATGGTACCCTTTCTTTCGAGCAACGCTGGTGTTCCTCTCACTCCAGTCATAAGCAACTTCTTCCTCTTCCCTTTCGTTCAACCAGATGAGCTCATTAGTTGCCCGTGTGACAAAGTTATGGAGCGTATCGAGGTGCCGTTCCTGAGTTCTGGACGTATTCTTTTAAAGAAAACCATC
Organism: Cricetiscus sungorus; assembly: GCA_030556225.1. NCBI lineage: Eukaryota > Metazoa > Chordata > Mammalia > Rodentia > Cricetidae > Cricetiscus > Cricetiscus sungorus. The sequence continues at coordinate 9,485,481 of JANBXA010000641.1, forward strand.
ATAGGAAACAGACTGTCAATAAACAGACATGATGGGAATAGAGAGCGTAGAGCAAACAAATTAAAAAAATAATAAACAAAAACTTACCAATAGTTTTGCATATTGACTCTCTAATCTGTGCAGCTTATCTGTGTAAGTTAACTTAAGAGGCGCCGTCATCTGAATCTAAAACAATGGGGGAAGATATGGGGGGGCGTTAAGGGTCTTACGTTCTGACTAACTTAAAATGTCAGACATTGAGTTTTCAGGTGTTTATGTAAAAAAGAGAATAATATCCAAGTACCAGAAAATATTTTTTAAAACTTCACACACCTCGCTAATTTTAGCTTCCTTGAGGCTAGCTTCAAATTCTTCAATGGCTCGGTGAACATTTTTATGGTTTTCTAAATGGCTTTCAACACTTGGCAAATCTGAGCCCCATTCAGTGCGGTCCAACTGCACCTTAAATAGCAAAATACCAGTTTTTTTTAAAAAGAAGAAGAAGTTGTCTTGTGATTGAGACTGGGAAACTGAGGCAAAACACTACCTGCATCTCGTCGACCCAGTTCAGGAGATCCTGAACGAATTTCATATTGACTTCCTCTTCTGTCAAATTCTGATCCAGCAAAGATGACTTTAGAAGGGGCTTTCGTATCTGCATCAGTTTCAGGGTCTGTAATGAATTCGGCTCGACTCCTAAAGTGAAACTTGGAGCAGCTACTGATGGGAAACCTGGTGTATAAGCCGGAGTAATGGACGGCGTCAATCGGGAAGTCATCCCCGAGGACAAGCCGGAAGTCACACTAGAAGAGGTCAAGGAAGGCGTTAAACCCTGGGTGAGCCCTGAGTTCAGACTGGGGTGTAAGGTCTGTGAAAATCCTGAGTTTAGACTTTGAGTGATTCCAGATATCATGAGCTTTGTCTGTTCTGTGGTCAGCATGCGTCCTTTGCTGTACACGGAGGAGCATTCATTCCTTAAGGCCATAATTTCGTCTCGCAGCGTTGCAACCCTGCAGGAACACAGAGAGGGATACGGTGCGACTGAAAAGGCCAGTGCAAACTGCTGGCGTAGCTGACGTACCAACACTGGCCTTGCAGTAAGCCACTAATGGGCCCAAGAAGGACACACAAAGTGCTGCTTTCAGCCACTGTTCTGAAAACCCACACTGCTCGAGAAGTAACTATTTTGTTTTAAAAACGTCACCGAAACTACGTTGGTAAAATTTTGCTTTATGCTTTGCTTTCACTGAATATCAGACTGCAAAAATTCACCACATTATTAGTCATTATAACCACTATTTATAAGGAACTTAATTATGTACCATAAGGTGATGGCTCTATTATTTGACACTAAGAATAATAAAATTTCTTATAAAATACTTTTGGCATGAACATAAAGTTTTCTAATTGCATCTACTTATTACCTATCTCAAGAATAATTACTGGCTCCTAGAGGTGAAATTATTGGCTCACACATGGTTTACAAAGTTTACAGTTTACTTTCTTATGTACAGAGAGAGGGAGAGAGGGGGGGGGGAGGAGGAGAGGGAGAGGGAGAGGGAGAGAGGGAGGGAGGGAGAGAGAGAGGAGAGGGAGGAGAGGGAGATGGACAAAGAGAGGGAGAGAGAGGGGGGAGAGAGGGAGGAGAGGGAGATGGATGGACAGGGGGGAGAGAGAGAGAGGGAAGGAGGGAGGGAGGGAGGGAGAGAGAGGGAGAGGGGGAGGAGAGGGAAATGGAGAGGGAGAGGAAGAGAGGGGGAGAGGGAGAGAGAGAGAGGGAAGAAGGGAGAGAAAGAGGGGGAGGGAGAGAGGGAGGAAGGGAGGGAAAGTGGGAGAGAGGGAGACAGAGAGGGAGAGGGAGGGAGGGAAGGAGGCAGAGGGAGAGGAGAAGAGGGAGAGGGGGAGAGGGAGGAGAGGGAAATGGACAGAGAGAGAGGAGAGAGAGAGAAGGAAGAAGGGAGTGAGGGAGGGAGGGAAAGAGAGAGAGAGAGAAAGAGAGGGGGAGAGAGACTGTCTACAGCTTGCCAGGTTCTATTCTCTATGCCTCCACAAACTTCTTTTTTTTTGTATTTGCCGTTTACTTTCCCTCTTTGAGACAGAATTCTGCTATGTAGCTCTTGCAGGGTTGGGTATCTGTGATTTACCTAAGCCTTCGGAGGGCTCAGAAGTCATGTGGGTGCCACCATACACAGCTTCACCATTTTTTAAAATGTGCAGTGGTGTTGTGTCTATGTATATACCTGTGTAAAGGCATCAGGTACCCTGGAACTGTAGTTACAGGTGGTTGTGAGCCACCATGTGGGTCCTGCGAATTGAACCCAGGTCCTCTGGAAGAGCAGTCAGTGCTCTTAACCACTGAGCCATCTCTCCAGTCCCACAGCTTTACCATTTTATACACATATTTTTCTAGTAGTTGGTCATGATCATTTTCATAACAGAGTAAACACAAAACTAACTGAAGATGGAAACTTTTCTTACACTTCTTCCTTTCCTAATATTGCAAATTATTATTATTATTATCACTGTTATTATTATTTGGTAGTCTGAGGATCAAACCCAGCACCTTAAATATGCTTAGTTAAATATTTCTTCTGCCTCTTGGTCACATCCAAATACCTACAAAATAGTTTACATACTTGGAAATATAGACACAACATTAATTTTAATGACTCCAGCATTTACTGGGACAGTAAATTTCTATTTCTTACAAATATTGGTCCTACTTACTTTTATCAAAACATTATAATTCTCATATTATACATTCCCATCATGTTCTCATGAAAAAGTGATTGCAAATCATCTCTACCTCTGCACCAACTGGTCTGCCTGGTAATATTTTCCATCAATCAGAATCTGCACGTCAATCACATGCTGGCGTAAAAGGTTCTCACACTCAAGAATGTACCCAGCAATTTCTGCTTCATTCTGGAATTGCACTCCTGATTCTAATCTTTTAGAATCCTGTAATTTAAAAGAACTCAGCATTAATTCTGTAAAACAAAGGTCAAAAGTAGCTTTAAACTACAAACTCCAAAATATGAGAAGAGAAGCCTATTTGGTCTTTATTTCTTTTGGTTCAAATATGTTTGTTTTCCTTTCATTCACTGCCTCCCAAGGAAGAAAATATCAATCACAATCTCTCAAAGCTTCTGCAGAGTGAGTACCAGGAATCGGTGAAATAATACTAGAGGTTCCAGGTTACCCAGGCACACACCACCCCTCCACAGCACGCTCTGTCTGCGGAACCAACTTACAGACTGGAGAGCATTTCGGGCTAGGGTCAGTTTGTCTTCACAGATGACACTGTCCCTCTGAACTCGGGAAGCAATCTGTTGCAGCATATCCAACCTAAAAGAGACAAAGGGGGGGGGATTATTCTTTATAAAGTCAAAGAGCTCATCAGTCCTGAAAACCAACCCCACCAAGGAAGCAAACAGGCGTCACACCACAGACTCCATACCTGCGTCCATCAAAGGACTCATTGCCGAAGCTAATGCAGGAGTTGATCAGTGTGGGGCCACAATGGACAGACAGAAGGTTGTCATTTGAATCTAGACTAGTCCGAGTGCTGGTAGTGTTAGTGAACACAGAGTCGCTGCTACGATAGCTGTAGCTGCTGCTCTGCATTTTTTAGTCCTGAAACGATATCCCAGGACCATGAAAGTAGGACTGGAGAGGCTCAACTTCCACCTTGCGAACAGTGGCCTTGGTGGAGGAGTGACCCAGCTTTAACAGATCCTTAAATATGCTTCAACATGCATATGCAATGTGCTGCAAATACTGTGCTGGTAACGATTCAGAAGAACCGTGCCTCAAGCCATTCATTTGCTTGCTGAGGTTTGCCTTTTGTAGCCTGCATTAAAGCCGTGCAAGTATAGACAGAGCGGGATGATTGGGCGTCACTGGGAAAGATATGCCAAATATTTTCACTATTAGTCATTCAGCTGCAACCACCTAAAAAAACAACTCCGGTACCCAGGACCCCAGGCACCAGCCCCAGTGAAGGTAATTCTATCAGTACCAACCACCAATTAAGAGGACACAAAGATTATATCACAGCCAGACTTCTGCAAAGAGACGCTACGGGCTGGATACACAAGGCAAAATGCTGGAACAATCACGCAAATTTAACGAGAAACAAAATTTATCTCCATTTGACCATCATGTCACTTGTTCACCATGTTAAATTAACTGGGAAGACACTGGATTACTTTTCCTTGTAAGACGGACTCTCTCAGTGACATTACTTCTAAACTACCACAGCTCATATTGAAAAGACAAAGAATCCAAGCTGAATACAGGCACACATAACTAACTGCAAATGTGTCTGGGCTTGCTTTCCCTCACACAGACTAGCAGAGGGCCCAAGAACATCAACTCTTTCCTGTTTGTCTTCCATACACCCCAAGCCACACAGCAATTTACAATACACAGCCAGGGCCAAAAACTTGGGTCAAGAAAAATGAGGGCTTTTTATCCTAAACCCTTCCCTACCTCCAATACTACCAAGCCAAACCGATGTCTCTCTGCACTGAGTTAAACATTTTAATTTTCAAAAAAGCAGTTACCAAGTAAAATAGAACAATTAAAGCCAGGAGCAGCTGTACCATACGCTTACTCTACACTTGTTTACATACCAGGAAATTAAACATTTTACACACATGACCTCATTTCATATTCACAGCCTGAAAACATGGAAGGTATTGTTCCATCCTGTTACAATGAGGAAACAGGCCTAGCAATTTAAGACCACCTGTATGGTCATGTGACTTCCAAGCTGAAGTAATACACCTAATCCAGAATAGCCTGGCTCCAGAATCGTGAACTCTCAACTGTCTTTCCATAGCACACTGTTGTGGTTGGATGCATCTGGGCTGGAAGCTTGATCCCCAGGGTGAAGTGGTTAAGGGGATTAGGTCATGAAGGCTCAACCCTCATGAATACATTAATGCAGCCATCAAAGGAGTGGCTTGGTTACTGCCCCAGTGGGTAGGATGGCTGTGCTGCCCCAGAGAGCACCCTCTCTCTCCTGTGCCTGCCTGGTTCCCGATGGCACTGCTCTGTTCTCCTTCCCCAGTGGCCTTTCTGCTGTCTCCCAGGGGAACGCCCTGTCCTCACCAGGTGCTAGCACCAGCATTTCTCAACGTCTACACCCTTGAGTCACCAATTTCCTCTTCTCGTTTTCTCTTCCTAAGCACAAGGCAGCCTTTAATATAGCCCAGGCTTTTCATGCTCCTGCTTTAGCTTCCCAAATGCTGGGTTTATAGTAGACTCATACCACAACACAACCCTCGACAATAAACCTCTGTTATCCAGTCTGTAGCAGTCTGTTGAAGCAGCACCAAGTGGACTAAGACGCACGTTAGAATTCAGCTACTGGTGTAGTGACTAAAACTCTATCTTTTCTCTGTATCTTTTCATTCAAAGGATTCATTTAACACCTCATGTGAGAACTGCAGCTCATGCATTTAAAACTCACTTTGACTCTTATGCTCTGTTTATACGGACATGACACATTTAAGCTTTAACAAGAGGAAAACCAGTAATGAAGGCTGGCCAGCTGAACTTGCCTTTGTATCTTAAATACATTATTCCAGGTCAGCACTGAAGTCAGTGTGGGAGACCACCATGACACAACTAAACTGGGTGCCTGTTCATCGATGTTGGCCACGCCCTGTGTCAAAGCACTGGTAAGGGACACAAAATGACAGCCTGACTCCAATAATTAGAGCTGCCATCTCAGAAACAGGTGGCTCGAATGAAACATGAATACTTATGAAATTACCACCAAGGTAAGCATTCCTGAAAAAAATACTCAGAAATTATCAATCATTGAAAGGAGCCACGCGCGTCGCTCAGCCTGGGACACTGCTGGAAGGAAAACAGAGGTGGAAGTCTGAGAAGGATCAGGAGTAAAGAGAAATAGGAAGTGAAATGGCTTCCCTACCTAAAGGACACGCTACACAAACCCCTGTGAACAGAGCCTAGGAGAGCTCCTAAGAGACAGCCGGGGTATCTGCTCTGCAGGCGGAGCGTTGCCTGACCACGCGTGCCTCCAGCTGTAAGGACAGGCACAGAGCACATGTCTCACACTACAGCAGGGCTGCAGGACAGGGACCATAAGGAAACAAGTCAGAGGACATGGCCAGACATGTACCCTGATGGTAGAAAGGGGCCCGAACTAATATTCTCCGTCTTGTTTCTGCACTGTTGCTCCCTGAGAGAGGGTCTTTGGTAGCACAGGCTGGCCTCTTACTTACAACATAGCGAAGGGAAGTGATCTGGAGCTTCTAACTCCTCTGCCTCCACTTCCCAAATGGGCCCGGTTTTATGTGAGGCTAGGGATGGAAGCCATGGCTTTCTGAATGCCAGGCAAGTCCTTTACTAAGTCAACTACCCGCTCAACCGCCATTGCCTTGTTAGTGGAAGTCATTCCATTGCCTCAAGAAAAGGAGGCCATCTTAAAAACTTTAATAAGAAACAAAATGGCTAATCTCTAACTTATGAACTTCCAAGCTTGGGCCCTCGTACCTTACCGTTGCTTTCAGAGAGACTTCTGGGTGCTTTTTATTTTAAAACTGCACTAAACACCTCGTTAGATGAGATTCTACAGAGCAATCCAACGTACCAGACCCTTTATGTAGTTACTAATTGACTCTTTAAGAGTTCTTGCTACCATTTCTAGATAAGGAAATGGAGGGACAAAGGCACCAAGGTCATACAAACGAACGAACACAAAATGTAATCTGCGGTGAGCCTTTAGGTCCCAGTAAAAACCATGTCTCATAAAACATGATGGACAGTTCCTGAGGAAAGACCAAGGTTGAATTCTGACCTCCACATGCAAGTACACGCAAGTACCCAGGCAGACGAGAACACATCACAGAAAGAACAAACAAAGCAACCAACAAAACAAAATAAAAACCGAGTTCCAAGAGCCTGAGAACGGAGAGCGCCTTCCAGCAGGCACTGCAACAGGCCAGCTGCCCTACCTCTCCACCTCGGGTCGTAGCGCCTTCTCCCGCTCCAGCATGGCGATGATGAGTTTGCCCCATTCCTTTTCAATGTCATTTGGATGATAACCTTGAAGGAGTTTGATGCGTCCAAACTCTATCCAAATCTTAAGGAAACAGAACAGTTAATGTACAGCAAAGACCCGAAACCAATTCAGAAATTATGCTTGGCGTTACCAAAGAACATTTCTGGCTTACCTCTAATAGTTTATATAGTCGTTTAATTTTTGATTTCTCTATCTCCTTTGGTGGTATTTCTTTTTCTTTAAACTGTAAATACTGATTATAAAGTGCCTATAATGAAACAGAAAATAAATTACGGCCCACTCTCAAAGTCTGCTTTTGTCGTGTAGCTACAGCCAAAGCTACTTCCTGTGTCACAAGCACTCAGTAGAATTTCTTTATGGACTCAACGCTCTAGCTGCCAGGCAGCTGTGTGCTGGGTTAGGCAGGACCAGATGAGGGCTGAATTGCTGATGTGAACCATAATTCAACATTTATCACACAGGAATCTGAGCAACGAATGATGGCCAGTGCCCAGCACCCAAACATAAAAGCACAAGCTTCCAAATACCACACACTGGTTTTTAGTTTCTAGAAAACAGTTTGACGACATTGTCATAAAGGAAGGAAAAGCCTTGTTGCCTCCCATTCCATGACTCTATTCTGGAACCTGTAGCAGCTAGGCTGGGCTGACACACGGCCTCACCACACCACTGTCAATTTCAACAGGATTCTTTTGTTTTGTTTTGTTTTTCTTCACTAACAAAGGAAAGTGGATGCTTCTAGTTGATATAAGCGTTATAGACACTCCAATCATTTGTGAACCTCTTAAAATGTTATTATATTCATTTTAGAAGGCCTTTCTAAAAATTACATAAATAAAACATTCACGTGTAATAGGTGCATACTAATCAATTAAACTTAATCTATGCTACATTAAAATAGACAACACATTTCTCTAAGATTCTATGATGGCTTGTGAACTTGTAGAAGTACTTGCTAATTCCTAATGACATGTTTTCTCTCCTAAATTACCCACTAGCAAGTAACCTGTGTGAATACTCAGACTGACTCCTACAGCTTTTAAAGACCTGCAGAAGTCAGGGACCACACGAATTTGCCCAATGGTCAAAACAAAAACAAAACAAACACCCAAGCATTCAATTGCAAATAAATATATTTGTACATGAAATACCAAAACTGTATTGAACCAAAACCAAAATCTTGTAGGCTGCTGTCAGTCATTAGTCACAAATGTCACTATGTGCAAAGCACTGTGGCACCATGCTGCAGTAGAAGGACCCAGGTTTTCATGCCCTAAAATAATACATATCCACGTAGAGAAGCACCTTACAATGGTGACACCCTATAAAAAGGTCTTCTTTTTTTTTAAAACTCAACACATACTAACATACTAAGTAACTTTGAGCATAGGACAATCACATTGTGACAATGAGCAGAAGAGCAATGCCACAGATGTTCTGAACAGACGTGTGAGAACAGCAAGGAACTTTCGTGGGGCCTAGCCTATGTTATTACAGTTTTTGTGGCTCCAGTCTGAGAGTTAAAACAAAGCGTATTAACTCAAAGAATTAAGGCTACTCTGTAGTTAGTTAAAAATAAACTGCTATTTCAAACACAAATGTATAAAATGAGGCAGCCTATTCTTTGATAAGCCGTGTATTCACAATTCCTTTATATTGCTGGGATAGCTCCATCCCAATAACCTTACCTAAGATTACAGTATTAGCAAAGGTTTGCTAAACCCTGGCCACAAACACCAGGCTATGAGCATCGATTCCAAGTTCAACTGCACTACGGCTGATCTGTATTTTGAAATTCGTAAAGAGCAGGGTGTGCCTTGTACTCTACAAAAGGAGCCCTTGGGGCAGTTCTAACCAGACTCAAGCACAGGCATGCTCCTGGTGTGTGTGTGAGCTCCCCAGGCATGCTCCTGGTGTGTGAGCTCCCCAGGCATGCTCCTGGTGTGTGTGTGAGCTCCCCAGGCATGCTCCTGGTGTGTGAGTTCCCCAGGCATGCCCCTGGTGTGTGTGTGAGCTCCCCAGGCATGCTCCTGGTGTGTGTGTGAGCTCCCCAGGCATGCTCCTGGTGTGTGTGTGAGCTCCCCAGGCATGCTCCTGGTGTGTGTGAGCTCCCCAGGCATGCTCCTGGTGTGTGTGTGAGCTCCCCAGGCATGCTCCTGGTGTGTGTGTGAGCTCCCCAGTCACGCTCCTGGTGTGTGAGCTACCCAGGCATGCTCCAGGTGGGTGTGAGCTCCCCAGGCATGCTCTGGGTGTGTGTGCGAGCTCCCCAGGCATGCTTCGGGTGTGTGAGCTACCCAGGGATGTTTCTGTTCCAGCATCTGGTGGCCCTCCTAGCACATTCCCACTCATCATGCAAGATTTTGGCAATGTTAGTTTCAGAAGCTCTCAAATTATACCTTTAATTCTCAAACAGAGTTTGAGAAACGCAGCATCTTAAAGATGCTGCTGCTATAACTGTTTTAATTATTAATATGTACCCTTACTTTCTCCTTATATAAGACAATAGATAATAAAAAACCTTGCCTACTAAAATGCATGGATTGCCAATGGCAATTCATCTTGAACGCTAAGATTATGGGATGGACCTAGCATGAGTTTAAAGCTTTTGATGGGATCAACCCTCCTGAACTTCTACAGTACACCAACCTTTAGTTCCACAGGATTGTTAGGAAATGTTCTCTCAGACATTGTGAGCACGTGGTGTCTAATCCACTGAATGAGGTAGTTCACCATATTCTGGTATTCAATCCACTTGACTTCAACATCCTAGGAAATAAAATATCAGGACAATTTCGTGTTTATGGGTAACAGCACTCATCTGGAACACAATCTGTTCAAATGTCTTGAGGCTTCATGGAGAGAATCAGGTAAATGTGTTCTTAATTTCCACTCAGCTACAATTCTTTCCATACAAGCAAAATTAAAAACGTGCTATAACATTTGGCCACTAACCCTTGCCCAATGAGTGTCAATTCTGGTAAAAAAAAAAAAAAAAAAGTGGCCCTCTGCCCTCTGGGGAACTGCATCAAAGAGGCTTCTGAGGCTTCAAAACATGCTGTGATCTTGGGGGAGGGGGGTGTCCAGAGCTCCACTTAAGGGAGTAGCAGCTTGCATACACCAGGTCAGTCATTCTGCTGACCACTAAGTTTCCTAATATCTGACACTCAACCAAATGGCAGGAGATGAAGGGACCAGACAGGGAAAGGTTGGACGTGATGGGATTTTCACATACTCATTAAACAAACTCTTATAAAATGAAGGAATCGGGAGGTTGACAACTGCTATGTAATTAAGCTTCTGAAGAATGTGTATTAAGTGACAGGAGTACACTCGCTGTTACAATAACAAGCAACGCTTTTAAGGTGTAATATCTGTAGTCTGGGGTTACTGTCTAACTAGGGAGATGAGAGAATTACTATAGGAATGGTTAAGCAACATGGGGGTCAGCATCTAAGCGTTCAAATAACTGAAACAGTTCACACATACAAAAAATGGAGGGAAGGATACGCATGTGCCTTGCAATGGTCACCAAAGGCTTCTGAGCAGTACTGCAATGAACAATGAGCAACAAAGTGGCCAGAGGAAGGTGTAGAGAATGGATAAAAGACATGAGTCCCAAAGAATGCAGGGCACCAACACAGAAATGCTCTACCTATAAGTACTTGGTTAATACTACAAAACCCTCGATGGAACTGTCAATAATGATAATTAAAATGCAGCTTTGACTACTGAAACAGCTGAATGAATTTAACCAGTTAACCCTGAAAACTGTAATAATAAATACAGTGGGGTATACAAAAATTGATTTGGCATGCGCAGAGTTAATGCAGAGATGGAAAAGCACATTCTATCAAGCAAGGCCAGTTCTACCCAAAGAGAGATGAAAGTAGGAGAACTGTGGCAAGAATGCAGAGGAAGGAGCCACTGGAACTATTCTGCAGCAACAGCTCCGAGCAGAGAAGTGGGGAACACTGCTGGGAGATCCAAAAGGTTAAGAGCTTTCCGTGAATGGCCAGGGGAAGGGAACAACAAAAACAGAATGAGAAGGAAGAGCCCGGGGAGTGAAGCAAGCAATTGGAAAAGCAAGGCTTCCATGTCCTGCATATGTATCTACCTCTCACCTATCTGTGAGAAGGGAGGGAGCAGCCGGGGGAGGGGGGGCGCAAAGGGGCATCTCTAGACATGGCATTTGTTTAGCATGGCCAAGTCAAAGTACACAGCTGGGTTAAATTCCACAAGCCTTTGAGAAACGGCAATCCTAGACAGGTCACAATAGCAAACTGTGTGTCAGCAATCTAGCTCTGGTCACCTGCTCAAACACAGAGACCTGCACTGAGGCCTCAAGTCAGAAAGCAACTATCTAGTCAACTTATTTCACAGGGTCTCCTGAATCAACTTTAAATTGCATTCCACAGTGAGGCAGCCTATCTACACAGGATAGGGGAGCCAGCAGTTGTAAAAGGGCAGCAAGTTAAAAAGGGAAATATTTACATTCCAGTGACTCATTACTTTCATTCACAGATGTGCTGTGATCCTCAAGTAGTTTCCTTTATTTGTGACAAAAAAACAACTTTTTTCAGTTACACTTTACAATGGTAGAACAATGCTGTAAGATGTACGTAAAATCGGGAAAAAAAGCATATTAGTTCAAATATTGAAATAGCACTTAAAATCTGCTTTTTAAATCCTGCACTAATTGGCAAACAATTAAATTACGGATCATCAAGGGGTGAACCAACAGCTTTAAGGGCAGGAAACAAATACTCACGTTTGCACCAATGCCTTCACCACCTTCGGGGACTTTGGGAAACGCATCATAGAGGGAGGACACATAGGTTATTACTGACTTTTCATCAGGTGAAGAGACATCAACATCTACAAGCAGCAACAGACATGGATTACTTCACGATGCTCACAGATGACTTCTGGTGAGATGTGCATGCCAGCACAGGGGAGAGTCAAGAAAACAACTCACCTTCGGGGTCCAGAAGTCTTATAACACCGATTTTTTCAGCTACATAAAAAGCGTGCTCTAAATTTGCAAGGTTGCTTTGAACAGCAACAGTATTCATGTCTATCAGGTCCGGCCTAGGAAAAAGTGCACTGTGTTAAGTTTCTTACATGTCAATGCAACATGACACGTGCATGATTTTGCCACCTAAATAACAGCACCTGCAAATACTAGTGCCACACCCATATACAAGTCTGAGGCTTCCTTCAGACACTTGCCTTTGCTAACTTGTCTCAGAGGCGTGTATGGGCCAAAAGAAACACACACACACACACACACACACACACACACTCACACACGCTCTCACACACACTCACACACACTCTCACACTCACACACACTCACACTCTCACACACACTCACACACACACTCTCACACACACTCACACACACTCACACACACACTCACACACACTCACAAAATGTAAGCGTATGTCACTTCCTAGAGTCCATGATTGGATATTATGACTAGATCTATCCTCCTCAACTGACTTAAGCTCCTCTCTCCAGTTTTCATCCTTCTAAACCAGCCAGCATCCTCTTACATTCTCCCCGAATGCCAAAGTTTTCTGCTTAGTTTAATGCCATGCCCATGGCACCCTCTGCTCAGGGTGTCCTACTTACTGTTGTTGTTTAAAATCCTTTGCACTTCCAAGCAGAGTTGGCCCCACCTCCACCATAGGACACTTGCTAACCACTCCCCTCAATCCATCAAGCCTGGTCCTTACCTCCTTGTACTCCTAGGCTGTACTCAGAGTAGCAGAGTAGCAACAAGGGTAATTTTATAGTTCTTTGCCCTAGTAATCCCTCTCTCTCTCTCTCTCTTTCTCTCTCTCTCTCTCTGTGCGTGCGTGCGTGCGTGCGTGCGTGCGTGCGTGCGTGTGTGTGTGTGTGTGTGTGTGTGTGTGCACGTGTGTGTGTGAATATCTTGTCTCTCTCAGTGGTTAACTGCAAGACAGCAAGGACCAAGTCCTAATAAACTTCTACAGTTTATCCTCCTACTGAAATATATATCCACTGATAAATATCTACTGGTATGTTAGTGGACAGATTGGTTAGTTAGTAATTTGACTTGTAAAATTTCATTCACTTGGGTACTTATAACCTCTTTCATAATCAGTCTTTCTCTCCCTCTCTCTCACACCCACACACACACAGACAGATGGACATGCTTGCATTTATGCACACACATATACAAAGACATACATGCACACATACAGACAGACAGACAGACAGACAGACAGACACACACACACACACACACACACACACACACACACACACACAGAGCTTTATCCATTTTAATTTGTAAGACATGCTATCCTACACTAGAGGGATACTCTGAAGCTAGCTCTATCTAGAAAAAGACTTTTTACCTGGGACATGATGGCCAGACCTCACTCAGTCTGAGCCCTGACTCTGAACTCAAGAAAAAAGCTTTACGATAATACAGACAAATGTGGAAACAACAAAGTCTTCCAAGGAGAAGCACAACACTTTCCCTCTCCACAGCACCCACCCCTGCACTCCCCGCAGCACCCACCCCTGCACTCCCTGCAGTACCCACCCCTGCACTCCCTGTAGCACCCACCCCTGCAGCACCCACCCCTGCACTCCCTGCAGCACCCACCCTGCACTCCCTGCAGCACCCACCCCTGCACTCTCCACAGCACCCACCCCTGCACTCTCTGCAGCACCCACCCCTGCACTCCCTGCAGCACCCACACCCTCAGATGACATTCCCTATCACTTTTCAGAGGAAGCCTCTCTATAATCCCGCAGGCTCTCTGGTTTGCTCACAATACCCCTCAGGGAAACACAGGAACAGTGTGCCTTAGGTGTGCTTCAGGAGCTGTGGGAAGGCAGGAAGTTACCTGCAACATTGTTTAGCACTCGCTTGCACAGGAAACTCGGGTTCACCATTGATCTTGAGAGAAAGGTAAACACAATTGTGTATCTCTTTCTTACTTGCTTTTTTAGCCTAAAGAAAAGGTAGGATTCCACCCCTACCCTCCCCTGCTACTATTTGGGCTTAGAGGGAGTGTTCATGAACTGCAAAGGTGGCTCCATTTCCTATTTGTTCACATTCCAGAAAATCATTACAATCTCTTCCCTGGCCTCCACATCCACCAGTGTGACTGCCACTGACAGCAGGAGAGGTAAGGGGCAGCCTCTACAAATAATACTTTTTTTTTTAAATGAACATACCCATGACATCTATTGATGTCAAGAATACTAAACAGTATGTACAAAAGTCTAGACCAGGTACCTAAAGTTCTTCCAATAGAAGCATTGTTTTGCCTCCACAAAATTCAAATTTCCTGGAGAAATTAAAAGCAGACTTTGAGTCTGCCAATCTCTGAACAAGAAACAGCATGCTGTTATGAGAACCCTGCCATTAGCAAAGAGTGTAAACACTGAGTAATCCTGAAGAGAGTGAATACAGTCATTGAAGTTTTTTGACCAAGAGAATAAAACACAAAACTTCCTTTAAAATGATGTCATTTCAGAGCAGAAACAGCTGCACAGTACAGTGAGCTTGAATAAGCCCCTCTTCTATCTTGAACTTAACACTTTCTCAGAGCATTAACTACAGTGATTGCCCCCCCCCAAAAAAAACTTTAGAGTAGATAAAGCAAATTGGGTAAGCAAAAGTAGGAAAGGGGGAAATCCAAAAGCAACTGAAAGACTCCCTAGCTAGTCTTCCTGCTGCCCTCCCTCCTCCGCCTGGAGCCTGAGCTGTGCCCTATCTACCTCCTCCTCTCTTGGTAGTATCATTGGGCAACAGAGTCTTTAAATATCTCACCTGTTTTGGGGATAGGGAGATGGCTCAGTGGGAAAGAACACTTGTTTGCAAGCCTCCATGTTTGTATTCAAATCCCCAACATCCAAATAAAAAACTGGGCTTGGCTTTGTGTGTCATTGGGTGGCAGAGAGTCGGATGCCAGGATTGGCCCAGCTGGTGAGCTTCAGTTCAGGAGAGACCCTGTTCCAAGGCACTAATGAAGCAGACTCCAATACAAGACACTCAAGATCCTGCTCTGGCTTCTAAATGTGGCTCAAGGGCACATATCTGTACCCCACACACATCATGCATACACGTTAATGCATGCCATACCCACAAAGAAATTCAGAGGCTTTCCACTTACTGAGATTTTTATTTCCATTGTAAAACTAACATCTTATTTTGCGTGTGTGTGTAATGGTAGCAGGAATTTCATTTTCAATATGGTTGAAAAGGACAACAGACCACACTGCAGGCATATGAAGGCTATGTGCTCCTTCTCACATTCCACTCTAAGGGGCTGAGCACTAACTATTATAATTTCCCTATTATTTTTCTAATCATATAAAGCAATCCTGGCAAATATATATGCTAGGTTTTTTTTTTTTTTTTTTACATTTTATGGACAAGTTCTCAATTGTCTTATTGCCTTGTGATAATTTAATTTTTCCAAATGACTCAATCATCATAGATTTAATTTTTAAACACCATACCCCATCTTTTCTTCAGGAATGATTGCAAGTGAAGCAAAGACACAAGAAAATCACAAAATTTCAAATTGAAAATGAGATCAAAAGGACATAAAGTCAATTTGGAAGTATGATCAGAAAGTGCCAGATGTTGAGGTAGGTATACAACTTAAATTCCAGCACCCAGGAGGCAACGGTGGGCAGGTCTCTTGTACAAAGACAGCCAGGTCTACGTACAGAGTTCTAGGCCAGCCAGGGATACAGTGAGACACTATCTCAAAAACAAGGGCAAACTACTCCTGTATATGTTTAACAGCTTTAATAGCTCTAAACAAAAAAAAAATGTATTTACAAGAGAGTGCTCATTAGTTTTTTTTGTTTTGTTTCTTGACACAAGCTAGCGTCATCAGGGAACAGGCAATGTTAATTAAGAGACTGCCCATAAGTGGCTGGGGGCATTTTCTTGATCAAGGATTAATATGGGATGGCCCAGCCTCCTATGGGTAACGCCATCCCTGTCAGGTGGTCCTGGGTGGTAAGAAGTTAAGCTTAGCTGGCCACAGCAAGCCAGTAAGCAGCATCCTTCCATGGCCCCTACTTGAGTTCTTTCCCTGATTTCTCTCAACGCTGAACTGTAAACTATAAGATACAATAAACCCTTTCTTCGCCAGGCTGCTTTGACTATGGTATTAGTCACAGTAACAGAAATAAAAGAAGGATAAATGGCTATTGATAGAAGTTAAATGTTTGAATAAAATTAATATTTAAGAGTCTGTATAGTACCTATTTTTAAAAAGCATTCACTTTAGAAAAGAATATTTACAATCACACACATGCATAAGTACACATATACACACGTGAGATGTATGTACATGTTGGAACAAATATGGATAGATACATAATTTCAAAATAGCTCTATAGAAACAGTCAAAGCTATTTGAACACTAAAATTCCACAAGAGATTTTACATGGGGCAGGGGATAACCCCAATATTACTTTTCCAGACTCTACACACTTTGTGAGTACATTAACTCATATGAGAACTAGGTAGGATGCTGTGGAGAAATACCCAGACCTTTCTACTTACAAAGCAATTTCTTCTGAAGCTCAGAATGTTCTAAAGGAGGCTCCTTAAGACTCAGGAAGCAAACAACACAGAAGTCTCAGGAAGTCCTGAAACTGACTAAACTCTCTACTCTCCTCCCTCTCCAAGGCTTCACAAACAGTGAGGTGCCTGGAAGGGATGCAGATCAGCCAACCTGCCTAAGGCTCTCTCCAGCCTGCTGACCTGTTGAGCTGTTTGTGTGCCCTGCAGACGGCAGTTTGTGAGCTGCAGACTGCCAACTTTCATGAAACTGTCACCATGCATGCTGAGCTGGGCCATTGTGTGAAACAGCTGATTTCGAGTCATTCCTGACTCTACAGATAATCCCTCACCCACACTCTTGTTGGTAGTGTGTGCGTGTGTGATCTCTATGTTAGCACTGTATATCTCTAATAAGCTGCATTTTCCTTTGAAGCTACAATATTTCTTAAAACTTGCATCTTATTTTATTCCTTTAAAATAAAATCACTTTATTCTCATTAACTCAGAAATAAAAACATCAGACAGCTATTTTAAGGAAGCCCCTCAGACATTTTCTTATGGGCACAGACCCCACAGTAGAAATGAAAACACACAGCACACACTAACATCGCCTTCTCCCTTCGGTACAACACCAGACACTGCTCTGAACTCTCTTCCAGGGTTTACTTTTACTGTTTAAATCAGAAGCGAAGATAAAGGCTATTGGAGAGGGATGTAGATTGTTCTAACCCTCAAGTACATAGTAAAGTCACTAGGTCTGTGGTACAGGACTGATTTTTAAAAATTAGAATTAAAGAAAAGCAACAGTTAAAACACGGCGATTTGAAATGCGTTGATCATCTGAAAAGACATTAGGGAACAATTTCCTATGTCAACTTAAAGTGGCTACTAGCTGCTGGGGGGCCCCTTTACTGGGTCACACGAAGTCACAATGACGTTTAATCGTCCATTTGACACCACCTGGAGTCACCTGGGTAGATTCTCAATGCAGGTCATTGAAGATCAGGGTGGCCTGAGGGCATGGGGGAGCATATCGTCTTGAAAGCCTTAACTAATGGGGAAGGGCCCAGCTTAAGAGTGTTCTGAAACTCAGTGCGGTTACAGCTAAAGTTAATGGGGCTGCTATACTGGCAAATCAGGGAGGCGGCGGGAGGTGGGGCCTCTAGGCTGTCCTGAGAAAGCAAGCGCTCAGACAGGCTCTGGGGAAGCCTGTGCTGCACTGGGCAGCAGGAGGGACAGCCTGGGCAAACCCTCCTGGAGGCCCCACCTGCTGGGATACAAATTCCCTTAAAGGAAGAAACCCTAAAGGGCTTCTCTGCTCCTCGAAGGGGTCAGGGCACAAGCTGATATCGTGATGGCCTAGGGACCAGGCTACATGCAGGCTGGCGTCAGTATTCAGCAATATCTGCAGTATAGTCCACCTGGTACTGATTTTGAAGGCACAAAGGGCAGCAGCCCGAGGATGGCTGTGGAGAGTGTGATATGAAGCTGGGAAGGCAAAGCTTCGGTTGGAAAGGAGACCCCTGGACACGGCAGGGCTGTGTGGTTCTGCCAAGGACAGCTACAGGTGTTCTGGAACAGAGCCTGCCTAAGCTTAAGTGGGCAGCTGTAAATGCTGCACGTGGGCAGGGGCAGAGAGGGGTAGAGCCGCCCAAGCCCTTTGAGGCTCAGGTGATTCGTTGTCAGCCCCAGAAGCCAACCATGAAGCTGCATGCAGGTTTGGCACCAGCACTTGCAGAATTGCCTTTTGTGTTGCCCTGTCTGTTCCCATTGGCCTGCTTTCACTTTTGGAATACGGACGTTTCCTCTGTGCCATCACGTTTTGGAAGCATTATCTTGTTTTTCCGTAATGGGAGCTCACAGTTATGAGACTTTGGACTTTCAAAGGTGGACTTTTAAAGGTGGACTATAGCTTATAAAAACAAACAAACATGAGGCTTTAGGGCTTGAGGGTGGAAGGCTCGAGCTTAAGGCGATGTTTTGTGTGCCGAGTTGACAAAGGGTGGGGTTATAATGGTTACCCTCATTTGTCACCTTGATATAACTGAGTCCCCTGGGAAGAGTGTCTCAGTGCAGGGCTGGCCTATGGGTGTGTCTCTGGGGGCTGTCTTTATTGCCTGCACCGGTGTGGAAAGACTCATTTTAAAGAACCATGGTACCATTCCCCGAGTCTGGGTCCTGGAGTGTACAGGGGTAAGGAGAGCACGCTGAGCAGCACGCATGTCTACATGCATGCATTCTCTCTGCACTCTACCACACGTGTCATGTGACGGGCTACCTCAGGGGCCTGCCACCGTGGCTTCCCTGAAATGCTGGACTATGAAAATCAACCCTTTCTCCACCAACGCTTTTGTTAGGGTGTTTTATCACCGCAGTAGAAACAAGGGGTCACAGAAGATGCAGTGTTCTATATACGGAAGGTGGTGGCTACACAACAATGTACTTAATGACACCTACCCCTTGCTTTAAAGTTGGTAAGATGGGGCATTTTATGAGTCTCTTCTCTCAGGTTAGTCTTAGTTACTGAAAGACAAGTTTTGATATAATCAAGAGAGAAGGCCATGTTAAGGTAAAACAGTAACTACAACAAAACACACAGAGCTTTGATGCACGTGTCCTGTGATCTCTCCCTGACTTGTTCTCTCTTCCTTGGGATACAAATGATACACAACTCTAGTTACTACAACTGGAAATCAGGGGTTACACAAGCTTGAACAAAATGATCTAGAATTCCAGTTATATCTATGGAGCATGGGGAAATATGAGGGGTTCCCATCTGCCAACCAGGACAAACCTCAAGAACCCCTGAGGGTTTCCCAAGGTCTCAAGATGAGTTGGGAGAAAGCAGCTGTAAAACCAAGCATGAAGAATAACGCACACAGGCTAAGATGCACCTATTGTCACAGGACAATGCCATGAAAACGCAACCGGAGAAGAGGTAACTGAATCCTTTTGTTATACACAGACATAATTCTTCCCAGCAAACAAAGCACAAGTCTACTCCTTCACGCACATGGTATTTAACACGATCTGTCACATTCCAGGCAATACGATGCTAAGAACAGCCAGGGGCTACATGGAGAGCTGGAGTACATCAGGAGATAGATCCTCGCCTTGCGGCAAGAGAACACTCATCTGTAACTCTGGCTGAGGAAACCTGAGTACAGGCAAAGCCCAGGCAGGGCAGGAGCAGCAGCTGGGAGCATGGTGAGAAGAGAGGCTGGCACCAGCAAGGAACCAACGTGAGGCGGGTTCACAGGAGCTCCTTACAGGATTGCAAACTCTTTTCCTTAGGAACTACAGAACGCCATCTGAGTGCACTGACTAGGATTTTAAGAGATTAAACGGTCATGTCTGAGATCAGACAAGGGAATTTAAAGTGATTCAGATATCCTCACAGAATTCAGGTTGGAGACCATGGCGCCTTGCTGAGGAACGGCAACAATGGTGAGAGGAAGAGGGACCAGATCATACTCGCAGCACTGTGTTCTGTAATGAAGGTTATAGTAACCAAAGCTGTAAATACGACTGAGGCAAAAGAGGGGCGGGGGAGGGCTGGACCCACAACAGTGAAACACTCCAATCCAGCAGCTAAGAGAGAACAAACCACCACCCAAGAGGCCAAACACTGACAAGTAAGACCAGGCCTGCAACTGTACAGGTTTAGCCACATGGAAGTCACCCAGGGCCCGGCAAATATGTGAGTGGATTATGGAGCCCGAGCCAGAATAAGCATGGTGGAGAAATAAGTATCATTTGGTGGGGGAGGGAAAATGAAGGTAGGCAGCTCTTCCGCACAAATCACAGGGCTGTCAAAGAACATTTCCATAGATTCTTTAATTAGCAGAAACTGCCAAGATGCTTAAAATCCAATGATAAAAATCTACGGGAGGGAACAGCAGGACACCCAGGAGAACGGGGCCGAGAAGAAAAGGAGGAGAGGAGCCACAGTACAGCAGCAGGGGCTCTGGGCAGGTGGGAAGGGCGGCTGTGCTTCCTACGATGGGCGTTTCTGGGAGAGGGAAGAAACTCTTCGCTGGCGTCTGTTTTCCCTGAGAACAGACACTAGCTCATCTGTGAAGGGTAAAGAGGTGAGGGGATGAAGGAAAAAGTACCTACAAGGGCCAGGGAGACCAAGAGTCAGACATGGAAGCCTGCTCGCACTCAGGCTCCGCCCTGACGTGTAACATTCCGTGGTGAGCATCTCAGTTTAGGGACAAGCACAGACAAGGCAGCAGCCTGGGCTCATGCAGGAGCAGGCTTTGCTAAGAAGAACGACACTTAGCAGTTTGCAAAGAACTACGGATAGGTTCAGTCTACAGAGTTTTGCTATAAAGACAAAGAAAACCCTACTGCAATTACTCGGGTCCTGTCTTAACGCAAACTCTGCTGGAGAACACAGCCCCCACACAAAGACACTTACTGCAGCACGTTACATACACTACCTATTCAACAGATCACACCGTAAGGACATACATTCCCTATGCCTCACTGCTCCTGAGACAGCACCACAGTTAGCATAACAAATTCCTGAAGATGACTGTCTGGATCAAATCGTGTTCAGACTTCACATTCTCTAACTGCTCTTATTGGTGGAACAAGCATCTCACCTCCTCCCCTGAAGGTCTGCAAAGCTGTCTCCTCCCCTGTCCCCCAGCAAATAAATATGGGCTTGCAGAAGAACCACACAGCGTTATGTAACAAGGGTGTAGACATCCTTTTATGCTCATATTTGGGCACACATATTATTGAGAGAATCAAAGCCAAGAACTGCTAGGTAGCAACAGGATATGAAGATAGTTTTCTTGTTCCCAAAACTAGGTGCTTATGTCATATATTCCCCCTTCCCCCTACACTTTGTTAACAAGGGAGAAAGAAAAGATCAGAGCACTGTAATTTATTGCGAGCTTTGTTGGTACTTGGAGATTAAAATCTAACAATTGTAATAGTTAAAAGGCAATTAAAGAAGTATGACTTTCAACTTACAATCAACAACGCACTTCCACACCGTCCCTTAACCCCGAATAAGTTCAGAGAAAGTCTCTGGCTTCAACCAGGAGGGGCCTCCTCCTAGTATCTGCATGTAGAGTGAACTGCTAAGACCTTAATCTGTAAGAGACTGAAAAACCCCAAAACCTCCCTCCAAATCAGGGAGGTCAGAATCAACTTATTGTCCCTGTGCCAAAATTGACAACTTCAATTACTTCACATCACACAACAAGAGGAGAATATGAAGCTATAAACAAGTCAGAATCAAGCGGGAGCAAACGGACGGACGGACCCAGGGAAGAATAGATGTGCCCTCCCTGGCTCCTCTGGTGTGGGGCGGTGCTGAAGGGAGCACCATGGAGAAAGGAGTTCAGAGGCAGGGTGAGGTTGGAATCCGCATCCATCTGTGGTGCTCCAGTCAGTGCTCTATTGTTAGAGGCTCAAAGGCAGCTCACAAGGAGAAGCTTGTCACAGGCTGCCTAAATGTCAGTCATGCATCCTTGTGTTGTAACATGACAACCTCTACTGCTGGCATGCTAACATTCGCATTCATGTGCATCCGTGTATGCGCGTGCACGTGTGTACACGCACGTACGTGCATGTGTGTGTATGTGTGTGTGTACACGTGTACATGCACACACACACATACACATGTGAAGACTAAGAGGATATTGGGAGTCTTCCTCTGTCCAATTCTACCCTTTTGCTAGGACAGGGACTCTCAGCTGGAAGCTCATCGTTTCAGCTAGTCTGGTTCCAGGATTCTCCCAGGATCCACCTGTCTCCATCACCTAGTGCTGGGGTTACTGGCACATGCAGCCATGCCTCGCTTTTATGTGGGTGCTTGCAATTTGAACTCAGGTCATCCTGCTTTCAAAGCAAACCTTTACCCACCAAGCCACCTTCCCCAGTCACAGCCTTCTAATTCTTTAAGTGATCATGTCACTCTGAAATCAGCCTACCTAACTCTCACTTTCCTTCTCTCATCTCACAATATACCTGTGTTTTGCAGAGTACCTTACACGTCAGCTCTGGTGTGTCCTTAAGAAATTAATGTAAATAATTTAGTGAGTAAAGGGTGAACAGGAGGAAAAGGTAATTAGACCTAGCAGAATGCAATTTTAAAAAAGCAGGAAATGTCTCTCTCTCTGAAACCTTGCGGAAGGAAAATGATGCAGACCTCGGACCTTAATTCTACACAGATCCATACATCTGCCCAGAACACGAAG
Organism: Cricetiscus sungorus; assembly: GCA_030556225.1. NCBI lineage: Eukaryota > Metazoa > Chordata > Mammalia > Rodentia > Cricetidae > Cricetiscus > Cricetiscus sungorus. The sequence goes on from JANBXA010000641.1 coordinate 9,508,310, forward strand.
TTAAAACATTTTCAATAAACTGTCCATTAATTATGCATTTTAAACAATGTTCCACTCACAAAACAGAATGCTATGCAGCACCTTAGAGGAAATCAGACAGAAGCAGAGGGGCACTGTGTCTGGGAAGTAGACTGCCAAGGCTTATGAGGCTTCCGTGGGGGCAGCGGCACAAGCCACCTCCTGTTAAGGCAATGAGAAGCCTCAGTGCTCTGCTTCAAGAATGGCGGCAGGAGAACAAAGCTTACTTCACATCCTTAAGGATCTACTTTCTGTGCTAACCCAAGGCCACTGCCGTGAATTAGTCAAGCAAGAGGGCCAGGAACACAGAAACAAAGTGAGACAGGATGGCATTTCCTTTGATTCTTACTGGCCAAACTGTGCCCCCCAAATTATGTGTAAAAATAGATGCAATAAAAATGGCAACCGGATTTATGCCATGAAGCCATATTCCTTATTTGGACACAAATGAATTCCCTTCCATGCAGTACACCCTGGCTTTTCAGGCGCTTTAAATGTGCTGATAGTTAGCAGTGACCAATTTCCTCTCTGAGTGAACCATTTGGAGTTCATTTTGTAAACAATTTGGTTGGTTTCACAAAATGAAATACTTATTTTGTTGTTGTTTTGTTTTAGCATTAGTAACCACCAGTGACTACAGCCACAGGAACCAGAGCCTATAATACCCAGGCATGTTCACGTGTGTAGACACACCCTCCTGCATCAGGGCTCTGCAGCCCCAGGACAGAGGGAAAAGAACTACCCAGTCAACAAGAACCCACCTTCCCCTGAGAACAGTTCAAAGCCTGAAGGGCCTCCTCCCAGCATTAAACCAATCCAATCCTGTTTAGCTTCAAGGAGTGACAGAATCCAAGGCAGAGAGTGACTCACCAGCCTGCAGGTTGTATGATTAAACATGACACCTCTAACCACAGAGCTCTGGGGAAACTCACCCAATTAAAACATTGTTAAACTTTTAATATGATGAAGCGCAGCGGTCCTAATAAATTTTGATTGAAAATGCAAATCATGAGCAAAATAATTAATACTAAATTATGTCCTCCTTAACTAGAAAGTAGTTTAAAGGGCATGCTCTTGTAAACGACTGCCTAAATTTCCCAGTTTTAATTGGCTGATATATTTAAAACATGCCCATGGAAAGAATGCAGAGACTCAACAAGAGGCTGAAACAAATGAATGGATAAATTAAAAACAGGAGCAGGGCAGGCAGAAACTAGAAAGCAGCCCTTAGCTCTCCCGGAAATGCACCCCCAGCTTTCTGGTCCTGATAATCCTGAATTTTTCCACATTGCCCTGCAGCGTCTCAGGACCACGCTGCATTTCCCCGTGCTCTCCCTGGTGTACAAGTCACACCCACTCCACGCACAGGCAGCTGCGTTTTCATACTATGAGGTCCGTGCTGCTATGTGGACCCTGGCTTTCAGGAATTCTAGGGGGAAATGTCCACTTGGAGAGGCTGACTGAAGGGACTGTAGGGAGCTCAGGGGCAGAACTTCAAAGGCAGAGCTTTACCTCCCTTGGACAGAGACGAGCCCGCTCACCTATGGCAGGAGCAAAGCTGGAACCTGCCTGGAAATCTACCTCTAGGGATCACACAGCAATGTCCCCAGGCTGCTCTGCTGCCCAAACCCTGATTCACCCTGTTAGGGAACACTCCTGGGGTGCCCTGGCTGGTGGCATTTCACTAACTCTGCCTCAGCTCCTCCTGCTAGCAAGCGCCCTCATCAAATGCTCCCGTGACACGCTTTCCGTCTACACCCATCAAACCCAGTCCTCCCTGATACTCTTTTGAGTGACAGAGTTCTGAGCTCATTAAGGGGGAAGGCACACTTCACATCTCTCAAGATTTTACTACAGACCAAAGAGCGTTCAAGTTACTTGGACGGAACAAGGAAAACAAAGAGGCGTGTACGTGCACTTTTATCATTTCAACTCTTTCCACTGAACACTGAACGCAACAAGCAGAAGTGCCCGGAAGGAACCGGAACAGCAACAAAATCCCCTAACAAGATCTAACTGGGGGAAATTAACTTACCTGTAATCTAATTAAACAAAGCCCAAGAACTGTTCTTTATGAGGTCCCTACTTTCCCATTGTTATTACCTAGACCACAATCCAGGCTCTTTATCTCTTCCAGATAATATGACATATTAACACTATAGATTTGTGATTTTGCTCTTAAGCTAAATATTTTAGTATGCTTTAATTTTTAATCTAATTGTTCTTAACATATTACATGATTTTAACTGTTAGCTAATCCTAAATTAAGCAACTAACGTTACCCCTCAATAATTTATGAGAAGAAACAAAGGCCTGAGTTGGCACATGACTCCATTGTTCAGGTCAGCACCTCCACCTTTAAAATCATTAGCACATAGAGGCTATGTCATTAGTGACAAAAGCCAGAACACTCACATTCATTGTTTCTTAAAAGGCATATGATGTGGAGCATATTAATTAGCATTTGAATATTTTTATTATTGATAAAAATGAAGGCACAGTCTATTTCATGAGACTTTCCTTGTTTGTTTTTTTTTCTTTTTTTGTTTTTGTTTTTGTTTTGCAGCATGCCCCAGCTTGATAATTTTTTAAACTAACATTTATTTTTTATTATAATACAAATTTCTGCTGGAGCAGAAACATCTACTTACATGGTTAACAGTCTCTGTTTCATGAACGCTTACCTTCTAAAACTATGTCCTTTTTACCTCTGTGGAATTTTACAAAGGCAATGTTACCTTTAAAATATCTCTTCATTTAATTTCAAATAACAGTTTTTTGGTTGATAAAAATCAGAAAACTGAGCTATGTAAAAATTTTAGGAATTTGAATTGTTAATAACATACTGCTTACTTGGGTTAGCAAATCTGTTTATTTTCAAATATTCTAGGCACAATACTAATAAAAATTATGGTAGGTTGTCCAAAACAATTTACTTGACCAATGACTTTCCACAAAATAGTTTATAATAATCCAAGACCCTGAACATGTATGTGGGAACAAGAAAACCAAAGTAAGATTGAAAACACCGTAAGCAAACCTACTGCTTTGTGTACTACTTTCAAAGCTTAGAAATCATTCACTTTAGAAATCATTCACGATTCTGCTTTTATGGAAGATCAATATTTCTAAATCCTTAGATATTATATATGAAAATCTTACTAAATCACCATATGAAACAATACTGCTTACCTTGGAAAATCAGTATATATTTTTGTTTTTAACCCACAGTCTTTCTGGGTTGTGAGAACACAATCTACATTACACACAGCCTTCTAGTCACTGCAGCCATCTACCCCAGCCCCTGCAGCCATCACTCTGAAGGTCCTCTAGTAGGTATCCATCTGCTCAGAAAACAGCTCCTTGTGCTAGCTCAGCTAAGTTTTACTACTGAAGCAAGATGAAATCCGACAAATAATAAAGCTTCTTTATCTAAATAATACAAGAGATGAAACCATACTAAAAAGAGATTTTCACGAAAAAATTAAATACATTAAGATTGTATGGGAACAGATAAGTAAAACCAAGTATAAAATTAAACACTACTCCTAAGTTATCATGACTTAATATCTAAAAACCTGCTTATATTAATACTTCCCTTGTTTATGACTTTGGTCTTTGGAGTAAGGTATTAAGAAGTAAGAAATATGTGGAAGTCAAGCCTATCTTTAATTCTTACCCACACTGGAGGAAAAGTACTCAACTGCTATCTTAAGAAAGGCCCAAAAGCTTTAAAATACCTCTTACAGACTTAAGGTTTCTTTCAGTGGAAAAAACTAAGTATGGGGCACAGAGTTCCGTAACAGAAACTTCAGCAACAGAAACCTTGACAGCACTTAGAACTGCAGTTCAAGTTTACCAGAAGTTCTAGGGAAGGAAAAGGAAAAAAAATACTATAACTCCAATTTCTGGGCTGGGGAGGGATGGCTCAGAGGCTCTGAGCAGGCTAGTGCTCTTCCAGAGGACCTACACCCACATAGTGGTTTGAAATCCTGTTCTTCCGACCTCCGAGGGCACAGGCATGCTAGCGGTACACAAACACAAAATACACGCATAGGATTAAAAAAAAAAAAATCCCGTTTCTCACCAGAACCAATAACAGCAAATCTAATTTCTCTTGAAAATTTTAGGATCTACGATGTACAGTGACTCATTTTAGTACTTAGGAAAAATACACATATGTATGCCAGTTTGCTCCTATAATCCTTAATGAGTACTGAAGAGACAGTACTTATTTATAGACAAGGTCTTGCTATGGAACCCAGGCTGGTTTCGAATTTGTAGCCTCCTATCTCAGCTTCCTGATGAGTACAGGCCACCATAGCCAATAACGATGTCAACGCTTTTAAAGCAGATAACTTTAGAAAAGCTAGTCTCTAAAAACAATCTTGTACTACCTAAAAAGTTTCAGGGAAAGAGCTCCATGCTCTTCCAGTGTGGAGACCCTGGGACAGGCCTGGTGACTGTGGACATGTCTGCACTGCCATGCTACTCAGTATCTGCATTGTACCCTGGACAAGGGCAGGCAGGTTGACCCAAGTGTTTTCCTAATTCAGCAACCTCTACCCACCTCTACTCAAAAGCTGTTCCATAAAGGAAGGAGGCTACTGGGCTATCTAAAAAGAGGCGCTGTTGAGTGTGAATGTGTTAAGAGTTCATTGCTAGTTTTGTGTAATGTTTATTCTAGTCAACGCCTTTTTCAGTTTAATACAGTTATAGCTGAGACTTAATCTACTTGTGAATATATTTGGCTCTTCCATATGACACAATCTTTGTAAAATCAAGGAAAATAACCAAGGCTAAACTTGTAGTTTTTAATAAACATTTTGTGTGCGTGCGTGCGTGTGTGTGTGTGTGTGTGTGTGTGTGTGTGTGTGTGTGTCTTATGACGAGGCAAACATTTACCCAGTGTCTCAGCTTCATGTAGAACTAGGGACAGCAAGAGGGAATGTTGTGAGAACTAATCAATGCTTAGAACAACGCTAGATACTCAGTGTTAATTCAAATGATAACAGTAAGACTTAATAATCTTCGTAGGAAAACTATTCACCAAGCCCAGATCAGCTGTCCAGTCACCCCTTGGAATGACAGAGTGTTATGACTTGGAAATTCATGGGTTAATACGCCTGTGAACTATAAACCTTTGCCTTTGTACTTCTTCCCTACAGATAAAATCTAGGTCAGTGACTTGTAGATCATAGGCATCAGAGATTACTACCTGCTAAGTCGTATAAAAAAAATCCAGACACATTACAGCTCTGTTACTCTCTGCCTACCTGTTGTGTGTGTGTGTGTGTGTGTGTGTGTGTGTGTGTGTGTGTGTATCTTTCTGTCTTTCTTTCTCTGTACACACATGTAGTATGTAGTACTAACTCAGTAGTAGGCTTGTGTTGTCTTTCATTTGATCTAGGCTATCTCTCTGCTACACAGATGAACTGCTTAATAGTAACACATTATGTAAAATGCTAGAAAGGAAAGGAATGACTTGTATTTCTTACATGAGGGAAAAACACATATTGCATACCTGTATTTATGAATGATGGCATTAAATAGCTTCCCATCTCTCCAGCAGGTAGTGAAATTCTCACACCGTACTCCAGCATAACCTTCTGTCGCCTGCTGTGTCCACAGTAGTAACCTTTCTTTCGCAGACATGTCCTCTGATTCTCCAGTTACATGGATGTCAGATATCTAAATATAACAGAAGCATTGAACATTAGGAAGGAAGGAAGCTGAGAGAGTACAAATCTATTATGTGCCAAGTACTTACATCCTATTTTCCTTGATCCTTGTAACTCTTACTTTTCATACTAAATATATTACTAAATATATTTTCTGTGTTTTACAGAGGAAAACTGACTTTCAAGCAGGCTTTCAGATTCAATTTACCTGTGTCCAAGTTAGAAGAATCTAATTTATTTTTAAATGTGAAACACATTGATTTTACAATCTTAAAAAAAATAAACAACAGCTGAGCAGCAGTGGCTCACCTTTAATCCCAGCACAGAGGCAGAGGCAGAGGCAGAGGCAGAGGCAGAGGCAGGCGGATCTCTGTGAGTTTGTGTTTGAGGCTAACCTGGTCTATAAAGCTACACAGAGAAACCCCAGCTCGAAAAAAAAAAAAAAAAAAAAACAAGGAGGGAGGGAAGAATAAACAACAAAACCCTGACAGGCAGAGGGGTCAGACCACTCCAAACTGAAGCAGCATCATGAATTGGTATTGTAAGAGAAACAGGTAAAACGGAATTCACCAAAGTCTTCATGTGACAGCATGCTAACACACAAAACATGAAAAATACAGTTCTGGCTTTTATCCTTGTATCTATAATAGATTAATGAACTTCTGTATGATTAATGAACTTCTGTATGATGCATTAACTTTAATAGAACTTCTCTGTTTAGCCGACGTTAGGACAACTACAATCGTGCTGTCTTACCCCGAGTTATACAGTTCTCACCTCAGATCAACAATTTGCCTTTTACCCATTCTTACATATAGTTATTCCTGAGAACAGTAACGTTTTAGTGGTTCATTTTGGTCAACACAGTACATTTTAAAAGCTTCATTTTACATATACACCCTAACCCCCACACACAATTGAGGGTAACTATATTACACTGTTTAAATTTATTTAGTGGGCACACCACAAGCTAGGTAGCATGGGTGACACAGCACGCTGTGGTGATCATCATGCTAACCCAACAGTAGCTGCAGGCTGGGAGGAGCAGTGCTAACCGGCTTTTGCGCTGTATTAAAACTTAACAGCATTTTTAAAAATTCCACATTCTTTGCTAATGAGATCTCTTAAAACAAGTGAATTTTTTTCCCAGTTAAAAATAGATCATAAGTAAAGGCCATAAATTGCTCTATGTAGACTTTGACCTAACAAGTATTCCACATCAAGAATAAGGAAACAGTACCCGCTTTCATTTTAAAGTACATTCTGTAACATTTTTGGCTAACAGCCTATAAATTTTCTGTGACTCCTTGTTCAGTTCTAGCAAAATTTTCATGTGTTTTTTGTGTGTTTTATGCGTCTGTGCAGTTCTAAGAAACTCTTCTACTGAGTGACGAAACAGGACATGGGCCTGCATTGTTCTAGCAGAGGCCCTTCCATCAAGTGACAGAAAACAGCATGGACCTCCATGGTGTGCATTGTCCCAAGGGCAATTCTTTCATCTGGGTCCTTCTTGGCCTGGTGCTAACTATACAGGGCACAAAGTGACTTCACCGCAGGCTCCCCAGTAGTTCCACAGCTGGGATTAACATCAATATACAACTGTCCCCCCCCCCAATCAGGGACATTGTGTGACACCAAGAGATGAAGAACAAGAAGCAAGCCAGGACCTGGAAGAGATTTGCAAATGAGGTGTGTGTGTGTGTGTGTGTGTGTGTGTGTGTGTGTGTGTGTGTGTGTGTGTGCGCGCGCATGTGTGGTCACAAACCCATCTGCAACAGAAACAAAGCCCCAGACCAGAGATTCTGGTCTGAGAGCCAGCTTCTTCAGCTATAAAATGAGGAGGTGGAGGTTGTAGACAAGGTTTTGCTATGGACTAATCCTTCTGCATGCTATGAATATGTCTTATTCACATTGGTTAATAAAGAAGCTGCTTTAGCCTATAGCCTGGCAGAATAAGGCTGGGGGGAGGAGCTAAATGGAGATACAGGGAGAAAGAAGGGCGGAGTCTAGAGCGATGTGAGCCAGCCACCAGAGGAACAAGATGTGCTAAAGGACAGGTAAAGCCACGAGCCACGTGGCAAAGTATAGATGAATAGAAATGGGTTAACTTAAGTTGAAAGACCTGGTTAATAATAGGCCTGAGCTATATATAGGCTGAGCGTTCTGTAATTAACATAAATTTTAGTGTGATTATTTGAAACTGGATGGCTGGGACAAAAGAACAGCTCTGTGTCCATTTATAAGGCTTAAGGCTTTACTATCTAAAATCTTAATAAGGCACTATAAACACAACAAAGAACTCAGAGGTTAAACACAGAGTCAAGCTACTGAGAGTGGAGAATAGGTCAGTGCCAAGCTTGAACAGGGAGCCCCTTATTCTTCCCAGCTACCACAAGAGCCAGGGACATGGTCATTCCAAGGTCCCAAGGCAGAAAGTGTGCAGTACAAATGCTGCCATGTCTGCTGCTATAGATGAAGACAGAGACTCACTCCCTCTTTACCCAGGGTCCTCCAAGAGGCAGTCTTTACCCAGGGAGCTCCAAGCTGAGCAAAGTCGGAGACACTGGCCTTAAAATGTCTGGGATTTGAAAGAGAAGCAACTGTCACCATTGAAATCATCTTCCCTAAGAATCTGTGCTAATCTCCACAGCATAGGAGAGAATTATATGCAGTGGACATATCACATAAATACAGAAGAATTTTATCTTTATCTTTCCATGTGGAAAACAAATGCCACTGTTTTCGACTTAATTACTTCCAAGGATGTAGAGACATAATTATGCTAGATGACTTAGTGACACAGCCCACGCAAATTTACTTTTCCATAATTGCATACTCGAGTCATGTAGCTGCTTAAGAATGTCCCTCCCTTTATTAAATTGTGTATGAGAGTCCCAAACTAGTATGACGTGATTATATCTTGAACACAGGAAATATATGCTCAGTGTAGGCTAGATATATTATTCAGAATTAGTATGGTTTATTAATACCTGGCACTCAGGAAATACATGTTGAATATATTTTATTTTTATTTGTAATGTTACTCCTTTTTACAAAGGAAGAAGCAAAAACATGCCCTTCATATTTTTCCCCAGTTCTCAATGTATAGAGGATTGTTTCTGCTGTTTCTAGCTGATTCAAGAACATTCTGGGCCAGTCTAGTTCTAAGAATAATTATCCATTAACTAGGAAAGACAGCACATTTCCGCGATAAGGTACCAGTATAAAAGGTGTGAGTGCTGGTCTACCTGAGAGATGTCAAAGGTGAGTTTACAGGTCTGCAACAGTTACAGAGAAAAACAAGACCTTGTTACTGAATAATCTCCAACAGGTGAATTCTAGACTGCCATTTACACACACACTGGTTCAGACAGTTACGCACACATACCTTATTTTTAAACTATAACTTAAAAACATAGGTTTAATTATGTCATGAGCCATGGTTTAACCTCGAAGACTAACAAACCAGCTTATTTTGCACTTCTCAGGCCATTCTCAATGAGCTGATCATCAGTTGCTGGGTCTTTCCTCCTGAGCTGTGTGTTTGCATCTCCTCTCCTGCTCTGCCTCCCACAACTCCAGACTTGCCAGAAATCGCATCCCACGAGAAACAACGCCTCCTAAGGACCTTGCATCACTCCTCACTTGAGTTTCTGGTTTTCTCCACTATCATAACTCAATGTCAGCAAAGTCCTCTATGCCTGCGGATATGTTTTTCAAACATACCTATGGTGTCTATGGGTACAAAGACCTCAACTTGTCACATTATAGGACAATTGTTCTACTCCTCAGGCCCACAACTGATAAGTACCTGAGTGTGTCTAAAAGCCCAAGCCTCAGCTCCACCTAATAGAGAAAACTCAGAGTCCTTTCTTTTCACTCAAATTCAGCATCCTTGGTATCAGCTTGAAACAAGCCATGCCTATCTGTCTCAGGAAATAACTTCCCGGCATATGCTCCCACGGAGCTACACTCCCACCCTTAGAGGCTACCCTAACCAGTGGGATGCACATCGTAACCTTTAAAATGCAGCGTGCTTGAAACGGAATTTCTCTTCCCCCTTCATGCACGCCCATCTGTATTGCTACCTCAGAGAAGGGCCCCATCATTTACCCAGTCGCCCCACATTGAAAACTCTGTCATCCATGATGAATCTTCAACTTCTCTATCTATGTTGACTAATTCGCCGTCACCTCTAACCCTACCCTAAGTAACTCTCATACCATGAGCAAGGAACAAGGAGACCTGCAATGTCTCTTCTGCTCACTATGACATCACCTGCAATTCTCACACAGGGAAATGTGGGAGGGAAGGAGGTCCTGCTCACAGAGAGAGCACGAGGGGGACCGGCCCAGTGGTGCTAAACACACAGAGCTGTCCCTTCAAAGGGAGGGAATATGTAACCTGTTTTCAGGCCACAGCTAAGGAGCTGGCTCTTCAACCTGACCAAATGCAATGCCAAATGTTCAAGTAAGCGCAAACATCACTTTTGATGTAAAATACTGTTCACTTCCAATGATCTTGGCTGCAGCAAAACTTGCACCATCTTCCATAATGGAATTTTCCCTGTTGATGAAAATCTGAGAGTATGGAGTGTCACGTCTTGGTATGCGACAGTCATTAAGATAAGGAAAAGTTCTTTAGCTTTTTGGTTTTTGGATTTAAACCTTTGATTTTAATTATTCTTTCGGCTAGATCTGTATAACTTCTGAACAAAGTCAGATTTTACTACTGCTTTCCTCTTTGTATTTATTCTATGTGCCTTTACATCATGTATCATGATCCCATTAATTTTCCCGTCCCTTTGAGTCCACCCTCTTCCCTGCAAGCCACCCCCCCCCCGCAAAAAAAAAAAAAAAAAAAAAAAAAACATAAGAGAAGGGAAGAGAAAGGAAAAATTAAAAATCTCATCATGGTCCCAGCTGACTAAATGAGTAAAACACAAACTCTCATCATGGAATCTGCAGTGTGACACAGCGAGTCACACAGGAAACCCCCTTTGTCTGTATCTTCACTTGCAAGTGTTCATTGCAAAGAGTCATTGGTCTGGTTTCCACTATCGATGCTGGGCCCTCGCTAGGACTCCTCTTGGATATTATGCTGTTGCCCTGTGTTGTGGAGGTCCTGAGGCTTTGGGTCTGCAGGATTGGTCCCCTCACGTGCTCCAGCAGGTGACAGATAGGGTGGACGTTGGGGAGGGCAAGTCCAAACGCAGGCACTGGGCCTGGGCTGCGGCAGGGTTGGTCAGCCTGCCAGTTCTCTGCTGCCTTCACCACTGGGGGAGCTCTCCAGCACTGCCAGGGCTAATTCACCGCCTGCAGCAATGAGTGAGGGTGGGGCTGGTTCTTCTTTTACAACCACGGGGCCAGCTCTACTGTGTTATCCCTGCAGGGAATAGGGGGGGGGGCACTCTCACGCTGCAGCTCATGAGGGTCAGGACAGTTATCCTACTCTATGACCACAGGGCCAGCTCTCCCGCCCACCTCAAGCATTGATGGGTGGGGGAGAAGGACAATTTTCCTCCGCCCATGCTGAGTAATGGGGACAACAGGGTTGGCTCTACTGTGCTGCCCAGGGAAGGCGCAGGGCTGCTCTCCTGCTCTTGTGACCTCGGTCATCTCTCCTACCTGCTTCCTTAAGGGTTCAACTAAGCAAATGCTCTGAGCTTTCGTTTCTTTTCTGCTTCAGCTGAGAGAGAAAATTCAGAAGTTAATCACAGGTTCTATTTAGATACATTATTACTACAGGACAGAATTACATCTACTTCACATGAAAGCTTTAACCCAGTGAGCGTATTCCCACAGAAATGTCCCAGCCACAGCATGCATTCTGGGATTCACAGGACAAATGGACGAACAGGACAAATCCCAAGTCCGAGGAATGAATGAGGAAATGCCATTTGCTCCCCGTGGAGTAAACCTATCACAGGCCAGTGCCCTGGTGCAGCACGGTGTGCAGTGGCAACTGCCACTGCCACCACGCTTACCTGTATCCCTACGTGATTCTAAGTTGGAAAGGAGAGTCTTCAGGGTTTCTACGTCAAATATGAATACTTCCTAGAGCCCCCAAAAACTGACTTATGAAGAAAACACTTAGGTACTAAAGCACCTGCAGATTAGTTAACAGTCATCGACTATACTGAGGTTTTGCCCCACTGCACCCTGTTAGTGGTGAAGTTTATTCCTTTTTGTTTGCTTCTTTTTGTTTTGTGAGATAGGGTCTCACTATGCAGACCAGACTGATCTCAAACTCACAGAGATCTTCCTGCCTCTGCCTTCAAAGTGCTGGGATTAAAGGCATGCCCCACCATGCCTGGCTTAGCATATTCTTTATTCTGCAGCCGGTTAGGCTTGCTGACCTTGCTAGGATTAAGTAAGTAATGCCCTGATTCTCTGCTGCTGAAATCATATGAACGCCTCTGGCTATATATACCACATGCTCCTTCTCTCTAGGTTTGTAAGTGACTTCTACCCTTAGAATGTCCTCTCCCTATTCTGCCTAATACAGACCGGTCAGGTATTACAGAACATATCTACTAGGTAAAAAGTGATGGACTGGGGCAGAGGGGGACCAAGTGTAAGTCAGAAACATTGTATGCTGTTATCTGAAGCTCTGCAAACCTTGCTGTTGTAGGAAAACACCCCTTTCCAGTAAAAGCAGACAGACAGATGGACCACTGTGCTTAAGTACCCCGCAGGAAACGAGAACCAAGCAGACACTGAATTTCACCTTCATCACTGAACTCCTTTAAAAAACAAAACAAAAGTCCCAAGCATGACAGGACATAACCTGGAACCCCCGCTAACACATCTGGGTTCTCAGATTTCAGTCACAGTGCATTGCTAAACGGCCCATTTGCTAGGAAATAATGAGTAACAGCGGTATCAATAATGCACAGCCTGCGGGATCTGGAAATGAGAAGGTCCTCTGAGCACAGGCAACAGCACCAGACAACCGGAATCAGGGACATCCTATTTTTACAGACGCTGTCACCATCATGGCATGCACATAGCACAGCTGATTCCAAAACTCCGACACTCCCTGAAAATTTATTCACATTGATCTAACTTAGTTGTGGTAAGGGGGAACTGAGCTCTAGTAGGCCACAGTTACATAATGCGAGCATTCTGACCCAGAGTTCTATCCTAGCCTCATGTGTACATTTAAAACAAATCTGTATTTAATAATCCACACAAAAAATCCCAATTTTATTGTTAATATCTAAAAATAATTATGTCACTTAAAAGTTTTATAAAATTGATTAATTACCTAATGTATACAAAATGTAGCAAAGTCAACGTAAGCTATTTCCTGTAGGCAAGGCTATAAATGTGAAGATGAAGCAAGCAAGAATTCAAACTGACAGAAAGCAAAGCCATTGGGGGAAATGTGGTCAAGTTAGTGGCTGGCAACAAAGTAAAAGTAAATATTACACTGTGCCCAGGGCCTGACATCTTCCTTGAATCTAGGTTCCCTAAATTCCAGCTCAGTTTCTGAGAGTGAAATTTCTCCCTCATATTTAGAAAAGCACATCATCATTGTAACAGATGAATTTATTTTTCTCAGCAGCCAGAGTGCACGGCACTAACTCAATTGCTTTAATTAACTTCACCTTCCAGGACTAACAGATACAATGGCCACTGCTGGGAAAATGACTGCTCCACAGTCCTCATCCTGTAAGGGCATCCCTTTGTTCCACCTCAATACGTAGTCAAACTCTCCTTCACGGGAGAGTGTCAGTTTCAAAAGGGACCGTGTAGCTAATACACAGAAAAGCACATGTTTCCTGAGGTATCAACTCACTGGGCTCCCTCACAAAAATAGGAGGCAAGAGGGTTCATTTTCAGACCAAACCAAACCAAACCAAACCAAGTCTTCCCAGTAAACTGGGTGTGATGATATGTGAGTAATTAGGAGGCCAAGGCAGGAAGATCATGTGAGTTCACAAAGACAAGGCCAGCTTGGAAAACCCACTAAGATTACGTCTCAAATAAATTGTTGCAGTAGATAAATAAATACATTGTGACCCTCCTTCACCACAGCCTTCCTCCCCACAGACCTGCAGATGTGCCTCTGGGGTTTGTTTCTTTCTCTCACAGCCTAGAGACTCCACACCTTTGAGGTGAAACCTACTAAGGTTCAAATAAGCAAAGTAAACTTTAAGCACTGCTTTCTCCTGGAAGAATTTCTGTTTGAGCAAGTTGAAGCTATAAACTAACTCTGGATTTGAAGGAGAAAATGCACGCTGATCTATGGTGGCTGGAGAAATAAATGAGTGAGAAGATGAGAAATGAGAAGGACAGGATGCAGTATCCTTACTCTGTTATGTAAAACGCTTCATGACTATAGGACAGCAGGAGATGTCTCGGTAAAACCTTAAAACTCTGAAGCTCTTTGCTTCAGAGGGAGGTTAGAAGGGCTTCCCTTATCCGCAGGAAAAGAGGATGGAAGGATGAAGGTCATGACACACTTTGCATCCAGTCTACTCCTACGTTACCTCATTTAATGAAAGAAGCCACACCCAACTTAGAGATGCGGGATAATAAGACCTGCAAGCTTTCTTACTGAAGATCTCTGATGTGTTCTTTATTCAACACATCTGCAGGCGTTCCACAACATCCTAAGAGTTTTACAATGATGAACCATCTCATTCTACCAGTACAGAACATGACATCTGAGACAGATGGCGATGTGGAGATGACAGCTAGTCAGAGGATCACCTATGCAGAACACAAAGTCCTTAACCACTTAGACTGTTATGCTGACTACTCTCTTGTCATCCTGATGCGAGCTAGAGATATCTGGGAAATGGGCAGCCAATTGAGAAAATGTTCCTGATTGTTATGATTGATGTGGGAGGGCTGAGCTCACTATGGGTGGTACAATCCCTAGGCTGTCCATCCTATAAGAAAGTAGGATCACAGAGCCAGTAAGCAGCGCGCCTCCGAGGCTTCTGCTTCAATCCCTGCTTCCAGGTTCCTGCCCTGACTTCCCCAAGTGATGAACTGTGATGCAGATGTGTAAGCCCCTTCCTCTCCACACTGTTCTCTGCCATCATGTTTTATCACAGCAACAGAAACACTAAGACAGGAAAATGTCGTCAAACAAACATTTCATTTCTTAGCATGGGGTATTAGAATCAAACATTCTGTGTGAGAATTGAGACAGGATTAAGAACTGAAGCCACAGCTGCAGTAGGATGAGGAAGCACACCATCCTTCTTCTAACTCAAGAAGTTTGTCACCAGGTGTGTCCCCAGATGAAGACTGGGCCACAGCTGCAGAGCCTGGCAGTGTTCAGCAAGTCCCACCCTTCCTACCCCCCCCCAGACTTCTCTGGGCAACAGTTTCCTTTGGTATGAAACAAGGAAACAACAGCATCTATAGAAGTCTCAGGACAGTAGGTGCTGCAGGGTAAACTGAGGTCAGTGTACAAGAAGGGGTGCTGCTTAAACTGATTTACACCACTTGCCACTACAGTTGGGCAAAATCAGATTCCACACTGAATCGTCAACTCAAGCACATATTTTCAAGTTAAGATGTTGCTTCTAAAGACGATTCTTTTAGAAAGGATTTAACTATTTTGGCAGAAATAAGTGTAATCAACATATTTGTTTAGTGGCTGCTTCCAAGTTTTTAAAAAAAAATGTGTTAGAATGCTCTACAAAATATTTTAAGTGAAAATATTGCTCAAACATTATGAAACTGCAACAATTACAAACCACCTACATGAAAGAAAGGGCTAAGTGAGAGACAAAAGTGATTTAAACATGGACCAAAAAAAAAAAAATTCAGGCTGGGGTCATAGGTCAAAACTTGCTAAAATTAAAGTGCTAAAGCTAAATTGAAGACTACTTTAGGCAATTCCCTCATTTTTGTCCAAACATAAAAAAATATACCAATTTCTTTGGTAGAAGAAAGAGATAATTTCAGGCTTTTATAGGTCCTCCATGAAGTTTAAGAAAGTAGAACATTGTAAAGATGACTGGGATCCAAATTATATTACATTTAATTAAGTAACTGTAGTCAGTCAAAAATCAATAAACACACTTGCATTAAAAAGAGATAAAGTGGTTCAGAAAGAAAGAAACAAATTATTCAGCTGTATGACAGATGCTCTTTAGTTTCTGGGTGCAGTTAACCTGTCACAGGACAGGAAGAACAGATTCTGAGTTTCTAACAGTCCTTAAAACTCACTGCGAATTCTGAAGCTGACACAAAGAGAAGATAATGAATAAATGCATTTCAGTGTGACAATGCTACTGTGTTGCTCTCATGTTCTGAGATGGCTCCAAGTTGTCTTTAAAGCTTCAAGTTATAAAAGTTAATGTAATAAAAAGACTCAGTCTTAGCTGGGTAGTGGTGGTGCACGCATTTAGTCCCAGCATTTGGGAGACAGAGGCAGGAGGATCTCTGTGAGCTCAAAGCCAACCTGATCTACAGAGTTAATTCCAGGCATCTAAGACTACATGGAGAAACCCTGTCTTAAAAACAAAAACAAAAAAACAAAACAAACGAAAAACCCAAACACCAAAAACAAAAACAACAATGAAAAAGTCTCACTCTTCATTTATCTAGGGACCACTAAAATCTCTACAACAGCTGCTCTTCTAATTTTTCATTGTTCTTTCAATGATGGCTCACTGAGGTCTGACCACTGACTGGCAACTCATCAGAGGACAGAAAGGCACATGAAGTATTATTTTCATTAGTTAATACACCTGACTTGTGGGAAGGAGGTTCAACCCCACCACCATCCAGAAGCCTGAGTTTCATGGACTTAGGGTTATAGCTTGACGCCACGTGTGGCAAACAATAGGCTGTAACATGCAGATAAAGGGTGCTCTACTCGGCTCCGTGTCTTGTTTAAATCCAACATGCAACACATAGTAAATGTTAGACCAAGGAAGGAGGAGAGAGAAATTCCTGAAAATCAGAAAGTGTACACGTACACACAAGAATTCACAGACATACAGAACCCGGAAAGGCATAGGCAGGAAAAGGAGGCGTGTGTCAGATAAACAGCTCTGCTTGGATAACTTTGGTTCAAAGCGAAGTTCTCCCATGTGCTAGTCAAGTTAAGATGAGCAGTCTGTTTAACCCTCCTGAGCCTCACCTAGAACCACTCCACAGGCATCCCTTGAAAATGAATCTTGTGGGGGAAGTGCCTGGTGTAGAGTAGACATAAAGAATAACATTATATATGATTAGTAGGAGAACCATGATCTGCTCCAAGAGCTTCTGAAAGAATATGAAATTACAGAAATGATAATGACAAGGTCATACTGTTTTCTTTCTGTTGACTGTAAGAAGTCAGAGCTTTGAATACACATACACACACACACACACACACTCACACTCACACGCATGCTTGCAAGCACGTTATTTGCTGTCCTGATCACTAGAACCTACTAAAGAGTTCAGCTACCCTCATTTATTATATAGGAACCACTGAGAATGACATATAGGCATTCATATTTTCAAAATCTTCCCAGAGTCCTCTCACATATGATTAGGTTAGAGAATCCATGGTCTATAAATAGAGAAGTCAACTGTCTTGTTGGAATCCACTCAACAAGACTGGGATGAAGTGAGATTTGTGAAATTGAAGAAAGAAGAATGTTCTGTGGAAAAGACTAAGGGGTGAAGGTAGAGGCCATGCCACAGGGCACAGGACACGAGTGTGCACAGCAGGTACCATGTCACAGTTTACAGGACACATGGGTGTGCACAGCAGGGAGTCCCTTAAAAAGCAGACACAAGGGCAACCTGTCCACAAGGACTACCTATCCTTGGCCTCTTGTGTTCATCATTCCCACCCATCATAGAGCATCGGCCCTTGCTCTGATCTCTTCTAACGGTTTTCTTCAGAACTGTGGTCTCACTATGTTGCCCAGGATAAAGTACAGTGGCTACTACAGACATTATCTGAGTTATAATCCACTCCATTTCTGTACTGGAATGGCTCACTGATCCTTACGCTAAGCAGTCCATATTCGTATTTGGGCATGGCAGACTATTTCCTAGAATTCCTGAGATCAACAAAGCTCCTGTCCCAGCTGAGTGAGTGCTTAGAGTTATAAACTGGCAACCATGCCCAGACAGATCATCTCTGACAATGAGATGTAACAGACATCAAAATCACACTGCTGTCTAAATGAGCTAACCACAAAACTGTATTATTATCTTAGAACACATTGAGTTGTAGAACTACTATGAGCCCCCTTTCTTCATTCTGTATGGCAGTCACCTATTTTGACTATTTCATGTAATTGCTGGGGTGATCCAAAGCCATAACATGCCCTAAAGCATTCCCAGTTTTAGAAACATCATCCAAATCTTTTGCCCACTCTCCTCCTTTCAAAACACCCACTCCTCCCAATCTATGTGTGCATGCTTATGAGATACATACACTCATCAGAAATCTATGGAAGGGGACCTCTTTGCCTGGAATGCCTCTCAGCAAATTACTGCAAGGTGTAAAGAGAGGTAGGCTGGACATCTGCATGGACAACGACCAATGTCATAAGACCAAGGGAGCTCAGATCAGGTTAACAGGGCCCAAAGAATTGTACCACATTATACTTAAAAGCTATCAAGACCTCAGTTGAGACTAACCCCGCATGCAACAAGAAATAATGCATTAAATGAGACAGATGGGAAGAATAACTTGAGGCAGACAATGGTTGTGTGACTGACAAGCTATTTCTGGGGGGGGCAAGATGTTAATGAAGAGGGTGGGGCCTGTCTCAATTACCCATGAAAAGTGGAGTCCACTGTGACACTGAGTTCTACGATGAACAGTTCTAATCAAGCACATTTAAGCAAACTGAGGCCAGAAACCACCTGTAAAGATGAAGGAACAATGTCCTTAGACAACAGCCAAGATCCTGTCCCTCTTTCTGTATCATAAAACAAGCTACTCAGATGAAAGCAGAGCTGCCTCTTTCTACTCAGTAGAAGATACTACACTTAGTCACACACAGCCATAGCATAATCGCTTAACAAATCAAAGTGGCGGGTTTATGACTTATTTCCACATATATTTTCCAAGGAAAATTTTAACAAAAATATTTGATACAACAGATCACAAAATACTTGGTATGAGGATAATGACAAAAAAAAAAATCACTTAAACAGGTTTTAGTAATTCCCAAAGTCAAAAAACAACAACAAAAACACACTGAGCTTACTTGAAGCCAAACTATGAGAGAAATAAATTATAGACACTAAACCAAGCTGCATTCATAAGCACTGGGCAGCTGGTTTGCTCTCATCTGCACTGGCCTTTATGTCAGATCTACACAGGCGCCACAACTGGAAGTCTTCTTTATAAATGCAACCACTGCAAAACATGAACAAAACTTCATGGAGCAGAGCACTGGCAAGGTCTGCGGTACACATAAGCAGGAACTCAGCCACCAAGGTCAACAATGACTGCGCACTCTAACCCTGGTAAAAGTGCTGCCCCTGTGCAATGACCTACACCAGCCACACAGTGACTGAAGTCAGCCATCACGGGTACCACTTGTAATCGGATATTTTTGGGTAAAAGATAAAGTTGGGAAAAGTTTAAAGGGAGAAAAAAAAATCAAGCCTGCATCAATAGCAAAAAGATATTTAGTACTTCCCAGGGAAGTACATTATACTGATCCAACTATATCTGAAGGATAAGTAACTTGTCCAAAGTTACATATCAATATTAGGGGGGGAAAATCTCAGCTTCCTGGTAGCCTGGGTTACATCCAAGTCCCAGTGACATGCTGCCCCAACAGATTCTGATGTCAAATCAGGGCCATGGAATGTGGGCAAGTTAATCTGTGCCTTCAACCCCAACACACAGAACAACCAAAATTATGTGAACGTTTTGTACATGAAAACTGACAGAGAACAGGAATTTGGCCTCTTGGACTATGGAACAGAGAGTCAGAATGTACAGAGGACTGTACTGAGTCCTATATGCCCTGTCACCACTCATTCCTTTAAAGGAATACTTTATATTTTAATTGACACATAGTAAATGGATGCATTTGGCAACTATAGTGTGTATGTGTGTATAACTGGCAACGATTCAAAAGGCATATTTGGGCAATCTATTATCTTAAGTATTTAATATTTTCATGTGTGTTAGAAATATCAAAATCCTCTGTGCTATCTACTTCAAGATACTCAGCTGTCCCAACTGTTTTCTAATTTAACTTTTCCCTACCACAGAGCTAAGTTTCTGCAAGCTATTCCAAAAGAAAAATCCAGAGCCATGAATTAGAGAAATTAAGGTCAAGTTTTCTGTTACACCAGGGCTTTCCCAAGTTATGCAACAGTAAACGTTTATGTTACTGAAATTGAAGTGAGGACAGGTGGCCCGGCTAGCAGAAAAGATAAAGTTGCAGTGTTCACATACGAGATCTCTTTTGACTTTCACATAAGTTAATGTGGAGATGGCATTTTAGACAGGCAAATGACACCACTCCAGTCTGGTGTGAGAAGGGGCAGCATTCCATGCGTCATCTCACTTACCCCACATCCATCCTTCTCAGGTGTGTCCTTGGAAACACAGGACACGCCAGCATGGAGGGAATGGGACCTCCTTTTCGCAAACTGAAGATGGTGTGTTTCGTGGGGGTGGACTCTCTCAGTCCTGTGGTGTTCTTGGACACTGCCATAACTTTTTGATAGGTTTTCCACAAACACTCTGTTTCCGAGTGATTTCTCTGTGATGCAGAGAATGGAACTTAGGCTGGCTGCCTTTTGGGAAAGAAAAACATCGTCTCTTCTCTGGAATGTTCTCTGTTTTGAGTTGACATCACCTAAGTGCCTCCCCTTCTCTGTGCAACATGGAGGGCTATCTCTTCCTCTAATCGTCTTGTCCGGGGCACTAACTTGTACTTCTGAGTCGCTGCTCTGAGCAGAGGGCACTGTCACCCGGT
Organism: Cricetiscus sungorus; assembly: GCA_030556225.1. Classification (NCBI taxonomy): domain Eukaryota; kingdom Metazoa; phylum Chordata; class Mammalia; order Rodentia; family Cricetidae; genus Cricetiscus; species Cricetiscus sungorus. Next base: position 9,528,935 of record JANBXA010000641.1, read on the forward strand.
AGGAACAGCTGTCCACGGCGCTGGGCAGAGGCTTCTGTTCCCTGTGTCCTGCCGCAACTGTCTTCCCAGGCTGCACACCGCCCTCCGGTGTGGGGTTCGTGGCGGGGTCTCCTGGCACCAGCTCTCTGGATGACACAGCCGGCTGTTTCCTGGCAGGCTGACCGCCACCCTTCTTGCCTTCTCTTTCACTGCCTCGCCCCACAGCAGCAGGGTCACCTAAAGCTTTGTGGACCAGTTTTCTTCTGAAATATTTCCTTCCGGGAGAGCAGTTTTCAGGGCTCAAGGGAGTTTTGGCAGGATCAAAATACTGTTCTTCTTTCTCAGCCCGAACACAGCCACAGACATTCCCCATTGGGTCCACAGGCACTCACAGACCCACAGACTCACTCATTTCAAAATCCAGGGCGTCCAGGACCGGCTCTGGCAAGTCCTGCGAGTCCAACTCAGACCCGTGATTCCCAGCAGACTGTGTGGCCATCCTCGTCAGCCTGAAGCCATGTTGCTTATGAGCAAAACCACTTGCAAGAAATGCTGTGGCACCCTGCCAGCTGGTCTCTGTGTCTTATTAAGCGCTGTGGCTTATTCCTGGCCACTGGTCCTCTCAGACAAACAAGACCGCTCACAGTCAAGCAGACACCAGTGAGCTTCTGAGGCAAACCCTGAGCTCCACCCCAGAGACCATGACCCGAAGATTTACACAGTGCCTCCTCCCGAAACGCGCACACACTATCACCACTAGCATTAACTTCTGAAGCTGAGCGAACGGAAAGTAAACACAGCCAAGAGACTTATTGGTAAAGTGTCCTTCAAGTTCCGTCTCAAAGTGCCTTTCAAACTGAGGCTCGGAAAGCTGCTATGACCCCCCCCCCCGTCCTTAAAAATCACCAATAATCAAACAGAAAGGTTAAGAGTCTCTACGTGAAAACCAATGCAGAAAAATAATGGAGTAAAAATACGACTCAACTATTGGTTGAAGGAGAGACAAAAATACTGAGTACCAAAAATACTTTAACCATCTCTAAAGCCAGTCTTTTAATAGATTTTGAAATATTTTCCAATAATGAATCTCTAAGTTATCTGCTCATTAGGACTGTCACATGAGCAAATGAATAAATGGAGTGATTTAAGGGTGGGACCCTCAGCCAAAGGAAGTGCCCGCACAGCTGACACATACATTAGGGCAGTTAAACTTTATACTCTGTAATTGCACTCAGGTTACATATTAAACAGCTTTAGTAGGGTCACGGTGGAAAATGAAGAAATCAGTATGGAGACTGGTACTTTGAGCTGTGCATATTTCTAACACTGAGTCATGACACGGCGCAAAGGAAATCAGTGTGACATGAAGGAGACTGGCACATGGGTCAAAGTCATCTGAGAGTTGGTCACTGCCTTCCTAAAGGCAGCCTTCCACCAGTCAGAAACGGACACCACTGTGTTTTACTAAGGAGGGATATCCAATCAAATGGCCACGTTAGCACTGATGTGGTAGATGCCTGTCTGTAACATCATCTGTATTGTAAGGGGTTCATAATTATTTCAAGGGAAAATTAAACTACCCACTGGTTTTGTTAGTTCCTACGTTTTCGGTGTCTTCAGTGGTGATGGGACAGCACTTTACCCCAGAACTGCTGATGCCTGTACTTACAGATTGGAGAAGCAACTCGTGACTGGCACACCCCCTCCACCCTTCCGTCTGGCCCAGCCAAACTAAGCAACTGTCCATGGTTAGGTCACATGCACTGTTCCCTTCCAGAAATGGCTCAGCTTTTACATGTTCCTAGGAACGGGTCCCTTTTCCAGTCTTCTTCTCAAGCATCCTGCCAGGCCTGGCACAGGCCCCAAACCTTTCTTCATACACGTCGATTTGTATTTCTATTGCCAATGGGTGTATCACCCTTGATTATAGTCACCTTATAAAAAAATACTTTCACAGCGCAACACACCCCATCAGGACCTAGCATATAGAGCTTTAGGCCATGAGGCTGTCAGGAATATAATTTCTACCTTCCAAATGCCAGATTCAAACACAGATTCAATTTGTGATGCTCAACAGCAGTATTTTTAAAAGCAGACCACTGGTTCTTCTGAAAGTGTTGCCTTATTCATGCAACATATAGAGGAAATAAAAGGCTGAGCTGCTCTGGGTGAGGGCGGTCCCTACTCTCCTCTTCGAATCTTCGAACTGCACAGTGCTAAGAAAAGCTTTGTGTCATTACATTTTACTCAAACAACCATATTCAAAGCCTCAGTCCTCCTGCCTCTAATCCCTGATGCCAAGACACAAGCAGTAAGTAAGTACCACATGGCTGGGCTAGCCTGCAATTCTTCTTAAATGACCCTTGGCTTTAAATCCCCTCAAATGGAGAGTCTATACACACATTGCTTCTAGTTCCCGTTTACCCACATTCCCGCCTGTTGTTTTCTAGTTTCCACTACAAGCGGCTGAGAGTGCCCCTCCACAACCTCTGGTGGCATTTCAGACTGCTAACTGTCCTTTTCCACTCCTTTTCTTCCATGCTTTCATCGATTCATTCTTCTGTTGCTTCACACATGCCTCTGAATATTCATTATTGTCTGTTTCCTCAGCAAGATCAGCCCCTGCCCCTGTCATCATGGGCCTCCCCAGAGGGGGCCCTTTCTCATGGCCCCTGTCATCATGGGCCTCCCCAGAGGGGACCCTTTCTCATGGCCCCTGTCATCATGGGCCTCCCCAGAGGGGACCCTTTCTCATGGCCCCTGTCATCATGGGCCTCCCCAGAGGGGACCCTTTCTCATGGGTCCCTGTCATCATGGGCCTCCCCAGAGGGGACCCTTTCTCATGGGCCACAGTCATCATGGGCCCTCCCTAGAGGGGACCCTTTCTCATGGGCCCCTGTCATCATGGGCCTCCCCAGAGGGGACCCATCAACAACCGTATTTACATTGATGAGCCCCTGTACCTCAGCAGACTGGGGCACAGGACAGCTCACTTACCCTTCAGACCCATCCATCGGGTTAACCGGTTTCCCCCTACCACCAACCCTAGAGCTCACAATGTTTTCCGATGTCTTAAAGAGTCTAACCTGGGCCCCATTCTCCATATCCTATACCCTGCGGCCAAGTGCCTTCCTTTTTCCAAGTGTCACCTCTTATATAGACTTTCATCCCTACCAGGCCTGTATCCCTTCCCTCTGAAATCACTTCTGCTTCTTGGCTTTTCTCCCTCACTATGACCACCTCATGTCCATCATCTATTTTACACAGAATTAAAGATTTAAAAATTAATTACATCTTATTTATTGGGAGAGGGGTACACATGCTGGCATACATCCGGAGACCAGACTTGGTCTTCTCCTTCTACCACGTGGGCTCCAGAAATCAAAGTCAAGCCTTGGGGTTTGTCAACAAGAGTCTTAACCCACTGTGCCATCTCACTAGCCCATCAGATTGTATTCATCAAAACATTTTTCCCCCTCAAGCTCAGTCAGCGTGGCCATCACAAGAAAGAGCAAAAAAAAAAAAAAAAAAAAAAGGCCAAGAACGAAATTCTGCTTCCCTCCTCTCCACTGGTCCACAGTGACCTCTGTGTGATGCCCAACTGTAGACACAGCTGCAGTGAGGGGCCTCAGACGTTCCAACTGTGTCCTTGCCGTTCCAACCCTCATTTTAAAAGTACCGTGTTGCAGAATGTTAGTTGAAGATGTGCTACATCCGTTTATGGTGTGGAATATGTGTCTAATGAGGTGAAAATGTGCGGCATTCTTTTATGTGCATTTGTCTAACTCTGTGAAGCTGTGTTACTTTGCCTGTCTAATAGAGAGTTGAACAGCCAATAACAAGGCGGGAGAAAGGCCAGGCGGGGCTGGCAAGCAGAGAGAATGAATAGGAGCAAAAATCTGAGGAGAGGAGAGAAGGAGCAAGAGAAGGAGGCGAGGAGGATGAGGAGGCGAGGAGGTCAGCCAAGCAGCAACGCCACCAGCCAAGGAGTAAGAAGAAAAGAAAGGAGTATAGAATGGAGAAAAGGTTAAAAGCCTAGAGGCAAAATGTAGATGGGATAATTTAAGTTAAGAAAAGCTGGCTAGAAACAAGCCAAGCTAAGGCCGGACATTGATAAGCAATAATAAGATTCTGTATCTATTTGGGAGCTGGGTGGTGCCCCCCAAAAGAGAGTAATAGTAATAATAATAATAATAATAATAGTAATAATAATCCAACTACAGTACTGGCTCTAAAGCACTGAGGTCTAGAAGATAACAAAACAGAGTGACTCTATATGAGAGTTTTGGGTACTTCTATTCGATACAGTTCTGGTAACACATCCTGGCTTGTATCTCACATGCAAAGTCTTGCGTTGGTTTAGTGCTGAGGCCTCTTAGTGCTTTTCAGGGTGGGGTCGTCTGGTGATGACGGCCCTTGGTGCTCTGGAGACTTGGCTTACAGTCAGTTATTTACTAGCCCTGACTTCAGCAACAGACCTCGAGGCAGGCTAGTTAACACCATGTCCCCACCTGCCCAGACTTCTGTCCTAGGATGATTCTCCCCCTCTAGACTTTTCCATATGGCTCAGATTCTGCTCCCAGACGAGGTCCTTTGCTTTAATACATTTTACATTCCCCTGCCCCAAGATTTGATTAAGAACCCTACTTCCATTCTGAAGTCGGTAAGCCATTTATTTTCTTCCTTTAAGATCCGACTGCACAGAACTCCTGAGGGCCTGACAAAAACTGTGTGAGATTACGACCAGCGGAAGGATTAAAGCAAGTTACAAAGGTGCGTAACTGTAAATCCAATTACAGATACTTTTTTTTTTTTTTTTTTTTTTTAAATTGTACCAGTGTCCGCCTATCTACATAAGGCTGTATGTGATGCTTGTCTTCAAGTCTGGCTTTTTAGACGACTTCTACTGCCATCTAGTGTCTGCTAGAGGAAATTTAACTTATTTCCAATATGGATGAAATGATCTGAAGTGAGGATTTGAGTCATAGAATCTTTACACAGCTAAAACAAGTAATGCTACCCAAAGAACAGAAGAAACATGTCAGAATTCAGGAAAAGGTGACATCTAGCACAAGATTAGAAGAGAAGGTTTTAAAGGCAAATATAGAAGCTCCTGGAGACCAAGAGAAAATACACTAGGCGCATACTGTTCTAGAGAGTAACTAGAGCTCTATTAGGGAATTAGCTTGACATTTGCTTTCCATTCAGGGGACATAAAACACCTTCTCGTGAGCCACCTGAAAATCAGCTGCAAGACATAGAAACAGCAATAAAGAAAAGCTGGACTTACCTGAAAGTGCAAAATTATTGTCCATATTAGCCCCAAAGTCAGCTTCGGATTCCCATCTGTTATGTCATCATTTCTAATATTCACTAACTTCACCTGTTTTAAGGATGAAGAAGATTAAAAGAAAAAAAAAACTTTATTATAAACTAGGCACAGGTTCTCTCTGCCTATAAAAGAAATGCTAAATCATACAAAGAGTACACAGATCACCAGTGTTTACCCCTCCCTTCTGTGGTCTAGAAAACAGACCAGTCTACATTGGGTATTAGTGCCCACTTGTCAAAACAGCAACTCAAACGATGAGGCCTGGGTAAAACTTTGTGGATCTTAAAATTGGGTGATGACTTTTTCTGAAATGAGCTGATTTCATCCTTTAACACCAAGCAGAAAATGGTCCGAGCCATAAACAACTTGAACAGCTTGTCCATTTACTACAGAGGTGCTTTCGTTTTTTGTTTTACAAAATGACTTTCTATCATAATTATTTAAATCTAGAAGCTAAGTAGACATCAAAGAATACTGAGACATCAAAGCCGAAGCTTATCAACTGCTCAACTCTGACATTCAGGGAGATAAATGTAATGATCTCCAACATTCGCTCCTTATACAAAAGAATTAAATACCGATGTCATTATGTTGGACATTTTGTTTCCTTATGTAATAGAGAATGGTGAAGCAAGGGAGATACGTTTTCAGCCTTCTGTCTCTTGTCCCTTCTGTCATGTGAGAATACAGGCTGCCCTTGCCAGGGCCAAGTGTTGTCTTGACCTTCAATGTCCTGCCTCTAGAGAGTCTAGAACCACAAGGAATGAATTCTGACCTTTATGAATTATACTCTATGATAGTAGCACAAATAAGACTAAGCCAGTTATCTACTCACAACAAATAGAAGATGGCTGCACCACTAGTAAGTACAAACACTACACACATTGCTTCTAGAAGTAGATGGTATAAACTACGAAAATATTGTAATATATGCAGTGAAAACAGTGGAGTGTTGGATGCACCCTACCAGGAACTGCCATATTCACAGGCATCTGAATATACTGCTGTACTCAATGAAGCACTCACCATTCTTCCAAGCTTGCACTCAGGACTAACTTCCTCTCCTCAGCAACAGATGTTTGAAAACATCCTTAAACATTTGCTTCAGCGACATGCATGATAATTACCATAGTGCAGACCCAATTAAACCTTTACATTCCCTAAGACATCCCTGTGTAGATTTACTCAATCACTTACGTTTATAAGACTAGAATCTGGAAAATATCATACCTGGCGTCTTTTCAAATAGTCCAGTGCAATCTGTACATTTTGCAGTCTGTGAAAGCGCATCCGACCCTTCTCTCTGGGCTAAGGACAGAAAATTGAAGGTGTAAAGATACTACAGCTTACAACACCACTGAACATGTTAAATATATTATCTGTTCATCTCAATATTTTAAAATTATTTTTTAGGTAGGTCCATACATTTTAAAGAGGTTTTTTAACTCTTCTTTATCATGTTGGACTGAATTTCAAGTCTGAGGGACTTTTTCTAAATACATTTCAAATACTTTATTACAAAAGCTTTGTTTAAATAAAAAGAAAGCCACAGACCACAGAGACCTGTGTTCAATAACAGGGACAGTCCTGGTCAACTGGTGCTTAGCTATAAAAATAATCGTAATTCCCCATTTTACCTTCTTAATATGCACTATCAACAAGACCATTTTTCAAATTGTATTTATGGATTTATGAAAATGAGGTAAAATAGCATGCAATTAGTGTTAAAAAATGAAAAACAAAAACACCAAGGAGAAAGACAAGAGGTTTATTTAGCTGTGACTGAAGAGAGGAAAGGGCAGCTCACACTATGCAATGCTTTTCCTCTGTAATTGTTTCCCCAGTCTGAGGAAGAGTGTCAATCATAGTTATTTTCTTTAATGTTATTTTCCTTAGGAAATGGTACACGTTAACAGAAGGAGAAGGAAAACAGAGCTGGAAAATGCTTAATAAAAATACAGACTGGGGTTGAAATTTATCACATGAAACATTCTAAGAGCATCTTCACTTCTGAAATATAAGCCATTGATATCCAAGGTGCCATGATAAAAGACAGCAGACTGGAAAAGGGAAAAATAATTTTGGTTATCAGTATAGAAATGATGCTGAAAATTCACAAACTGGACACTATAAAAGCACGATTTCCCAGGAAATCAAGGGTGGGGTGTGAGACACAGATGACCAGAACAGGTCATCTGTCTCTGTGAAGGTAGCCTGCACATGTCAGCTAAGTTGTCAGTTAGATCTCTCCGTGATTTTACGGGCTGTAAGGCTTAAAATCTTGATCCTTCCACATCTCACATATTTGAGGAAACTGATAAAAGTCTCCCTATGCCCTCCTCCAAAAGTTGTCTTATTTGAATTATCAATTCCAGAAGGAAATGAATGTGCATAAGAATTAGTATACTAGTTATCAAGAGTCTAAGTTTATAGACAGTGTAAGAAAAATAGCTAATGTCTAAATAAGTCAGCCATTTCAGCTCTGAAGACACCTTAAAAGAGAAAATATTTCCTCTGTCCACTTTCTTAACACACGTGACCACCCTGCTCTGGGGCTGGGTTTCCGTGTTTCCTGTACAGGGGCTGGAGCCCGTGAGTTACTGGCCTATGACGTTAGTGCTGCACACACCGCCTGCTAGGTTAGTGAGTTAGGGGGGGACACCTACCCCCTTGTCCTCATCCTCCACATCCTCATGCTGCTCACACCCGCATGCTGCTGTTGCACTCACCAACCGTAAGGTCTTCAAAAAGTCTCGCTCCCTTGGCTAATGAATATAACAGACAGAAGACAGCACAGCAAGGATACAGACAGACCGGGAATGAAAAGAAGAGCATGAGCGGGAGGCAATGAGGGAGAACAGATACCCGAGAAAGGGAGTAATGATCACGCAGGAGGGAGACGACACCTGGGTTAGCCCCTTCTCAGAGTGAAGTCTATGGCCCTGCTACGTGTGAGTCTTTCTTTTAAAGCAAAAACAAAATGAAAAAAATCAGGAAAAAACCCAAAGGTAACAAAAAAGAAGCACAAAGAAAAATAGTATGTTAATAACAGAATCTATCACAAAAGCAAAGACGTCTCTAGGTCCACACTGACGTCACATGAAGATGGGTTGCAGGAGCAACTGGCCAGACCTCTTTCCTTCTGGCTGAATTCAAAGTTTGAAGAACAAGCCCTACGGAATCTATGCTGCAAGCACGCTGGTCACAAGCGTACAGATGTACAGGCTCAGCAAAATGAATTAGGAAGTCTCTAAACTTACCAAGGTGTCTCCAGAAAGGACCTCCAGAAGAGAGATCAGATTGTGCCCGTCCCTCAGGTCTTCGTAGAGATCATTCACGTGTTTCCGAACCTACACAGAATAAGCAACACCCGTCAGTCCTGGGACTCCGACCCAAGCTTACAGCTCCTAACCCAGGCAGGGCTGTTAAAAGAAAAACGCTTCACGCAGTGCTCACCTTCACGCCCATTATGCATTATTATTCTCTCATTATCTGAAAATTTAATTTAAATTTAAAACCTAAAACAAAACAAAAAACTAAACTGATTTTCGGAGTAACAGTTCATAAAGATGACCAGATCCATTAACTAATTTTTAATACCTCAGACTAATATTATCATGAACTACCATATGGGATTACAATTTTAAATGTAAGTAATATCCTGATTTTATTCATGATTCCTCACACACCAGTGCCACCTTAACAAGGAGTTGTGTGTGTGTGTGGGGGGGGGGAGGTCTTGTTTTGTTTTTGGGTTGGTTTTGTTTTGTTTTTGTTTTTTTGAGACAGGGTTTCTCTTTAGCTTTGGAACCTGTCCTGGCACTTGCTATGTAGACCAGGCTGGCCTGGAACTCACAGACATCCATCTGCCTCTGCCTCCCTAGTTCTGGAGTTAAAGGCGTGCACCATCGATGCCCAGCTGAGAGTTGTGTTTTTACCTCCCATCACTAACACAGTGGTTCTCAACCTTCCCAATGCTGTGGCCCTTTAAAACAGTTCCTCATGCTGTGTTGACTCCCATCCATAAAATTATTTTTGTTGCTACTCCATAACTCTAATTTTGCTACTGTTATGAATTGTAATGTGAATTTCTGATATGCACGATATCTGATGTGCAACCCCTGTTAAGGGATCAAACCTACAGTTTGGTAACTACTGATCTAATATAACAGATCAAGAGGCACCTTGTAAATGAAAACTGGGTAACAGTATACATCATTTTGTGTACTCTTTTTACAACTTCATGTCAGCCTCTAACTATTTAAAGTATTAAAAAAAAAGTAAAGCATAGGTTAGGAGGCCTCTATGCAAGTCCTCTTCGCAATGTAAATTTTGTGTTGGAGAATCTAAATAACTCTACGTGATACTGGCATTCAGCCTGTAACAGTGCTCTACTCCCAACCTGCCCAGAGCCTGTGCTTTTAGTGAAGGTAGCAAAGGTTCCAGAACACCCTGCCTGTCTGCTCACAGGGGCAGGGCGGTAACGATTCCCACTACACGACCTGTGCTATGCAGACAAACGCCAAAGCAAACCAAGAAAAGGGCGACTCCACAGACGCAGACATGGTCCCAGACTTTTCACCTTTTCCCATTCTGAACTGTGTGACTTTGGGCTGCTCACAAGAAAGGAACAAAAGAAAAGGTCTAGATGGTTCAAGAACCAGAGCCCTGCCTACTTTATGCATGGCACAATCCCTGCACCTACCCATCTCAGCAGTAAATTCTCCAAGTTTCCGGGTGAATCAAATGCCATTGTACTTCTAAATGTCAAGCAAACAAACAGCACGAAGTGATAAAATGACACAAGAGTACAGCGGAAACTGAGTGTACAAGAAAAGCCTGACGACAGACTGAAGCAAACCTTTACCTTGGTAAGTCTTCACTCCAAAACAGCGGCTTAGATGCCGTCTACTATATTATCTTACCTGACTAGACACACACCCATTTACACATGAGAGAGAGAGAGAGAGAGAGAGAGAGAGAGAGAGAGGGAGAGAGAGAGAGGGGGTTCTATAACCTCTGTTTTGTTTGTTGTATAGAAATAAAACCCAGGGCTTTATATGCTTGGCTAGAAATCTATCACCCTGGCATATCCCTAATCCCCTCCAATTTACTTTATCAGAGTTAGAAAACATGTTTGATCAGTGAAAAAAATTCCTTTAGGAGTGTCGTATTAATTTTACTTGTTTCTATGCCCAGTGCTTACAGGGTCTTTGCCCACTCACTTACACATCTGGCATCACACTGACAGATACAGTCAGAACGTAGACTCGAAGGCGCCACCTCCAAGGCAGTGCTAGACATGGAAAAAGTGAATTACTTTTAACAAGACTCTCCATCCTCACAAACTGGAGCTATAGTTTGATCTCCTAATTTCCATGAAATAGCACCAGTACCACAGAGTATACCACAGTAAAAAATAAAGGCTTTAAAATATTTTCTCTTGGACAGAAAAAAAAAGTGATTTGAAAATAATTTTAGGTAATATTCATTTATAAAATCTGCAATTATCCAAAACAGTTATAAAAGTGTTACCATTCTGTTAGCATATTTATCTTAGGATATCTTTAATTGGCAGTCCCCTCAGGGTCTTAATTATAATTCAGAAATGAACCCTTTTCAAGGGTCTTCTCAGGAACATACATTCTACATACATGGCACATACAAGATGTACACACATCACCATGTATCACACACACACACACACACACGCACATAAAGGACATGACACACACAGGCACATCTCTTAATGGAATAAAAGCAGAATACAGTTTTCTATTTGCACATTAGAGTCCTATAAAGATTCCCATCCCCTTCCAACACAGACTCTAATTTTAAGGCCTACGTGGTGCTTGGTATGCCCACTGTGCATCTAAGCCAGTATCTCCAGTGTAGCCCAAAAGCAGCCTGACCGCAATCAAGCCTGACCAGAACCATGCAGAGAGCACAATTACACAATAGCACCATGTAACTACTGACGTTCAGCCAGTTGCTTCAACTCTAGAAATAAATGAATTTCTGGTGCGGATCTGAATCCTCCGCCCACAGGACAGTAGTACATAAGCATGTCCTGAGGATGGAGATCCCATGAGCAGAAACTAAGACAGTGTGGAGGGTCCTGCTGAATCCTGCCAGACACAGTGTCCTCCTGCATTCTATTTCCCATCGTTCTTCCTCCAGCACAGTTTGAGCCGGGTGTGATTCTGAACACTGATCTCACAGAAAGGCAATTACACAACTCACCTTGCTAATAGATTGCACCAAGCCCTCCTCCCCAGAACACTTCTCAGAATTAAAAGTCATTTCTCACCATTATATTTATGCTATAATAATAATAAATTAAAAACAAGCCTGCTTCAAAAGGAAAAAAGTGTATCGCATAAAATCAAATTAGGAAAAGAAGAAACAAATTATGAAGAAGAATTTGGAACCTGAATTTTGATCTTGCTTTTCATTCTGATCCCGTGACCTTGAACCAACTGTCAAAGCTATCTGAGCCTTGGTTTTTTTTTACTGGCAAATGAATGTATGGAAAGAAAAACCTAAAGAACAAAAATTCTATTGTGTTAAGACAGACTTGTCATTTTCTTTTTAATTAATGGCTTGCTAATTTAAAAAAAGTGTAAAACAGGAAGGCCCTCTTAAGTCCGGGAGTATAAATTTCTCAAATATTTTAGGGGGAAAAAAAAAATCAGTGACCTCTGTAACTCTGAAAACAGTGGCTATTACATATTATTTCCTATCTGGTACCAAAGAAATACACTATAAACAATGCTCCTTGACTCTGAGACATCAAGATGAAGCTGAGTGGTAGAGCCTGGTACATGTGGATACTGGGTTAGAGCCACAGGAGAAAACACCAGCAGATCAGATCCATTTTCATGCTCCCCAATCTAAGAAAAGCAAATTTTATTGTTATATCAAAATAGTGGGAGGAGAGAAGGAATCCCTGAAAGCCATCCTCTGAATCCACAGGTACAACACACACACACACACACACACACAGACAGACAGACAGACAGACAGACACACACACACACACGAACATGCACACACTGACAGACACACACACACACAGACACGTGCATGCACACTCGTGCACACACAGAGACACACAGACACACATGCATGCATGCACACATACCAAGGCACGCATGTACACCCACAAAATAACCAACACACACACACACACACACACCCCTTTTAAAATGGGATCAGGGATCAAACTCGGGGATCTGGTCAACTGGCCAGCTTGAAACAGGAGAGGAAATGAATAGTTAAAGCTAAGCAGAACTGCTTTCTTTTGTCCAAAATCTGAGTCATAGGCATTTGGTCTGGAAACTTCACAGACTGCTGTAACTGCCAATACTCTTCTGCTTTCCATTTAAAACTAAACGTAGTTTCCCCTTTCTTTGGATAGATTTTCCCAGTGAGGCAAAAATCTGTCTGAATAAATAGGAGTCAGAGAAATGATGAGCAACATAAAAGCATTGTGAGGCCTTGAGGTCAGATTTCACAACCCCAGTTACATAAGTAAAATGAAGAACTGTTCTGTTTCACCCCATCTTCCCAGAAAATTCCCAGTGCTCTTTCTTACTTTTCAGTCTTTCTTTCTTGTTTGTTTTTGTCGTTGTTGCTTTGAGACAGGGTCTCACTGTGCAGCTCTGGCTGTCTTGGAACTCACCCTGTAGACCAGGCTGGCCCTGAACTCAGAGATCTGCCTGCCTCTGCCTCCACAGCACTGGGATTAAAGTGTGTGCCACCATGCTCAACTGGCTTCCAGAGCTTTCTAAAATGTGTGCACTGCCTGGAATCTATCACGTGCCTGCAGGGGGTACCGTTAAGAGTTGTATTTTCACATGGTCTTATCTTACAGGAGAGAGAACCCAGAGAGAGGACCCTGTAGGTCCTACATCCTGAAACTCCTCCCTACTACTTCCTCTCTCCTCCTAGTCTCCTAGTCCCGCCTATATTGCTTTCCTATTGGCCAACAGTGCCGTATTCATTAACCAATACAAGAAGCATATTTACAGAATGACATCTCCCATCAGGGCATGCTGACATTTTTCTAAAGAGAACAACTTAAGGAAGGAAAGTAGACAAGAAAACAGTGAATGAGAGAAAACTCAAGAGGCTGGAGGTAACCTAGGTAAATATGCCAGACCCGTGTTACCATACAGGGATTGGCCAATAAATAACGACATTCAAATGGGAAAACAAGGCTGGTACTCAAAAGTTCCACGCTGTTAAACACTTACTAAGTTAAAACTCAAATCCAACTCTGGGGAGAAGGCTATACACCTGCTTATTCAGTATTCAAAATGGTCTTTCCCAGATGTTTGACATCATTTTAGTTCTTGTTCAGATGTGTCAAGACTTTTACGGCTGGGACAAACACTCAAGAGAAGTGGTTAAAGGAGCTAATCCTTAGGCTGGGGAGATGGGGTCTTGAATTCAATTCCCAGAAACCACATGGTGGCGCCTACTTCTGGCACGCAGGTGTAAGTGCGGGCAGAACATTGTATACATCATAAATACATTTTTTTTTTTTTTTAAATAGAGGGGAGCTAAGATTTACTGTTACTTTTGGTCACGAGGCTGCAGTCCATCACAGCATGGAGGGTGTGTCACACGGGGAGGAACACCTAAGAAGGTAGGGAGGCCATGGACAGGCTCCAGCCTTTTGGAATGGGCTGCCCACAATCATTAGAGCAGGTCTCCCGTACCCCTTTTGTCTCTGAAATCGCCCTTACGGATGCACACAGAAGCACACTTGACTAATAGCCTAGGTAGATCTCAATCCAATCACCTGATCCTCAAGATCAATCATCACAGCATATGTGTGGCTGCAGCTGAGTTCACTAAGTATGCACACTCATCACGGGCCTAGACATCCTAAAGATGGACAGGTGCATGTAAGAGAGGGCTATCTCCTGTAGTCTACATTCTGGGATGACAGGCAGTGAAGACACTGCAGCTCACATGGACACACTCACATTACAAGGAGCCCCATCCCACTGTGGCTCTAAGAGCTCCTCTTAGCAAAGAAGATGGGAGTATGTCAGGTCCTGAAGAAGAGGGAGGCACAGGGCAAAGATGTTCAAAACCGTGTAGCAGGTACCAAGGAAAGGAGTCAGCTTTCCAGTCTACAAAATGTGAGGTGGAGGTTTGGGCAGGAAGGGGACCAGGAGACAGGGCAGCTCTGAAGGCCATTAGGCAAAAGTACGGGGCCAGGAAAAGCTGGTGCACATACATGGGGGCACAGAGCTGAGGGCAATTAGTGGGAAGCAGAATCACAAACAATCTCAGCCCTCCTTTATCTGAAGCCTAAAAGCAGGGCACGGTGTTGTAAGACAAACAGCATCTCCTAATTCAACCCAAGAGAAGACCACTGACCACTGAAGGCTCTTGCACCTTGCTGTAGATGGTAAGCAGAAGCTGCTACAGGAACACACTTTAATAACTAGCCTGTCTGCCACTTCCTCGCTGTTCCTGAGGTGCCACCCCGAGAGACTGGGTGATTTATGTTGTCTCGTCACTTTACTTTACGGATTTTTCCTTCTCTGTTGAATATGCTAGAGGAGCTGCAGTTAGAGCCTCACTCCTAGATCCCCCCCACCCCACCCGGCGCACCTATGTGAAACGAGTTAACAGACTTTATTTCCTTAATCTTTTGTTACAATGGTTGGTTCCAACTGAGGGTTATTCTTCGCTACACTGTTTCTCATTAGTTTCCTGTAAATTGTGATCTTCAAATCACTAAAGTCAAATCACAAAAGTCAAAGGCCAGATCTGTCAGCCGAGAAAAGGGGCCTCGGGAAAAAGCCAACCAGAAAGGACACTGAGTCAGCGAGCCCTGGATGCGGTGCAAGCATCCCAGAAGCAATGCTCAGCAGATAAAGGGCTTACAGTCTTCTCTTAAAGGACACAGGATTCCCAAACACAATCGGCGGTCTTTTAAAAGGCATAAATGATAAAAGAAGGCTTGTCCCAACAACTCTTGGCTGCCTTGTGCTAACCAGAGAAAAGGAGGCGCCAGTCGGTTTTAGTGAAAACTATCAATTAAAATGCTTTGTTTCCTTTTTTTTTTAAGCTCACACAAATACATGGAAAATGGGCCAACCAGATCTCCCAGGACAGCCTCTTTAAAATCCTTCCCCCCCACAAAAATGAAATATTAATACTGCTATATGAATTACGGATAAGTAACTGATTCTTTTACAATACACAGAAAGGCTTAAAAATATTCTCAGAAAATTATCTGAGTTGTTTTGTGGATTACATATTTTAGTATTATTTCTTCAAGCATTGTAAAAGAATTTTCCTCCCATTTTCCGTTATTACGATTCTGTGTTGGTATATTTAGGTATTACGAGGAAATGCCCCCATTTGATGTCCTGCAAATGAATGCTGGCAATGAGCCACTGGAAACTGCATAGTTACACCATAGCACACTCAGTTAGTCCTTTGAGGGAAAAGATTTCTTTTGAGAACATTCAAGTGCAGTATTAGCTAAACACACAAGTCTTCTCCTCTCTTATCACAAGGTGGAACTGTGCTAGTTAAAAGCATTGATAGCATTGATCAACACTAAGACTCAGGGAATTTTAATCATGGTTTCTAGCTATCATATATATGTGTCAAGAAAATCAATAGTTTTGTTGTAGCTTTAGAAAACTTAAGTAAGGTATTTCTTTCTTTCTTTCTTTTCTTTTAATCAAGTAATTCTTCTGAGCCAGGATGAAAAATTTTCTGTAATTCTGTAAAGTATTATTCGACTCTGGCTTTTGTTTGGATTGGATAGTTTTCCCTTTTCCACTAGCTTTTTCTTTTCATATACAGGAAAACTGACAAAACTCTATTTTGCAGAAGTTTTTCCCTCAGTCTATATATCTTTCATATATAGCTTGGTATTGAGTAATTATAACTCAAAGAGAAAAATAAATTCAGAAACCAACAGGATATGCAGACTAGCACCTTTCCTGTCCCTGTCCACTTTCTCTGGAGTAAAGTATGTTACAGGAATGTTCTGGATGTGCTGTACACTTCAGTGTCAAACATATAAGCACTTCTTCTTGGAGACAGGGAGGGGGTAGGGAGAGGGAGATAGGGCAATGGCTAAATAAACATTATCGTTCCAACCTCACAGAAAAGTAGAGGAAAGATTTTAGGGAAGATGGTCCAGTACTCTGTCTCTGGGGCCTGACAGGCACGCAGCCACACTGGGTAGGAGATTGAGGGTCTGGGTTTGTAAAGGCTTCTCAAGGCACCATCCCAGCCCAGTCCTCCTGTATACACTTTTGTAAAGTGCTTACGCCAAATTGCTATGGTGAGCGCTACCATGTCAAGCTCAGTTTTAGATAACCGCTTAAGGGAGTCAATTACTGGCATGTTTTTGTAACTTCTTTCACATTCTTCCTATGTTCTCAAGTTCTCACAATACGGACCCTAAAGAGAAAAGGCTGAAGAAAGAGGAGTTGTGATCACCTAACACTCTTAATAAACAAACAACAGGCCACTCAGTGGAACCAAGTTTTGCTGTAGGAGAAATCGTGCCAGCAGTAACATAACAAGACAAACAACAGCCTAGTAGGGCGCTAGCACTCGCTGCATTTCTGTCGTAGAAAAACAACACTAGAAGGTACCTGTGGTGGTAAAGGCCTATAGGGCAAGAGCAGCCTGAGCTATATGGTGAGAAATTTCCCAGATGAGGAAGAGGAGGAGGGCAGGGGAGGGGTGAGAGGAAGGACAGTATCAGTAGAGTATCACAGTCCTGACTTTGAACACAAACTTAAAACAAATCCCCTTGTAGTTTCAAATATTAGCTCTCACTAATTTCTTTTGCACCAGAATCGTTAAGTTTTACAGTAAAAATCATGTAATTACTTTTACTTAAAATACACCCAAGACCAAAATCTGAAAATAGTTATTAAAATACTAATCTCTTCAACAAATCCCCGTATGACTCTGTAGTAATAATTTACAAAATGTTCCAAATTAATTATTAGAAATTAGAGATGAGCTTGGGTGAGTGCACTCGGTTCTTCTCTGGTGAAACAGGCAGCTGGGGGACAGGGCACCGGCTTGGTTGTTTGTCCCTGGATACAAGGTCACTTGACCAGCCTGCCTTTCCTCCCTACAACTACTTCTCAGAGCTGCAGAGAAAGCTGCCTGGCACCAATCATGCTGGGACAATGCACAGGAGAAAACAAGTTAGACCAGGGACCAGCGACTCTGCAGTAAAAGAACCCAGTCCAAAGAATCCAGGCAGCAGCCAAGTGGGCGCTAGAAAGAAAACGCTTGGAAAATGGGTTCTGATCACTTTACGTTCCTAACAAGCTATCCCACAAACAAAGCTGATATGAATCGAAGCTGGTGTGATCACAGCGCAGGAAATGAACACGGGGAAGCAACAGTAAGGACTCTAACTAGGAATGCAGTGCCCATCACAGAGCTGAGCTTGGCAACCTTGGATTCTGCTTAGCTGAGTCACCTCTAGGAGCTTTGTCAAAGGAGCTACAGGAGTGAGACCTCCACCTGCTGTGTAGGAATTCAACAGTGAAATGGACTTTTATGCCACATAACAATCTTTCTGGTGTTACAGAATTAATGCGACGACCAAGGGAGAAATCATGTCACATACTTGGAGAGTAATAAAGGACAAATTTTTTTTACTGTCGCTCAGGCCCAGCTCTGGCTAATGCCCAAAGAGGAGCTGGGCATGAACAGAACTCATATACACCTTAGGCTTAGGCGTTCTGCGTATACTGCCGTCCTTAAGTCTCTTTCAGATCTCAGGCCCAGTTCTCACTTTAAACAATTTAAACAGACTCAGGAGTCTACAAGTCTGGCCATGTGGGCAAACAGGAGGTTTACACAGCAAAGATACTGCTAGGATGACTTTCCTCGTGGAGCACAGGGGACTAATGACAGACCAGGCAGGACTTAGTGCTTGCTGACCTTGGGCTGTCTGCCCTCAGGGGCACGTCCTTTGGGGATGGTCCTAATGGCTCTTTGTAGGTGAGGATTGTCTCCTTTTGATATGGGAATTGAGACCAATTGGAGGTCAGTATTCATGAATAAACAGGAACTTTCTCAGCAACTCTAACCTTAGGGTACAGACATTTCTTTGCCACAGATTCTAACCAGCCTGGTCTTTATCCTCTTTATCTCCTAGTCAAATGGAGGCAGCGCTCCTGTAGCTAAATTCTACTGTGTATAACAATATTGTCTAGGCAAGTTTATCAGCAAATCCTTATAGTATCTATTTTACATTCTGGATTATGTGGAATGTGAGCTCTCAGTCTTCGTACCAACACAGAGCCACTAGCTGGGGTAGCTGTACCATGATGACTCAGGAGGAAGCTTGCCCTCACAGAAAATGTAGATGCTGGGTAGATAAGGCTGAAGAGTGGCACCTCTAGCCTCTACAAGGGACACTTACGGGTCCCCTTCATTCAGACAACAGGTCATGGCCCAAAAGGTGACTTAATCTCTCTCTCTTTCCATTTTCAGGTTTAAAGCATAGAACAATGAGGGGCCCCTGAGTACTGTCACTGATGGCCTCCAGACCTTCCTGGCACTGACACTCTCTGGTATTTATATCTGAACTAAACTTATATTTATATCTGAACTAAACTTAAGCGCATTCCTCCAGTCCTGACCAATGAGCACCTCAGAACAATTGGTTATACCTCCGTATTAAACCTATTACACAGCTAGGGTTGTGATGAAGACAGCTGGTACAACGAGATGAATAGGAGAACTATTTTTAGGGGATGCCCAGATAACAATACCCCATGGCTTCTGCAGCACACATCCATCTCCTGGACTTCAGTGGCCTTTTTTGCTGTCAATTTTCTTTCCACACATGAAGATGGCAGCCCAGAAACCCAGTTCCATGGTTTACATTTTTTAAAGCCATATCGGAGGAACTGATGTTTGGAGTTACATGTAAATGTTTATTTTTTTAAATTACATTTTTAAAACGGTAGATGTGATCATGTGTGTTTGTGTGAGAGAGGTCATATTACATGAATTAGTCTCCATGGCAGAAATACCCTTTTTGTAGCAGAATCAAAATTTTCGAAGATACAATGAATGTCTTTGAACTGATCTCTTCACAGGTGACATCCCAGCTATATCAGCTTTCCTGACTCCAGTGGGCTTAACAGAGCTGTAGGGGGCGAGAGTGCTCATCAACTGGACCTTTCAGTTGGACAGAACCTGAGTCAGAGAGGATATGCCTTCAGTCCCACATGAGGCTTAAATCTTAATTCTTCCCCGTCTTTGCTCTGAGTACCTCCCCAATTTTGACAGGAGCATGTGTCTCCAAGGGTAGACTTGAACTACGTAGCACTTAGGGAATCCGCAACCACACAAGTAAACAGGCAACATGGCCATGGGCACAATGTAAGACCCTTGGCCCCATCTGGACAGTAAAACTTCATTTCTAATCCTGAAAGACGATTAGAAAAGAATGCCTTGCTGACTATCAACATCATAATGTTCTCAAAGCCACCACTATCATTTGAGTAGTCTCACATTGTTCCTTTCTGTTCGCCATCTATTCTGTTCCCATTTCTTTGGCTCTCCACATTTTATCTTCATTCACGTTCCCTACCACTTTTTTCTATACCATCATATTCCTTGGTTCAGGATGTTTATCATCATTTCCCTCTTAGAACAGTTTTATGTTATCTTCATTTTGACTAGCTGTGGATTTCTGTAAAGAACTGCTTGCTGGGGGGAAAAAAACAGCTTCTTTGATGGAGGTCGAGATCTACACCTATCTATGAGTATCAGGGTAAGGATTTAGGATGTAGTTGAGAGTTTTAATGATGCTGCCTTACTGTTTCTTCCCAGATTGAAACATTCCATCCTTCAGGGAAACTTTGTAACCAGAGAGATAAACAATTCAAGATAGCTTCAGGAAGTCCCTGAAATTGACCAGCTTCACTATGCCCCTTCCTGCCAGAGTGAGCAATAAAAGTGGAGAGCTCCCTCAGATGAAGGGAAGCTGAGCTGCAAAGAAGACTCTCTAAGGAGAAAAACACATGCAAAGAAGACTATGAGATCAGCTTCCCAGAAAAAGTAGAAACCAAGCCCAGCTGCCTGGAAGAGGTTTGACCAACTGAGTCACTTGGTAAAGACACTCTCCAGCCTGTTGAGCTGACTGCAGGCTGTGCAGTGTGCTCCATGTTCCCCAGCTTTGTGAGCTGTCACCCATGCTGAGGTTGGCTTTGGTTACTCAGCTGTCTTTCAGTCAGTTCTGCTCCTGTGATTCCTCATCCATATTCCCGTAAGTAACCCCAATAAAACAAAATGGTTCACAACTGGACTTTGATAGTATCTATACTTCGGTCTGTCATGGGCTGCCTGTTGGATGAATAGACATGTGCAATGCATTTCCACAGGAAAAAGTACTGTCGCACAACGTATGGTTTAGTGGTAAGTAGGTTCTCCTCCAGGGTCTATGACCTCACCCATGGGTAGTTAGCTAGCTTCAGAGTGCCAGGCACAAAGTCCCTGATATTGAGTGGGCCTTTGATGCAATCAGATGGCTGTTGGTTACCACTAAGATGTAAGTGCCACTATTGTACCTTTGAGGATATCTTGTCATGTAGGTCATTGTTGTGATTCTCAGATTTTACAGCTGGGTAGGAGGAGTAGTTGCTTTCCTCCCTAGGAAAATCACAAAGCACCTCCTGCTACGTAACAGCAATAGTCTGTATTGAGAGCCTCTTGAACTCCCCTTACCAAAAACTCAAAGGAAGAGAGGTTTCCTATCGGGTTGTTACATGGTGTACGGTTCTTGGTGAAAGCATTATCTCCCAACATGGCTTAATGTCACTTAAACGATATGTATGTTATATATTTATGTATATACATATCTATAAAATAAAACATACGTATAAATATACACTTACATATTTTAAGTGTAATAAAATAGTATGTTTTCCAAAATTCATTATTGTTTTTTACTCTCTTCTCACCCCTCTCTCCCTGTGCTTCCTACTTCCCCTTCACAGTACACATGATCTATCATCACCCTCTCTAGATCCTACACACATGACCCCACACACAATACCACCACCACCCATGGTACCATTTTTCTTTCCTAGTCTGCTTTCTTACACAACCCTTGACCACCTGCCCTGGAATGGCACAACTCACAGTGGGCTGGGCCCTGTGACATCAATTATTAATCAAGAAGAAGCTGCACAGATTTGGCCAGAGGCCAATCTTATGGAGGCAGTTTCTCAGATGAAGTCCTCCCTTCCCGGGTGACAAACACTAACCAGCAAGTCATATCTTGTTTCAAAGATGATTGCTACAGAAATAAAATTTTTCCTGAGCAGCAAACCAATATACTGAGCTGCCGTGTGTAAGGAGACTCCATGAAGTAAACCAAGAGGAAACAATGTTCAGAAAAAGCAGCCATAGTAGAACTTCACATTCCCATAGGAAGGAAGAGCCTGCTTCATAAAAGAATTCTGGGAAACACGGAACATGATTCCTTCCTCACCAGAGGCAAATGTACACAAAACTCTGCCCCAAATCTAATACAAAACCTTATCCTGAGACAGAGATAGGGGCTAGGCATGTGGTTAGTCCAGGTACAGAGCTTGCCTGGCATGTGCATGGTCCAAGGTTCAATACCTAGGACTGTAAAAAAGAGAAAATGAAAAAGACAAAAGTCTGGAAACTTATGTTATGAAAAGTCAGATAGGAAGTGTTTGGGGGTTGTGGGTAATATAGTACGACAATACATAATGAGTATTGTGCTGGTGTTTTGTTTTTATTCAGAACACTATACTTCAGATTTATAAATGTTATCATGCATCACAAAATACTCTTTAATTTCAATTGTTTGAAAAACCTAAAAGCTGTTTATCACCCAATAGCCATATCAGGAAACAGGCTGGCTTAGGTCTACAGCTCATTGCATGCTGACCCTATCCAAATAGCCCTAGGTTGAAACAATAGATAGCAAATTCATCATTATCAGCTCCATAAAAGCAGACAAATTTTCCCATTGTTTTCTATCTCTGTGGCAAAGTAAGAATGAAGAAGACCAAGTTTCTACAAAATAACAAAATATCATTCTCCTGTGTGTGCACATAGACACGTAAGAGTGTATGTACATAAGCATATGTATTCTTTGTAGAACGGATGAATGGTTAAGTCTTAAGCGCTGTCTAGCAGAATGGGGGACTGCAAAGTGTGAACAGCCAGCAGCTCTGCACTGGCAGAGGCAGGAGGACGAAGGTGGCGAGATAGCTAGGATTAGCTGACATCACTCTTCTGGCAATTTCTCCAGGCTCTGGCTACAGAGCTGACTTTCCTTCAACCTTAATTTCAACTCAACATGAAAACCAATAGAGAAAAATTTCAGAAAGATGATGTAAAAAATGTTTGTCACATGTAGAGATTCTGTCTCAAAAATGATCAGACTAGAAGAACAATAAAATAAATATAGGTGTGGCAGGAAACATCAAATGTAGATGTCAAGGCTACACTGTGGGGCAGAGAGGGGTACATTTCCAATGCAGAGAAATGACAAATGTGATGAATCACAAAGGATTACTTTGATCACTGCATGTTGTGGACATGTTCTGAAACGCCACACTGTGCCCCTATGTACATATAATTACTATATGTCAATTTAAGGTGAGAATATATTTTTAAGATTAAAAAAAATCACATGTAAATGAAACAAAGGAGACAGACTGCTTAATTAACAAAAAAAGGGCAGGGTTAGTTAGCTTCTTCAAATACTGAAGAGCTAGCATACAGGTCTTCTTCCATTAAAGAGGTCCACGAAAATGAGGGGAAGGCAGAAGAGGTAAACTGTAAACAGTGACAGAAATAGTTCGATTACAATTCCAGCAAGTACAAAAGTAATGAGCCATAGAAAAAGGCTGCCACAAAGCATGGCAACAATGACTGTCAGAATAGCTAACTCTATTCCTTTAAAAGCAATCACTTTAAAACTCTCCCAAAGCATTTCCCAGAAGGATGTTAATGGCTACTATTAGACAAAAACAAAGTAGGGCTTGAGAAACACTGTGTCCAACAGTTTTCTTACCAAAGAACCTGTCAGTCTTTCACATGCTAATATGTAACATAAATCTCTCAGCTGGAAAAAGTTTCTTTCCAAATTCTCATAGATGTGGACACCTGTTTATCTCCTCCACACCCTCTCTCCCAACCTGGCTCCCACAGTGCTGGTTTCACTGGGAACAGGATTTGGGTGCCTGTGCTGACATTTGGGAGCATGTTTTGGGAAGTGATGCTCACTTGAGTATATGCAGTTGAGTGCTTAATTGATCCTGCTTTAAAAGCACTCTTCAACCAAATACCAGCCAGCATCCTCAAGCCCCTCTCATTTCTAACCATGGTCTACTTTGTCACCTGTCTTCCTCAGTCAACTCTTCTTATGCTGCCTTCTGAGGTCTCCTTGAGTCTGCAGAACAACAAACCCTGACTAGAAAGAGCCTGGAAACATGTTTGCAATTGCTTGTACGGAGAGGAATATCCCAGTCTTTGAAAGAAACCTGACTGCATTTGCAGTCGGACAGTAAAGAACCTGCCTGATTTACCCAATCAGTAGTTGAAGATTTCCAAATAAAAAGAATTTAGTCTTGGAAACATTTTCCTGGATTCAGAACTAGTGAAGACAGGAGCAAAGCTCATTAGTAAGGGTAGACAAAGCAAGTAATCGCGTGAAGCTGGAGCGAGCCCCTTGGGTGAGAGCAGAGGGGTCAGATCTCAAGGCTGGTCCTGCTGTCTTGAGCTCCTTCACTTCAGCACTCAGTTTCTTTTCAGCTTTTTCCCTATATTTATTCATGTTCTTTTTATGCATGTGAGTGTTCTGTCTGCATGTATGTGTGTGCACCATGGTGGGAAGTGCCCACAGAATTCAGAAGCTGGCATTAGATATCCTGGAATTGGAGTTCAGTCACTATGTGGGTGCTGGGAACTGAACCCAGGTCCTCTGTAAGAGCAACCACTGCTCCTAACTATGGAGCCAACTCTTCAGCCCCAAGGGTGCTCAGCTTCTGAGCTATTATGATTTGGACATATTCTATCCCCAAGTTCATGTGTTGAAGTCAGTAGGACTACTGAGCATTGAACAGCTCCGTAAGCCAGAGGTCACCGCCTTTGAAGGGTTTATCTTGTCCCCAGCCCCATTTTCTCTTGTATCTGCTCCTGTCTTCTCCTCCATGACTGTCATGAAGTGTGCCACTCTTCTCCCCCACACCCTCCCATCATGTTTCTGCTCTGCCACAAACCTAAAGGCAGCGGAGTGAGCCAATCACAGGCTGGACAGTTCCAATCACAGGCTGGACAGTTCTAAATCTATGAGCCCTTTAAGTTGATTTTCTTGGGAATTTTGTTATAGCAACAAAAAAGGTGACTAGTAAGTATGTGTGTGTGCACGCACATGTGTGCACGTGCATGCATGCACACACACACACACACACACACACACACACACAGTGAAATGAGCCTTTTCAGCTTTAAAAGAGTTGGTCTCCCAGTAGACTCTGCTCACCCCCAGCAAACCAACCCCCAATATTCTGTGATGCAACAGTTCTAGGGATTGATTTGATTTCACCTTCACTCTTTAAGTAAGACATTTTTTAGTGTGGTGGACGGGAAGCACCAGTGTACCTGACAGTATGCTGAGTGCTGGCGATACACGCACTGTGTGATGAGACATCAGTCCCCATCCTCATGCAGCCTAGAGTGTAGCATAAATGACACTCCAAGTCCGCTTTAGTTTACCAGATACAGAGCGCTAAAGAATAAGCTTTACAGTTGAATAACCAACTGTAATTGGTTAAAGTATATACTTTTATTTTTTTATTTTTTATTTTTTTATTTTTTTTTTGTCTTTGAAAATGTCTTAGTCACTACGTGTAAAAGACTGACCTTCAGGAATGTTGCCTGGCTTCTCTGCATACTTTTATCTGTATCTCTAGATTCTTGCAAAGCACACTGATTAAAGAAGAATGCAAACAGAAGTCATGGCCACACTAAAGAGGTGCTCTTTAGTGTGAGAAGAGCCAACTGCATTTCAGCTATGTCACATTCCAGCTATGTCTTATGTCATGTCAAGCAGATAACTAACTTGTGTTCTCCCATGGGCTCAGTTTCCTCATGGTAAAATGAAGATTGAGTGACATGTCTACTGCATACTAACCAGAGCAGCATCTGGCACTCAATAAGCAGAAAGAGCAGCCATATAATGATAATAATGAAAGTAAAGGAAAACTATGATCGACAAAAATGAACTAAAATTATCTGCCTAAATTATGGAGTAATCAGTTTAAAACAGTAGTCTACAAGTATAATACTCATTTAAAAGTACTTAAATCATCCTAATAGTCAAAAAGGGAAAGGTAATTTTCATGTCACAAGACAATTTCAAGTTCAAAATATATTTCATAATGAACTAATTTTCCATACTGTAAACCGATAACAGGATTCAGAGCAGAGACAGAGAGCTCAGAGGTTTTCTGTCAGCAGACAGCTTTATCTGCACAGACTCAGTGGATTCACATCCAGAGGCTGAACTTGAGCACATCAGGGCGTACGTACCCTGACACACACTTTTAGCCCACTTCGGTCCCCTCATAGGGCTTAGGTCTGTGACACTGGGGCCACAGGAACTAAGATTGAGTTGCATACACATACTGCTTAAGTCTTCTCTTTGTCCTAGGAGGCCCTTACCGAAACCCTGCATTCTACACACTTCAGAAATGTTTAATGTCTGTCTATACAGAGGCTACTAAACTTTTTCTGACTAAACCATGTCAACGGGAAGTAACTAAGCATAATAGCAATGCCGGACTGGATCCTGCCCCATGAGAAAATGTGGAACAACCAACAGAATACATCACTAAATATGATACCAATGTAGATTTACATAGTTGATTACCACGTGGCTACAAACATAAGCTCCCACACATTTTCAAGTGTGTCAATTTAACAGCCATGACATATATAACTTCTCTTCCGATGGTTCAGATTAATGTTTACAAGAATAAACACTGGAGCTAAAGAGATGGCTGAGTGGCTAAGCATACCCAGGTTCAGCTCCCAGAACCCATACAGAGGTTCACAACCATCCATTTGTACCTACTGTCCAGGAGATGTGATACCCTCTTCAGGCATTTTATGGCACTGCATACAAGTGGCATGTGAGCGTGTGTGTGTGTGTGTGTGTGTGTGTGTGTGTGTGTGTGTGTGTGTATTTGTGTTGTATATATGTGTATATATATATATGTGTATATATACATGCTGAACATTCATACACATAAAAAATAATTTTTTTAAATGTGCTGAAAACACAAGGGTGGATAACTGACAAAATAAGGTCAAAAAGTTCATCTTGGAGAAAGAGCGTACCAGTGTGCTTGTGTGTATGCATGTATCCATACATCCGTACGTACACAGTGTGGTAAGAGTGTGCAACACATATGTGTGCATGCTTGTTCACAAGCATATAAAGGCCAGGGGTGGGGTGTTATGTGTTTTCACATACTGCTCGGCATCAACATTCTCATTATACAAACATATTGTGAGCTTTGGATTCCCGTCTCTTTTGACCTGTATTCATGCTTGCCTCATGCCTCCTACAATCATAAAAGAGTTACCTTTCATTGCACTCATAAAAACCCGATTTACAAGACTTGCTTCTAAATTTTATGCTTTACCTTCTTAACATTTCTCCAAAGAACGCTCAACGATTCCTCACTTAAATGTAACTTCCACGACAAAAACAACTTAAATATCAAGTTCTGTTTGCAAGGGCCAAATGCCATTCATCTTTCTCTCTGTAGCTTTGATCACTCAGCTCCAAATCTACCCTGAAGTATCCAGCATGATAGAGAGAACGAAAGACCTGGGACGCAACTTCCACTTACTCTCCAGCCCTTTGGACATCTCTTTTATTGATCCACACCATCTATGGATTACTAGCTGTTCAACCCTGGGGAGTTTTGGGATCCTCTCTGTGTATCAGCTCACCATCTGTGAACTCGGGTAGGAGCAACCACAGTGTGTCCACAATGACTCCGTGAGAATGAAATGCAGTAAGACACGAAAATAACTGACCCTAGCATGTGGCCTCCACCAACCTTAGGCAAACTGTGACTAATATTGATAATTGTGGTAAAGCTGCACACGGGCAACTGTATACCTACACTGCTGGGATTCGGTAAGATGTAGCTATTGTTTCTAATAGCTGTATTTTCTAGATCAAACTACTTACTGGATATGCCAAATGTGTTTGTGTGTGCAGCTTCTCAATACGTTTCATAGTGAAGAATCTCGATGGGATCGCGTGATGGAAAGCAAAAGGGAAAACACTCAACACTGCTCTTGGGCCCTTGCAAACATGAGCAAGCATGTACATCCACATACTCACATGGATGTCCCACACTCATATGGTCATTTGCATACTGGTCCATCTATCCATGGCAGGTTCGAAAAGCATGTCCCCAGCTCAGCAGCTTCAGCAATTGGCCAGAAATGGGATATTCAGCAACTCACTAGAAATCCTAGTTTTCAGGCTCCATCCCAGAACTGTGGCTCAGAAGTTGCTGGAGGCCACATCTATCTTAACAACCTATCCAGTGAGTCTGGGGCACCTGACATTTAGAAACAGGAGGTGTTGAAGATAATCTCATAAGTAGATTTTAAGAATCAAAATACTGCAGTTGCTGTATTCCCACTGGCCCTTTGTAAAGTCGGAAATTCAAAAGCAACCCTGTCCTAACTGAAATGTTCAAGAACGTGATCACACAGTCTCCCCTCGCCCCCTCACCTTGGGGGTTTAGATATCCTCCCAGCCACTAATCAAAAAACATTCCTGCATGAATGAATTCTGTTTTCCAGAGGCATGACAGAAGGGAGCTGAAAAAGTACAGCTTCCTGCGTAGAAGCCCAGGACACACTAACAAATGGAGTGTGGTCCAACGCTGGAATCCAGGTGTTCTTCTCCAAATAAACCAATAAATTAGATATCTATAAATTGACATTTAGAAAAAAGCCATTACAACACGCACCATTTGCACAATACTGCAGAATAAACACAGTTTAACTGATGGATACAGAAGAACACAGATCCTGAGTAACTGGCAGTACGATGGGCCCCAGAGAAAGCACACAGAGCACTGAAGACTTGAGACTTAGGAGAAACTGCTGCCCCTTAAACCAACCCCCCCACGACACATCTGCTGTCTCCTGGCTCAGGTTCTAGTTCAAATGGAGTGAGTGATGAGACCTCTGATAGAGTGACAGTGCCTTGGGAACAAAGAGCTTCTCTCCATAGGCCCACCATAAGCAGAACTGAACTGCAGGAGGCTTGAGTCTCTGGTGCTGTTTCTCAGATTATGGTCCTGTGAGCTACTAGACAGCAACACAGCAAGTGACATGCATGAGACCGGTAATAACAGGTAGTTATTTACATACGACTTCCAGTTTATAAAAACACGGAGTACCCTAAACGGGATGAATTCTTAAAAGAATGCCTGCCAGCCAGGTTGCATTTGAAACCAATCCTCCAGGTGTAGCTAAATAAAGCCACAGGATCTTCAGGAACAACCATTTTACTCACGATACAAGGCTGAAGTTTAAAATATGCTGCAACATGGATAAACGCTCCCACCACGTGATCCCCAGGGTAAACAATGACAGCAGACAGGAATGTGCTGACCAGGTTCTGTGTCTTTAAGTATTTGAGAGGGTGATGAATCAGAAGGACACACTCTTGCCAACAGTCAGTGTGCTTCAGGTACACAGTGAGACACGAGGACTCTAAAATTCAACTGTATTTGGGAGACACGCCAGGGACAAAGAGACTGCTCCCCAGCTAGTATGCCTCACCTCATCTGCCTGGCTACTTTAAACAAGAAACAGTTTAGGTTTGATGAAATATAAAAAATAAACCTATGAAAAATTACTGTGGTGGTCTAAGAATGGACCCCATAGGCTCATATATTTGAATGCTTAGTCACCAGGGAGTGGGACTCTTTGAAAGGATTGGGAGAATTAGGAGGTGTGGCCCTGTTGGAGGGAGTGTGTCACTGGGGGGGGGGGTTTGAAGATTCAAACTCCCATGCCAGACCCAGTGAGACAGACTGTCTGTCTGTCTTTCTCTCTGCTTGTGGATCGGGTTGTGGCTCTCATCCACTTCTCCAGCACCATGCCTGCCTACCGCCAAGCTCTCTGCCATAATAGTAGACTCTGCTTTTGAAAATGTAAGCAAGCCCCTAAGCAAATGCTTTCTTTTTGCGAGTTGCCTTGGTCACGGTGTCTCTTTACAGGAATAGACTAAGACAATTACTTTCTTCAGAAAAGATTTTAAATCCTCATCAAGCATCTTCAGGAAAAGAAAAGTCTCACATATGGATGTAAAGTAACAAGCATCATTCCAGGATGATTACTCTCATAGCATCACAAGCTTCTGAAGACTCACCACGACAGATAATCTCTATCATCTCATTTTTAATCCTAACCCTTATCTGTTTCCTTAACACATAAATAACATGATTTGACTTTATAAAATCTCTCCGAATAATAATATTGTACTTTTCATTAATTTAAAGAGACTGAAGAAAGCAAGAAAGATATAGCCCCCCCCAGCCCCTCCCTCACTCCAGCCTCACCCTGAGTACATCCAACAGGTCCAGTGAAGAGAGAAGAAAATCAACAGAGAGCTGTTTTCCCAATATTAACATTGTTCTAACTAAAATGCATTACTTATTTTACAGTTCCTACCAATTGAATGACCATCACCCAGCTACCTAAAACAGCATTCACCAGCCAGTACAGCGTTCCGTTCATCAGACCTTAGTGAACACAGACGAGGTGGCAGAGGCAAACCATCTCTACTTAATGGGCCAGAATGTTTGTGATTATTCATTTTTCTTCACTTCAGAATAATGCTGTGACTTCCAGACACAAACAAAAGTGTGTGTGTGGAGAAGGGGGAGGGGCTGTCCTTACTGCTGGAGTTTGACATCCACAGACCCAGTTCATGCTTCTCAGGACGCCAAGAACAGCCCAGCAGGAGCTGCTCTAAAACCAGTGCCCACAAACCATAAGTAGCTGGTAATGGGAGGCAGCCAAGGCCACATTCCAGCCTCCCACCTCCCTTGTGTGACTCTACATTAAATGGGAGATCATTTTAATTTAATTTTGTTTTGTTTGTGTGCTTGAGATTGAGCCCAAGGTATGTGCTCAACAAGCCACTCAACCATTGAACTACACCCCAACCAAGAGTTAATGTAAAATCCTGACCTCTAACGGACTCCACCAAAAAAAAAAAAAAAAAAAAAAAAAAGCCTGCTCTCATAGCATGAAGCAAGATGCAGCTACATGGGCATCAACTTACTGGATATTGTAGTAGAATACTTATTTTGCCAACGGTTACTAATATATATATATATATGTATATATATATATATATATCATAAGTAAGCCTTAAATCTTTAAGATGTTCATTTTATATACAAGGAAGTCAGGGAGTTAAATATTCTAAGAGATATTCCAGTTAAAAGAGGATTTTGAACCCTGGTGATCTATCAGACCCTAAAGGTCATGTATGTGAGATCAGTAGACTAAACCATGTCAGAGGGATGTCTGCAGGAGTGACTGATACAATGTATACAATGATTACACATAGAATGCATATTCGAGCCCCACACATGATGGAGCTTAAGAATGAGTCCACAAAGTGCTTAACTAATATTTGGATACTTTTAGTAAAATGTTCTTATATGTAATCATCTCACTTATGATAAGTACTCATCTGCATGATGAGTAGCCAAGTGCAAAAGGCCTGGCACACATGAGCTTGCAAAAATGACCTGTCTGGGACTAGGCTGTGTGGTCCCCTTGATAATTGTCTTTGTGCTTCTCTCTGGCACTGGAGTGACTTGATTACAAACACGGAACACCAGACCTACGGAGACTGATAGGTGTGCTGGTCTGGGGATGGACAAGTGAATAGGACACAGAAAATTTGCCCAAACCTTCTGGAACATACATCGCTATGGGGTGTTCCGTGTTTGTGGAAGCGGGAGTCACAGGGGCAGCCCTTCATCAAAGAGTTGCTTCCACAGCAACCACTCTGAGATGGGAAACTGGCAGCTTGGATGAGAATGGCACCCATAGGCACACATGACTGAATGCCTAGTTCCTGATTGGTGGAACAATTTGGGAAGGATTAGGAGAGTGTGGAGAGTGCGGCCTTGTTGGAGGAAGTGTGTCAAGTGTGTCATTAGGGGCAGGCTTTGAGGTTTCAAAGGACACCCAGTATATTCTCTCCCTCCCTCCCTCCCTCCCTCCCTCCCTCCCTCCCTCCCTCCCTCCCTCCCTCCCTCCCTCCCTCCCTCCCTCCCTGCCTCCCCCTCTCTCTCTCTCCACCTCAAGATATAAGCTTTAAGCTACTGTTCCAGCATCACCCCTGCCTGCCTGCCTGCCTGCTCCCATGCTCCCCGCTGTGATGGTCATGGGCTCTAACCCTCTGAAACCCTAGGCTCCAAATGAAATGCTTTCCTTTACAGGTTGCCTTGCCCATGGTGTCTTATCATTGCAATAAAGACCTAACTGAGGCAGAATCCCTCTTGGAGATTAAGCTCCAAAGTCCCTGACTGCACTCCCATCTGAATACCCAAAAACTTGGAAGATGGCAGATAAGACTGCTGGCTTCTTTCATCAACCCATGATGCATTTCCTCACGAAGGCATCATAAGGGAGGGCAGGTCTCAACTTCTCAACACAACGGGCTCCCTACCAAAATGGCTCTCAGCTAGAGAGTGAGTGCCATGCTCTCTCTGAAAACGATCATCAGACACAGGGAGTTACTGGGCAATGGGAGAGGAGGCAGTGAATGGTAACTCTCTAGAGAAACAATCCATTCCAAAATGCACCTTTCCCAATCCAAGCAAATGAGTACTAAAGACTCCTTGAACTGTTAATATCATTTTGCATCTAATAGTAAGAGGTTTTACAAATGTCACGAAATACACTGTGGTCAGGGTTACTTACCTTCCCACCTCCACATTCATTACCCACAAGTCACACACCAGATAACACGGGTGCCTCAAAAGCACGTGGCGCTGAAATACATTAGCAGTATGTGACATCCACAGCTCTGCCAGTCAGGTCAGTGTGCAAAACAGCTCCAGGCTATGAGCGAGTAACTCACCTTCATGAGGTGCTGATTTATCCATTTCGTAAATGTTTTCTTTTGAACTTTGTCCCGCTCATCTGGAAAAGAAAAAAGAAAAGAAAATAGGGGTTGGTATAACTCATGCACAGGAAACTTCATACACTGCCCCAAATGAAAGCCAGGGACTCACCCCAGCACAGAGGATGAGCTTGGGGGAGGGGGTCCTGCAGAGCAAAGTGAATGATGGACCAATGACAAACTATGGAGGCCCTGCAGGGAAGGGCAGCTCTCATATCACAGGATCAGCTGTGCTCTCTAAGTCTCCAACACCAAGAAAACCGATTTCTGTAATATTTATATCGTCCCATCCAACAAGCAACCTGGGACCCCAATAGCAAGTCCTCAAGAAAACTGTTTTTAAATGCCTTTTTAAAAAGCTGGTCGGCTGGAGAGGTGGCTCAGAGATTAAGAGCACTGGAGTTCAATTCTCAGCAATTACATGGTGGCTCACAACAATGAAATCTGGTGTCCTCTTCTAGCATTCAGGGACACATAGGCAGAACACTGTGTATATAACAAATAAACCTTTAAAAACAAAAATCCGAGGCTGAGAATGTGTCTCTGTGGAGCAAGGCCCTAGCTTTAAACTTGAACACTGCAAAAAGAAAGTTCGAGATTCAAGAAAAGATAGCATCATCCATATTGAGTTACAAAATGAAGAATTAAGAAATTCCTGTAACTCTCCTCTAAGTTGTATTGCTTTACTTAATACTCATATGATGACACAAACTCCTACAATATCATTAAATTCAATGTATTATGTTGTTTCATGTAAACATCTTCTCTTGGGCATGGAATGGTGACCAAAATGGGATGTTTTGTTTTCTAAGTTAAGCGGATACCAAGCATATAGGTTAAGAAGCATGAAAAGGAAGAATCCAGGTCCTTTGACTTCTACCACAAATGGCTCACCAGGAAAGATAATTTAATGAAGTACTTTCCTTAGAGATTGTGTCACCGAGTGCGGACCACCCCAAGTGCTGCATGGTTGAGGGAGAGGCTCAGGACCACCACCGACGCCCGAGATGATGGACGCTAAAGCCCTGGGAGCTACAATCAATGATGAAAGCCCAAGACCACAGGCCACCTGCTGATGAGTAAGGCATGAACTCTGTTGCCGTCTTCCAACCCAAACCTTCTCTCAAGCCATGGTAAACCCAGATTTGTGCACTGCAGTACCAAGGAGACCCTCACCTAGAAAGTCCGTGCAGCAGGACCATGACAACAACTCCAAGACCCTCACCTTTCCACAAGACAGTAACTTCCCTGCAGTCGGTGAAGAACTTAGGCCTCGGAAGACAGGGCAATTTTACCACCTTATGCATTATTTCCAAAAGGGAATCATTTCAAAAGGGAGTATGCCGGATTACACCATCTAATTTTCCAATTACAAGTCTCATGGTGATTTTTCCTCATTTCAGACAGGGACGCTTAACACTGAGACTTGTATTTAGGGCACCGTTGCCATGACAACAAAAAGAGGACGGCCATCATTCCTATGTGTTATCCAGATCTGTTGGTTTTTAAGAACTGCACCTTCAGTTCTTGAATCAAGTTTTATAGTTAAAAATCTAGTTAAAAATCACCTTACCCACAATCAGCTTTAAGTGAAAGCATACATTTATTCTCACCTTATGAGATACAAAGTAGCTTAAAACACAAAAAAACACCAATACAAGTAACAGAATGTAAGAAGAGAAAAACACATGAAGAGGAGTTAAGGCACTGTTTACACTTCCCAGGAAAGAGCATTCAAGAAAGAGCATTCAACGTTAAATGTACGTATCGCCACCCGCAGCAAAAGTCAGTGCTACATAAAGACTTATCCCAAAGTTCTCCCAGGCAAGCTGAAAGGTGGTCCAGACTCTACCCAGATCCCTCAAGGCACTCACTCCACAGTCAGCAGCTCTGCCAAAACTGGCAGCACAATTTTCCTTCCCAGGTTCCCAACTCTGCAAGAGGCTTTCTGGACCAACTGTACTGACCCATACAGCACATCCGTCGCACCAGCTGCACACTCCAGCCCTGATCACTTTTCACAAGCTGCCCCATCATTCTGCGGGGACCAGTGCAGAAGGGTCCTAAACTCTCCCTGGGAAGCGTGACCTCGCTGCTCACTTTCTCCACAGAAAGGCAAGCGCCACCGACTAGACACTCCTACTTGCCACGGGAACTAGTCAACACCCCCTTTTAAACAAACAGCAGCAAGCCAGAGTACTGAACAACTGCTGGTGAAAACAAGCTAAATTGTCTGTTTCACGAAGGGGGCAATCAGAAGTCTCTTTAAAGACAGGGCCCTCAGACCACCCCCACCCCTATCCTGCCTCCGCCTCTCTTTAATTTCTGAGAGGGGACAGTAGGCAACTAAGAGGATACTATATTTTATAGCAGAGACAAGAGTACTGCCTTCTACCACCTCAGCAGGCAGGGTCCCTTTTTGTGAAAGGCAGCACCCAGCTGACACAGCTCGCCCTTGTTACACACATGAGTGAGAATCTCATCTTTACAGGCGAGATATATTCTTCAGGGAAAAATATCACCATCAAATATTTGTGTATGCATATTTCATAGATAAAAATTCACTTGAATTTCAAAGCAAGCCTCTTACTTGGGTGGTAAACTTTAAAGTTGTACAAAGTAGCGCCTGTTCACATCCAGTGCTCATCTATGATTACCAACCTGAGGCCAAGCAGTGGGATATAACAGAAGGGGAAAAGAGGAGGGAAGGGAGGGAGGGAGGGAGGGAGGGAGGGAGGGAGGGAGGGAGGGAGGGAGGGAGGGAGGGAGGGAGGGAGGGAGGGAGGGAGGGAAGAAGGGAGGGAGGGAGAGAGAGGGAGGAGAGAAGAAGAGAGAGAGAAAAAAGGAGATAAAAAGAAGGCTGGAGAGAGATCTTAAGTTTGATTCTGAAGCGTACATTTTCCTCTGTCAAACAACAAAGCCCAAACCTTACAATTCAGAATTGTAACTTCCAATTTCTTAGAACTTCATTTCTAACCATGAATGAAAAATGTCAAGAAGTGAGAACCCTTGTTCTAAACACGCAAAGGATCACTAGCACCTCCATGCTTACTGAAACATCAAACAGATTTTCTCAAACAGAAGCTATACAAACAGTAACTCCAAAATAAATTTAAAAAATGATCACGCATACTTATTTCCAACAATAGGGACCAGCAAATTTGGTCATAAAAAGATACCCCAATATTGCTAGAGTACTCCTGCTAGGATGTTCTGAACATCCATAGACACTGTCTAACTCTATCCTAATCAGACTACATGATAAATGATGCCAGATGCTGCTGAGAATTCAAAGTACCTGCCTAGACTTAGCACTTTACTATTTGCATCTTTCCTTTTCCAAAAGGCCATCTTCCTGGACAAATGGCTTATGTACATACAGGTCCTCTCCCCAAACAAAGACATGTGGATAGAGTTCAGAGAAGGAATGCAAATGACAGATAAAGATAGGGGGTTATATCCAACCACCCTCCTACTCAATAATGAATATGTTCCCTTTCTTTAAGTTTTGTTTTCTTTGAAATGGAGGGTCTTGAGTAACCCAGGCTGGCCTCCTGTCTCCTCCTCTGAACTGCTTGAGTTACAGGTGTGTGCCATCACCAGGCCAAAATAAATAGACAGACAGACAGACAGACAAATAAGCAAACTTTATGGCAGCATAAATTACAAGAATAATAACAGCAAACGCAGAGAAATGGGTTATCTACGCTAACATAGATACATAGATTATAGCATTCAGCAGGATAATTTGGTAGTTTGCATCACATATTTAAAAGAATATACTTTCAGAATCAATAATTCTACTTGTAGGAATGGGTAACAAACTACTTGTGTACAGTGGGTGATTAGGGATGTTTACTGTGGTCCAAATATTTGAAACAGCAAAATGATGGTCAGTAGGAGATTAGATAAATGAGTGCTGTGAAACATCAATTTTAAAAATCCACAACACTGGCATGGAAAAAGAACTCCAAGATAGAATGACAAAATGAAAAACAATCAGTGTCAGCATATTTGTATCTATAAGAGGCATGCAACGGATTTCAACAGAAGTATGTGCAAGGTGTAAGAAGAGAGCGCTGGCATGTTCCACTCATGCTTCATTCCAAGGGTCTCTGGAGTCAGTGAATTTCTCGTAAGGAAGACATTTGCACATCATCACTGGTAATAACTGCAAGAAAGGTGTCAAGCTCCTTTACACACTTATGTATTGAACAGTCCAGTAGACTGCACAGGAAAAAGATCAAGACCAGGCAGGCCACTGTGCCCTGTTCAGGTTTAAAGGCGGAGCGGCACAACATGTATGCTGGGCTTGTGTCTATGCTGATGCCCGAGGAGAGGACTGGGAGGAAGGAGATCAGGGAGTGACGAGGTCCTCAGAGAATGGCTGACCAGCAGGGAAACAGAGCCACAGAGGGAGGGCCTGTCTCTGCAAAGAGTCTGCAGCGGTGAACACACGCAGATGCTACTCTGCTTGCATGGTCTTCCTGTCTGAAGTTTGGTTACCACACACCAAAATACAGGCTGGTTTCCCAGGCCTTTTCGAGGACTCCAGAGACAGGACATAGAATGTGCTGTGTAAGCTGTGATGTTGAACAGAAGCACAAATCTCTCTCTACAAATGCTTTTGTGTTTGCCCTTTCCCTAACCGATGCTCAGAAGGCATGCCTTCCTGTCAGTGCAGTTCTGGCTCCTTAGTATTGAAGGCCAGAACAGAGGTATCAGGCTCTGCACTGGAGAGGAATTTACTGGCTGATACCCGACGTTCTTATGATCGACCAAGAATTTAACACAAAACTCCAGGAATCTGCTCTTTAATCTGCCATCTCCTACCAGAGCAGACTACAAACACACGGCCACAAAGAGACTTGGAATTATTGTTACACTGCTCTATTTAACTGTCACACAAGAATTCTCTGCCATCCCTGTCCATGCTAAGGACAGAGCATGTTTACAACTCTTTACCTGCGTTATACTGAAACAGCTTGCTCTAAAATTCAAGTAACATGAGACTGCAGGGTAAAACCCAGGAACTCATACACAACATGAACACCAGGACCCCGGGTCACCTCAGTGGCACAGCACTCACCAACCCGGCTGCAGTCACCACTGCAGAATTGCACACTGCCCCCCAATTACCCTGCTACCACACCTACCAATCTTCATTTTACCAATTAAAAACAAACAAACAAACAAAAAACAAGACTTAAATTTCCAAGAACTTAGTCTGGCTAGAGGTTTCTGTGGGTGAGGACGCAGTGGAGCTGAGGGCTTGCAAGGGTCTCCATTGTCATTCCTACTGAACAGAACAATGAGACACACGTGCATGTAACGTGGAGAAACCGGGATGGACATGGTTCTGCTCTGCACCACACCAATTCTAGAGAGGAGGGGAAAACACAAGACCTTCTGCCTAGAAAGGAATCGATCTTTCACCAAGCTAATGCGTAAATCAGGAAATGATGCTGAGCAATTCTTCACTCAGCTCTGAAGGGTGTGGAGAGTGTGTGTGTGGTAGGGGGCGGGGAGGGAGTTGTCCATCAGTGACTCATCAGGATCCGAAGGCTTCAATGCAGCAGAAGCTTGGCATGGCTGTAAGGCCCTGATTTCCCTAAGAATAGTTTTATCTCTCCTGGTACTAACTGGTGTCGTGAGTTTGTCGAAAGAGCCAGGAGAATAAGTCCTAATATACCTCAGCTAGTGGTCTACCGCTCACCTAGCACATTTTCGTTTTCCATAAAGCATGTCGACATAGAATCCCTAACACGTCCTTTCAAACTGTTGTGGCCTCTTGTCACCAGGCTGTGACAGAGTTGTCAAGGCAATGGAGATTTCAGCCATGAGTCACTGGTACAGCACTTTTCACTCCAATAAAAACAAAGCCAGCCACACAGTGAGTCAGCAGCAAGGGTTCAAGGGTGGGAAGACCAAAGGCAATGCTCTGAACCACTGGAAAAAGTGACAGACCTGAGCCTGCTCCCTAACGATAGCCTCCCACCCAACATCTCTTATTTAAATGCAGTTTGTAGCTAGCATACACAACTGCCTACTTGCAGAATCACCAGGCATGCCCCTGTGCCACAGAAGCCACACCCCGGCTCACCCAACCCTATCCCAGAAAAACTCTGGCCCACCATTACCCCCACTGCTGCATTCAACCGTGAGCACCGACGAGGAAAATGCAAAGGTGCAGACTAGTTAGACGGATGCCAGGGGCCAGGGACTTCTCCCTGGGGTTCACTTCCTTTTGGGAAAAAAGACCTCATCTGTCCATCCGGAGTCTCATCCTCCCAAGCAAAGCTGACCCATAGTATGAGAGGTAAAAAGATGAAAACAGAGCTCTGATCAGTCAGAGGACTTCCATCTACATTGGCCCTCTGGAGAGTCTGAGCTGAGGTCAACTGTCTACACAGCTAAAGGTCTAGAGCAGTGGTTCACAATCCTGTTGGGGGTTAAACGATCCTTTCACGGGGGCTGCATATCAGATATTCTATATATCAGATGTTTACAGTACAATTCATAACAGTAGCAAAATTACAGTTATGAAGTAGTAAAGGAATTAACTTTACGGTTGCGGGGTCACCACAGCGTGAGGAAGATCATTAAATGGTTGCAGCATTAGGAAGGCTGAGAACCACTGCTCTCGAGAACGCTCACCCTATCTACTTGCTTCCTTGAACACTGGAGGCAAAGTTCAAAGAAGCAGATGCTCTGCTTAGACATATTTTCAGGCATCTCAGAGCACCGTAGGCAGCTCTATTAGCTGAGTGTCTCAACTAAAATTCCATCACCACCCTGTTCATCTTCTAGATCACTGACGACTAGATAAGTTATTTAATAAACATGACTGCTAGGAAAGCAAAGAAGACAGATTGCTGATGTGTGTAAGAAATGCTTCGTTTCAGGAAGTTTCACTAATAGCTCAGTGTGTGCAAAAAAAGGCACCCCAAGCTAGTGTTGAAGCAGGATAGGGCCACCACTGGTACAACTTTTGGAAATTTCCCATTTGAAATGCCCATGTGTTTGCTATTCCAATGCTTACTGTTCACTCAGCACTTGGTCTTGACCTAACCACTGCACACACAAGCCTTGACCTAACCACAGCACACACAGGCCTTGACCTAACCACTGCACACACATGCCTAGAGCTAACCACTGCACACACAGGCCTTGACCTAACCACTGCACACACAGGCCTTGACCTAACCACTGCACACACAGGCCTTGACCTAACCACTGCACACACAGGCCTTGACCTAACCACTGCACACACAGGCCTTGACATAACCACTGCACACACAGGCCTAGAGCTAACCACTGCACACACAGGCCTTGACATAACCACTGCACACACAGGCCTTAACCTAACCACTGCACACACATGCCTAGAGCTAACCACTGCACACACAGGCCTTGACCTAACCACTGCACACACAGGCCTTGACCTAACCACTGCACACACAGGCCTTGACCTAACCACTGCACACACAGGCCTTGACATAACCACAGCACACACAGGCCTTGACATAACCACTGCACGTTTTAAATACAGATTTTACAGAGAGAGAAACAGAGGCATTGAGAACGCTACTTATTTGTTCAAGGTTAGAAAACTGGTAACTCAAGCACCAGGATTGAAATCCAGGGAAGTAGCCCAAGAAGCTAACCTAAAACTAGCAACTCTGGGGCAGAGGCTAAAGACAGCCAAACATTCAGAGTAAGAGTCAAGTAAGAAAATGTTCATGAGGACATTAAGTACAATTCTTGATGATCACGCTCAATATTTATTTGATATTAAGTACTAGTAGAAAATGTAAAATAAAGGAAAAATTGAAAACCATTTGAGCCACTTACACAGTAGTCACAAAAATGGAATGTTTCACAATGGAAAGGAGTTAATTTACACAAGTATTGGTTTCGTTTTGTTGCTTCCTGAAGTTCTCAGCCATACAGATTTTATTTTAAGATGTCCTTTACTTCCTGGCTTCTACTGGTGTTACCCTGAAAAATCTGTGGTTCCAGGCAATCATTTAAAGTGCTGAGGAGTCAACACTTGTTGACTCCTCACGAGTTCTATTCCAAGCCAGCTAGAGCTACAAGCCACCCCCAAAAAAGGTGCTAAGGTATGTGTCCTGAGAGGCTATTTCTGGGCTCCTTCTCTGACAGGGCACCCCAAGTGGCCCATTAGCCCTAGATAAAATAGGCGTTCAACAATCTTCACTGAAATGAAATTTGTAAAAAAAATTTTTTTAATAATGCAGTGCTTGAAAGTTCCCCTCAGGTGGAGGTGGGACTTGAGGATCTGATTTGCTGTAAATCTCTTCCAGAGAAAAGAGAAAGGAGTGTGGTGGAGTACGAAATTATACAATTTTAAAACCCAGGCAATGTCTGACATATCATGATTGAATTACTTAAAGCAAATCTTCAAAACCCTATGATCTTGGTCTGCTTTCATATAATAAAAACCTCTGTAAGTTAATAATGTCTCAGGCTGCAAATCCTATGGGAGGTTAGATTTACATATACACAGATGCATAAGGATGAACCAGTTTTATGGATGCATGCGTTCAGATGTTTGTGTGCTGTGGGTATGTGTGTCTGCACCTGTGTGAGAGATCATGTGGTAGTCAACATTAGTTATTGTCTCTGGTCGCTTCCCACCTCATTTTTCTGAACCAGGAACTCATCAGTTCTGCTGGACTAGCTAACCAACAAACTCCAAGCATCTTCCTATCTCTGCCTTCCCAGGGCTGGAGTTTTGCACACAAGCGACCTTACCCAGGGTTTTTTTTTTTTTTTAAATTTGCACATTGGAGAGGTATTTTACTGATAGTGCCAACCCCTCTCATTTTTTCTTTGGAACAAGCCCATCTTTTTAGGAAGGTAGCATTCCACTGATTCAACAGCCATGAGCTGAGAAATAACTAAGCTAAGTGCTAAGCACTGGCTTTGTGGAGAATAAATCACACATCTTGTTCAGTCCAATAGGAGAGAGTTCTAGAAGCCATAATTTGCATGGCTGTGTGGCATGTGTATGGGGACTTGAAAAGAAATCATGAATGCTACGAGCTTACGCGATTGCTTGGCCTACAGTGATATTCTATTCTCTCCTGATGCAATCTGATGGACTTGATGCACATGTCTCATCTAGGCAAGGCCAACATCAGAAGCATCATGAGGGCTTCAGCTAACTCAAAGTACTCTCCTGATCACATGAAGATAGATCAGTGGGACTTCCAGTAACTCATTTTGCACTAAGTTTACCAGAATCCTCTAACAGTAACTTTTATGAAAATGAGAAAGCATGAACAGCACAGGTGCCAGGTATGTAGATATCTGTAAACCAGATACTTGGTCACAGCTCCCACTAATGGAGAAAACAAACGTTTGTTACCCAGTTACAGTGACGGAGCAGCCTGTTTGAAGAACTCGTCAAATACAGGGGCAACCAACATAGCACCTGATTGTACCAGGCACTCTGGTCACACGAGCCATGCTCTAAGTCACCTGAAACCACTGCTGAGCAAACAGTTAATTCCAATGGAAAGGACACTTTCTGCTACCTTAGCACCAGGGATGAGAAAGAAACTATAAAGTTGCTGGATGCAAGAAACGTGCAACCTATCTGTAAACACTGACCTTTTAAAAAGTATAGACTAAAGCATACTGACTTCACAGTGATGGGGGTTTCCATCCAACTCGGTTGTCTTATTTCTGTAGATGGGGTCCATAAAACCGACTCTTCTAAAATTCTCCCTAATTTGCTTTTGGTATCACCTACTGGGGTCAATTGATCTGAACATGGACCATGTCCATTTTAACTGCTTTTTTCCCCCACACTGGTTCTCTCTCTCTCTCTCTCTCTCTCTCTCTGTATATGTGTATGTATGTATATGTATGTGTGTATATGCATATGTGTATATAAATGTGTGTATATGTATATGACTATATGACTATATATGTGTATATATATATATATGAAATCCAAGATGTCTTAATTACAGTACCAAAAAGTATAGTCCTCAAAGGTCCAAAATCTATGAAAAAGAAACATTTGCTAGGTTTTAATTCAAACACATTCAAATTTTGATTTAAAAGATCCACTGAGGCATGAAAATTTGAGTGTGAGCACAGAAATGATTTCATAGTTCTAAGATAAATTTCCTAAATATAAAGATTATGTCTAAAACCAGCTATGGAAAAAGTATTTAAATTAAAACTTATGTTCTTTATTTCATAAATTTTGAATAATTTCAGCTACTTGCAAGTTACTTAAAGGAAAAAATACTTTCCAGAACCAGAAAAAGACAAGGTAGAAAATAAGACTAAAGTAAAGACACTTGAAAAAATTATCCTTTCTATTTTATTAGGTGATAACAGTATCATGCAATGCCTATTCTTTCCTATTCTGAAATATATTCCAGGGCTATAGAATATTCCTGGGCACTAAGCATATAAAAGCACTGCAGACCCACCCCGTGGCCTTTCACGCCTAACAGAGAAAATAAAACATAACGCAGATGCCAGGCGGGGATCTTTGGAAGGCATGCGGGAGGGAACCAAGAGAGGACGGACAAGCTACCAGGACAGCCTGATGGGCATGCAGGAGGAGCTGAACGTTGGAGGGAGAGGGAACAGTTGCATTATATACAAATGGAGTGAGCATGGCAGGAAACGGGAAGCTAGCATCGGCATACTACATGACAACCCATAATCACCCAGCTTTCTGATCGTGTGTGCTTCTGACCTTTAAAGATGAGGAAAAATGAGGTACTTGTAATTGAGAGCAATTTACCTAGCGGGCAATGAGCATGAACACAGATCTATGGATCACCCATCCTTTCCTTGCTAAATAATATCAGCAGGAAACCAACTGCTGAGCCACAAGGCTCAAAAAGATAAATATTTTGGCTGACCTTAAAGTACACATAATGATATTCTGAACTACAGTCACATATTGCCTTTTGCAATAACTTTTATCCACATGAAAAAGAAATTATAGAGATGTCACAGAAGATGTCAGTAATTACTAATGACTTCAAAAACAGATTTTTTTCAGCAAGACTGAGCAGCTTTGCTGTGAGAGAATTCCCAAGTGCCTCATTACCGCTACTCTGAGGGCCCTGACGAACCTCTCCTCTAGGACTATTTAAGAAGGCATCCTTTCCTGAAAGGAGCCACCACAGAGTGAGTGACAGAAGGGCACTTAACTCTGTTTCCTGTTTGGTACCCTGGGAAAGCGGTCAGGTACCTGTTTCTGCCTGACACAGACTAAACACAGAATTCCCTATGAGTCTGGCTGAGGCATCTGCTAGCTGGGTCATCACAGCAGGAAATGGTTTCAGGAGCTAGCATAGGCCACTGAGCCAGTCATTGGGCTGCTGTGCAAAGGAACCTCCAGTCAGACCTAAGGTAGGACTGCACGGGACAGACCTGCATTGGCTAATTTTCTCATTGCTGTGACCACACAGTGGACAAGAGTCAGCTCAACAGAAGGCTTC
Source organism: Cricetiscus sungorus (assembly GCA_030556225.1). Lineage (NCBI taxonomy): Eukaryota > Metazoa > Chordata > Mammalia > Rodentia > Cricetidae > Cricetiscus > Cricetiscus sungorus. Next base: position 9,573,018 of record JANBXA010000641.1, read on the forward strand.
ATTTTGGCTCAGCACTAGTCCATCATGATGGGTAAGGCAGATTGACAAGAGTGGTTCTCCCCTATGGAGTCAGGAAGGGGAGGTAGCCCTTACACTCACATAGCTGGACCAGGTAACAGGGCTGGACTGTAAACTTGGAGCCAAGCCCAGCATCCCACTTTCTCCAACTAGGCCTGATTTCTAAAGGTTCCACTAACTTCCAAAACAGTGCCACCATCCAGGGACTGAGTATTCAAACACACAGGGAAAACCTAATACCCAAACTTTACCTGCTTTAAGTTCACTGGGTGCTGTCTTGAAAATCAGTGACCTACAGGGTACCAGGCACCCAGGTAGAAGTCAGGTAAAAGTCACCCAAGGGTACTGACAGGCAGAATAGGACAAAGACCATCCTCCTCTTTCCTACTGGTCAGGAGGCAGACCTGAGAGATGGAGCCATCCTAGGCCACAGACAGCAGCTCAGAGCAAACTATAAGAAGCCTAGGTTACCCCTGAGGGTGCCTCTATTCAGCTTGACTCTGCAGTGCCTTCTGCTGGGATTTCCTGTTTATTAAGATGGTGTGTGTGTGTGTGTGTGTGTGTGTGTGTAACTCAAAATAAGGTATAGTGAGGATAGCTTGTCCCATGCTGTCAGAGCCTCAACTGGTAAAGTTCAGCTGTTCAGAGCTAAAATCATCTGGAGGCATTTTTTGACTTACATATCCAGTAGATAACACTCACTATCAACAGGGACGTTAGGGGCAGTCAACAGAACACTCACAGGTTACTCTCTGTGGCCTGACTTCCCTAGACAATGAATGGCAGCCTCAGGGACCTCAGCCATGAGTCCCAACTGCAGGAAAGCACAGACCACCACTAATCATCTGTTCTACTCAATGTGATGACAGACGCACTCAACAGACCAATGAGGAAGAGACAGCAAAGACACTGCACACATTTAAAAGGTACCCAGTGTCTCAGTGGGAGCATGGTGCTGCATGCCGGCCTACATTCCCTTCTCCAGACTGCTCCATGAACGGAAATGGAAGTGATCTTTTTAACCTACCCTTATTGTGGGTCTCTGCCAAGAAATGTTAAGTGTCTATATAACTCCAATATTTAAAATCAAGTCATCAAACAAAAATAGCAAAAATATTTATCCCAAGAAATTAATTCCATCATAAAAGTGACTCTGTGCTCACAGTTTACTTTATATTGTCAGCTGCTGGCACATTTTCAAAATTACTAACAAACATCATAAATGCCTAATGCAATAATATAATCACTTTGCTAGTCATTTGCTTGCTACAGATTTTCCCTCCTGGCTCAGTACACCTAAGCCATTTTCTGAGCGGAAACAGTAAGTATGACGTTGTGGCCAAAAAATACTAGTACAAACATCAACACTACAGATGTCTGTGTGAGTCTAAGTGAATATGCCTAGAGCCACCAATGTTACAGCAATGCCCACATAGACAGACAAATCGACTGGAGTTACCACTGACTTTTTAATTCAGCAATGGGAAGAATCTAACGATTTCACAGCACAGTTCCAGGCTCCTCACTCACTGTCCACTGCACACATCACTATGCTTTCTTTTTAAGGATAACAATGTTAAGGATAATAACCAACACACAGTACGATTTCTGCCTCCTCACTCACTCTCACAGTTAATACAGGAAAGAGCCTATCTCCTCCATGCTTCCTGCAAAAAACAGTAGAAATCAGAGCTTGAGGGCACACAAAACTAACAGAAAATTGTATCAACCATCTCCAAATACGTTCTGAACCTGAAACCTACTGAGTAACATGGACAATCTAGGGAAATAAGGCTTTGGAAACAGAGGAAGCCAAAAAATATGTCCTAGAAACAACCAACTCCATAAGTCAAGAAAAATTACCCGTCCTCCAGGTGAGTTCGCAGTGGAACCAAGAGACAATGGCCACCACGAGGATTAAATACAACACGTGGCCCAAAGCAGATGTGGCAAACACTGGTTCTTCTGAGCCAAGAACCACTCAATCACTCAGTATGCCACCTGACGTCTCTGCAGATCTCATCACACATCACAAAATCCCCACTCTCACTTCCTAAAGGCTGCATGAGACTATGGTAGAATTTTGACAGAGATGGCAGCGAGTGTTTATTAATCAGAAGAAGCATGGGTTCCCTGTCATCAGACCGTCCCAGGAGCTGCTTCTGGCAGGCAAAGCATCCTCACAAGAAAGCTTTCTCTTTTCTGTCTTCTAGATCAGAGTCAGGCCTGCGACCTGCAGGCTGGCACAGAGCAGAGTGCTCGGCCAGAGTGTGCTGACTGGACACTCTGCCCCCAGTGCGTGGCGCTATTTGGGAAAGCTGTGGAACCTTTAAGAAGCAGAGTCCTGTTGGAGGAAGTAAGTCACTGGGAACAGACTCTGAGGGTTGACAACCTTGTTCTACATTCTGTCTGCCCCTCCCCATGCCCAGCCCCTCTCTCTCTGCTTTCTGTGTGTGCATGGGGGGAGGGGGGAGGGGGGAGTGATGAGCCAGATTCTTGCACCTGCTGTGAGGCTACGTCTTCCCTGGTTTCAGGTGGGACTCTATCCCTCCAGCACTGTAGGCCAAAGTGAAATCCTCCTTCCTTCCTTGAGTTGCTTTAGGTGATGGCATTTGACAACAGCAACAGGGAAACTAGGACAATTAGCCAGGTACTGAGAGCACTGCTCTTCCAACAGAGCAGTGGGGTCATGGATGACGCTCCTGCAGGGAGACTAAGGTTGTGACCTACCATAACCCCACCCTCGAGGGAAGCGCTACCTGTGGGGTAGAGCTCCACATACTTAGCAGCTTAGGAAAGGTCTTAACATTACTCTATCCAGAGGAGCTCAGCAATTATCAATGAATAATCTTCTATTTCAAGCTCCTCAATCTTCCCCACTGTAAACTGTTAGGAGGTCAATCACAGACAGCTTAATGTGTCACAGCAAAAAAATTGCTTAATATCATGGGGAAAGGTGTCTGCTTTCCCTCAGTAACCTACTTCTTCTTACGGATTTTTATTTGTTTCTGCATTCCGATGAGGTCAAATGCCTCTAAGTTAACTGATGCATCTCTTTAGTCTCTTTCAAATGACAGAAACCTTCCCCCCCCCCCTTCATCAACTCTTGTTGTCATCTATTTGTTGCAGTCATTGGATCATTTGTCAAGTGGTTTTCCGGTCTGAATTCTGGTTACTGCATACCACAGACCATATTTACTATAAAATGGAGACTTAGATGAACAATATGATTCAGGCACATAAAAACAAGGTTTTCCTTTCTTCTTCTGTAAGTTTTAGATTTTAACATATATATATATGTATATATATATATATATATACATATGTATACACACACACACACACACACACACACACACACACACACATATTTGAGATAGAGCTATGTATCTCCGGCTAGGCTTGGACTCAAGATCTTCCTCCCTCAGGCTCCTGAGTGCTGAGGTTACAGGGTGTGCCAGCGTGCCCAGCTAAATCACATTCATTCTCATGCTCTCTCCCCCTCCCCCTCCATTAGCAAGAATCACCTAAGATAGTGACAAATGTTATAAAACAGTGGGTCCTTTGCTTGTCACTCCTTCTTTGCCTCACCCTAGGCAACCCTGTAAAGAGAACACCCTTCCATCAAACCTTTTCCCTCCACAGGGCAGGTTCACACAGGTGAATGTCTGATGCTTCCCAGCTTAGAAAATGATGAAATCATCCAGATTAGAGAACAAGAGGCAGTGTGTGGAGAGAAACTAACAACAGCAGGGGACACTTTGAACTCCCAAATCTCTAGATTGATAAGCCATGTTTTGAGTTAGAGAAAACACAGAAGACAAAATAAATAGTATGCTTAATTTTTAATATATCAAGATTAGATAGGAGGATATATAGTAGCCTAATTTTCTCTTTTATAGTTTTGCCTATTGGTTCTGGTACAATTTGTTTCTCTTGTAACCTAAATCTTTAATAAAAAGTGATGCTGTTAAAGGAAAACTTGAGGAGACATGAAGAAAAAGCAAAATTTTCCCTTTTAAAAAAGAATATGAAGCCGGGCAGTGGTGGCACATGTCTTTAATCCCAGCACTCTTGAGGCAGAGCAGAAACAGGCAGATCTCTGTGAGTCCGACACCAGCCTGGTCTACAGAATGAGTTCCACGACAAGCTCCAAAGCTACAGAGAAACCTTATCTCAAAAAACAAACAACAAAAAAGAAGACTACTGTCCACTTTAGAAAGAAAACCATAGCATCAATAAGAGAATGTGCTAATATAATATGCAGAGGAAGGTCACATGACAGAGCAGAAATGGAGAGCTAGAAAAAGGTCACAGAGCCCTTGTTGGGCCACCTCTGAGGGAAGGATTCCGGGAAGAGAGAAAGCAGAAAATCATGTCCTTAGCCATGAGCAGGGCAGGCTGCGACTATTGATTAGTTCACGCTTTTCACTCTCTTGCTACATACCCTGGAAGCGACGACTACCTCCCACATTTTATTCTGCACACAGCGCCCATAAAGGGAATAACAAATTTATTTTAGGAGGGCAACAGGATGTTTCATTGCCCAAAATTACGCACCACAGTTCTGCTCACTGATACTGTGATACCCTTAAATTACTAAGCTATTTTGATAACTTATTTTAATTTTTAAGGGTAAAGCATTTCATGACTGTCTACATGACTCAGTGTGAAAGCTATGGTCACTGGCTTTGAGCCACTGAACAAGAATGTCGCAAAGACAAGACAATGCCAAACCATGGTAATACAGGCTGATGAGGCCGAACAGGACCAGCCACCCTCCTGGCTCAGCATCTCTGAGAGGGCATATACTGTGCTGGATACGCCTCATGTACCAACCATGGGATCCTCCAGTAACGACACAGAGAAGGTGTTATAATTGAATTTCTCTTTTGTGGACGAGGAAGCCAAAGCACAAACATTTACTAAAATTAGCCAGACACGGTGGCTCGTATCTGTAACCCAACAATCCTGAGGCCAACAGAGGGGGAGTCCTGTGAGTTCAAAGCCAGAACCCTGGGACTACCAAGTGAAATACTGTCTCAAAATCCAAGCAACCAGCCAATGACACAAACATAAAAATCTGTGAAATTTAATGCACGACACACAACTGGCATGTTACTAAAATATGTCCATAAACTGGTACACCTGCCTCCAAAGAGGAATTCAATTCACTCCCCAGGGGTGTGGAGGCGGTGACAATGGAACCTGGCTGAGGTGACACCCTGAAATGACCTCCAAAAAGCAGTGTGGTTTCCTCCTTGCTCTCGGAGCCACTCATTCTGAAAGAAGCCACAGAGGCTTGAAAACACTTATGACAGTGCTCAGGAGAGATCAAAGGGAAGGGGTCCCCTGCCCTTGGCCAGCTCATGAGTCACACTGGAAACAGATACCTGAACCACAGTCAGTCTTCCGATGACTGAAGATCTAGGTGACATCTCGGGGTCAGCCTCACTCAACTTTCCCCAAGCACCTGGCTCACAGGGGGGAAAGACATGGATGGGTGAATGGGTGGGTGGGTGGATGATGGATGGATGGAAGATGGATGGATGGATAGAGATAGATGAGAGATAGATAGATGATAGATAGACAGATGAGAGACAGACAGACAGACAGAAAGGTAGATGATAGGTAATAGAAGATAGATGATAGATAATAGACAATAGATAAATAATAGACAGATGATAGATATATAAGAGACAGATGATAGATAATGGACAGATGATAGATATAAATAGATAATAGACAGATGATAGATACACAGATAGATAGATAATAGAAGAGAGAGATAAATAATAGATAGACAGATGATTGATAGATTGATAGAAGAGAGATAGATAATAGATAATATACAGACAGATGATAGATAGGCAATAGACAGATGATGGATGGATATAGACAGATAGATAGATAGATAGATAGATAGATAGATAGATAGATAGATAGATAACAGATATGCCAGTGCTATAACTTTATGAAAATATCCCATCCTCCAAAAGACTGGAATTCTGGCAGATCTCACAGCAAAGTTAATAACACGCTTAGAGAGCACCCAAGGCTTCCCTGCTATCCTAACATGTACTTTCGGGTTTAACCTGCCTTTAAGAGAACAATGCAAGCAAACTTACTTGCCTTGGATTTCCCATGCAATCAGCATTTACAATCTAAGCTAAAGCAAAATCATATGTCCTCCTGACCCAGAGTAATGCATGTATATATGTATCCTATAATTATTCACTAAAAGCTGCCAACAGGTAGAAAGCAACCTTACGCAAACATTTTTATGTTGGAAACGACACATGGATATACCTTGATAAGGTGTGTTTGCTGTGCCACCTGCTTTTCTGAGTGCTGCAGGGTGTCTGTCTTTCCTTGTAAAACTGTTAAAGAATTCTGCAAAGAATTCCTCATTCCCTTCCCATGCCATGCTTTCTATGCTATTCAATAAGAACAGAGACAGAATAGACAGACATGAGATAGCATTCAGATAGGCATACACACCACACAGACTACAGACAGTAAACACAAGCTACAGACAGATGAAGACACAGGGAGAAAAGTGGAGAATGTGTTTTAAATCCTTAATGCATTTATCAATGCAAGATGTTTAAAGTGTATGGCAGGGAGGGAGGGAGGGAGAGAGGGAGGGAGGGAGGGAGGGAGGGAGGGAGGGAGGGAGGGAGGGAGGGAGGGAGGGAGGGAGGGAGGGAGGAAGGGAGGGAGGGAGGGAGAGATGGAAGGAGGGAGGGAGAGATGGAAGGAGGGAGGGAGAAGCCAGGCAGTGTAGCTCGTGCCTGTCATCCCACCTATATGAGAAGATGTGGCAGGGTGGACCTCAGTTCTGGTGAAGATTAAAATCAGTTATAAAGCATCTAAAAGCCCAGATGCCTAGAGTTCCTTCTGTCAGGCGAGGATAAACCAGTCTTCATGGGCTGACCACTCACACCAAAACCTTATGTCACAGTCCCTTTTTAATAATCACGGAAACTGACTTGCCGGTTTAGACTTTGCTTTTGGCCAAATCGTCTGGTGCTGCCTCCTTGCCTTCCCTGAGCCCAGAGAAGAATGAAACAATGGTGAGTTTCAGGGGTAGCTCACCCAGATCCCAAGACCCCAGTGGTGGAATATTTCCTTATACTGTGTGAAGATGTGTCACTGTGATTGGTCTAATAAAGAGCAGATGGCAATAGCTGGGCAGGAGAGAGTAGGTGGGGTTTCCAGGGAGAGAGATGAACTCTGGGAAGAGAGAGGCAGGGCATCAGGAGAGGTGGGACAAGTTGGATGTACAGAAACGGAGAAGAGGTAAAAAGGCCATGAGGTAGAACGTAGTAATAGAAGCAGATTAAGTTATAAGGACTAGTTGAGGACAAGCCTAAGCTAATGGTCAAGCTTGCATAATTAATAATGAGTCCCCGTGCCATTATTTTGTGAGCTAGAGGCCCAAAGGAAAGTCGGACTGCAGATGCCAGCAGATGTTGCCCCCTTGACCTCTGAACATAGCTAACTATTGCAGCTTGTGGGTGCTGTAGCCCTGGAACCTGTATGCACTTCTCCCCCCCCCCCCCCGCCCTCCCCACCCCGATTATAAACTTCTTTAAAATTAAAAATCCTTTATTCGCCATTCTTCTACCCTCTCGGTAATTCTGTTTCATCCCCAGCAGCTTTCCAGTTACCAAGTCCTTTCCCCTCACCCCTCCCTCACTACATACTTTCTCTCTGAGGGTTTGGCTTTTTTAATGTGAGGCTTTTCTGTCCTATGATTTCTACTGAATTCATCCAATAAAACAAGGACATATGTTAGCAGCTACTGTGTATGGAACCATGAACAACACAGTAGCCTATGGAATAGACGTTTCTAGAGTTTACCTTAGGGATTTGCTGTTTGCAGTCATGTCTCCCCACTACACAATTCTAAAATACTCACATACACATAAACAAATGCAGGCTCTAACTTCCCACACGATAATTAACGTGTCGGAGTGCTCTGTCTGCCTTGGCCCATCCCACCACATCCTAGTTTTTCTCTAGTATCGGTTAATGGGAGGTAAGAGGGGGAGGAATCAGGGAGAGGGAAGGAGAGAATGGGTATCTGAATGAACTGGGGGAGGGGAAAAGCTCAGAGCTTCTCTGTGTGAAGTACCATTTACCTCAAGGAAAGACGTCTAGACTCACAGAGAACTCTCATAACTTAGCAGCTACAGTTTCTACTGCTGAGCAATGTGCTTAGTTAACCTCAGGCTCAGAAACGCTTTTGTGACCTCGCTTGTAAGAGTTCCCGCTAATAAAACTGCACACTATAAGCAGATTAATATACAACTTCGCATAGAAGTAATCGTAGTGCACTAATTACTACAGAATAAGAAATATCCCAAAACAAACAAACAAACAAAAAAACTTACATGTTCCTGAACGCCTCTTTTACAGACAGACAGACAGACACACACACACACACACACACACACACACACACACCCTAAGGGAGAGATTGTCTCCCTGTTGGGAGATGCTTTCCATCCCCAGGGGCCTCTGTGAACTTCACTACCCAGTGTACCTATGCTCCCAAGTGGCTGAACGGAAAACTGCAAGTCATTACCAGGTCCCCATAACAGCACCTCCTCCAAGAGGTTGTCCTCTGGACAAACCACTGCAAACAGACAGCATTCGTGTGTTTTCTGGTAGGTAGCCTTTGGTTCCACCTCCTTTGAATGCTCTCAATATTCTGGTCATTGTGATCCCTTTAAGCACAGTTTGACTTCTCTAATGTATGCTATATTGGCAAACTGTCACATGCTGTTTAAGCTTGTTAAAGGTGTACCTGGGAGTGAGGAAGCCCTCCTCCTTTCTCCTCCAAAATCCCTGTCAAGGGGCAGGCTGGTCCCCTAACCCTGTAACTATAAAGAAAAACAGGTAAGGGTATTTAAAAATCAGATCCTTAAAAGCAGTTAAGATGGAAACTGTTCCAACAGAGGTTACTATAGTTTATCCCATACTGCAGCAAGGGGGTGGGGAGGGGGGTGGCAGGAAGAGGGAAGTTCAGCCAGGAGCTGAGGAGTCAGGAACCCCAGCTGGCTGACTGCAGCTTCCCCCAGTGAGCTTACTGATGGATGACTGCAAGCAAATGGTTTGAGGTTACCTTTCTGCTGGCCTCTGTTGTCACTGGAAAGTCTCACCTTGGGGGATGCCTGGCTCTCATTCTGGAGCTCCAGGTGACTGCCTCAGCAAGGCATCTCGCTGGATGCTTGGAGAGCCTGCTTTGGCAATGTTTTGCTGTCTGCCACTACTTCCTGATTATTCTTTTACTTACTTAATAAATTCTCTCATTCAAAACCCAAACCATGGCTATTATAGATCATTCTCCAGACTGAGCAAAACAACTTCCTATGTCCCCATGGCAACAGCAGCCCGAGATCCCAGGCTCCAGGGTCAATTCTCAGCAAGCAGATAGCCCTCAGAACAATTCAGCAGCAATTACCCTGTTTTCTTTTTTATCTTTGCATTCCTAGCAATGAGAGGGGGTATGCAGAAATCAATAGGGGAAAAAAGAGAGCAGAAAAGGAAAGACATTATGGAGAAGGGTATTAAAGGGAGGCCTGGAAAGAAACAAAAGACACTAAATTCATGATCAGAACGCTGGTATATAACCACTTACTACTTGCTAGTGACTTCAGCAGGCCCACTTGCCACCTGTAACACAAAAGCTTCAGACTTGCTAGCATTTCACTGCTCATACAACATCTGTCATGCTTGTAGAAGGCCCTGTGCTGGCTAGACTTCTGTCAACTTGACACAAAGTATAGTTACCTAAGAGCACTTACGAAAATGTGCCCATACAGCTCTGGCTGTACGCAAGCCAGTAGGACATTTTCTTAATTAGTGATTGATGGGGAGGGCCCAGTCTATTGTGGGTGGTACCATCCCTGGGCTGATGTCCTGGGTTCTATGAGAAAGCAGGCTGGACAAGTCATGAGGAGCAAGCGAGCAGCATCCCTCCATGGCCTCTGCCTCAACCCCTGCCTCCAGGTTCCTACCCTGGTTGAGTTCCTACTCTAACTTCCTTTGATGATGAACTGTGATATGGAAGTGTGCCTCTCCAAACTCTTTTGGGTCAAGGTGTTTCATTGTAGCAATAGAAACTCTGAATAATAGCTTTCCCCTCCAGGGGTAATTTGAATGACAATGGCCCCATAGGCAGCCCTGCCTCCAGGCTACAGTCCTGTTTGAGTTCCTGTCCCTGCTTCCTTCAATGATGGAAGAGGATGTGGAAGTGTAAGCCAAATGAACCCTCTCCTCCCCAGCCTGATTTTGGTCACAGTGTTTCACTGTAGCAATGTTAACTCTGAAGCAGGCCCTGTATGAAATGCTGCTTTCAGTGAGATTTTTCAAATGAGAGGCTTCTGCCTCCTTCGCTATTTGGCAGTTTCATTCACCAGTTCTTTTGTTGTCCAGAACTCTTAGACTCAGAAACTCCCTCTGCCCCTGCCCCTGCCTCCTGAGTAGCCTGGATTACAGACTTTGACTCAGCCGTTTGGAATACATTTAGGGCTCAGGTTACACATGAACTTTAAAGGGTGGCAACTAGAGCCCACCCGTGTTTTCTTCAAACAGCACTAGAGAAGAAAAGTCACTGCAGGAGGAAGTGCAGTCTGAACTCCTCCAACAGAAAGGACTACTTTTACACATTTGTTGGGCACTGAGTCAGGAAACAGGCACAGAGGCCATCACAAAGCAAGCATGTGCCCCGCTTGAGGTCAAGCACCACGTCCATGCCTGGAGAGCTATGGACATTTTAGATGGCAAAAGGCTGAGTGCCCCTGTTAGAGGGAAGCACAAACACAGATTAGGCGTGCAAACATTTCAGTCTGAACCCTCAGGCAGATGAAATGAAAGCCAGGCATGAACCGGGCTCTGGCTCCATGTCTACCAAGTCTTCTAAAGTTTGACTTTCATCTGACACAGACAGACTTTCCCTGTGATGGTTGCAGTACCTTCAACAGCCTAGATTCTGTGGGAAAATTCCAATTCCCATACTTACAAGCACTTTACAATGCTGGTTAGGGCTGGTGCTGGGATGTGGCTTAATGGGAGGGAGGGAGGCTTCGTGTGCAAGACACTGAGTTCACCCCCATCACTTTTGTTTTGTTCCTCCTATTTTGACTTGGTTGATTCCCTTAAGCTATTCATCAATAACAGAGTGAGGAAACCTATTAATACCACCACATTTGGCATGCCAATAAATCTATTTTTCAAAGCATTACCTCGGCTTGATTTAAATTTTGACTCCATCTAATAAGGCCTTAGTTTCAAAGATGAAGTAAGGTGTAAAACCTTAGCATCCAGCATAGCATACTTTCAAGTAATCAACCCTCTAATAGTCACCAACACTTTCATTACGCTATTTTGTATATTATTTTGGGGAGCTGGGTTAGGGGCTGAGACAAGGGCTCATTATACCCCACTGTTGGCCACAATTCATAGAAACTCCCTTGCCTCGGCCTCTCGAGTGCTAGAATAAAATACAGCACGCTGCAAGACTCCAACTGCAGGGCCTTCTGGAAAAGACAAAACCACAGAGGAAGCAGCAAAGACCAGTTAGTGCTTGCCAAGAGGAAGACAGAAGAACTCAGTTCCTGTCTGGAAGGGCCTCGGGGTATTAGTGGAACTCTTTTAATTTATTCTGTAATAGGGGATTGGGGTAGGGAAGTACATTTGCCAAAATCTGTAAAAACAGTGCAATGCCCTAGTATAAGCTATGCATCCAATAATAATAATGTATCAGTATCAGTCCTTACTTAGAAACAATGTTCTGTATCTATTAAAGATGCTAATAAAAGGAACACAGAAGAAGAAACACAAGGGGTCTTTTTTACTTTCTGCCTATTTTTTTTCTATAAACTTAAAACTGCATAGAAAACATGCTAATTACAAAAAAATTTCTACCCTCACAAAGCTTGTACTTCCATCGCTCTCCACAGTGAATATACGACTTTAATTAAAATGAAAACATCATTTAGTAGAAAAGTTTTTACTCTTAATAATTACTTCTAAAATGAAGATAACATAAAGGATACTAATAAGTGATATACTATAAAAAGCCACCTGTAAGATCATCAAAAAAAAAAAAAAAAAAAAAAAAAAAAAGGCTAATAAGTGGTACACCCATGTTCCTGCTAACCTCCCGCAGTCAAGCCCTATTATGTTTTCAACATCCCCAGTGTGATGACTTCAGGAGTATGTCCTCCACAGATACTCCTCAAAAGTACATTAGCAGCTTACTGGTACAATGATTGACAGGAGGCCATTAGCTCAGTAAGGATCGAAGTACATAGAAGTTAAATCATAAAAGCCTCTACTTAACAATGGCATAGCTAGGACTCCACCACCTGATCTGTTGGTATCCTAAAGCCATGACACACGACGATGTCATTTTTTAAAGATTTGCTATTTTTTGTCTGCCCATATGAAAGTATGCTGCATGTGTGCATGCCTGCAGAGGCCAGAAAGGGTGTCAGACCTCCATGGACATGACCTTACAGGCAGATGTGAACTCTAGTCCCAGAAGAGCAACAAGTGCTTTTAGTGCCTGAGTTATCACCTCGCCAACTCTGGCGTAATTTCTGAAGAGTATTCTATCTTCAAGGTGTCAAAGGCAGTAAGTTAACAAATATATCACAGGAGTTGTCTTAGTCAGCTTGAACTGTCACCTTGAAACAGCCTAGAGTCATCTGAGAAGGAAGACCCAGTTACGGGATCACCCGGATCAGACAGACATGTGAACATGTCTACAGGGAATTATCTTGATTGTTAGTTGATAGAATGGGCCCAGTCCAGTATGGATGTCACAGTCTCTGGGCAGCTGGTCCTGCAAACACGAGTCCCAGTGCAGTGAACAGCATTCCTTCACGCTCTGTGCTCTGAGCTCCTGCTTGCATCCCTACCCTACCCTATCCTCCCTCAGTGATGGGCTGTGCTGCACACTGAAATGAACCCATTCCTCCCTTAGGACACATTTAGTCAGTGTGTTCTATCATGGCAGCAAAAGGAAACTAGAGCAGCTTGACCAAGATGGAAGATTCTAACACTGCTCATTTCAAACCACTTAGTAACTCAGAAGTCAAGTGAACAAGACTCCTATTTGCCAGGCAAACAACAGTTAGGAAGGCACCTCTTCTGTCCATCTAAACACAACCTAAGAGCTAACCATATACCAGAGCAATACAGCTTCTAAAGAGCAAACCGATCAGTTTGTAGGAAGAATCTGTTTTTGTATTGTTTTTTCTTGTTGTTGATGATGTTATTTTTGTGACAGGGTTTCTGTTTTTCTTGGAACTCACTCTGTGGACTAGGCTGGCCTCGAACTCAGAGATCCATCCACCTGCCTCTGCCTCCTGAGTACTGGGAGTAGGAGGACTCTAAATCACAATTCTTGTTTGATAACAGTCTCTTCGAAAAGAAACACAATCTGAAAATTACCTAAAGAAACCAGGAATAGCTTTATAAATTTATAAGCTCATCAATGTGGGGAGGAGGGAGGCTGACATAGCTAAAGCTAAGCCTCACACTGCAACCGTCTGCAAGGGGCAGTTGCTCTACGGCGTTTGAGAGAAGTGACATCATTCAAGGGGACGTTATACCTCCTGTGGTGAACGCAGAGTATTAAAAGTCATGCTGTAAAGCTTTTGCTTCTGACAGCACTGAACATAAATAAATCACCGCCAAGTAAATGTAAAGTCCTGGGTCAAAACACACAGGCCTCCACAATTCCATTGCATGGCTGCATCAAAGACACAAGTGCCATGGCGTGTAAAACACATCGAGTATTAATACTCCAGAAAGGGAAATAAATGCACGCCAGTGTTATTAATAAAATGCACTCCAAAAGAGCCACTGTGATGGTAGGAGGGAGAGAGGCACCCTTGCATGAGGACACAGGCAATTCCAGGCATTAGGACCAAGAATGACAAGAATGCTGGCACGCCAAAAACTGAACTTTGAAAAAAAAATGTATATTTTTAGCCTATTTTTTGGCAGGCTTCTGTTATGTAAGTGCTTCATCATCCAGTAAAGTCCAATGTCAAGTTCATATGTAAAATTACATAACAGAGGCTGGGAAGTTGGCTCAGCAGCTAAGAGCACATATTGCTCTTGCAGAGGGCTGAAGATCAGTTCCTAGCAACCACGTCACCAGCTTACAACTGCCTCTAACTCCAGGGCAAGTGAACACCTCTGACCTCTGAGGTTACTTGAATTCAGGTGTACACACACACACACACACACACACACACACACACACACACACACAAATAAAAAAAATTCTTAAAATACAAAGCAAACATTTCAATATGATACCTGGGTTATTTCTTGTAAGTAAATAGCATGTTAGTTATTTCCTAGATTAATCACCGTTAATAAATTTCTGAAGTAAGATTTTCAGAAATGATCCTCTGTGCGTGGCACAAAGAGACTGTGTGTCTGGGTGGGGCAGCACTGGGCCACAAGTCAAACTCCTTCTGCCAACTCCCACACATGTAGCAGATGAAAATGGCATGAGCCAACTCATTCTTCCCAGCACTGTAAGTTTTGAAAATACTAAAAAATTAGAGAATAAACTATATGATCTTTAAACTACTAATTATCTCATCCTAAATTAACCTAGGAGTATACTAAAACTAAATAAGATTCTGGGCCAACTAGTGGAGTAGAATAATTAAAATCACAAGTAATTTCACTATAGAGGAATTTAAAAATGGCATTTCGTACATGGACAAAACCTGCTCCAAAAGGCTACTTCTGCACATACTGTGTCTGCTGTGGCCACCTGGCTGCCAGTCCCCTGTGACACACCTCACTTGTAAGTCTCCCTGCACATTGTACCAGGCTCCTGCTTGGTTGGCTACTGCCTTGCTTTTGGATCTTTGCCTCTGGGGAAAGTAAGCTGCCATGGTATAAGCATGTATTAGCCTCTAGCTAGCAGCAAGCAAGGGGGAGAAGTCTGGCAACAACATGTCAAAATATGGAAAGACACACTAGCCCTGCTGAGCCTCTCAAGACCCAGGCACCATGAGCCAGAAACAGCTAGTTGGGACACTCTTAGACTCTAGGCCCTCATACTTACATGAGGCAGCAAATACTTATTGCTCAAAGGTATTGGGTTTCAGGAGTTTGTTGTGTATCACAATAGGTAACCGACATTTTGTATACAAAATATATGACCTTTCTCAACTTTTAAAACTTAGCCGAACGTTTTGACAGTGAATAGATAAAATCTAACTACAGTCTCTGGTCAGCCCATGTGCTTTTCAAACACGATAATCCACTGCCACAAATTAGAAGTCTCAAGAAAAATGACAAATTCCAGAAGTAGGGTGGGAGAAACACAAGGTGAGCTTGAGGGGAGGTAACTCTTGAGTCCAGGGAGCAGGGAGATGCTCAGAGGCTCATGGTACCAAAGCCAGCTTGACACTATAAACCTCCATTGTTACCTAATAACTGTGTGTGGCTAGTATAAAGTTTCAAACTTGCAAATATGAAATTTTTAGAGATCTGGGGAAAACTTTGAACATTCAGAGGAGATCTGTCTTTAACTTGACATTCTGTAGAGAAGCTCACTGCAGCGTTTCACAGGTGCGGACATTGGGCTTCCGTTGCATCCTCTGTCTTCTGGCCTCTCTGGCTTTCCCTCAAGCCTATTTCCATCAATGGTAAACATTCAGCATTCTTCTACTTTCAGGTTAAGCTTTTTTTTTTCTTGTTTCCACAGAGGAGCAAAATCAAAGCCCAGCATTCCACCTGCTCTGCTCAGCAACGACAACAGCGGACATTCCTTGTCCTAGAAGGCACCTATCACTTTGCCTTCCTTGCTGAGGAGTGTGTACAATTCACTTGTATAATAAGCTAGGTAGTCCAAGATCAGAAATGTCTTCTCTTCACAAAGACAGCAAGAGAATTAGAACTCTCACTCAACCTAGGAATATGCAATTTCCCTTTGTAATTGCACAGAAAAACACAGTTCTTCACATGGCCACACATGACCTGTATATAAGAAATATCTGAGAAACTCTTAGAGAAAATTCTAAGTTCACAGAGGAAAAGACATAAAGTTAACCATATACTCTGATCTAACTGATAAGTAAGCCCGGTGTCTAACTGTATAATATTTCCGTTTCCACTTATTTATTTTTCATTTACCTATTTAATTTCTAATTATAAGAAAGAATTTGAAGACAGCATTGTAAGCAGACTGAATGGTATTGGTTCACAGTAAAATGTTATATATTTAAAGTATGGAGTATATAGATAATTAAAATTTTATTTTCAGACCTCTGCCAACAATGAGCAAAAACTTTTTTTTTTTTTCTCTTTACAGATTTATGGACCACTTCCTTTCAAACTTGTGAGGAAAAGATCTCAGTCCATCTTTTAAACCTGGGACAACAGGAACCTCGTAGCAAATACCACCTTAACAAGAAGACACAGCTGGAGATTTTAACGCTTTTATCTAGACTTCTTTACTACTCATTATTTTTTTTAAACAAATTCATAACACCAGATAGACAAGATTCGACTACTGAGAATCCTATCAAATACCAACACTTACTGCTAGCCACTCTCTTTTAAGAGGGCCCCAAGACAAAGACATCTTTTAGGACAAAACATGAGTTCATGGGAACATACCACTTTATCTTCCGTAGCACAGTGCCCTACTTTTTAAGAGTAAGACCTTTCCCTTGCTCTGCACACATTACATCCATTGATATCCATGGGAGCCTGATGTCCATGTGGCCTCTTGTAAAGGGAAAAATTTATGGCTGCTGCTGAATGCTGCTTGCACCTGGCTGCCTGCCAACCCAATATAAACATCAGCATTCACCAAATGTTGGATAATTCCTTGTCTCCAGTGAATTCCAGACTTTTGAAAAGGTCAAAACTCAATCTGAGAAAAGAGAAATCCTTATACTTCTTAAGAAGGCACAGAACAGACAAAAGATTCATACAGGGGAGCACAGTATAACACTGAAAATACTCCAGTGTAGTTGGCGTGAAAATCTATGGGCTAACAGCTGCCATTTAGGACTGTTTGCACACACTTAGTCCTGAACTACACATCCTCATACTGCGGTCTGGAAAACCCTCCAAAGAGGCAACTATGTATTCCTTCTCTGCAGGTGGGGAAAGTGAAACCACAGTAAAAACTACACTTCTCCTCTCCAGCCCGATGGAAGCCTCCGGTCAGCCTGAGAACTGAGGCGACAGGGGTGACAGGGAACAGACGTCCTTGGGGAATCAAGGACATCTAAACTGATTGGTAGTGACACTATTATTAAGATACACCTTCAGTCTTCCTAAGTGGCCAGGAGAATGCAAACTATGATAAAGAAGAAATGTAGGGAGGTCTCCAAACAATCTGAACACAGACGTCTTCTATATAGACAAAAACTTCACCACCTTCTGAGAGAATTAGCAGACTTACACAACCATTTCCCTCCCCATCAGAAGCTGAGCTCTTCCCCCTGAGAAGGCTGAGAGGTGCTGTCATCTTCATCCTTGCCTGCCCCTCTGCCCAGGGCTGTGACCTCGTTTCTCCAATTCTCCTAAAGTTCCCAACACCAAATACATGACAAGTCCAGCCTTCTGCTCATTAGCTAGGTTACTTCCCCAGGCACTGGAGTAGGCAACTTTTGGAGGTAATAGTCTTCACTGATGAAACAGTGATGAACACTGATGTACAGGCTCTCTGTACATACTGTGTGTCTACACATCAAAGCATGCCATGCCTCCCACCAGTCAGATTTCACAGCTGGATTTTTACTTAGGGGCAGAATGCTCAGTGGTCGGATTGTCTGTGATTCTTCAATAAGAAAGACAAAGACAACCTACGATTCCAAACACCACCAGCTCATTGCCTAGACTTTGAAATAGAGTTGTGGAGGAAAAGGTGTAATTAAAAAGATTTTAAAAATAAAAAGGCAGGTGAGGCCACAGTTAATTAAATGAAGATAAATGATCTGATACTACTGAAATTTCTCATTGACACACTATGAGAAGGAATATTTCTTTCTCTTAAAAACTCACTATTTCCTAGGACTTTTAGGTATCGATTTGTTTGCTTCTTGTTTATTTTCCCATTAGTCTTTTGAGTCAAGTTTTCATTCTGTAGTCCCAGCTGAACATGAATTCAGAGTAGTGTAGTCCAGAGTAGCCTCAAACTCCTGGCTACTCTCCTGCCTCAGCCCCCATGAGTGCTGGAATTGTAGGAGTGAGCCACCACACCTCATTTTTTAGTTTCTTTACACAATTAAATTTTGACGAGGCAACATTCATCTAAATTTCCACGGCAATGGTACATTTCTTTAGAACTGCATGATAAAGCAGACAATGCTCTCCACACCAACCTAGCTCCATTAAACACTTTCACAGAAGCCAGGCGCATAACTGAGTAAGATGAAACTCAGGCCTGCCCAGATGCTGTCAGAGTAAGTCCTTCCTTCCAGTGGCAGCCATTCCCAGTAATGCCTTACACACCAATGCTTCGGGAACGACACAGAATGGAGCCAGGAGCTGGCTCACACTGGCAATCTCGCATTTTAGAGACTAAAACTGGAAGGTCTCAAAAGTCATCTGAGCCACACAGCGAGTCTCAGGCCGGTGACAAGGGGCTGCAGACTGAGACTCTGTCTCAGAAACAAGGAAATAAATTAAGAACTCAGGTTTAAAATTTTTATTGCTAGCTGGGCAGTGGTGGCACACATCTTTAATCCCAGCACTCGGGAAGGAGGCAGAGGCATGTGGATCTCTGTGCATCCAAGGCCAGCCTGGTCTGCAAAATGAGTTCCAGGGTAGCCAAGGTCACGCAGAGAAACCTGTCTTGAAAACTAAAGTTTTATTGCTGTATTTTTGCATGTAAAAGCTTTACATTGCCTTTTAAATTTTCTTTATTGAATGTTTTATGTAACTGTATTAAAATTTATACTGTTGCTTTTTTCTCCCCCAAGTGTGTCTAATCAGCTTGTCTGATAATCTTTGGGAAATTGCAAGACTTTAGACCAAACATTGCAAGCTGACACTGATTAGCTGAATTTCAGTTCACTGTACAAAAGCAGAAACCATATGAACCATTTTAAATTCTGATATTTTTAAAGCAAACTTCTTTTGTGACACACTCCACACTTTTAATGTTATATTTTTTAAATTTAAGTAAATAATTGATTAAATTAATTAAATACTTAATAAATACATATTTATTCTTGAGTATCTGAATCACTGACACACTCAATTACTTTTCCAGACTTGAAACAAGTTCCAAACAAGTGATGGACCTCCTGAGCTAACTGAAGAAATAAACCAGGAGTCCAAGAGTCTAGATTTCCTATTCAGCTTTGCAAATTTCCTCCTGACTCAGAAGATTTATATAGATACATGTTAAACACAGTATCTCTGGAAAATCAGCTGCATTATTTTACAATGAAATTTCCATGTCTGAGGGTGAGCTTCTATATTTGAAATAGAGTCTCACTGTGTACCCCTGGAATGTGGAGGCTGGCGTCCGACTTGTACTGATCTTCTGCCTCTGTCTCCTAAGTGCTAGGACTCTAGGAACAGCCATGCAGGGTTAGACAAGGCTGAGGATGGGCAAGTGTCTCTAGCAAGCTAGGCAAGCACCGTCCCTCTCAATCCTCTCTGTGGGTTTTTTTTGGGGGGAGGAGGGTTAGACAGGGTTTTTCTGTGTAATCCTGGCTCTCCTGGAACTAACTCCCTCTGTAGATCAGGCTGGCCATCAACCCAGAGACCTGACTGTCCTTGCCTCCCAAGTGCTAGGATTAAAGGTATGTATTTCTATGCCCCGTTTCTCCATGTTATCATACAAAAAGAAAGGAAGAAAGGAAGAAAAAAAGAAAGGAAGGAAGGAAGGAAGGAAGGAAGAAAGAAAGAAAGAAAGAAAGAAAGAAAGAAAGAAAGAAAGAAAGAAAGAAAGAAAGAAAGAAAGAAAGAGAGACTGACTGACTCAGTGGACATAAGCAAGACTTTGAAAATATCATCACAGACTCTTTCTGGGCTACCACAGTTTTATCACCTCTTAAGAAAAAGCAACTCAGTTTTAAACACGCACATACCCTCTAACTAACTAATGATTAAAGGATGCAACAAGTGTGAGATCAAAACAGGAAAACTATACCTTGCAGATTAAGAGTTGTTTGCAGTCAGGAATACGTTCCTGTTTGCCCTATGTTTGCCTGACCCCTCTGCACTGGAATCGCTTGATCACATGTGGGCAGGAAGCATGTGGGTAGGAAATATGTCAGAATGTACACTTGCTCCTGACTGGATGTAGGCGGGAGGTACATAGGCAGGAAATACATCAGGATGTATGCTTGTTCCTGGTTGGACCTGATGGAAAATATGGTGGCCTTGTGAGGTGCCTATGTTAGTCTCTGCAAGGCGTGGCTCGTAGTCATTTTCTGGGAACCCAGAGATGGACCTGGCTAGAGAGTTCATCCTCCTGGACAGTATTTAATTAAAGCTTGCTTCAAATATGGCTTTAAATAGTGGTAGTGGCCTTATTCTCAACAGGCCTGATTAAACACTAGTTTAAACTAACCATTGGCTAAATGATTTGTATAAAGAAAGGGGGCACAGGCTGTCACTCTTCAATGACACTGAATAAAGTAAGCTGCTCATATTTACTAAGTACCTGCTACATGCCTTGAGGTATTCTAGGGTATACTATTCTAGGGTATCAGACCCAAATCAAATATAAAGAAATTGATAAGCAGATGCTGTGCTCAGGGCTAATTAGGGAGGAAGAACCACATTTGTTCTAAACCCAAATCTAAATAAAATCTAATGGATTCAGAAAAGAGAATAGTTTTTAGTGCCAAATGTAGAATACTTCTGAAGCCAAAACCACTGTTACAGAAAAGTGCAGCCACCACGAAGACAGAGGTGACCCAAAGCCTTCCATAAAAGCCATTGGTATTTCCTTGCAAATCCTGAGAGGGACAGTCTGACCAGCAAGTCGGGGCCACCAGGGAGGGTAAGGGCTGTGATTTCAAAACTCTGGACTTTCTGAATTCCTAAGACTGGGGATAATGACAGGTGACAAGGAGATTTAGGCAATACTAAATTCTTTTCACAATCATCTTCACGGAATCTTAAAACAAAAATATTCCTCAGGGTGAAAACAAAACAAAACAAAACAAAACAAAAAACATGTCCTACATAAGCATTTAAAGTGCATAGCCCTATTTATTTAACTTGTTAATGTCCAATCAACAAACTCCCCAAAATGTGTGACTGTAAGATAGCCTCAAATCTCATCAGACAAACAGAAAAGTCAGCAGGCGAGCTAGAGAGATGGCTCAGCCATTAAAAGTCTAGGCTCACAACCAAAAATACAAGAAGAGACAGCAGACTTGGGAACCAGCACTCAGGACGCCCTGCATGCAGGAGGAAGCAGGACCGGACACCCAGGGAACAGGCTGGACAGGAAAGAGAGCAGCAGCTCCCCCCAACCGATGCTATTAACGCAGCCCAGGAGGAGTCTGTTTCAACAGTACAGCTGGAGGTGGTTCCTATGGAGGGAAGCAGAAAGCACAGATACCAAGAGTCGTGTAGTACTCAACCAGGCTGACCAGAAAGGGGCCCTGTGCAGGCAGCTGTTGCAACCCGTGTGGCTGGCCACACATGAGTATGTATTTGGCAGAAGTAGAAGCAGGCTATCATTACTCAAGGCTGAAGATGGCAAGATGATGATGATGATGATGGCCATGGCAAGGACAGTGACTCGTGTTGTGCACTACAGTTTTCTCCAGACACAGTACTGGGTCTTTACAGATTCTTAAAAAAGGTACTAAGGTAATTCCATGGGGGAAAGACAGGTCTTTTCAGTCACAACTGCTGGACTTTCGCACGTGACTAGTATCCCAGCACCATAGACAAAAATTAAAGTACTATCGTTTTGAGTCCTAAAATAAAATCTTCCAGAAGAAACTGGAGGTAAATTATCGTCTTTATAACCATGTCAGGCAAAATCTCTGAGATAAGAACCACAACAGAAAAAAGAAACTGGCCAACTGGACTCCCCCAAAATGAAAATCTTTGTTCTTCAAAGTATTTCTGTACAGAGTAGTGTCTCTGTAACTCCTTCTACCGTGTACAAGGTGGCTCCTTGTACAGGTTTTAAGGTGTCGCAGGACATTTCAGGCTGTTCAACTAGTACACTCTTTTCAGAGTGTGAATTTAGCCACATCATAGCTAACACGTCAGTCACCTCAGATTTTGTCTGCTTAGTAAGGGTCAGTCTCCCTAAGAGAGCTATCCTAAAACCAACAACTCAGCTTCTTGGCCCACAAAGCAAATCAGCAGAACCAGAGCTACCATGACTATCTGAACGATGACATGCCAACGTTTGGGCCACCCACACAAATCCCAGCCAAGTCTCATAACTTTGCAAATTTACTGGGAAACCCATACTTACACTTAAACACACACACACACACACACACACACACACACACACAGAGTCAGCTGTAGCTTCACACTGATTTCAAAGACACAAGCTATTTGGAGGGCTCTGTTGGAACAGCACTCGCTTCACTGCATGCCTCAGTGTAAAGCTTAAAAACAAAACTGGACCATTCAGAAGCATGGTGTGAAATGAACTAATAATGGGAAAAATTAACACATCGTGTTTGCAAATCTCATGAACAAAAAAATTCAAAGAGAAAGAAAATAATGATGTGCAATGTAATTAACTTTTCATCATTTTCTAAATTGAAACAAACACATACATACATACATACATACATACATACATACATACATACATATGTTTCATCAACTTTTTCAGTGGAGAAACAAATGTGGCTACTGATAACCAACATGAAATGTATTAACTGCTATTCAAATTCAATTTGGTTGCCCATAATCAGTGATAACTATTCTATAATTTATTTTCCTCAAAAAAAAAAAAAAAGCTTCAATTGAGACTTTCAAGCAAATGAGCTACTGATACTTCTACAATTAGCAGATGGAGAGCAGTCTAATAATAGCACCGGGCAGCGTTTTCTACCACCTGCTGGTAGCCCTCGTTCATTAGTCATTGATGAGGATTTCGGTAATTTCTGAATGCTGGTTAGCCAGCAGCTTTGTCACAAGAGGCTTAACATGATGATGGACGCAGACTGTCTGATGTGGCTCCTGTGGTATTGCACAGCTGTCCCAACCACCCAGAGTCCTGCCCCTCAGCCCTGCTCCAGAGCTGCCTGTGATGTTCACTCACCCAGCATCTGATGCTGAAGCAAGAACTGAAAGGCATGCCTCTGTAAGGGCTATCCCCGCCCCAACCCTGGCCCTGCTGCCTGGGGGCGGGAGCTCCCCACCTGATCATGACCCCATCATTTGCCCTGTGATTCGTCTCTCTGCTCTCTCCTCAAGGCATCACATACTGCCCCACCCCAAATTCCTTCTTTCTCCAACCCCAATTCAGCCTCATCAGTCACAAATTATTTAAGGAATAGAGCTGCCATCAGGGAGCAAACCTTGGCTGCCCCTCCCAGCATGGCGCTTCTAGATCTGAGGCTCTCAATGGCTTTTTCTGTCAGAGTGTGGGTGCCGACCAGCATCTGAAAAGGAATATCCAATGGCATTAAAGGATCCCAGCCCACAAGCCAGCGAGCTATGCGGGTGGTGGCATACATTAAATGTTTTAAATGAATACTGCAATATCAGAAGTGTTATAATTAGTGTTCAGTAAAACATGATGAGCCTCACACATTGGAGGCTTCAGTTTGCCGCCCCTTATAAAAGAAATAAGTGCAATTAAAATATTTTCAAGTTGGTTGTTGGATGGCATCAAAAAAATTTAAAACCCCATCTTCCACATAAATACATGATAACCATACATCATAGTAAATGCTAACAGATTGCAGTCAGATATGTAAGAAAGCCATTTGCCTCCTAAATGAACTAAGGCAGGAAGAGACAAGTGTGTTTTAGATTTTGAATCATATGTATAATTTAATAAACAATCTTCCTGCTTCATTTTAAATATAAAATACTCCAATTTTGACATTCCAATGATTACAAATGAGTTTTTGTTGTTTGTTTGTTTGTTTGAGAGAGGGTTTCTCTGTATAGCTTTGGCTGTCCTGGAACTCACTCTATAGACAGGCTGACCTTGACCTCAGAGATCCTCGAGCCTCTGCTTCCTGAATGCTGGGAATAAAGGTGTGCGGCTCCACCTGGCTTTTTTATTTTCAATAGAGCATTTTAACCTATTAATAATTACTTCACTTTCTTCTGCTGTGCTGTAGCACTTGTGTTAGGATACAGCAAATAGGAGAACAACCTGTACTTTCATTAAGTAGCCAAACTGCACATTTTAGGTGCGATATTATATTTAGGTATAACATGACACCAGCCTGCCAGATACTGTGACACTTTGTTAATAATACACCAAGATCCTAATGTCACTTATTCATAACTCATCTAGTCAGAAAAACACCCTAGTTATAAGGAGTTTCTTATCCAATTATAGGTAAAAGGTTTTGTTTTGTTTTTTGTTTTACAGAAAAAGATATGAATTTCTTTGTTCTGTTACTATAAGAGTATCAAGAAGCTAATACCCTCACAGTTGGCACATAGAATTTGGGGTAACCTGAATATTTGCTCCTTGGTCATGGTCACTCATACTGGGTTCTAGAATAAACTTTCTCTTAACCTATTTGTGATTTAAAAAACAAACAAACAAACAAACCCTGTTTCTGTACCAAAGGAATTTAGGTTATAAGTATTTTATAGAGAAACTATGTCTGTGTTCATAAGAGGTATTGGTCTATAATATTCTGTCTCTCTGTCTCTGTCTCTGTCTCTGTCTCTGTCTCTGTCTCTCTCTCTCTCAGTCTCTCTTTTGCTATTGTGCCTTTGTGTGGTTCATGTGAATATTAGGTTTCCAGCCTTAGATATATGTGCTGAAATCTGAATTAAGCACAGGTTGTCTACCTAACAAGGGCCTGGGGGAGGGGGGAAGAGAGCACACAGAAGAAGAAGAAGTAGAATGTGTTGTATTATTAGAAAGGGAGAGACTAGTATGGGAGGATTAAATAAGGAGGAATGAGAGAGGGGGATAAAGAAGGAAATATGGGAGGGACAACTAATACTATGAGCATTTGGAAAATTATACAGAAACCTACTACTGTAAACATGTCCTACAATATAATACATATAGGAAAGGAATTTAGATGGAGTCACCAAATAATAGAAGAGACAAAGGCATCTTATACCGCCAAGTAAAACATCCAGTGCCAGACTATAGGTAACATCTTGTTGAGATGTTGGCCCCAACAAAACCCCCAAACAGTAGAGGCTTTTGTTTGGCTATTGGTTACTCTCTACAACCTCATCTGTCTACTGATGAAGAAGAGAACACTTATATTTGTCATCAAAGAGAAGTCAAGTAGAGGTTTCGCCCCTACTGACTAGTATTCATGGTCCTGGAAGGTACTCTGCTTGCTATGAGAAAAAAAGATAGTATCTCTCGCCTACAATCCCTGTGACCTCCCATAGTAAACTGCCTGAAAGATAAACTGGTCCAATAGTGGCACAAACATTAGCGGAGTAAACAACAACTTCTTGATTGAATTTAGGACCCACCACTTGAGATGGAACACATACCTGATACTGCTAAAGTAAGCAAAAGCCTGAGACTATAGATAGGTCATAGCCTAGGAGGAAGACATACTGCTATTATGCTGTTAATGGAACACAGGATGGAATGACTCCTGCTGACTTCAGGCTACATTCGTAGACCAGTGCCTCATTCAGCCCTCATCAGAGATGCTCCCTGCGGTAGATGGGAGCTAACAGAGACATACAATACAAAGAGTGAGAGCACTCGGTCCTATACTGATGCCTTCCTCCCTGCCCTCTCTCCTCAAGGCCCAGAGGTCTACAAGGAAGAAATGGCCAAATGATTTTAAGAGTCGGCGGTAATGGATAACTCTGATGGACAAGTGTCCTCCTGACACAGCAGTACTGGCACACTCAGGAACTCACAGAGACTGTGACAGAACACAAGCCAGTCTGGGTCCCCACACTGAGAAGGAAAACTGGACATGGACTCCTACACCTAACCAAGAAACTATCTGCTATGGATACCCTCTAGCAAAGGAAAAAATCCGTTTTCTCCAATGGAGTCTCACTGGGTATATTAACCGCACCTCAAAGCAGGTTTCATGTCAACACGAAACAAATTCAATGACATTTTTGTAAGTATTTTGCTTTGGTCATTTTTGTCTTGTTGGTCTTTTATTAGTTTGTTTTGATTTTCGTTTTGGTGGGGGTTTTTTGTGTTTCTTGTTTTTGTTGTTTGTTTTAAAGAGAAAGAACATAAAGTTGGGTGGAGAAGGTAGTGATGAGGATCTGAAAAGAACTGGGGAAAAGCATGATGAAAATATTTTATTTAAAAAATATACTTTAATATATTTAATATAATTTTAGTATATATATTTAAATGTATGTAATATGTACATACACATATATAAAATGTTTTTCAAGACAGGGTTTGACTGTGTCTATGTAGCCCTGGCTGTCCTGGAACTGACTCTGTAGACCAGGCTGGCCTTGAACTCACAGAGATCCACCTGCCTCTACCTCTCAAGTGCTGGGATTAAAGGTGTGTGCCTCCACCACCCAGCATTAAAAACAAACAAACAAACAAAAAAAACCTTTCAACAATAATTTTTAAATAAAATAAAATTCCATAGTATACCTTTAAAAAAAAATAAGAATGCAATGATGAGATCACAGCATATAGAAAAGAAAAATCACACATTGTTTGTGATTCACTATTGACTCTATTACACAAACAACCATAAATTCACACAAAGAAGGAACGCTTCCATGTGGCTCTACTTTAAAGTGCAAAACTCATGCGTCTGAAAACTAAGCAAAGAAAAGCCAA
Source organism: Cricetiscus sungorus (assembly GCA_030556225.1). Classification (NCBI taxonomy): domain Eukaryota; kingdom Metazoa; phylum Chordata; class Mammalia; order Rodentia; family Cricetidae; genus Cricetiscus; species Cricetiscus sungorus. The sequence continues at coordinate 9,599,992 of JANBXA010000641.1, forward strand.
TTCACTCTGTTAAATGTTATTTTTATCATTGCAGAGTATTTTTGTATGAAATACGATGCTACGTCTCACTAGAGAAGCACGAAGCATAATAAAGCTGATCAGAATCCTTCCCCAGACAGAGATCATCAGAGACTGTCAGAAAGCTTTTATCTAAACAGGTCACTACACTGAAAATTAGCAGAGACCCTCCTGATGACAAAAATATCGCCTGCCACGACCAGTCCTTCCCAGCAGCATCAGACCTGTAGAGCTAGGACAGACCAAGAAAACCCATAACTGACAAGTATCTCTGCCCCGTTCACCAAAGCACAGCAGCAGTCTCCTCCAGCACATCGGTCCAGAGACCTCTACAGTCCAGTTATCCATACAAGAGTCATCAAAAGAAAACCCTCAAATCTGGATTCTCCTCTCAAGAGTTCCCTCAGAGCCAGGCAGTGGTGGCACACGCTCGCCTTTAGTCCCAGCACTCGGGAGGCAGACGCAGGTTGATCTCCATGAGTTCGAGGCTAGCCTGATCTACAGAGTGAGTTCAAGGACAGAGCTGTTACAGAGAAACCCTGTCTCAAACAAACAAACAAACAAGAGTTTTCTCAGGGTCTCAACGGGTTGCAAAGGTAATGGGGATAGGAGAGTGCCAAACGGATTTGAAAGGACTATGGTGTGTGTCCTTGAGCAAGACATTTGTCTTCTCTGCCACCATTTCCTTGCCAGTAAAATGAGAATTGTGACAGCTACCATGAGATTATTGTTCAGATTTACATAGCATACACAAGGCATTTAAAACACGGTGGTTTTCACTGTGTTCCTGGTGATCTATCACACATGCAAATGGAAATATAAACTAAGTATTTATGCCCACTTTGTTTTTATAAAAAGGACAACTTTATCATGCCTGCACTGGTCAAACTCATCAAGCACTCTGTTCACCTGAAATTAGCTGTTGCCTCCTCCCAAGGAGTATGACCGATTCAGGCAATTTTGAAAGCACGACAGAAGTGTTCCAGTTTTAGAAGTGGGTGAAAGGTCTGTGTGCATGCCCTTTAAAAATGATCCCGAAAAGATAATGGAGGATACCTCTGAGGTCCAAGTCCTAGCACTCCACCCGAGCACCGCCCCCCCCCCCCACCGTACCTAGCCTGACACCAGGAGATCAAATGAGGTAACCACTGACACAGCTGACTCTAAACGCAGATCACAAAATACCGTGAATATCCCATTTCCTATCTCATCCTTCAAAAGTGATGCAAACGGTAGCAAGTGTATAGAACGAAAAGTATTATAAGATACAAGATTTGCTATTTACAAGTGCTTGTGGCATCTAAATAAACAAACGTTTAGGACACAATGATTACTTCACACAACATAAGCATCTGTTACAGGAATTTATGGTTTCATGTCCTGGCCAAAAATAACTAAGAGAAAAATAATTTACTTTGGTGTTCTTTACTCAGCTTCCCATGAAGGTTTGGGATTGTGGCAGTGTTTCCTACCTTTGGGTAGGAAAATGGACCCAAAAAGGAACCCTGCTTGATCACTGATACCATAGCCCTTTCTCCCTTAAACTGATGGGGCAAGGGCGTGTACACATGTGACTCATGTCATGGCCCACATACACAGATCACCCAACAGGAATATGTCCATGTAAGCACAGCAACAGGGCTAAAATGTGAAAGGGAACTGAGGAAGGGTCTATAAGGCAACGCCCTGGAATGCTCAGGGCTTAATCTTTGTATGTGAATCACCTAAGCCAGTGTTGACACAAACAAATGCCAGCAGAAAGCCTCCCTGTCCCATCCTGCTGTGTGAGCCTCTCATATCACACACACACACTGTAAAGCTACACTAATGCAACAGTCCCTCAGAGGATACTGATACCTGTGTTTCCACAGCTCCTCTAATGTGCCCCACTGGACGCTGAGGAGGCTGTGGCCACGGCACGTGGATTCAAGAGTCAGCAACCACCTGTACACAGCCACATGTCTACATCCCTAATGTATCACAAGCCTAAGGTTCAACTCCATAGCAACAAAATGGTTTGGTAGCCACTCTGGCATCTCAGAAGTTCATTAAAAAGCCTTATTATAGACAACGCAAGGAAGGAATCCCTTCCATGTATACGAGTGAGGTATTGGCAGTTAACAGGCAGGCCTTGCACTCCCAGCTGGAATAGTTACATCTCCTAAACTCATTCTAAGTAGGAGAAAGCTCCTGTAACAACTAACCTTTGCTTTGTTTTTTGCATTCAGGGTCTTCTGACCACATATGCGTGTAGCTTGCTATCAATTATGTTCGTATTTAATTTTTAAAACTCTCTCACACCGAAAATCTTGTCCTCAGACTATTCTGAAAACCAAGTACCATCATGACTTGAGAAACCCTGTGCAGAGACCCCCCTACTGAGCATGTCAGACTCTGGACCTGCCAAAAATCGATGTTAGGACGTGTGGCTTTAATCCCTTTCTCCAGCCAGGACAAGGAATCAAATAAATGGATTCCTAAACAAAGGACACAAAGAGAAGCCTAAAAATACTCCTAAAACCTAACAAAGACTATCGAGTTATCGCTGGAGATAGCTTCCCTTCAGGAACTTTCCTGCTCTAACCACCTTGAATGAACAAGAGTGTAACGGTCCTAAGATAACTCCACAACTTAAGTCATCTCAGGAAACAGGACAGATTACTCCAGAAAAACTAAGAACCAAGCCCCACCCCAAGTTTACTCTTACCTTCTTACCTGAAGAGGACAAAACGACCATCTTTATATGTGTGTGAGACAGCTCTCTACAGCACAGCACTTTATGACCTCCCATGGGATACTGTGGGGAAAATGCTTCTCCATAGCCTTGGCGTTTTCTTACAAAGCCCCAATGAAAATCTCAAGCCATTATTCCCTTGAGTGTTTTCTCCCTTTCTTTATTCATAATAGCAAAATACAGATCTGCCAAACTTGTCCTATTTTGGTTAGTCAATGTTTACAGACTAGAGGAAACCACGGTGATTTTTCTAAAGAGCTCAGCTAACACCTCTGGTCTCCATCAGAAGGAACTGTCATAAGTGGTGCTTTACCAGAAATCTCTGACATTCTGTGGCAGGTTAAGTATGTTTTCCTAAGATCCCCAAATCTTAGTCCAGAGGACTTACAAACATGAGACCTTGAAATGCTCAGCTACACAGGGCAAAAGGTCTTTACAAATGCAATCAAGTTAAAGATCTGGCAATGGGGTGGCTCCTGGAGGCTCCTGGTGGGCCCAAAATAATCTCAGGGGTCCTCCTAAGAGGAAAGGAAGAAGGACCGTGAGCAAAGATCTGACAATAGGGCAGAGACAGAAGATGTGGCCATGAGCCAAGCAATGAGTAATTTCTAGAAAATAGAAAAGCCAAACTGTAACGGGCAGAAGGAACAAACAGTCTGCTGCCATCCTAACCTAAGTGCATATGGCCCATTTTGAACTCTTGCCTCTAAACTGTAATAATGAGTCTGTGTTGTTCTAGTCACTACACTGATGGTAACTGGTAGCCACAGCAGCAGGAAGCCAATACTGGTTTCCTTCTAGAGAAAACTGCCAGATTTTAAAAGAGCTATTGCTTTTATGAAAAGGAGGATGAAATTAAAATTTCAGTCTGATGCTATTAACTTTGGTAAAACACAGCATTTTCATCTTTCAGGAGACAACCATAGAAGAACAGTGTAGTCAGGCTTTTCTTTGGGCTGCCAGCTTTCACACACACACACACACACACACACACACACACACACACACACACACACACACACACACACACAAAATGACATGGAGACATTATTAATTATGAAAGCTCGGCCAATAGCTTGTACTTGTTTCTAACTAGCTCTAATAACTTAAATCAACCCATTTCATTAATTTACTTTCTGCCTCGCGGCTTTATTATCTCATCTCCATAGTGCCCATCTTGCTTGCTCTGCATCTCCGGTGTCTCTCTGCCATCTTCTTCCCAGCATCCTCTCTTCCCTGAAAATCCTACCTAGTTATTGGCCAGTTGGCTTCTTATTAAACCAATCAATGACACGTCTTCACAGTGTACAAAAAAGATCATTCCACAACAGCTTAGGCTTATTCCTAATTAGCTCCTGCAACTTAAATGAACCCATTAAAAAAAAAAAAAAAAATCCATGTTCTTCTATGTGGCTCAGTCACCTTGACTGTCTGCCCAGTGACTCCACCTTTTTTCTCCCCAGAGCCCTCTCTGTCCAGAAGTCCCTGCTATACCTCCTGCCTAGCTACTGGTCATTTAGCTTTGTATTAAACCAATTACAGTGGTAAATCTTCGCAATGCGTAAAGGAATAATCCACAACAGAACAAAGGTCTTGAAACAGCAAGGCACATTCTCTTTCTAGAGTTACACACCACTGGTAATCCCTTATTCACCGGTACCATGGTTGGAAAAGGTGTATCATCTCTCAAGTTAAATGCTTTTAAAGGGTTACAATTCTCCTTGATTAGTTTAAGACACACTGCACTGCACTGTCTATCAGATATGCCGACTCTCCTCCAACTCAGAATTCACTAATGCAATTTCAGGCCGAACCAGAAAAACTTGGTATTCTGTTTAACTTTCTTTGGGATGTTTTTATACAGAAAGGGGTCCTTATCCTAAAAGTGTTAAACATGTACATACATACATACATACATACATACATACATACATACATACATACATACACACACACACATTTATATACAATACACCACATACACACTCACATATACAGCAATGTGACTATGTCTTAATGAACGGCTAGTTTTGTAGGTTCACTACCAAGTCTCCCTACCTCTTCTCAAGTTGCTCAATAAGCCCTCGTATACACACAGTACTGTACTTGATGCTGTCAGCATCTAATTAATGATTGCTACTTTCCCTCTTTCCCTGCCTTTTTCCTCTTTAGAAGGAAATACTACAATGGTCTTAACTATCCATACCAAGAGATGACAAGTCTATTAACATGACTAACACACCACTGTCAAGCCGGCATAGTCACAGTGAAGTGCTGGACTCTAAGGATTCTAGAAGACACTACTACCCAAGGAGAGTGGTAAGCAGCAGCTCAGGGCGACTTAAAAGCTCTCAACCAATCACAGAAATTCCCAGAGCTCTCTTCGTTTCCCATTTACAAATCCCAATTTTACTTCCTCAATTGCATAAACCAACATATGCTGATGCTTGATTATAAGTAAGGAAGAAAGCAACTAGACCCCTTCATTCTTGCTTGGACTTAGGATTGTTTTAATAAAGTACCTCTAACAACACAAATTAAAAAATAGCTTTTTTAAAAAGATCAATTCTTTAAAAGCTACATTAGAAAATGATCTAAGGAAAAGGATAATAAATCTTCATACAATTCTAAGTGTGTACCATGCTGTGGGCACCGAAGTTGTGCTCAGGGATCCCTGCCGTGTGCTGGGCATTCTGGGAGGGTTGGGTTGAAGTCTGAACGAACAACATGAACACCGTCCTTGACTTGGGTGCTTGCAGCCTATTGTTAGTTCTTCTCTTATGAACTGCCTATTCAAGTCCCCAGTCTGTTTTTCACCAAAGACACAATCACTATTCATTCAGATGAATGTAAACATTTCCTATACTGAGGACACTAACAAACATTCTAGTAAGTTAAAACTGAAACAAGTCACACAATAATTCTGAAAAATGATTAGTTTGCCTGAGTTTGCCATAGTTCCTACTACTTCATACTCCACGCACTTGACAGGCAGGGTGGCTGGGTGACTAAGCACAGGGTCAAGCCAGGCATGACCTGAAACACTAAAACCCCAGCACCTAAGAGCCTGAAACAGGAGGATGTTGCGTTTGGAACCAGACTGAGCTAAATAGTGGGTCCCAGGCAGCCTAAGCTAAACAGTAAAACCATACATCGAAAACAAGCATTTAATTTAAAGCCTACTGGCCCTAGAGATTCTAGCTTTGTTTTGGATTTCAGCTCTCAGTGCTCAACTATGACCTTGGGATTCAGATCCTGATGTAACTCAATTTAACGAAAGACAAACGGGATAAGGATGCTTCAAATGCCACTGGGAGGCAGACATAACCTACAAACAGTGCTTATGCCATGTCTGGCAGGTAGTGTACGCTCAATAGGCATCATATTTGCAGTGTGCTGGAGCCAGCTCCTAAGGCCTCCAGGGGCTTGCCAAACTACCAGAACCAAACCATGGCAGCACCTGGTTAAACTGAGCAGGGCAGACCTAACTTCATGAGCTACATTAGAAACGATGATCCAACTGCAAACTCACCTGCTAACTACTTCACTACCTGTCACCTCTGCTGAGGTGGCATCTGTCTGTCCTATCTGTATGCTAAAACACTCCATGGCAGCACCCTGCTCTTGGTTGGTGGCTTAACTTAAATAATTTAAGCAAAAATAATTACATGATGGGAATGAACAAATGCCATACACCAAGAAAGGTTTTCCATGAAGACGTGGCTATGCCATACATCGAGATGGTGTTTCCATCAAAGTGAATATTATAATAAATACTGGGGGTTTCCCCCCTAACTTTCTCTCTTTTTCACAAAGGAAAAGTTGGTGGAGGTGGGGACAACCCCAGATGTTAGTTATATTGACTGACAACTACAAGTTTCTTTTTCTCCGGTGTTGGTCTTGTTTTGTTTTGAGACAGCTGGCATAGGCCAGCCAGACTCTGGCTCCTCCTGCCTTGGACTTCCGAGTACTAGGATTACAGGCCTACACCCCCATGCCCAGCTAATCTCAGATTTCATTTCAAAGCCATGTCCCTAAAGGACCACAGAACTTTGGCAATAGCTGCACCAGACAATGGCTTTGCCTTTTTTTTTTTTTTTTTTAAATCTCCAAAGCCTGAGACATTTGCTTCTCCTTATAAATAACAAGGCCAATTAGCCAGGGATGAATATAAAGGCCACCTTAATGAATAAAATATCAGTGCCAAACTGTCATTAGATATCAGTCCATATATCTCTCCAAAATGTTTGAACATTTCTTAACCCACGTCAATATCACACAAGCCTGTAGTTACTCCAGCTGAAATGCAGATTAATGCATGATTTTCATATAATGGTCAAGCAGCCAGCCAATGTCCCTTTGCTTGCTGCACAACCTGTGTGTGAGGAACATGTTCAAAGTGACCAGCTAAACGATGGCTTCAGTTCACAAAGCAAGTGTGGCATGACAATCTTTATATACCCAGAATGAAGCTTGAAAGAAACAGGCTGACTGGACTTCCAAGACGTACTGTATTTATTCAGAGTCGGGGAGATTGGATAGTGCAACCATGTGACTGGGTACTTCAGGAGAGCAAGGACTGAGGGAAGCATAATTAAGTATTAAAAGCATCGCCCTAGAGATGAACACACCTGGGCTACAATTACAACTCTTGGTACCAACAAGTTCTGCGAGCTTAACTTTCAGAAGCCAAGAACGCAAGTGCTAAAATATATGATCCCAGCACAAGCTCTGCTGTCACACACAACAAATGGACTGCCACTGCAGTAAGAATCATTGTTCTGCCTGCCCTACTGTGACAATAGACCTGAGTTTAACCGTCACACAAATAGAAATATTAAAAATCAGTCATATTTCCTAACCCAATGCCAAAGTAAATGCATACACCCTTACCGAGTGTTCGCCAAGATCAGCTCAGAGCTTCCCGGGGACGGGAAGGGTAGTTATAAATTATATATCGAGGGCTTCGAGATCAAATCAACATTCCCACCTGTTAATAAAAGAATATCCGCCAGCTGTGGTGGCACACCCTTTTAATCTCAGCACTCAGGAGGCAGAGGCAGGTGGATCTCTGAGTCTGAGGCCAGCCTGGTCTACAGAGTGAGTTCTGAGATAGCCGGCTAAACGATCGCTTTGGTTCACAAAGCAAGTGTGTATAGACAATCTCTATACACAGAGACCCTGTCTCAAATACAAACAACAATACAGTAAAGAAAATCTGTGATTTCACGTGTGCGTGAGCCTGTTGACTTATCCAGGGCAAGTCAGGGTAGCAGGCAGTAGATTGGTTGTTCTTTAAATATTTTTGGTTGTGAGCCTAGCCTTTAATGGCTGAATCATCTCTCCAGCCCGACTGATCTTTAAATAACTACGAATACAGACGACATACATGTGATTTTGGACAGTGGACAACAGAAAGCTCAGAGGATCTCCTAGAAAAGGGAAATGGGCAAGCCTGCCCCGCTATTACCCCAGCTGACTCACTGGGGAGTTCCCAGGCTCCAGCGGATGGGAAACATGGCTCAAGGACACGGTGGGGGATGTAGTCTCCTTTGGGTGAGGAAGACAGTTCATCTGAGGGAGTTGAGACGACCTGACTGTGCTGGACAGAAAACAAACACTAGAGCAAGCATCAGGGACTTGAGAGGAGCTGCATCTTCCGCTTGTGAAGACGCACACAAACCCGCAGGCAGCTAGAGAACCGCTTTGCGGTCACAGGCAAACGCCCTAAGGGAAAGGGGATCCATCGCGCATAGCAGCAGCAGTTTCCCAGACCCTGCTACTGTTGACATGGATGAGAGAGGTGTGAAACTTCAGTTACCTGAGGCTGCCTCATCTGTGCTGCCCCAAGAAGCTAGAGGTAATGGCAACTGCTCGACGATGCTCAAGGACCTCCATGTAACAGCACAGGGTAACAGGATTCTCCACATTAGCAACACACATGTGAAATGTGTGAGCCAGCTTGTGCATGACCTTGGCTGCTAAGGGTACACGCCCACGCAGAGCCACTACTCAGATAGATTTCTGTGGTTCCAGCATTATGTTATTTCTATTTAAATCAAATCTACCTTCTCCTGATGTTGCTTGTCACCTACTGTGGCAGTGGTTTATTTTACTTTTCTTTCTACATGGTAAAATTAGGTGCCACAAACTGGAACAAAGCTTATGTGCAAAGTTTATGCACCAAGTGAAGTAAGTAATCTGTATACTTCTCATAAGTCCCAGAAGCTGCTGCATATCTGAACTTAGCAGCTTTGCAGCTGACAGTTCAGTTACTGCGCTTAAAGGCAGCTATTACTTAAAGTACACTGAGTTAAGAAACCCTCGTTAGAAGAAATTCACTCTCTCTGATTTTTAAAAATACATATTGGACATTTATAACATACCAAGGACTACAGTAGTAGCGGGCATATTTAAGTGGTTTACATATCTTCTATGGTTTCCCAAACTTAAAGCATCCCTCTATTTCATAATATGACTTTTAAATGTAGAATGAGCCTTTTGTACTTCAACATCATCTCCTAAAGCAGGTACCTTCCTTATAGTGCTGAGGTGCTTTTTTATTCCAAAGAAACATGAGTCTTCTAAAATTCTTTCACTCCTTCTTGTGAGGGAATAAAGCTTAGGAAGCTATATACTGGCGCAGATACACTGGCCTCGCCAGGAAAAGGGTCACAGAAAGTTACCCTCAGGGTTTTTATTGTTGTTGTTTGTATTTTTTCCACTCTGAATGTTCAGTCCTGTTACTGTCCCACTATTCATCTTGTAGGCTTTCCCAGCAAACCTCAGGAGCTCTCCTAAAGAAAAGCAACATCAGCTTTGTCCATCTCTGTGGCTTTCATGGTGCTCCAAAATGGCTTATATGACTTTTAAATGCATAAATAAAAAAATAAAGTGAAATAAACAAACGTAAACATCATGAGGATGGAGTATCTTAAGACACCAATGTGACTTCTGTCTGCCTCCCTCAAGTCAGCATCGTCTCAGGATTAGGACGACCTCAGAAAGAGCCAGGGAGCGTGTCACTGAATCAGACACTGACAATAACAGTTGAGGCCACTGACAATCACCTCAGCTGTACACAATCACACAAGCCTTAGGATAGTAAATTGTCAATGAAGGTGCCAGATGGTCTATTAGATCAATGTCACTCATTACCCATACCCTGCGTACAAACCGTACCTATCAGAATCAGAAAGAGGGAGGGGGATGCCTCAGTCGTTCAAATGCTTGCTGTGCACGTATGAGAGCCTGAGTTTGGAACATCAGCACCCAACTATTCACAGTGGTCAACTTAACAATGAGAGTATTTTGTAAACTATGCATTTGATATTTTAAAACAAGTACCTGTTACTTATGGAATAAATATAAATACCATTGCAAATCAAGTTAGGTTTAAAAGAATTATTATTTATATACACATAATATATTGCTAGCCATCAGCAGATTCCTTCGTGTGATTCTTGTGTGTGTAATTAGTGAGTGCATGAAGGCTGATGTTGGGTGTCTTAGCTTTTGAGGCAGGGTTTCTCACTGAAGCCAGAGCTCATGGCCAAGAAGCTCTAGAACCTGCCTGTCTCCACTTTCTCAGTCCTGTGATGTTGTCCTAGCTGTATGTGCTTAGTAACACTTAAAATATACTATTTTCATTCTTTTCCACAAATTCTGTTAGGTTTTTCCCTAAAACTTCCCACTGTCAAAAACTTGTCAGTTGCCTCTAACTCACCAAGGGACTCCGCTGTGGAAATTCACTATAAGCTGCAAACAACCCTTATAAGTTCAGTTGTAGGGGCTGGGGAAATGGTCAGTGGTCATGCGTGCTTCCTGCTCTTCCTGGGGACCCAAGTTCAGTTGCCAGCACAGATTTCCACACCTCAATTTTTGAGATGGGGTTTCTCACTAAACCCAGGGCTCCCAGGATCCCACTCCTCTGGACACCATGGGTACTGCATACATGTGCACAGACACACATATGAACACTATTAAAAATAAAACGGAGCTATCATAAACCTCTAAAGGTCTGTCTCCCAACCACCCCAGAATCAGCAAGAGATGAGCTTCCCACCCTGTCTGTTCTGGCTTTATTTACTTCATGCTCTGCCCCACATGTGCGCGCGCGCACGCACGCACACACGCGCACACACACACACACACACACACACACACACACACACACACACACACACACACACACGACACAGGCACATCTGACGTGAGCACAAATCCAAACCATCACCCTTCCCTGCTATCCCCGATCTCTGCGGTGAGATCTCAGTCCCGAGATTATCAGATTCCTCTCCAACACTCTCCTGTGTTTAGTCCTGATGCACAGCAGATGGGAAGCACTCCGATTATAGCAGGGCCTCAGAAGGCAACGGGGAGGCATGACATAATGGGTGTGGCTGGAGGCCTGGATGCACTCCTGAAGCCTGGCTCTGAAAGCTCAGTTGGAATGGGGACACCACAACCAGAGAGCTACAGGCAAACTGTCACTTGTTCCTGCAAGGTGAGGGAATTTTTCTTTGCATGTCATAATTTCTATTTATATCGACGAATACAAGCTACTGCTCAGAGCTCCAAACCACTGATAAGCCTGCTGCTTGCTACTTGTCACCCATGGTGCCCTAACCACATGGGCATCAGATGGACTGGGAACCTCAGTGCTGCTCTCACCGCACACACAAACCCTGAGAATAGTGTCACCGCGGCTGCATCGCCTCTCCACTCCTTTTCTCTGTGTCCTTTCCTGCAAGAGATCCCCACTAGCTCTTGGTGGTTCACTAAGTGGCTGAGAGACATCTCAGAAAAGCACCTCTTCAGAGAGATAAGAAAGAGGACAGGGTTGGGGTGAAGGGAAGAGGGGGGAGGGGGAGAAAGAGGAAGAGAGGAGGGGAAGGGAAAAAGAAAATAAATAAATTTCAGAAGAAAAAAAAAAAAGGCTGACTTGCAGATCTGGAAAGTAGGAGCCCTCAGTTTAGATACTGCTTTTTCCTTTAGTATACTATCTAGGTCTTCAGTGTTCTCAAATACTAGGCCGCAGAATACCTGTACGAGATCAAGCCAGCCGACATTCTACCAAATGGGTTGTTTCCAGAGCTCCAATGCCTAGCAGAGTAGTGACTGACAGCTGGCTGCTGGCTGCTGGGAAAGGGGTCTGCCACTTTTCTGGTAGTCACTACAGCCTGGTAGACTGACTGGGCTCCAGCACACCACAAATTGAATTCAGTGAATTATTTTCGTTAAAAGATTTATTTATGATGTATGCAGTGTCCTGCCTGCATGTATGCCTGCAGGCCAGAAGAGGGAGCCAGATCTCATTATGGATGGTTGTGAGCCACCATGTGGTTGCTGGGAATTGAACTCGGGACCTCTGGAAGAGTAGCCAGTGTTCTTAACCACTGAGCAATCTCTCCAGCCCCCAGTGAATTACTTTTTTTCTAAAAAGGAGCGTGAAGTTAAGGGGAATATTAGGAGATGGAGAATCCAAAACACACTGCGTACAAGTATAAAATTAAAATATTACACCAAAAAACATAAAGATGGTTCCAAAAGAAAGACACTTCAAAATGAAAAATGAGATGGGTACCAAAATAATGAACGTAAAAATTATGTCTAAAATTGGTTCCAAAGATAACTAAACAGGTCATACTGAAAGATCCAAGAAATGAGTAAATTCTACAATAACTGAGACCTATTATTACACATCAAGAACCTTAGCAATCTTTCACTGGATTCTGTAAGCCATCCACGACTAACTAGTTTGTATATAAAGCCCAGACATGAAAAATCAGATCTCAACAAAATTAGACACAGCAAAATTGCCAGGCTACAAACTCACTGCTTAGACATTCACAGCAGTGCTTATTATGACTACATAATGAAATGCACACACCAGTCATTAGAAATGTTTTGAATTGATATCGTACAGGAATATGGTGCACGAAGGGGACAAACAGGTCAAAAGAGCTTCGCATGCAGTGCCCCAAGCTGTTAAATGCCACATAGAAAGGAGAAAAGTGTAAAAGGAACTACATCAGGAAGCCAATTGCATATTCAGACAAGAGCACTTCAGACTGCCTTTCCCGCCTCTTTTGTGCACACCCATGTTTTCTAAAATGTTACAAATACGGCCTACAGGTTTCTTCCCTCGTTTTCCGAAGTTCTCAGGGAACCTCCTTTCGGAGGAAGTGCTACAGAAATCACACCTTTAGTCGGTGGCATCAGTTTCCGCCTAAACATGAAACTCTACACTTTGAAGAGCTGTCTCAATGAACACTGGAAACAGGAACACAGTGAAGTTTTCCCTGGAGTAACTAGATCCTCTACAGTCAGCGGGAATTTTCACTTAAGCAGATAGATTTTGGTAGCCAAAATCACACTGAACAAAAAGCAAGCCGTATTTCTTCCTTAAACATGGGCCTCTAGCAACAACCCCAGAAATTTCAAATGCCATTGGTTTAAATTGAGGCTGTCCACCTTACACATCATTTACAATCTATACTAGTAGCAGGGTAATAGCTTGGAGTATAGGTAAGGATTGGGCCAATGATTACTTACCGGAAGAAAACTACCATGCAGGCAGAACCCTAGCCTCCAGCTAGCCACTCAATCGGCCCACGTGACAGGAGCCCTAGTCCCTTGGCTGTGCAACTTGGGCTCTTGCATCAAGAAGCTACTGTCAGGATTAGGCTGTACCATACATACAGTGTCGTGGCAGGTACAGAAGACGCTACTGCTACTATGATCACTAATTCAGACCGACAAAAAAAGATGTTTAAAATACCTGTTTTCTGCACCATGACTAAACCCACTACTTCTCATCACTTAAACCCTCAGATCTGCTCCTGCATTGTGGCATAACAGCATCCTTCAGTTCAGTACTGACAAGCTTTTATACAACTATTAACAGAAATACCAGGACATCATTTTCCTACAATGGAGGAGTGAAGTATAGCATTGTTCTGTCCAAATTAAATAAGGAAACATTTCTGTGCCTACCACAGTCCCACACAGGCAACACAAAGCCTCTCCTGCCCAATGAACCCCTGCCTTCCTGCGAAGGGAACCCCAGGGTCCTCAAGCCCCTCCCTGTGTGGACCTGACTTCTCAACACTCTCAGCTCCATGAGGAGACCCCAACCTGTGATGGTCGTCTGTGAGAGCTGCTTCTCAGGCACGGGTTTTAACCTCAGGGACACAGGTATCAGAACTGTCTGCGGTCTCCATCTTGGTAAGCCACTCCTATCCCAGTTCCAAGTGTTTTGTCTCTTCCCGGGCTTGCTACAGAAATATCAAGTATAAATGCACCAGAGAAGGGGTTCCACTCTATGCTAATCTGTTCACATGAAGCACAGAATCAATAAACTGCTGACTAGAATCAGGAGAAAGGTTGACAGCAATGTTCTCTAAATGTTTCCTGAGAAAGGCTAATTATAAAAGTCACTGCATTTATCACATTATTTTAATTCTGATGAAGCACAAATTTAAATTTCTATGCAGTTTTCTTTTTGTTTTGTTTTTTGAGACAGGGATTCTCTGTAGCTTTGCAGGCTGTTCTGGAACTCCACCAATAGACCAGGCTGGCCTTAAACTCATGGAGATCCTCCTGCCTCTGCCTGCTGAGTGCTGGGATCAAAGGTGTGCGCCGCCACCACCTGGCTCTATGCAGTTTTCTAAATTGAAAGAGACAGGTATTTAAGTATGTGTGTATTTTCCTATGAGACAGTTACATTATCCTTGTATCTTGATTCTAGTAACTCTTTTTTTTTTTTTCTTGAGACAGGGTCTCACCACCCTGTAGTCCAGGTTAGACTCAAACTCAGACTCCTGCTTCACCCTCTGAAGTACTGGGATCATACAGGCACGAGGAGCCACATCCAGGACAATGCTGCTTTATACCCTCCAAAAACATCCAGAGGAAAGGCATAAAGGTCACAAATTATCTGAACGGCACTGAATAACACTGAAATATTCGTTCATAACCATAAGCCCTCACTTAAAGATCACACAACATGCAAACCAAATCCTAGGGCCAGCAAGACGGCTCGGTGGGAAAGGGCGTCTGCTGCCAAGTCCGAGAACCTGAGTTCAGCCGAGAGTGCACATGGCAGAAATGAGAGGCAACTCCCACAAGTTGTCCTCTGACCTTTAGAGCACTCGTGCAGTGACACACGTGTGCACACAGAGTGTAAATAAGTAATAAACATAAATGAGCAAAATACAATTCTAACCTTCACTCAAGCTTTTCATGTACCATTTTCCTTCCAGTGCCCATGTTTGTCCCATGTTACCACAGAGATCACAAAATGAGCACCCAGATATTGCTTTAATTGTTCATCTTTTTCCTAGCATTTCTAACACTGATAAACACTTAAGAACTGGAGATGTACTCAAATATGTTACAGGAAAAATGTCACAATTTTTCTCTATCTCAACTCAGATCTTAAAAAACAAACAAACATGATCAGTGACTGAAAAGCACTATCAGTTTTAAGATGCAAAAGCATAAAACTGTGGGTTCTTATGACTTTGTTTATATGTATGTATGTGTGTGTATATATACATATGTGTGTGTGTGTGTGTGTATACACACACACACACACACACACACTCAGGCTGTTATCTAGTAGTAACAACGAAAACATTCCAAAACATTAAAGCAAGCTCTCTTCTACATTAAGTCTGCTTCTGATTACATTTTTAAAGCAGTAATTCAGTATCCCAAGAGGTGAACATTCATGTTTCACAGGATATGGACTGCTAATTTCAGTCTACCCTTAAAATAGAACAGTTCAACTAATATTAGACTCAAGTGTTACACAGCATCATAGCCGCCAACTAACTGGATATCTGAACCGCTGCAGCCGCATATGTAAATATCAGAGCAAACTATCTGACTGCCGAGCACTGGGCCCCCCCCACACACACACTCTCTCTCTCTCTCTCTCTCTCTCTCTCTCTCTCTCTCTCTCTCTCTCTCTCTCTCTCTCTCTCTCTCTCTCCCTCCCCCCCAAAGTAGGCACAATGTATCATGTCCTTAGTGGAAACACACAGTGCACTAAACATTGCAACTATATGAAAAAGAAACAGTTTACTTTAAAAACACCTATAAGATAGTTACACAAAACCATCGGAGGGGGCCTGGGGGTTTGGCTCAGTGCATGGGAGTGCTTGCTATGCAAGCAGGAGGACCTGAATTCAAATCCAAAGCATCCACGTAAAAAGCTGTGTGTGGCCTGTAATCGCAATACTGTGGGCAGCAGAGACAGGAGGATCACGGAAGTTCACTGGCTGCCAGTCTATTTCCACGTTCAGTGAGACTCTATCTCAAGGGAATAAGGCAGAAATGATTCAGCAGAACATCGTCCTCTAACCTTCACAGGATGGTGCGTCCACCTGCACACGCACGTATGCACGCAACACATGCCTACACCTCACATACACGCAGAAGCAGAGGGGATAAACACTTTTTTAAAAAGACATGGAAAAGAGGTTAGGATAGAAAGGGCCATTGCAAAGCACTGGAACCCAGAACAGGCACAAAGATCTCTTAAAGCACAACCGGAAAATAAAACCAAGGCAACAGGAAAGTGAAGTGGTATGGGTTCTGAGGACGGAGCCGCTAGCGGATGAGTTTGCCCAGCACGATAAGGCCCTGGGTCTGGTCAGATCGCCTGCACTGGAGTCCCAAAGGGCGAAAGGTGGGAAAAGATGGACACAGACACATCTTCAAGGGAGATGTCAAAGCAGCCAGTAGATACATGGGAAGATGTTCAAGATCATCTGTTAATGGAATTGCAAATTTAAAACAACAGACAGCGGTCAGATATGAAAGGCAACAGCACCACCGCGGTTTGAATATAATCCTGTTGAGGTTTAACTCTCCAGTGCCACGGTGCCAGGAGGTGCAACCCTTGCAGCTGAGTAGCCCTGGGGCCCCTATCCTCCCTCATTCATGGGTTGAGGAAACCGGGCCCTTCCCCTACCTTCTTGAACAGGTTTTGCCTTCTCACTGCCCTGCCATGATCTGAGACAGCGTGGGACCCTCTCTAGAAACAGCTGGGACGTGGATGCCTGAACCGGGTTAGAACAATAAACCCAAACAGACCTCTTTTTCTTATAACTTATCCAGGCTTTTGCTATAGCAACACAAAACAGATTAAGACAAACATCAAACCCTGCTGGTGGAAACTGAACATGGAACAGCCATTTTAGAAGAAGGCTTTTAGGTTTCTTACAAACCTAAACTAATACCTTAGGATCATTCCTCTACCTAAGTGACTGAAAAGCTAGGTCCACACTCAAAGCCATCCACACAAACATTTGCAGGAGCTTTTTATGTTTTGTTTCGTTTTCCAAGACAGGGTTTCTCTGTGTATTCCTGGCTGTTCTGGAACTCACTCTGTAGACCAGGCTGACCTCGAACTCAGATATCCACCTGCTGCCTTCCAAGTGCTGGAATTAAAAGATGTGTACCCCCACCACTGGCTATAGACTTTTTAAAAAATTAAAAGAAAAAATGGAAAAGCAAGTAAGATGCCCTTCATGGGGTGAACAGATTTAAATGATGGAGCATTAAACAACAAACTATTACTTAGCAATTAAAAAAAGAGAGAGAGAGAGAAAGACGGTACGTTACGCTATGAAAAGGCATTGTGTACCAGAGAAGAGTGAGTCTGAGGGCCAGTTTGGGCTACATAACAAGTTCCAGGCCAGCCTGGACTACATGCTGAGATTTGTCTCCAAAACCAAAACCAATCAACCAACCAAACACGATATGGGAATATTATGACATGAAAGGTGCTAGTATGAACAGAACATATACCATATGATTCTAACTATATCAGACTCTTTATTTATTATGTATACAGTGGTCTGCCTGCATGTAAGTCTGCAGGCCAGAGATGGCAACAGATCTCATTACAGATGGTTGTGAGTCACCATGAGGTTGCTGGGATTTGAACTCAGGACCTCTGGAAGAGCAGCCAGTGTCCTTATCCTCTAAGCCATCTCTCCAGCCCTCAAATTCTTAAAAAGGCAAAAACAGAGAAAGTAGAAAGATCATCAATATTGTTAGGGCCTTGAAAGGTTTTTTTTTTTTTTTTTTTTAGGTAGTAACCCTGCTCTGAATTGTTCTGTAATGGTAGACATATCACATATTTGTCAAAACCTACAGAACAAAAAACTACTGTAACTACGGATCACAGTTGAACACATGTAATCATACATGTTGGTGGAGCTAATTATGGAGAATAAGAAAGGGGGCAGAATATGCAAAGGGTATTTTCTGCTCATCTCTTCCTTAGACCAAAATCTGCTCTAAAAGCTAGTCTAGTGTGGTTTTTTTTTTTTTCTTTTTGTCACTGGCCTAGGGCTAGCCAAATGAGCTGAATGTTTTACTTTTATCTTCCCTGCTGAGTTAATAAAGTAAGGTAAGTAAACTATAAGGGACTATTTATGCCCCAAATCGAGAATACTCACATACTCACAGTCACACTGGCATGAGCAGCACAGAAAATTGAAAGGCCAAACACATAAGAACATGGTTTTAATTCCCCGACACAATAGTAGCTTTGTACAAGATATTTAATACTGGGATCCACTGGGAATATTTTCTCCCACTGGGGAAAAGAAAAATCAAAACTCTGTCAACTCTCTTGGACAATTCTATCCAGGAAACATTCCAGGCACGTAGCAAGCCAGCCACATGTAGTGTTGGCATTTACTGAAACTTAATACTATTTTTTTCAATGTTCCTTCAACTTACGCATATATTAGGCACACATTAAAGGTTGTATTAAAATTTTATCACTTTCATAGATATCTAACAGTTTATAATTCAGCTAAAATAAAACAGTGCAAATTCTAAAAAGCTATTCAGCATTTTAAGTGAAGTACCCTATGTATTTTAAACTATTGTTATTTCACGCCATTTGACATTCAGAAGTTCTAGCTGTACTCAAATTCAGATCCTCAATAAATTCCCTTCTCAGTGAACTTCGGCATCTCATTCCTCGATGATGAGTACACCTTGCCCAAACATCTCATCTGATCTTTAGTATAAAGCTTTTCCTACAGCACATTCTTATGGGTTGAGGCGATGTATCCTGTGGGTTGCCCTGTATCCTAGTTTGCTTCTCTGTTGCTGTGATAAAACACGGATCAAAACCAACCTGGTGCAGGAAAGGCTTTGCATAGCTTTCAGGTTCCAGTCCATCACTGGGGGAAACCAGGGGGACAGGAACTGATGCAGAGATCACAAATGAACACGGCTTCCTGGCACATGTTCAGCTACCTTTCTTATACAAGCCAGGACCGCCTTCTCAGGGGTGGCACCTCCCACAGCAGGCCGGGCCTTCTTCCACAGGCTCATCTCATGGAGGCAGCTCCTCAGCTGAGTTCCCTCTTCTCAGGTGATTTCTTGTGTCAACCTGACCCAAACTAACCATCATATCACTAAAGCATGAGGACCCAGCCCCACATGAAAAGCCAGGTCCAACTGCCTGCCGCTGTAACCCTGTGCTGGGGAGGGCGGCCACGGTGGATAGCGCCAGAGGATGCCCTGCCCTCCACATGCATGCACAGAAACACAGGCGCTACACACCGAAATAATGATAACGGCAACAACACTCCAGGATGGGGGAGCGGGCTGTTTGTTCAATCACTTGAAAAAACAATGCTGGATCTTAACAAACACCCGAACTTCATCTTTGGAAGCAAGGAAAACATAACAACAGGATTACCAAGAGCTCAGAAATGGATACAGGAGTCTGTCCTATTTTTCTCTTCCAAGTCCTTGCAGAGAGAAGCATCCATGTGTGTGACAGGGGTACCTAGGTCCTTCAATTCATAAGAAGGTATAAGCACTCTAAAAGACAAGCTGGCTTCTCATCTGTACTGCTTTTATGAGGTAGAAAATTAGGAACTGCTCTGTGCCCTCTCCCCTGTCATACCTAGCCATGGAACTAAAAGCAAGTGAACAGACAGCCTAGACACTCCATCTGCGTGTGGCCTGCATGACTTCAGATGTTTTCGTAATCTCCAATTTCATGAGGAGGCTTTGGTCCAAACACTCAGCTCCTCACACAGCCCAGCTCCTGGGACCCAGCAGAACCAAAGGCAGAGAGAGATACAAAAGCTCACAGCCTCACTGTAAAACAACGATGCAAGAAATCATCCTCATCACTTCTCCTCATTGTCACTGCCCTAATAAAATAGGTGGTCCAGAATTAAGCATCCCCAAAACTGCCCGAATGTAAACAAAGAACCTAAAAGTTCTCGAAAGTGTGACACTTTCTTTTCAAAGGAGCTGGCTACATATGTTGTGATCACTGTGAAATCGAAACAAAATGAACACAAACAAAGTCAGTGTGATGATGGAAATTAATAAAGTCCAATTCATTAATAACACCTAATAGGTCCTTACAGCCCTGGGCTGATCCACACTTCCTATGTCCTAAAGGGGTAGATAAGTTCTCTGACCAATTCAAATATTAATTACTCAGCGGAAATTACACTTTAATCCATGCTATAACGTTTTTATTTTGTTTTAAAAATACTTGGAGTTCTACAATGCTTTCTTATCTCCCCCCACAAGCTTTGTTTAAGTGTAATGTACTGTGATACAGTAGTTAACACAGAGCCAAACCTTCAAGCTTCCCATTTAGCACAGACATTTTATTTTATCCTGTGTAGCAGACCCTGCCCTTTGTAAAAAGCCAGGCACCATTCTTTCTTCATTCTGTACAACTGTAACTTCAATTGTGTTCATGGCACTAGATTAATTCAGCCAAAACAATTAAAAAAAAAACCTAAATTTTTTCACTTTTGGATAAGGGTGGCAGGCAGTAGGCAGATGATACTGAGATAGGATGGCTGGAAGAGTAGCAACCATACTGAAACTATTAAATGATCACATAATGGACTCTAAGTGGCCAAGTAGCAACAGACAAGTCTGTGCCCCTTCTGGCAAATGGAGATACTTTATAGCTCTGACTGGCCTGCCTTGAAGCTCTTGGTACCTAAAGGGAGGTGGGGGTTGGGGGAGGAAATCTATTTAGTTAAGTACTATCATCTACTGTTTCTCAGGGAACAGCTAATTTCAAGGAACAGTCAACAAATTAAACCCATCTTTAACAGAACCCACACTAGCACCAACTCAATGTCACACTGTCGTGGTGTATCGTAGAGTTCACTTATTACATAACTGCATGCCATGAACACAGCGTGAACACAGGAACCCTGAAGCCACCTGAGAGCTACTAAGCAAGGCCATTCAC
This sequence comes from Cricetiscus sungorus, assembly GCA_030556225.1. Taxonomy (NCBI): domain Eukaryota; kingdom Metazoa; phylum Chordata; class Mammalia; order Rodentia; family Cricetidae; genus Cricetiscus; species Cricetiscus sungorus. The sequence continues at coordinate 9,621,021 of JANBXA010000641.1, forward strand.
AGAATGCACTGTACGAAGCAGACAATAGTCATATTCACCCTAACTTCCATCCACCTTGCTGGAGTACCAGAACCAGGTTCCAGAAGAGAGATGTTTACCCATTGCACATCTCTGTAAGATGTCAAAACTAAACTGGGCACTACTGTACTCTCACTTCCTTCTGTCACCATGAACACAGCAATTACACAAATACCCATGGAAGACAGAAAACCTCACCTGTGGTCCAAGTTACAAAAGGTTGTCTTGGCAATGCTGAGGGTAAGTAACCAAACCGTCCACCAATTTTCACAAAGAATAATGTTGCCACTATAGTTGTGTGGGAACAAGTAAGTTCCAGATCACTGGAAGAATCAGCATCATGTTAGACCAAGACTAGCATTTGCAAATTAATTGGCAATCAGACTGGCAAGATGTCTCAGCTGTCAGCAGTAATCCTGAAAACCTCAGTTTGACCCCCCAGAACCAGCACAAAAAGCCAGATCTAAGAGGAGTTGGAGGATGGGAAAAAGTATGATAAAAATACATTGTATGAGCCAGGTGGTAATGACATATGCCTTTAATACCAGCACCTGGGAGGCAGAGGCAGGGGGATCTCTGAGTTCAAGGCCAGCCTGATCTACAGAGGGAGTTCCAGGACAGCCAGGAATACACAGGGAAATCCTGTGACAAAAAAATAAAAAATAAATATAAGATAAGAATTACATTCTAATGGAAGTCATGAAAAATAAATAAAAATACAAATAAATAAGAAACTAGACTCCACACACACATATCTGTGATCCAGTGCTCCTATGGGGAGATGGTAGGCAGAGACAAGAGAATGCCCAGACACTTAGTTGTCCAGCTAGCCTGGAGTAGGCTGCACAGCACACTCGGAGTGCTTGCCTCTATGGGGTGGAAGGAAGAACTAACTCCTCCCTAAAGTTGTCCTCTGACCCTCACACCTCCACACACACAACAGACACAAACACACATCGCATGCATACTCACACACATGCATACACACATCTCACAATTAAGTAAAAAAATGAACAAAATATGATTCACATTAATATTTTCACACTTAACATCATATAAAGATATCTGTGTTGGGAAAACACCATCAATGACAACTTGAACAGCAAACAGCTCTTCACAGATGAATGTGACGGCTAGCTAGGCATTCATTTATAACATCAATTTCACTATACCTGAGGAGATTAGATCACTCCAACTTTTACACTAAGCTACTAAAAATACTTTGTATCATACAGGCAATACATTGGATAATTTACTATAAATAGAAAGGTGTTGACATGGGCAATTTCAAACATAAACAATATTAACGAATTATGCTTTATTTTTTTAATGCCTTTATTCACTCTGAACTGCTATCAAATGAGACAACCCAATTTTAAATTCAGGAGTATTTTAACCTAGAATGTTTTGACTATGTATATCTTTTACAAACAGCCAGATAAGAATATGATCCAAAACATGGCACCCTTCTTTGTAGCAAATAAACCCTTGTGTTATTCTAGTTCAGTAAACAGTTGCCTATTTTTACTCTGACTTAAAGGCCCAAAGCCATATACAAGAATAGAGCACACCATGAAAATGAAGGGCCCACTGCGCACTGTCTTTGTCTTGGGGGCGGGGGGTAATAAAGTCTGACTGGTATGAAGGCTGCATGAGGACTCTGCCAAGCAAAGCTCTCACCTTCCAAACCCAGTACTTGTGATTCCTAACGTTATAGATTACCGTGATTCTGTATTTTGACAACAGGCTCATTTTGAATTTTCCCCAGTTGACTCTACCACTCACACTGCTCAACAGCTGGGCATATACTTGGCAACCCGGTCACACTGCGCAGAGGAGAGCACATGCGCTCTGCAAGCAAGGGCTACAACAGAAACAAAAGTCAAAGTAACCTCTCTTCAAACCGGAACCTACAATGTGTTGAACAGCGCACTATTTCAGAAAACTGAACTTGGGAAGTTTTGCAAACTGGCACTCCCTATTCAAAGCAGACAATTCTTTTCTGATTAGATCAGCCCCTATAGCCAGCCATCGGGATCACAAGGGCTATAATGAAGTCATCGTATTGGTCGCTGATGGGAAATCAGAACTGGCGTCCAAACACATCAGGAAACAAAGGGCTCTCCAGGTCTTCAGCTTTTCATAGAATACACTGGACAGCAAGCTTCTTTTCCTCTCCAAGACTAAAAGAAATTCAGAACATCTGCACAGCCAAAAGCAATCTGATGACCTAAGCATTTCAAAACCACAAAGAGTGAGGGAAACACACACTACCCCCTCTCGATTTCTGTCTGTGACATCTTGGGCAGAATGTCTTGAGAAATTTATGTTTGAGTGCATGACTGGCAGTCAGATTAGCATCAAAATGAAGTAGTGAGTGATGCACAGTGGCCACACATACCTAATTTTCTGTTATTTCTTGGCACAAATGAGACAAGCTTTTAAACAGGGTTTGTTTCCTTCTGACTGGCCAAAATCAGCATCCCAGCTATTTCTTTTTCAATCACCTGAAATTAACCCACTCATCACTGATGTCCAACTTGATGGGACAAAAATGAACTTAAAAGCTGTATCCCCCCCCCCAAAGTATAAGACATATACATTGTAGCTCTCCTTAAATTTTTTTCTAAAACTACACAACTTCCAAGCCTGTATTGCAATAGTTCTCAGTTTTAACTTCCTGGAGACAATCGAGGAAGAACATAATTTTAGATGGAAAACCAGAAGCAAATCTCAGTACACCACATATACAAGCAAATGCCCAGATATGGGCTAGCTTAAAATATCACTGCACTTGCCCAGAGTGGTATTTCCACAATAGAGCTTTGGCACAAAGGAATTCCAGCTGCATTTACAAGATGATATCCTAAGTCTAAGAATCCCAGTTACAGACTACATTCTAGAAAGGGATAAGGAAGACTCTGAGCTATAGGGAGCTTGGAAATTAAGTTAGCCAGCTTTAGATTTAGATTAGTAACAGAAAACTACGTGCATTTCTATTTAACTTACAGAACTCGAATGACAAACCCCAAAGAAAATATTCAGGAACTGCACTTGGATCCATCACATGAAACACCGCTATTCGCTATTAATATGTACCCACATCTGTGAGCCATCTTCACAAATATGTGACTGTGAATTGTCTCTGAAGTTGCAATAACATCGGTCTAGGCATAATTAAAAATGCATTTCAAGAGACATAAAGACTCAACAAGGGAAGGTACGATTTCTATTTTAGCTAGCATATTTAACTTTAAAGTAAAAAAAAAATCGTAACACTTGGTTATCCACGATGATCAAGTTGGCACAAAATTTCCTAGACCTAAACAATCAGCAGAAAAGTGTTTCAAAATAGACTTATTTACATTTAAATATACAACTAACTCTCTGATTAGTCTTCTGTTTATCAAGATACGAAATAATTTTGGACTGCCTCAGAGTATAATCACAAGTAATAACTTTTTTCAAATAAGTACAATTTTTCGAGAAAAATGACATGGTGGTGGTGTGCTCAGTAAAAGAACCTGTTTAGGTTGACCAAGCCTATGCCAAGCAGGACCAGCCAGGCTTGGAAATCTCACAGAGAAGTAATGGCATCCACCCTCCCAGGAAGAATTATGGCTATGCTTGGTGCTGAAGAGCTTCTACAAAGGGAAAGAAAACGCGAAGTGCTTCTTGGAAACAGACCTCCCCCGCCCTCCATTCCACCGCCTATCCTTAGGGCGTCTCCGAACCCTCTCCCCACCCAGCTCTTCTCTGGGGTACAGTATTTCATCCAGAGCACCTGGCGGTCCCCAGGACTGGTTCCGTGTGCTGTTTACTTGTGCCCACGCGAGGGTGGCTCTGATTTGGGAAAGGTAAAACGGTTCCCATGGGCCCTTCCCCACCACGCAGCCCATCACAGGGACCTCGTACCTTTGTACCTCTCCAGGACGTCCTCGTAGGCCTGGAGGTACTCCTGCTCCTCCACGTACAGGTAGGCAGCAGGGGACAGGTACCCTGCCATGCCGGGGTCCAGGGAACTGGCCGCGCCCGTGGGCCCGCGACCCGGGAGGAGGCGTCAGAAAACCCAGGCTGGAGGAGCAGCGCGGCGGCAGGCCCGGGGCAGCGTCCCCAGGGAAGGCTTCGGGTGACCGCGGGCGGTGGCACGGAGCAGGGAGCCTCCTGACCCTGCGCCCCGGGCCGAGGCGCTGCGGAGGACAGCGCTGCCCCTCCGGGATGCGCCGCGCTTCTGCGGCATCTCCGGGCTGCGCCGCAGACGCCCGACCCGGGAGGAGGAGCAGCAGTGCTGGGCTCGGCACCGCCCTCCGGCCCGCCCACCGCCCGCTGCTGGTCCCAGTGCGGTTTCTATTTGGGACCCACAACAGGTGCGGGGGAAACAAAGCACCAGGTCTTGTCCCTACTGAAGGGGCTGGAGGCTCTCTCCTAGGAAATGGGCATCGTCCTGCGTGTTTTAAGTACTTTCCCCCAGCCCATCTTAGGGCATCAGAGGACCAAGTCACTGTAACAGGGCACAGCGGAGACGGACCCCACGTCCTGGGGACGCCGGGACTTGGAGGCCTTCGGAGGCAGCAGGGCGCATCAGGGCCTGACAGCGCCGCCAGGGTCAGAGCTGCTGTAGACCAGCCGGCGGCCCCTCCCTTCTGCCCCCCAGAGCCTGCCGGCGCATCTGCTGTTGCTCTAGAAGGAACTGTCCATTCACCAGTCCAGATTACTGTCACCTCCCTCCTCCCTCCTAGTATTCACTGCACATAATACCAGTATCCACTGAGCAAAGTGGATATGGTTCTCTTAAATTTGGCACGTCATATGCTAAAATAAGTAACTTTAAAGAACCCCAAGATAACCAGCTGGTACCGGTACTAGACATGTAAGTGGATGTTTTTCAAAACACTGACTGGAGTCCAGCAGCTGTGGAGGGAATCTTGCATCCTTACTGTGTGTCACCAGCAAGTAACTGATTCTTTTCATGGAGCAAGGAGGAGATGGTAACTAAATAAAGCTCCAGGTATAAACGGGTTTTTTAGTGTTAACTACCACTACACCGTTGTCTGGAAAATAATCCACTCATTAATAAGCATCTCAATATATGGCATTTCTCTCTAAATCTTCCATCCCTATTTCCTCCTTTCGTGTGTACTGGCCTCTCCCCACTTGACTCATTCTTCTTTGTTGGTGTTTAATGTTGTGGAATTGGTACCATTTTCTATCAACTCTGTATGAGGATGAAATAAATATGCTTGAAAAGTGATTTTTGTTAGAATCAGGGCAGGCAACTCCTCCTCTGCAATTGACCTGCTTTTATTTCCCCAAACACAGCAAGACCTCATCTCTCTCCTCTAGCTTGGTCACTGGTCTATGATCTAAGTTCAATTGCCGCACATAAGTTAAACTGAATATGCCATTCATGTAGACATTAGTTTATGTAGTAACCTTGGAACAACTTCTTGAAATGAAGAGTTAGCAATGAGTTCCCACTGACCTCACCTCGTTCATACAGACAGGCCTCTCTGAATACACAGGAAGGCCACAGTCTTCATCAGAAACTGACACCCTGTTTTATGAGTATAGTCAGCACATACTTTAGTGTTTTTTAAACTGTCCTTTTAAAAGGCCAATCAGAATGAACACAAGTATTATCTGGGATCCAGCTTTTGCCCCGAGCATTCTTGAAAACATAACAGTGGGTGGATATGGTAGTAATAACAGTATAATCCACGGGGAAGCAACAAGAGCATAGCAACAAAGAGCCTGCCTTTGGAGTCGAGACTGCCTGAATCCAGATCCTAACTGATGGTGTTGGGGTGCTTCTACTCACTGGTAGAATTTATGAACTGGGAAAATCACAGTTCCTATTATATGGGGGTGCTTGAGGGCTCCTGAGATGTATTTGTACCTGCTTAGAAGACTCCTCACTATGCACACAGCTATCACTTATTTATATTTTCTATGTTGCAAAATGTTTTATGTTTCCTATTTCTATTTTACATGCCTCTATCTATCCCATTTATCACCATAGTCATGACCTTTCAATTGAGAAACTAGATCTAAGAAAAGTTCAGTAATTGTACAGCTAAAACACAGCTAGAGATAGGCATGGTGGTGTACATCTTAACCCTGGCATTGGAGAACTGGAAGCAAAGGGATAAGGGTTCGTGGTCAGCCTCAGCACACTGACAGGAGCTTGTGCTGAATGAGAGCCTGTCTCCCATGAAACAGCAACAACAAACTCAATGACAGCGGCAGAGGAGGAATTGAATCCGACTCTGATCCCCCAGCTCAGGGGTTCTCAAACCTTCCTAACGCTGCAGCCTTTCATAGAGTCCTCATGTTGGAATATAGCTATATGTTAGGAATCATAATATGCAGGGTATCTGATATGGAGCCCCTAAAGGGGTCTCGAGCCACAGGTTGAGGACCACTGCTCCAATTAGCCAATCCTAACTTTCAAAATTCTCCTTTTAAAGCAACATATCATGGAAGAACCATATAGATTTACAGGGAATTTCAAGATGGAAAACCCAAATGGCAACACCTTACAGTTAAGGACAGCAGATCCATATCATTCACATATAAAACACATTTATTCAGTAAGTGTTACAAAGCTCCCCTCCTTACCTATTACTCAATCTCACAGCGATGCTCAAGAAGAGAAAGTGAATTCCTGTAACTGCAGATTTTAGTAAAACGAAGCCACAGTAAATATTAAAATGCCCCCCCTTTTTTTCAATGCTATGCATCAAACCAAGGCCTTGGGCAACGAAGGCAAGTGCTCCACCACTGTGTAATCTATAGACAGAGATAAATAAAGTACCAAAACTATGTCACCATCACCAGTGGCTTCCAAAAACACAAACCTAACCGCATCACTGCACTGCTTTACAACCTTCAGAGATCTGCCGCTGTGTACTGCAGGAGCGATCCCCAGGGGCTCAATACTGCAGGCCAGCAGCAATGTGGCTTCTACCTTTCCTTGCAGATAAACAAGTCCTCTATCTTTGTTCGTGTAGCTCCATCCCTTTGAAGCGGCCTTTCCTGTCACCCTAATTCTACCAAGCTCTTTTGATCTCAGATCAAGTGGTACTTCCTCTCAACACCCTTACAGGAGCCTCCCACATCTCCCTTCTCCCAAGGTTAATTAGACTCCTCCGGGTTCTTTTAATACTAGGTGCGTTCAGCCATGACAGCTAATCCCTCAAAGCATGTTGTAACTGTCTGGCAACACATTGATTTGTCATATGAACTATGACTTTTTAAAGGCAGAACTATGTTCTATTCTGTGTTTTCCTGCAGAAGCTCAATAAGCATGTGTTCACTACACATGAACTAAGTTATCCTGCAGTCTACATGGCCTTTTGACTTAGGGGACATTTCACAAACAACTCTACTTTAATGGCCTCTTTTACTACTAAAATGAGCATCCCAAACTTCTCACCATTCCTGAACTGCACTCATCTTTCACAAGCAGTTAATTTCAAAGAAGAGCTGAGTTTCAAGAAGAATGTAAATAAAATTCGTTGTAAAATTAGAAGTGGAAATTTTAGTGACATGTTTTCAAACCATCCTTATCACCTGTCACCTGGTCCCTCACTGCTATACCCTCACTGCACTGGGTTAACTGTGGCCAAACTGATATATGATATGAGTCTCCTAATTTAGGGACACAAGGGATTAAACAGACATTGTGAACTGGCCTCCAACTCTGTCCTCCATGTGGGATTATCATTCATGATTTATATAGCAAACATGTAATTTACCAGTATTTTAAAAAGCAGTAATATGCCTCTACACCTCCATATTGTTTGTTGTTCATTTTGATTTATATCTTTGAAGAATTTGTGGAATTTTAGAAGCAGGTACTTGGAGGTCTCGGTAACCCATCTCAAACTCTGTGGACACTTCACAATGAACAGCCCCGGTCTCCGCCCTCAGGTCCGCAGGTCCCTCTGCGCCACAGCTATCCCCAGTCCCTCCATGCCCGACAGTGCTCACTGGGGGTGAAGAGCAACTCCCGCATCATGTGTGTTCTGCAGTTTCTGTAATCACATCTCCACTGACAAACACCTACCCTGCTTCTATCGCAAAAGTTCTTTCTTCACTACACAAACAAAACATCCACCTCCCGTGAAAACTACACTGTGTCGGGTGTGGCGGTGCATGACTTTGATGCCAGCATTCTAGAGGCAGAAGCCGCCAGCAGATCTATGTAAGAGTTTGATGCCAGCCTGGTAGACATAAAGAATTCCAGGGCAGCCGGGCTATACAGTGAGCCCCTATCTCAAATAAATAAATAAATAAATAAATAAATAAATTAATAAATAAATAAATAAATAATAAAAAAATAAATGCACGCAAGAACACACATACACACACAACAACAACAGACCTACACAGAACAGGCATCCTGTTTGGATGCCCTAAGCTTGCCACAGGCCCAACAGCTTGCACACACCTTCCCTTCACCTATGTTCTTTTGCTGAGCCAAAAGTCTGGGTCTGGTAGTGTCCCTCCTCTCCTGTTGACTGTGAGAGCTGTGGGTGGGGCGGAGGGGGGGGGCATTCACAAGGCAGAGGCAGGCCTGATGACTAGACACTTACAGACAGGAGGGTAGTGAGAGCCAGGGCCCAAACCACCTCACTGTTTTGGCTTCCAGCTGCCATCCTCCCCCTCTTCCCCTTCCTGCTCCACCCCTCCTCCTCCTCCTCCTCCTCCTCCTCCTCCTCCTCCTCCTCCTCCTCCTCCTCCTCCTCCTCCTCCTCCTAGCAGGCTGAGTGATACCAGCCAGCATCTCACAACAGAAGCCAAAAGAAGCTCAGGGCTGTTGCCCCAGAAACCCTGTCTACAGAGTGACTGGCCAGGCTGTTTGTTTGTCTTATAATCAAAAAGTCCCACTGGGGGACCCTATGGGGACTCTAGGCTGCCCTGATGGCTGAAGACAAAGCCCAGTTTTGCATTACCTGGGAAGCAAAAGCCAAAGAAACTAAGAGAGCACAGCCCCCAACCCCTGCCTAATTATAAGTGGGGACAGGGCCTGAACATCTGGCCTTTGGCCTTTGGCCTTTGCAAATGAATCTCCAGAGATGTACCCAGTCCATCCTGCCCTATTACCATTTCCAAGAAGAAAAGGGAAAAAATAAAAAACTGTTAAAGAATGCAGAACTGTCCACCAGGAAGCTGCTCCACTCCTGCGGACCATACATATGCACAAGCCCCACTGGGACACAGGGGCCTGAAAGCTGTTTCCTTGGGGTTCTCAGTTTTCAGCTATGTAAAACAAGCTATCCCTCTGGTTCTGCTTGTATGGCCAATGCAAGGGGACACCCCACCACGCAGGGCAGAAAAACACTGGCATCTCCCCATGCATTAATTAACCCAGAGTACATGATGGCTCCTCACAAACACTAAGGACACAAAGCACCTATGGGCACATGATGCTCACAGAAAAGCTACATTAAAAAGAAGGAGGAGGAGGAGGAGGAGGAGGAGGAGGAGGAGGAGGAGGAAGAGGAGAAGAAGAAGAAGAAGAAGAAGAAGAAGAAGAAGAAGAAGAAGAAGAAGAAGAAGATGATGATGATGATGATGATGATGATGATTATTGCTGGGTTGTGCTCTGCATCCTAGGTACCAAAAACCATGAGAGCTGAGTTAGACCTCCTTAGCTCAGCCGCCTTGGGCGCGCGTGTGCGCATACACACACACACACACACACACACACACACACACACACACACACACACGAAAACAGAGGCTGTACTACAGCTTCCCGCAAAATACTCCATAAAGTCAGGTTGCCTTGAGGATTACTGTGCATCAACAGCAAAGTTTAACACAGATACCTGTAAATATCTGCTTGCTTTTAGAATCTATCGATTCATCCAACCAGACAGTAGAGCCAAACAGCTTAGTCACCAGTGCAGGCAGGCAAAGCGCTCTGTGAAGTAAACATGGTCATTTCCTCCCCCACCTGAGACAAATTTCTACCCAGTGCATCAGCTTGCAGATACAGCGCTCGGGAACAGATGGGTGAATTGCTGCCGCCCTGATTCCCCCTCAGTCCCCTCCCCCACTTACCTGCGATCCGAAGCACAGCCCTCTCAGCCGGGTCCAGTACCGAGCCCCCTTGAATCTTTCTTTTGGACCTCTCATGTTTAGGTAAATTCCAGGGTAAGGTGTCTCCAGGAGCTGGAGATGCTGAGCCGGATTTCTGGCTGAAATCATCCTCATCAGAAAAATCCGCAGAGGAGGACATAGAGCAGCGGTAGGACGCGTTCCCGGAGCTCTACGGAAGATGACACAGGAAAAGCATTAGCGACAGAACGCTCACAAATGATCCTCGCTCACAAACCAAACCATCATTGATTACGGTAACTCTGGCCTCTCCCCACCTCCAAACTGCTCTATCCCCCAGAGAACACTCACACACAAATGCAAATGAAACGAACTCCAGGGCTCACCATAATTTCTTGGCCAAATCTGCTCCAATAGAAACAGTAAGGAAGCAGTTCCGATACGTGAAGGCCAGAAGGAAGAAGTGTGTGGCCTGCGCTACAGCCACCAGCTCAACAAATGACTGGCCCAACAATGAAGCCAGAATCAACAGCCTTCCTGCGACCAATCGACAGTATCTGGCTCCCCCACCAGGACAGGAGAAACATTTTCCATCGCTAGCCTTCTGGTTAATTCATTAATGCAACTAACTTTAAGTCTCAAAAACAAAGCACAAACGCAGGATGTTGGGTCCCACCTCCTTTCCGTCTCAACCCGCCTAGTCGCGGTAACCTCCTTTTAACAGTTTGGAGCCCTGTGTCCTCTTTATTCAATTTTCTGCATGAGGCTTAAATCAGGTTCCCAGGAAAGGGCGAGGGGGGTGGGGCGGGCTGATTCTGAGAAGAGCCTTTTCTTAAGACTGGGAGAACACAAAAGCCTGTTTTCAAAAGCTGAAGGCAACGCCAATAAACAAACATCTGAGCTCTGTTTCGAGTTCTTGAGATAATTTAAACTTCCAGCAGGGAACAGCCGCCAATAATGCAAATGAGAAGGGCACAGTGCAGTGACGGGAAGCTGAGTTCTTCTCAGCTGCAGCCATCACACAGTAAGATGAGTAACAGACTTTCACCAAAAATACTTCTCCTGAAGGTTATGCCTCCCAGATTCAGCAGGAGCTTGGTTCCCTCCGGCTCAGCTTACTTTTCACAAAAAGGCACACAGTGTCATTCCTTCTCTATGTTTGTTCTGTTTTTTGGTTTTTGTTTTTGTTTTTATTTTTGTTTCTGGATTGTGCATTTGACTTTTTAGACAAGCCTGCAGCTCAGGGAGGAAAAGATATCTGCGCTGTGGACTGGATTAAAAATTCTAAGAAGTATGGAAGGGAAGTCTTCATTTGCCCCTCTGCTGAGGCTCAGGGTGAAGATGCCAAACTTCAATTCCTCGAAATGAAAGTTGTAGCTATGAAACCCCAAGCAGCAAGCTGCAGGCAGAAATCAGCTGAGAAAACACTGGGAACTGCAGCACCAATGGGCTGTGTGGGCAACATCCAAAGTACTCACACGGGGCTTGTGGGACAGACTATAACCGCATCAGGACCACCGACCTTATCTCCATCCATTCAAACCACAGCTGTTCATGGTCAAAGTTACTACTGTAAAAGTTCATCCATCCCTACAAAATGAGACATGCTAAGATTTATTTAATTTACTTTCACTTTCCTAGTAATAGCAAGATAGTAAGGAAACTTGAGGAAAGTAAATGAATTTCTGTATATTGAACGACAGTCCATAGAGAGCTGTGTGTATGGCATTTAGCTGTTATCAACCCAATTTCTTTCCCCAAGCTTTTCTAAAAATTTAACTTGAGTCATCTGAGGTTTGCTGTTGGTGGGATTTAAAGGAAAGGGTGACGTTCTTAAGGACTTTTAGGGAGTATTGGGGTCCTTTGATTGCCTTGGGTTCCTCAAAATGGCTTCCTATTTGTCCTTTCTCAAGACCATCCTTTATCTTTGAGGTTGTGTTTCTGCACTGTTTTAGTGAGAACAGTAATCTGTTGGTCTGTCCTGGGCTGAGAGGAATAACTGTTCCTTTCCAAAAAGCACTGGTTATTGATCTTTCCAGAGTAAATTTTTTTAATGGTTAGAGTCTCAGCTGACTGAACGACAAAATGTGATTTATGCCATGACACCAACACTATTAATCACCTACAGCCAGATGGGAACAGTTACTACCCTGGACCCAAGGGTGTTGACTGGCACAGCCTCTAATCTGGCCATGTCATTGCTAACTAGATAAAAGAGAACAGTAAGAAAAAATAATCAAGGCCACACATCTTTCAACAGTTTACTATAGGGACATATAGACCACACACACTTATATCAGACATGTTTATAAGCAGTAGTGTCCCTTCTTGTCTACAGGGTTCAAAATCCTTTTAAGTCAGAGTATTACACTTTTTCTTAAACACATATGCACGCGCACGCACACACACACACACACACACACAGACACAGAGTCACTTTTAGAACTGGAGGTACACTCTACAAAATTAAAGCCCATTTGAGAGCTGAAAATTGAGACTATATTCAAAGGAAGCTACTTCAAAGTAGAGAGCTCATATAAATTTTTATATTGCTTATTCATCTGTAATGACTTGCCAAATCGTGTCACTATCTTGGGGCTGGAGAGAATAGTATGAGAACACTACTGTGTTTTATTTGTTGGAGAAAAGCAAACAGCTCTCTGACCCAAACACTAGAGCCTGACCTTTGATAAGGGCTTAAAACAGTAGGACAAAGAAAAAAGACTCCTATGAGCATCAAATGCCTCAGGTTCCTATTTCTTATTCTACTGGTTGTCTAAAGATTGACTCCTATCAAAATGCAAATATCCATGTCCATCCACGGGGGATTAGTTAAATAGACTGTATCTATCCCATGGGTTACTCTGCAGTATGTAACCAAAAATGTTGATCTACATTTAACAAAGAGGAAATAATTTATACATAATGAAACCTTTAAAACCCATACACATGTGTGTACCCACTGCATGTATAAAAGGACAGACGGTATATTACTATTAAACAGTGCCTGTCTGTGGGCAGTAACAAAGATTAACATGTTTCCTTTGTTTCTTATCATTTTAAAATTCAAACAAATTAAAGAAATCATCTATAGGAAATGTCCAGAGAAAATATCAGACATGGAAACGATGTTTGGGGATCATGAGCACCACTGCAAAGTGAATGGAGCGCACTCAAGCCTCCTTCCAGAGAAAAACAAATAAACAGTTACTCAGAAACCACATTAGCAAATGCATAGGATTCTCTGGCCTCCTGACCCTGAGGTTAGGACTCCAATTCACACCACCCTCCGTCATCACCATTTGCTGATAACAAGGGAAATGGGGACTAGTTCACCAGAAAGGGAAAGGGCCTTTGGGTTGTGAAGACAAAGCTGACATTTTGTCCCTCCCCCTACCCCACCCCCGTGGGGTGCACACTCTGTGAACATTAGTCTCTGATCAACCAAACAACCCCGCATCGGGTCTTCTACAACCTGGGGTATTCGACCAATTTTATCAATGAAATTAGATCACTAAAAGATTCACTCTAACTTTCCTGACAGCCAGTTCATTTACATTGTACAAAACCAACCCAAATCTCCTAATGCTGAGATAATTGCATAATGTGGCATTTTTAAATAACAATAATTTTTAATTGAATCTGTGACATGGACAACCAGACTGCCTAACTGGGTATGGCCTGGACTGCTCAGCCAGGTCTGTGAGAAACTGCCAGGAAATTGCCTTGGCACTGGGCACCTTCTAAAGGCAATGGGAAACAAGCCCAAAGATAAGGCTTTTGTTAAAAGAGCCAGACATCCAGAGTCCCATAGGTTGAAGAATATACTCTCACTGGCCCATGAACTCATCATCTATCCACATGTTTATTTATGAATGCTTCAGATTAATTAACAATAATAAAAGAAGTCTTACACAAATCCTGATTATTAGCCATTTTACAAGATGGCTGTCCTAGATTCTGCAAAACAAGCCATAGTATGAAACATATTTCCTAAAAAGAAGAGACTCTTCAGGATGTAAACAGACAAAAGGGCTACTGTTAGGATGGAAAATTTTAGCCTAACTCTCCACTGACCCCAGGAAGCTGGGAGTCTTAAATCCCAGGCTGAAGGTCACCTTCTTGAATGCACCTGTGAGTGAGTGAACACAGGAAATGAGTCTTGTCACCCCACCCAGAAGCCTGTTCGAAAGCAGACTTCCTGGGCTAAGCTCAGGCTTGGATAGTTTAAGTTAATTGGTCTGCACTGGATGCTATGAGGTGATTGGTTCACGATGTGAGGGCTTTGTTGTAACCCTATAAAAGCTGTTTTAAGCGTGTATCCAGGGTCCTCAGCCCTCTACCCCTGCGTGGTGTATGGCTGTTGGGCCCTAGTACTCTTGGAATATAAAGGACCACATGCTTTTGCATCAAGACCGCTTCTCGTGAGTGATTTGGGGTGGGGGGCACCTTTCCTGAGTGAGAGTGCAAGGGACCACACTCTTGCGGGTCTTACACTACCAAATATGTGCATGTGTGTGCATGAGTGTGTGTGTGTGTGTGTGTGAGAGAGAGAGAGAGAGAGAGAGAGAGAGAGAGAGAGAGAGAGAGAGAGAGAGAGAGAGGGAGAGAGAGAGGGAGAGAGAGAGAGAGACAGAGAGAGAGAGAGAGAGAGAGAGAGAGAGGGAGGGAGAGAGAGAGGGAGAGAGAGAGATGAACCTTGATTGAACTCTGCTTTCTTTAAAAGGAAGGAAAGAAGGAAAGAAAAAAATAAAGAAAAGAAAAGAAAAGAAAGGAAAAGAAAAGAAGAGAAAGAGCTAAAAACACATCCTAGGAAGAACAGGAAAAAAATCTAAATACGAGTCACGGTGGCTTATCAGATATATTAGGACTGTAACTTTCTGATCTGTGGCAATGATGTCTATAATTATTTTTAATTGAATTAAACATAACTAGTCACTCTGATGGTAGAATGACTACTCTTGTTTCAGGGGAGGGTTCCAAACAAAAAACTGAAGGCAATATGTAGTAAAGACTTTGATTGCCTTTTGTGGAGAGGGAGGTTAGGGGTTGAACCCAGAGCATAACCCTTGTGAGACAAGACAAGTGTTCAACCACTGAGCTTCATCCTCAATGCTTGGTTCTTTTGCAGGTCAGAGTTTCACTCAGTCTGGCCTTGGCTTAGCCAAGTATAGGATGCTCTCCAAACCCATGATCATCCTGCCCCAGACCCCAAATGCTGGGATTACAGGTATCTGACACCACATCCTCCCCTTCTTTCTCACAAGTTAAGTATCAAAGATTAGCTACCTCTTGTTTCAAGGCTTACAAGTGACATCCCCTTCATAAAGCTACATTTTGTTTATTATCCACCCATGGGTGAACACCAGTTGAGTCTGTATCTTGGCTAGCATGTATAAAGAACAGGGGGTTTCGAAATTAACTGAAGTTCCCATTAAAAGCATAGCTTCAAATTCAAGACAGTCTTAGCATTCTTCCTGCTTAACCAGCATATTCCACCCAGACACATCATTTACTGGGTGACCATAATCGGGGACTAGATTAAGCATTTCACTCATTGGCTGATCTGAAACAACAACCCAAAACAGAAGTAGGTTTTAGGGAACGTGAACTTCTTACCCACATCCACTCTATCAGCACAAGGCAGAGCCAAGACTTCTACTTTGCACCTGTTGACGGCAACCCTGGGTTCTTGACCACACAGTACCCATACACTAGATGGAACAGAACATGCTCAAGTCCCTCAAAGATCTCCCCATGTATTCGCAGGGCATGAAAGAAGTAGTTTGTGGTCGCCTTGGACTATATAACAAGAATTGCCTCAAAAGACGAAGGTATGGGGATACAGACATCAAGGGCTAGTTTGTACTTACGTGTCTACAAACGGACTTTTCGCAGGAAGAACATTTTAAGACATTTACCAAAGAGAAAAGCAAACATCTCTGAAAACAACCCCACAAAACAAAAAAACGAATCAGGACCACACACTAACATATTCAGACACTTCTGTAAGCAGACAATACTTAGTCTTACATTTTATGGTGATGTTTATTTATGTCAGCCAGTTTAAAAAAAAAAAAAATATGTCTTACCTATCTATAGGCTCCTTCTTTAAGGAAATCTGAAAGCTGCCAGAAGTACAGAGGGATAAAATAGCAGACTTACAAGTAAGTATCTAACCTTAGAAATTCAGCTTAAAATGTATCTTCTGGGAATATTATAGAAACACTCATTCAAGGAAGTCAATTACAAGGGAATGCTGGAATCTAACTGGACCATGGAACTGCAACATGGCACACCTCTGGGAGAACACTACCCAGTGTTGCCAGGGGCTGGCAAAGGTTGATGGAGGTGTACTCGGGCCAGCCTGGCAGTTTTCAAAAGCAAATTAGCGGCAAATATTTAACACTAAGACGATGTCATTTGAAAAGTCAGGTGTGGAACATATGCACTTTTCATTTTGACAGTCTTCACCTCGTCCTTTTCCTTTTATTATGATACATTAGTATGAGACCCCTATCATCAATTCAGAGATGGTGGTACCATTGTATTCAAAGAGTAAAGGAAAGATAAAGGGAGGGAGGAAGGAGGCGCAATGCTAACTAACAGAATGGAAGTGACAGTGTTGTTTTGTTTTTTCTTTGCTTTTTTTTTTAAAGACAGGGTTTCTTTGTATAATAGCTCTGGCTGTCCTTGAACTTGCTCTGTAGACCAGGCAGGCTGGCCCGAAACTAACAGAGATCCACCTGCCTCTGCCTCTGAGTGCTGGGGTTAAAGGCGTGCTCCACTTCTTGGCATCAAAGTGTGTTTTGGAAGATGAGAACTACAGAGGACAGACAGAAAAAGGCAAAAAGGAGACAGCTGTGGAATATTTTGGTTAAGTGGATATCCAACAAACACCAGGTGACATCAGATTTCTCTTAAGTGCTGAGTCAATCTCCTCTATTGTGGTAAATATCTTATTTCCCGGGAAATGTTAGAACTGTGTAAAAATGGAGATGATGGCTTGTGGTTCCCAGGGGATCTCACCTGACACCCACTGGCTTCCTGCTGGTTTGATTTTACCTGCATTTACCCACCTACTCAATGTCATGAGAGAGACTTTGATTCTAAGTACTTCATATCCAGGATGTGTCTATGGTTCCTGTTAGACAGAAGATATGGGCTATGGTCATATCTGGTGTAGACCCTGAGGCATAAAAGCAGAGACCATACCCCATCTGCCATCTATGCTGTCTTGTAGAATTTGAATTGGCATAGTTATGGCACAGTGAATATCGGATAACAGCCATGGGGCCTTGAGAAAACTGTCTGGCTCCTGTGGGCTTTCATTCTTTGGTTTGGGAAACAGGAAATGTAGCAATGCTAATATGTACAGTTGTGCTGGCAGAAGAATTTGGCATACTTTCATTTTTTTTTTTTTTTTTTTTTTTTTTTTTTTGATATTAGATGATGCTACCTACTTGCGCTTGCTTGATCCAAGAGTAGAAGACTGACAGCAGGGGACCAGGATGATTTTATGACAGCTGCACTCTCTCAAGAGACAAAGTCCATCAAATTCCCTTATCTGTCCTTTCCAAACTTAGCAGTTAAAATGGTCTATTGTTTGTGTCTTTCCAACACACTATTAGAGACAACAGCAAAAGACTAAATGTACCAGCATACCAGCATTTTTAACAACTGTAGATGCTTAACTGTTCCCTGCAGACACATAAGGAAGGTTGTGTCTTTATGGGTCCTTTCTGCCTCCATTTTCATTACCTAGTTTCCCTAATGAAATTGCAGAACATTGCTTTTGCTAATAGACATTGCAAAGTATGCTCTCATTCAACAGTTATTAAGTCAAAAATTACTTCTTCATTAAAACACACACACACACACACACACACACACACACACACACACACACACATCAAACTTTTGCTATTGCATTGAAACAAAGCCTGGAACTTTCCCACTCAGGTGCCCCACTTCCCATTCAGAAGAAAGAGCTGCCATACTCGCCCTAAGAAGACAATTCTGCCACGTGACTGGGATCTAGTAATCACGGCTGGGCACAAGGGGACACACTGCCTCTGAGCTGCTGTGGTGGGAAGCTCAACCTAGCTGGGATGCTGAACACTAGGCCAGTCCGACCACACCTCACCACCACCAACCGCCCAGGGCACTCATTCTAAATCCCTCCACTAATGTACTTTCTCCCTGAGGTCTGCCAGTCAGATCAACTCAGAGATCCAGCAAGAACATCTACAAAGGCTGCCTCGTGTCTCCATGTCTTTGCAATAGATCTTTCTCTCATAAATTAACATGGACTCCTCCCTTTCTGCTTGTCCCTGTAAGAAAGTATATGGCAGGGCAGGAAGCAAAATCACCAAAAAACATGCTTTTTGTTTTGCTTTGCTTTTGTTTTTTTGGTTTGGTTGGTTTTTTGTTTGTTTTTAACTAACCTTGATCTGTTAAGGCTGAAACTGAACAAAGAGGTGCAGGTCTCCAGATGAAAACAGATTTCCCAGTCCCCCCCGCAAAAAAAAATAAAGGCACCCAAATCTGTGGGACCTGGACTGATAACTTCTTAAATCCTGGGAAAAGGATCCACAGAGGAAGGGATATCAAGTAGCACAGAGTCAACTTTTCAAAGGCTGCAGGGTCAGACTACAGCCCAGAAGCAGCATAAAGGTTCTAAGGAGGCAATGGAAGGGAGAGGAGCAGGGGAGTCAGGCACAACCTGAAGCCACAAAGGGCCCCTCCCATTCCTTTGCACTTTGACATACTCTGTGGTGAAAGAAGTGGGAAGCATCCGGAAAAGGCATGGAGTTCTAGAAGTCTGAACTTGAGTTGAAACAAAAACAAAATGTGTTCTCTTAAAAATTTGAATCGGCATATGTTATGGCAGAGTGAATATTGGATGACAGCCGTGTGACCTTGAGAACATTAATATATCAATATCAATATATCTCACACCACAGTTCCTCATTGTCTAGACCAGAGCAGCTTTCTGTGCACATCAGAACCCATGTTGTTGCAGCCTGTTCAGCAGGTGGGACTCACGTGCTCGGACATTCAAGGGGAAACATTTTCCACCCAGAGCTAAAGATGCCAAATGTCTCCTTTTCTTCTCTTTTTCATGTTTTTAATGGTTGCTTTGAGGCCTGTAAGATGGCTCAGCAGGTAAAAACACTTGCCCGAAAGCCTAGTGGCCTGAGTGTGACCCTGGGAGGAATCTATGGGATCAGGAGGAAACCAAGTCTCTGACGTTGCTCTCTGGTCTTCACATGGCAGACGCACACATGCCCTAATAGTAGTGGGGATTTTTAAGGTTACCTGGAATAGAATGTATTTGTATGTAGGTCATTGCCACCTCGTTTTAAGGTAATTACAGGAGGGTGACCAATCAACCAGTTTGGCAATAAACAATGAAAGCTTGAACTATGTACCGAGATTAGAGATGGAGGGGAATGATGGATTTGAGAAATATTTCAAGAACAGAGAAAGAAAAGCTGAGCGGAAGGCGGGCCGAGCTGTGGCTGACAGGGCAGTAAACTACGGGGGTTGACTATGACCAGTGAGAAGGATGGAGATTAAGCAGAAATGAGTTAGGGTGAGAGCCAGAGAAGAAAGGAGAGCAAGTGGATCCCAAGCAACTCACACAAGAAGCAGCCTGGGCTACAGAAGCCACGTGCTGATTCGCACTGCCTTCAGATACAAGCTTAGGTAGACAGTGATCCCCAAGGGACCTGTAGCCTACAGTGACCCATGGCAAGCTGCTGCTTCCAGAAGCTGCAACTGTCACAGCATGCTGCAGACAGCCCGCCGAACCACTCCATCCTTCCTTTGTCCTTCCATATGTACAGAGAACAAAGCGCATAAACCATTTGTGCACTGACACCTTTCTCACAAGAGTTGTATCTCATCTCCCTCCGTCTGCCGATAATGCGCGTGTTATGTTTTCATTAGTCGTGTAGCAACTTATGAACCATGATATTATTATGCTTTAAAAAAATATAAACTACCAGGCTGGGTGGGTGGTGGTGGTGCACTCCTTTGATCTCAGCACTGGGGGGGGGAGGGGGGAGGTGGCAGAGGCAGGTGGATCTCTGTGAGTTCCAGGCCAGCCTGGTCTACAGAATAAGTTCCAGGACAGGCTCAAAAGCTACACAGAGAAACAGAGTCTCAAAACAAAAGGAAACAAAACAAACAAACCCGACAAAATAACAATATTTCTTCTGACCTCTTATTGTCTAAAAGCACAATGATCCACCGTGGTTACAGAGCAAATTCACTGGCTCATTCACAGCACCCACAGCCCAGCCCAGCCCAGCTCACTTCCAGTCCTCTGCTCTTAGCCTTGCTGGGGCCCTCCTTGCTTGTTCATAATATGCATGGATGAGTTGCCGGAATTCCAGCCTCCCGACCTCACTCCCCTCCCCAGCTGCCCCCCTGACCCTGATGTTGCCTGTTTTGTTTCTAGCCCCCTGTTCTCATCAAGGGTTTTCCAGCTGGTGTAATGCTTCCTCTAACAATAACATAAGCGTAGAATGTGTCCAAACACATCAGGACTGATGAGCTCACAGAGAGTGTGGCACAGGTTCCGGCAAGATGGTAGGTCAGGTACTGAGAGGCCTCAGAAGGTACTTACACTTGTCACCCTTCTGCAAAGGGAACATTCGTGTTCTCTCTGGAGCCTCACTGGATATACAGACCACACTTAAGGGCAGGCCCCATGCCCTGCAGTAGATGCCCAACACATACAGAACTCAGCAGTATTTTTGTAGACTTTTCATCTCTGTCACTTTGCTTAGACCTCTCTCTCTCTCTCTCTCTCTCTCTCTCTCTCTCTCTCTCTCTCTCTCTCTCTCTCCTCTCTCTCCTTGGACTTAATGGCATTTGCTTGTGTATTGTGGCTTTTGATTGTGCGTGTGTCTTTATATGGGTTTTGTTTATGTGTGTGTTTCCTGTAGTTTTTTTTTTTTTTCTTTGCTGTTTTGGTTTTTACTGCTTTGCTTTGGTTTTGTTTTTTGTCTTGTAAAGAGAGAGGGAAGGTAGACATGAGAGTTGGGTGGGTGAAGAAGTGAAGGAAGTGTGGGAGGAGTTGGGGAAGGGGAAACTGTGATCATAATGTATTATAAGAAACAATTATTTCTTCTCCTTTCTTTCTTTCTCTTTCTTTTCTTTTTCTTTTTTTCTTTTTCCTGAGACAGGGTTTCTTTGTGCAACTTTGGCTGTCCTGGAACTCCATTTGTAGACCAGGATGGCCTCCAACTCACAGAGATTCCCCCTGCCTCTGCCTCCAAAGTGCTGGGATTAAAGATGTATGCAAAGACCACCTGGTCATATGAAAAAATAATTTATTTTCAATTAAGAAAAAAATGTGCCAAATGTGTAGCAGCATAGGAAGGAAGGAAGGAAGGAAGGAAGGAAGGAAGGAAGGAAGGAAGGAAGGAAGGAAGGAAGGAAGGAAGGAAGGGAATATTATCAGAAAGACAAACACTGCTCAGAATGAATGAAAAGCTGTTCACTTGTGACCCACTCTGCTCTCTCCACTGAACTGGCCTTGTGTGCATAACAAAAATGTGTGATTTGGCAAGGCCACAGCACCCAGTTTTTGGTAGAACAACAATGTAGATATTGTTCTTTTATCATTTAAACCAGCATACATCAAGTATAGCAAGTGGCTCACCTCAACCAATCTGGGCACATACTCAGGTTTCCAGAAGTTTCCTGAGGATTGCAACACAGATGTCCTGTGCTTCTAGTATGATGCAAACAGAGGTTGAACTAGAGGCCGACCAGTTCTCACCTGAATTTCCAGGCTGCTAGCCTGCCCCACAAATGTCAGCTATGCCAATCCCACAATCTTTTATGCTAACTTCTTAAAATAAGCAAATCTGTGGATGCTTGCATGTGCATATGAACACTCGTGTGTTTAATAACCAGGGTATCTGACTGGTTTCTCTGATGAGCGGAACCTGGACAACTGGCTACCCTAAGATATCCATCAGATGTTTAGACCTCTGATGGGAGATGTCATTCTGTAAATGTGTTTCTCTATTGGTTAATTAATAAAGCACTGTTGGCCAATAGGAAAGCAAGATAGGCAGGACTAGGAGACAAGGAGAATTCGGAGAGAGATAGGAGGATATTAGACAGTATCGGAGTGATTCAATGAGCCTCTAATAAAGCACCACACTCAATATGCTTCACAGCATTTCATTTGAAGATTAAAAGATAATATAAGACCCAGGCAAAGAACTTGGAATATCAATGACAATTGAAAAAGGCACCTTCAGGGCAACATCTGCACTGATGTTTTACCAAAAACTAGATGCTATGGCTTCAGCAAAGAAACACACACTAACTTCCATTCCACAAAATAATGATTTTCCAACGCAGAAAAAATATCTCCCTTCACATGACATTGCATAGTATGGCCTTTATTCCAGAAATACCAATTCATTCTTTACATGCACAGCTTTTATTCCTAATGAAACACTAAGAAATCTGAGTCATTCGTATTTGAGTGAGGTCATCAGATCATATCCTGGAAAAATACCTTGATAGAAAAAAAGGGAACCGAGGCTTGCTGAAGTAAAGGGGGGGGGGAGGGAATGCCTACTTCACAATTTCCCCTAGAGATATTTTTCACCAACACGGAGACAGAATTTATAAGTCAGTCCTGTCCTATCAGAAACCCAGGCTGGCTCAAGACAGAGTGTTTGTGCAGTCTAGAGCACTAACTCTGGATCTGTGAGTGAACATCTACCCACCCCCACATCATCTCCACTCCCCAGGCCCAGAACTGCAGCCTGATCTTCTCACCTGCTCCTCCAGCTCCCCAGAGACAACATGATCTGATGTCGCCTGACAGACACAGATCATCTGCCTCCACAGACTGGTGCCACCCCGTCTGAACTACTCCATTAGTTCCTGTTCCCGAGCTCCCACCCATCTGTGACAGACAGGCTTGTGAAATGCACACACTGGTAAGAGTGGTAAATAAGGCCTGGGTATGCATCTTAAGGAATTAGTAACTCGTCAGCAATTCCCTCCAAAGAGGTGGTGTGAACCATCCGAAAGGAGTTAAAGCAAGAGAGGGCAAGGAAAGTACAATTTCTCACCGTTTTATAAATTCTTCTCATTAAGTTAAAATTCTTCCTGCCGGAATGGAAACCACAGGCAGAATTCTGGGAAGTGTTAAAAAGTGTGACAGGAAGAAGGGCTTTGATATAAGGTGTTTACAGGATTCCCATTCCCAATTCTGTCTCATGCTAGCCATGTGACTCTGCTACATATGATAACTCACAAAATGTTTTGAACCTTGGACTACTCATCTGAAAGTGAGAGCAAGGTCTCCTATCAGAGATGTGATGCAGATCAGATAAATATCCCCAAGTGTTAAGATCAACTCTGCCATACGATGGGACGCTTTAAATGGTACCTGTCATCTTTTAAAAGCTGTGCCACAGCTGTCCGTTTCATCAAGCACACCTACACTCTCAGCTGTATAGCCGTAAACTGACTTCTAGGCCACTGGGGCTGTTGGTCCTGTTATGTGTCACACAGGGACAATGGGCACACATGAGGTACACAGTGGGCACTCAGCAGGTAAGAGCCACACTCTTCTTCCAACTCATGTCTAAATTCCAACTGGTCCCCTCACTTCTTTTCTGGTCCCCAGCAGTCATTCTCACAGAAGCTAGACTGAATCTTTAAAACATAATTAAAATGCTAGCCCTGCCTGGCCAGAAGCCGCCCAAGCCCCACCCAGGATACACAACCCAGGATGGGCTGGCGCCACTAAAATGAACAAGTATAGGATGGGGAGGTGGGAAGTGATGAGCGTGTGCTAGGGAGAGAGGTGGACCGGAGGGAGGCGTGATGGTAGTGACAACAGAGAGGGACAGCTGAGGTCTACATGCTGCCACCACCCAGGAGCGCTGGCTGGACAACAGCCTGGAGCTTATTCAGTGCAGACTCAGCCCTCTAACGGCCGCCCAGCTGAGGGATCCCCTTGGCTCTGGGCAACGAAGGAGGTGTGAGGTGAAGAAAGATTCACTTTCAGGTTTGGACCTCCTTCCTCAAAGGGCCGCCATTGGTCCGTGATACCACTGGAGGCCCTGTAGGTGCTGGTGGCTCTGCTTCTGACCCAGGACGGATGCAGTGTGATGCCACTGGCAATGCCTTGGTAATGTCCTCGGGCTTTGTTATCTTGGTTGGTCAGACATGCTGATGTGAGTGGCATGTGTATCATCTGAGAACACGTTGAAGCTCGTGGTCCATGCAGTCACTGAGGGCCATGAGTGGATCAGTGGTCCCAATACAGCCAAGGGTCGTGTTGATGTCTGTTTCCCATATTACCACGGAAACCCATGTGGATGCCCACTCTGGGCTGCCACCTGAATCCACGTTAATGTTCATGGATGGGGGAGCGGAGCAGCGGCACTGCCCCTCTCGGGAGAGCTAGCCCCGCCCCTCTCGGGAGAGTTACCCCTCTCCCAGCACTTGGGGCTCCCTCCTCAGCAGATGGCTTGTGGTACAAATGCTAGCTGAGAAAGACTTAACCTCCCTTTGTGTGTGTGTGTGTGGGGGGGGGGGTGCCTGGCCACTAGGAATCTGTCCATGTTGTAGTGAGTATGAAAAACACATAATGAATGTGGGGAGGAGGGAAGGCCATGGAGGAGGGGGGCAGACATGGGAAGATGGGGAGCTGAGCATGATGGGGCACATGATGTGTGATAAATAACCAATTAAAAAATAACTTTAACTAAAGCGAATTCATAATCATTCATGTGCTAAAACCCTTCTATGACTTCCCATTTCACTGGGGGAGATCCAAGACCTGTTCTCCCACCCACAAGGCCTTGGGATCCATCCTGAAAGACCTGATCAAGTGTTAATTTTAATGAAAATTTTAACCTAACCCCCTCTGCTTCAATAACACACACACACACACACACACACACACACACACACACACACACACACACACTCAAGATTAACTCCCCAGCCACTGCAGCTCCCACCACTCAGGTGTTATTTGTGGAATTGGAAAATAGTGGTGAATTAATTCTTCAAAAGCACCCACACTGCCCCAAATATGGTGGATACCGGATAAATGCTGACTTCATCCGTATGGGGTCAGCTTCCTCCACTTTGTGTTTCTTCTCCTCTCATCTCACAATCTTTGCTGCTACATCTGGCCCAAGTTTGTCCTGAGCAGGGGGCTTAAAGCATGACCTCACACTGTCTGCCCACTTCACACTCCTGGCTCTCAGTCATTAGCTCGCAGGCTCCCATGGAGTAAGATTAAATGCAGCCTGGCAGAGCTGCGTGCTTCCCGGAGGTGCAGACTCACCACATATTGGCAAAGGGACTTTGAAACTTTGAACAGGCTACTAAGGCATTTTGAATTTTGGTTTTCTAATGTAGGAAAGCCATCTACCAGTTAAGACTAGACAAGATAATCCTGTTACTGACTAACCCAGTGCCAAACTCACCAAAGTATTTACTAGATGCCGGCTGCCAAGCATCCAATAGAAATGCTGCCGGCACGATGAGATGAGAATGTCATCTCTCTCAGTCTCCTTTCTAGTTAGCTCTGGAGCTTCAGGGAGCTAATACGGTTTCCAAAAGGTCTTTGAATCAAAAACCAGAAAACAGCCCAGCGTTGGTGGTACACCTTTAATCCCAGCAGAGGCAGGCCGATCTCTCTGAGTTCCAGGCCAGCCTGGTCTACAGATCAAGTTCCAGGACAGGCTCCAAAACAATACAGAGAAACCCTGTCTCGAAAACCATAAAAAAAAAAAAAAAAAAAAAAAAAAACCAACAAACAAAAAACCAGGCAACAACACTTGCTTATACAAAGCAGCGCTCTCACATAAGGAAGGGCTGCTTTTCACTTCCTTAGTGTCCAGAGCCACCTCCCTCTCACACTGCCTGGCCCCTTCACTCTAATCAACAGAAAAAATTGCCAGGACTCATAGTGACTGCCAGCACACTAGAAATAAATTTGAGATAACTGTGTTTGCCTGCTCACTGCCCCTATAAATGTCAAAGATGATTAGATGATTTTTCTAATATGAAATGTCTGAGTTTTATAAGCTAATTTTGAATATTGCAAGGTCATTCCTTTTTAGAAGGCATAATTAGAATATATATATATATATTTAATATGCAGATATAAGAAAACTGGGTATGTTTAGCTAAACACAGTAGGAGGACAGGAAAACAACGTGTGCAGAAGAAAGTGTGTTCAGCCAGCAGGTGTTGTCACACTATGGGGCATCTTACTGTCCATGTTCCTTCACCTGGTTCTCTCCCAGTGACAAACAAGAAGCCAGTGTTGTTTCTAAGGCTCCTGGACTATTCACAAAGACTTTGCCTTGAAAGGCCATTCGATGTCCAGGCTTCATACCACTCATATTTCCTCTTCAAAATAATAAAGAGCCTATTTATATATGCTGATTCTGAGCTAAGTTTAAATGCTAAAAAATTAAAGATAAAAATAGAGATATATACTGAATAGTACCTGTATAAAGGGGACAGAAAATAACCTCTTAATCCCAAAAATCACTCCAAAAAAAGTATCTTTTGGATGATAACACTTTTTTTAAAAAAATACTTATTTTATTCATTTAATTTTTTATTTTTATGAATGATATGATTTTTTTACAAAATTGTTCACTACAAAAAACAAATAAAAATCAATGAATAAAGGGTAAATAATTTGATAACCACCCTTACTATTTCTTAATTAGCTCATAAAATACTACATAGAAGTTTTCTCTATTTAAGGTGATTTTATGCTCAACCCAGATTATAAAACACTGCCATTGAATATGCTCAACCCAGATTATAAAATACTGCCATTGAAAGGTTCATGGGCTTAATCTATAGATGGCAAATGCTGTAAATTGGGACTTGAAAATCAGCAGCTACCGGCCTTCCCGTCCCCTGGGCAGGCACACACCCCGCTCTACATGGGCAACAGAGGGGTTGTGCCATCTGTTTTAAGATGAGAAGCAGCTGGCCAAACGGACTGCATAGCCCATACAGAAATAAAACCACACTGGGACCCAAAGCAACATCTTGGCAGACAGGGGCTAACAGACTTTGACAAGACGCAAAAAACAAAAACAAAAAACTAGAGTAGTTCTAGGAATGGAAGCCAGAATTTGGGGGATACCATGGCTTGACCTGAGCTAACCATTTGGGAAATGTCTTTAGCCTTACAAATACAAAGCAAGGGTTGTTCAGATATATTAGACTTAGTATCCTAAGAATTCCTCCTAGCCTATCACACAGAAACTAAAAAACGATGGATAAAATAACAATAATACGTTTTCAAATGCATAAGTGACGCAATGAGATGGTACAAAAAAAAAATCTATAGTCTAGAAAAAGAAACACAACAGCACAGAAATGTAAAAATGCCACAGTTATCCCTGGCTTCCTCTGAGCCTAAAGCTTTGCTTGACATCCAAACACCTGCTTGGTGAACAGAAGGCAAAGCCAAATTGCCTAATTTTAAAAGCCCAGACAAAGGCAGGGAAAACATGAGCCGGAGGAACAAAGCAAGAGCATCCTGGTATACCGAGGACACTTATCTGACTCCACTCTGAAGCCAGATAGAGCAGAAGATAAAAACTTCATAACCTCAAGCTGGTCCTCACATGCCCTCCATGGCTTGGATTTGTGCCGCTGTGTCATGAAAAACTCCAAAGAGTCTATTTTTAGACTCCTCTCAAAAATTGATGTCTGACAAAAGCAGACCCTCTTCGGAGAAATGTACCTTCAGTCTGAATCTCAGAAAATTGCCACAGATTAAACACAATCAAACATAAGCTCCTAACAGAGTGACAGAGATACAGCAGAGCGAGCACAAACTCCCACAAAAGACTCGTGCAAATAAGTACCAAACATGAATCTAAATTGCCCAGTAGTATCAATAAAAGCCAGTGGGAGGGAGTAAAGAACTTCTACAAACCAGCGAGGAAAGCAGAGACAACCATACAGGGAGGAAATGAAAAGAAGAGACACCTGAGCGGGTAACAGACAGGGCTAATAACAGCAGCACAGAATGTAAGTGGGAAACGTTCCAGCGATATTAAAGTGTGAGAACATTCTGTGGTAGGCTAACAATGAGCACTAAAGACCTGAGCTTCTCAGGTATAAACACTGGTGCAGTGCAGTCTCTGAAAATGGAAACAAGTATGTCGGGGCATGCTTCAGATGATAGCCAACCAGAATAGGAAGACAGGTCACTGGAAACAGGGAGGCCCAGTGGGTAGATGGGGCTTATTGTCAAGATCCTGCCTTTTGTTTTAAATGTGGGGGCGGGGTAGAGCGAAGGCTCAGTGGTTAAAAGCACCAGCTGCTCTTCCGCAGGACCAGGGTTCAAGTCCCAGCACACACATGGCCGCTCAAATCGATCTGTAATTGCACTCCTAGAGGGATACAAAGCTCTCTTCTAGCCTTTGGAGGCACTATACACACATGATGCTCAGACATGTATGCAGTCAAAATGTCCATACACATAAAAACATGCAGGAATAAAATTAAGGAATAATAAAATAAGGAAAACAGAAGATATACCGTGTAAAAATGAATGAATGAATGAATGAATGAATGAATGAATGGTTAGAAGATGATTTAGTGGTCAACAGTGCTTGTTGACAGCACCTCCTACTGTGCACCCGAGGAAAGGGATGCTCCACGCTGCTCTCTCCCCCCATGAATGCTTACGGTCTGACCACACAGCAGCTGGCTGGGATGTTAACCTCTGACTCACTGCTTTTTCTCTATTTTTAAAGGCTGTCACACAATCCATTTGTTTTCATGCTCCATCAGCCACACAAGGCCTGGATCTGAAAAATTCCAGAACTGATCTACCAGACCAAGAGTATGACCACCAATCTCTGGCTCTCCGGTTCTCTCCTCTTCAAGCTAATCCTGGCCTCCAACCCTCTGTTCCTCAGCAGATCCTCTAATACCGTTAAGATTTCCTGTCCTTATCCTCACCCACCCTCATGCTGCATTACTTCAGGCATTCTCTGGACATGAATACCCAGCAGAAGCTATCAATTCCACCCTCCAACTGGTACCAGCTGAGACATTCACCTCAAGTCGTAATCCTAAACTGCTGGAATCTACATTAAAAATATCATTAGCCAGTCAGCTTTATGCTCAACAAATGCCCTCATACAATGTCTCATGCTCAACAAATGTGCGAAGCCTGAGTCATCTTTTGCTTGTTGACTAAGTTCCTTAGAATCTTCCTGAACAAACTCTAAAAAGTGTGTGTGTGTGTGTGTGTGTGTGTACATCTTGTGGGTGCATGCCACAGTATGCATGTGACAGTCAGAAGCTCCCAAACATGAAAGACTACACCTTCTTCTCTGCACCTCACAGAACTTTCTTCAAAATTGACCACATACATGGACATAAAGAAGTCTCAACAGATACAATAAGATTGAAATGTCCCACTTCATCCCACCAGGCCGCCAAGAATTAAATGGGGATGTTAACAACTGAAACAACAGAAAGCTTGCAAACTCATGGAAATGGAACAATTCTCCACTGAATGAAAAATGGGTCAAGGCAGAAGCAAAGAAATTGGAGACTTTCTAGGATTCAATGAAGTCAGCATACCAAAACTTACGGGACACGATGGAAGTGGTGCCAAGAGGAAAGTTCATAGTGCTAAGTGCCCACATGAACAGACTGGAGAGATCTCATGCTAGCAATTCAACAGCACACCTGAAAGCTCTAGAACAAAAATAAGTGAACACATCCAAGAGGAGTAGACTGAAGAAATAATCAAACTGAGGGCTGAAACTAATAAAATAGAAGCATGGACAACACTACAAAGAATCAATGAAACATAGAGTTGGTTCTTTTAGGAAAACCAAACAAAATAAACAAATCCTTATCCAAACTAAGTAAAAGATATACATACAGGGAGGATATCCAAATTAACAAAATCAGGAGCAAAAATACAACAGACTCTGAGGAAATCCAGAGAATCATAAAGACATATTTTTAAAAACCTATACTCTACCAAACTGGAAGATGTAAGAGAAACAGATAATTTTCTCAATAGGTTCCACTTTCCAAAGTTAAACAAGTTAAAGATAAACAATCTAAATAGAGCTATGGACCCATAACCCCTAATGAAATAGAAGTAGTATTCAAAGTCTCACAACAACAACAAAAGCCCAGGTCCAGATGCTTTTAGTGACGAATTCTACCAATTCATTTTATGAAGCAATAGTTACTCTGATACCCAAACCACATAAAAACAAAGTGAGAGAATTACACAAGAAAGAACCCATCACTTCTTGGGTAGCTAGAAACACGAGACTGGATAGCCCAGAGACCTACAGTAGAACCAAACAAGCCTGGTCTAAAACAAACAAACAGAAAGCAATGAAATGATTTCCAATGATATTCTGCTATACTCATACATCAGTGCTTGTCCAGTCATCATCAGAGACTTCCTCCAGTAGAGACAGGAAGGGATGCAGAGACCCACAGTTACACAATTATGTATAGAGAGTGTCTAAATTGGAGGTTTCCACTGGATCTTTACCCTTGGCACTGAGGGAATCCCATGGAAGAGCAGGAGGAAATAGGTGTCAGAGAGGACAGAAGATGCCAGAAGGATAATAGACTGCTCTGGGGACAGCTACTGTTGCCTCAGGCATTTCCTCCTGGAATGGGGAGTGTGCTTACTCTATCCCTAGAACCAATGGAGCACAGGGAGACCTCATGAAGGGCAAAAAGCCTGACTCCTCTGGAGTTGCAGGACTAGACTGTGATGCTCGGAACCTAAAGGTAAAGTCTGTAGAAAAGGCCTGCCTTGAACTGCTTGTCCTTCCATGGTGGGCAAGTTGGGGAAAACACAACTGAAAAACACAAGCTAGGGAACCTTCCCACAAGAAGGAAACATCACACTGGTGAAGGTATCCCTGCCAGGTCCTCACCACCACCACTGCATGAGCTGTGTAAAATTAGGCTCTTGCCCCCTCTCTCCTTGAGCCTGACAACGACTAGCCAAAAGCAACACCTGGACTTCAGCCTGAATCCGGCTCACAGGAGAGGAAATGTTGATGCTGAATCTGGAACTACAGCAACAGGGAACACCAGGCTGGACACCAGGTCTTACTTCTTCAAAGCAGTTGCAAGACTCTCTGCATCTAAGGACAACAGTGAGGAGCCTGCCTCAAGATCAGCGTGAGCTAAGTGACAGCTGATGAGAAAGAATAAAATGGACTTCTCCAGTTCCCTAAAGCAAAACACTGATCATACCAAAAAAAAAGTATGGTCCTCTGATACGTCTCATCGAATACTCGGATTCGACCATGGTCAGCCCCATTTCTGAAGGGATTTGTCTTTACAACCCCAGGTAAAGTACACTGCTGTGTAGAGTTCCCAGTGTAGTAAAGACTAGGTTCTCTTCGTGCTTTTTGTTTAAATCTATGTTCTGTGATTTCATAGCGCCATCCCTGATCCACTGATGAATTAAGTTTCCTAGCTCATGAAAATCTACAAACACATTAACATTAGAAGTTATGACCATATTCCTATAGCAGAGGAAGTTAAGTCATAGATTTCCCCAAAGCTCTGGGCTTTTGAGATCTGAGATTGGAGTTATGATCACATCAAGCAGTGTGTTGCTCTGGAATGCACACTCAGTCACAGCTAGGAGTGTCTACTACAGTGCTCACATTTGCTAAAAAGGTCTGGCTTAGCTCACTGGGCCCAACTCGTTGAATATAAAAACCACTGTACCATATGTGAACACAAGTAATTTCCAATGCCATAGCAATTGCACAGCATTCAAAAGAGTAGCAAGAAAGGCATTCGGAGCCTATAAAATACAACTGTCCTTGGCAGCCTGTCCCCACAGTTGAGTTTCACCCTAACCCTGACTTCTTACCTTACAACTTTCCCTCGCTCCATTAAAGCTGGGCAGTAACTATTCAGAAAATAGATAAGAGACCCATGATTAAATATTTATTACAATCCCACAAGTCCTTGGGGCTAAAGTTTAGAAAACAAAGCAGTCTCTTCTCGCCTGTAAGGTGAAAGTCGAAACAAAGGAAGAACTATAATGGAGCACAGCTCCTATGGAAGAAACAACTTCAGTGTGTTTCAAGACAGCTATGCCGTGATGTTTGCAACTCACTGGGCTCTGTAACTGGCACAAAAGATACTGGGAAACATCAGTTAGTGGTGCACTTCCTTCAATGCCCAGCAATGCAAAATACTATCCCACTCAACGTCTCATAGCCCTAAAGAAATGAAGGAGCAAGTAAAAAAACGAAAAACGAGAAAACGCCAGACTGGAGAGGAGCAGTAAAGAAGTCCCAAAGCTGTCAGAGGGTGCCTGGAACCCAGCAGATGCATCTTTACATTCCACTACCCACCTTGCAGACCCAACGGTTCATTTTAAAAAGCATTCAGGCAGTCGTGGGCTGCCTTCATTTGCTTGTTTCCTTTGGTTATTTTTGAGACAGTATCCACTATATAGCCCAGGCTAGTCTAAAACTCATACTGCTCCAGGCTTGGCCTCCAAAGTGCTAGGATTACACATTTGCACACCCCAAACACACCCAGGCCCACACAGGTTTCTTGGTTTTTTTTTTTTTTTTTGTTTTTTTTTTGTTTTTTGGGGTTTTTTTTGTGTGTGTTTGTTTGTATTTAAGAGGGTCCAAGATTCTACTGTTCAACCATACAAGATTTTACTCCTCAGGAGGAACAATGTTCTGCCTCAACAATCCTGTATAGAACCCAAGTGGCTTCTCTGAGGAAGGACCGCTGCTTCTGTCACTTGTCACCAGTGGAAGAAGTCAAGCCTGACTCTTAAATTCATATCACAGAGGAAGAAAAAGGTCCCAGGAGAAGGGAGGCGAAGGAAAAAGATGCCAGAATCTCAACTGATCTTTCAGCACCTTTCCCACAAAGCTGAAATAAGCAGAGAACTCCACATTTTTGACTCTGGAGCACCAGGGACAAAAGTTTATGATCAATAATTTTACCCTCCTGGGTATATGGAATGAGGACCAAAAGCTGAAAATGATACATTACAACAATGATCACTACAGTAAAATGAAATAGCTACCAAAAAATGGACTCGTTTTCAACACTCAGGCTGCCCATTCAAAAATGATCATTTCTGTGGCCAGGCAGTAGTGAGTGGTGCACACCTTTAATCCCAGCTCTCTGGAGACACAGGCAGGCAGATCTGTGAGTGTGAGGCCAACCTGGTCTACAGAGCAAGTTCCAGAACAAAAAAAAAAAAAAAAAAAAAAAAACCAAAACAATAACAACAACAAAAACAAAAGATCATTTTTATTACAGCATGGTAGAGCAGACTTAGTCCCAGTACTCGGGAGGCAGAGGCAGGCAGATAGATCTCTGTGAGTTTGAGGCCAGCCTGGTCTACAGAGGACAGCTAGAGACGTACATAGTAAGACTCTGTGGCTGCAAGTCATGAAAATTATAAAAGCCCATGTCTCACAAGCAGCTCACTCTTTCTTAAATATCAACACACAACTATTTTGTTTTAGAGAGGGTAAGTGCAAACTTAGCTCTTCATGCCATTTCTATTAAACCTAAATAATAGAAATAAAATTCTCAGTCGAGCACTGGAACTTTAATTAAGCTTTTAAAAAAAGAAATACAAGCAGTGAAATGAAGGGAAAAAGGAAAGGAGATAATCTACACTGTAAAATGGTCTCCTGAATAGAGCCGCATAATGGATGCAATGCCAATATTCAAGATAGACCCAGATTGATCAGGCAACTCAATAGCTTGCATTTTAGGCATCATTAAATTTTCATGAGCTCTGTGGGAAGAGAGAAATATAATCTGTGAAGATAAAGTCCTATGGGAATAGAATAATTCTACTTACTAGGGGAAAAAATTATTCAAACAGGTACCATCTGCCTTTTCAGTAAACTATGTCATGCTATGTCATGCTTTCTTCCAAGGTTGTTTGTTTTAATAATATCTCTTTTTTTGAAATAGCAAATGTGCCAAGAATAAAAATTCTTTTTTTAGGGAAAAATTCATTTTTTAGAAACTAAAATAGAAATACCATGCTTACATTAACTCCTTGATTATTTACATTATTTAAGTCTTAAATAACACATACACTCTGTATGCCATCTGCTAATACATTGTTTAGGTTTTTACTAAGAAAAAAAGTCAAGTAAGCAAAGAGTTCTTTGTTAGGAGAAAGTAAAACTTTTCAGGGTCAAAAGACAGCCATGACAATAGTGTTCTCTCTCTTTTCTAGAAACTTCCTAATAAGAATCTGGAATCTGGAAGGTTCTTCAGAGATTCAGGCTTGCTTTAAGGGAAAATAAAAAAATAAAAAATAAAGAGAACTTGATGTGACACAAAGAGTTCATGCTACAAATGTCAAATAAAGGGGCTGATAGTGTTTATCTCCATTCACTTATGTTCTGAGACCGCCTGGCCTAGAACTCACTTTGTAGTCTGGGCCAGACTTCACCTCTCAGAAATCCCCCGCTGCTTCAGCTCCTCATGCTGGGATTACAGGTGTGAGCCACCACACACAGCTAGAAATGTCCCACACTGAAAGCTTTAAGACATTAGAATCCAGGAAACCTTTCTTTGAAACCAGATACAGATTGTTTCAAAGACCATCACAGGGGTGTTATTTCATTAGCAAACATTTTAGTAAACATATCTAAAACTTGGGCGCCACAGTCTTGGGTTTTTTTTTTTCTCTCCAAACTATGGTTAGCAAAATGCATTAATTCAAATGCACCAATGCCTTCTGTCTCTCTAGTTTTCTCAAGAAGTCCCTCTGTGACACTGGTGTGTTCGTCTACACATTTGCCTGATAGATCCTGGAGTCTCTTTCTCTGCAGGTTAATAATTTATTGGTTGAGGGGACTAGGGGCTTTGCCCTAGAAGTTTCTGCAGTATGGTCTTGTCAACTGTATTTTCAACTGTAGCAATTAACAAATGCTTCTGTCCCTGAATTTTGTATAATTGAAATTACCAGATTAATCAGGTATGCTGATTCCTCCCCATAGTATTCTTTTTCTTCTGGACTCTTTGATATATTCTTGGCCTTTTGTGTTTCCACATAAATTTTAAGATTTTTTTTCTATGTCTGTGAGATAACTCTGGATCTTTTTAAAATTAGGATTGCATTAAATTTTAGGTTGCTTGGTGGGGTGAATATTTTTTCCAATATTATTTCTTTCAAGCCATGAGTATGAAAAAAAATGTTTTTAATTACTAGTGTGCTCTTTGGTTTCTTTCTTTGGTGTCTAAAACTTTTTATCATAAAGCCTTTCCATCTATTTCTTCCAAGGGTGTACTTGTTTTTATGTGTATCAGTGTTTTGCCTAGGTATTTATATGTTCACCATGTACACGCAGTGCCAAAGACTAGAAGAGGGTGCTGGGAATCAAACCTGGGTCCTTTGGAGCAGCAACAAGTGCTCTTATCCACTAAGCCATGTCCTCAGCCCCTTTCATTTACTTAACTAGGTGTTGGTCATTGAAGCCCTTGAAGACCCCAAAACAGTATTGGCTCTTGCCATTTCTCTTGCTTGCCTACCTAAATTATATTATGAAACTGCATTACAAGACACCATAGTTGCACAGAAAAAGAGCAATTAGGATGCTCCTGAGCTGTAAGATTCTCCTTCTTAGCTAGCTTGCATAGTACCAGAAGATGCCATACGGGCTGGGCTGCTGGGCAAGAAGAGACGTCAACAATCCTACCCAGATGTGAACCATAACCACCAATCTATCAGGCAAGATGGTCTCACTGGTACAATGGATGTAAACCCTGTTCCACAAGAGGGAATTCAGGCCTAGTACTGTAAATCCAGTCAAAAAAAAAAATTATGGCAGAGGACATCTTAGAGAAAAAATTTCCACAGTTGTTTAGCAAAACTGATATAGCACCAATCTGCCTTCTCAATATTTATATTTACCTTCAGACAGGTGCTACTTGAGGCCTTAATTAGAGAAGCTCCTCTTCATAATGAATGGCAGGGACTGAAGAAAAGGTATGGTTGCTCAAGATGCTGATACTAAGTGATGGTCAAGGACCTCAGCAACTCAGAATAGAGCACAGAAGAAGGGGCAGACATAACATAAGAGCTGGAATAATGGAGAAGAGCTGTAAAATGATGACACCTGAGCACGGCAGAAGCCAGCACAATCATGATCTCACGGCAGCTATTTCCTATTGAACCATTGGCCCCTGATGGACTCTGGGAAAGGGGTAGTCATTGTCTTCAGGTGTGTGTCTACTGATGAGCCTAGCGGGCTCCAATCAGTAGTGTCTGGCACTTCAGTTGAAAACAAAAGCAAAATACAAGACAGCTAACTACTTGTTCAACTAATTCTAAATTTCATGAATGGCAGAACAGAAGGGGGGGGCTCTCCAAGTATGAATGCTTTGATTCCCAAGGAGCAGCAGCCAGCTTCATTTCGGGAGTTTTTGGAGGGTGAGCTATATAGAAATAAAAACTAAAATAGGTTTGCTCTTTTTCAAAAGAGCAAAAAAGAAGGTCGAGGAGATGGCTCAATTCGTAACAAGACTAACGTGCAAGCATGAGGACCTGAGCCTGGATGCTCAGCACCCACACAAAAGCTGGATACAGTCATGAAAGTCCAACCTCATTGCTGGGAGCAGTGGACACAGAACGATCTCTGGAATTCATTAGCTAGCCCGTCACAGTGATCAGTGAGCCCCAGGCTCAGTGGGAAATCCTGGCTGAAGAAGGAACATGTGAAGAAACAATTAAGGAAAGTACTCTACACCAACTCATAGGCTCCAGGTGCATGTGCACACACCCACAAACATGCATACACACATGTGTACACAAATGACTGGATATTCACAGTTTATTTTGCTTAGCACTTAAGGGATATTTTTAAAGACAACAGATTTCCTTCCTGAACACAAGGAAAACAAACAAACAAACAAACAAACAAATGACAGGACGCCTTGCTGTGGTCAGAATGTTCCAAGAGAAACAGGACTTGCAAGCTATGATTCTTGCTCTCTAAGTTAAGCTCATGGATCCCTTTACCAAGTTTGTTCTGGTTTCATTAATATTCTGGGAGACTAAAGAATGTATTTATTTGCACTATTCACAGAGTAGAACTTGCTTGTCCTGCAATGCTGTGCAATGGCACAGCAAGTATTTACAGACTTTTGATAGCATATTCAGATAAGTGAAATCTTTCAGGAATAGCTATTAATTATGAACCTAAAAAGACTACCAGAGCAGCAAGTAGCAAAAAGTTAGTGAACCGAATGGGCAACATTTAATGAAATTCTTTCTGGGCTCAGTGGCTAAGAGCACTTGCTGACAGGATGGGGGTTCAGTTCCCAGCACCCACATGGTAGCTAACAACTGTCTATGACCCTAGTTCCACATGAGCTGAGCACCCCTCCCTGGCCTCTGCAGACACTGTACACACATATCCATACAAGTAAAACACCATACACGTAAAATAATAAGTAAATAAATAAATCTTTTTTAAAAAGTTCCTTGTTAGGCAAAGATTTTTTTTTTTTTCCATTTCACTCAATAAATTCATTCCTTAGGAATGCAAAGAGGCAGCCAGGCATTGGTGGCATGCACCTTTAATCACTGCATTCTGGAGGCAGAGGCAGGCAGATCTCTGTGAGTTCCAAGCCAGCCTGGTCTACAAAGTGAGTTCCAGACAGCCAGAGCTATTACACAGAGAGACCCTGTCTTGGAGGGAGAGAGGGACGGAGGGAGTGAGGGAGAGAGAGAGGGGGGGGGGGAGGGGTAAAGAGGCAAAAGATGGTTTCTTTAAGAACCCTGTACTTGCTGATTAATTTGCCAAAATATGGGCTGAACATCCATTGCAGGGGAAATGTCCTGAGGTTATGCAAATAAAGCTGCCTAGTCCTGTTCGAAAAGGAAAGGGAAAGGGAAGTTCACGTAACATAAGCAGGAAAAGAACAGAGAGACGACACCCAGCCACATTCATAACAGAATATAATAAAGATCAAGGACCCGTGCTTGGCCAGCAAGCCTGACAAAGACGTGCTAAAATCTTGCTAATGACAATGACAATTTATAAAAGTTAGAACTATGCAATGTTCCAAAGTATCCGGTAGCCACACAACCACCTAAGGCGGCACAGTCCAACAAGAGGAGAGCATCTCCAAGACGCCAGACAGAAAGCAACAGAAAAGAAGAGCAAGGCAAGGAACGGGTTTCACAGAGGACACAGGAAGGCGAGGAGTGATGAACACGCCGGGAAGACCCCTCCTGCCTCTCCTACGCATCTCTACCTAACACGATATCCTGAAATCAGAGTCAAAAGCCCGGATCCATCTCTCCTTACGTCATTTCTATTTTCAGGGGGGAGAATTCGAGGTTATGTGGAAATCACACTTCTGTTACAAGAATGGAGTAAACCACATCTTCTTTTTAGGTGGGGAGGGGTGCACAAGACCTCATTCTGTAACTCTAGCTGTCCTAGAACTCCCTACGTAGACCAGGCTGGCCTCAAACTCACAGAGATCCACATGCCTCTGCCTCTCAAGAGCTGAGATCGAAGGAGGCGTGTGCCACCACGCTGGGCTAAGAGCAAAGTAAACCAAATTATAAAAAGCAGTTTTTGCAATTCTAGAGTCGAGAGGAGCCAGACAGAATGACTCAGGATGTAACCCTCTATCACATGTTCAGGTTCTACTTACAGCAGAAGGAAGGAGAGTGAATACAGAAACCAGCGGCTGCCTCGCTTGCCTCTCTCTGATCTGCACAGCCAGCCGCTTGTCACTTCCTGGGGCTGTGACTGGCTGAACTCTACTCCTTTACAAGGATCTCTCCACGTAAGCTAAGTGAAAGTTCACTGTGTACAGAGAAGCCTTTGAAACACACTGAGAATGGATTCAGAAGCAGCCTTCAGCCAACCTTAATTCAGCTTAACAAACTCCCTCATCAGATGCCCAAGCTCAGCCTCTCCTTTCTCAGGGTTCACTTCCTGGGTCACCAAATCCAGGTCATGCATTTGATAACATCTGTACAAATGACTCCCAAATCTTGAGTCTTCTAAGACAGACATCCATTAGGGGATCCTGTAGTCACCGCAAACTTGGTATTTTTTTACTTCCCCTGAATCTAAGACTGTTTCTTCTCCACTGCATTAACCAAGCTCCTCATCAACACTTTTACACTAAGTAAACCTGTTTCTCTAAGTGAGAAAACAAGCTGAGATCCCTGCCAGCGGGGGGGAAAATCCTGCTGCTTCCTCCTCTAGAAACTGAGCCTTTGCCTGAGAACTGCTAGGAAAACTAAATGAGAAGAAAAGCAGCAAAGATCACAGGGATCATAGCCCGGGAACCAGGAAGCAAACACAGGGATCCAAGTCTCCACATTACAACAATGAAAACCGCTATGGTCTGAATCTGGAAAGTCCTGTACAGTACAGTATCCTCTGTTGAAAGCACAGTGCCTTGCTTACTGCCCTGTCTGAAGGCAGTGAAGGATAGGAAGCAGGGCCTGGCTGGAGGAGATGGTTCACTGGGAACCAGCCTTTGCAGGTGCTGCCTGCCCTGGCTCCAGCCTGCACCCTCTCCTTCCTGCCTGAGCTGTGTGAACTTGCTCTACCGACAACTGAATGGCTCTGCTATGCCTCACCATGCTGGAGTGCAGTCTTCTCAAACCAGGAAACAAACTACAGCCATCCCCTCCTGTTTCCACTGGGTATGTGGTTCACAGCAATGAAAACGTGCTGAATGCAGTACTTAAGGACTCTAGCATTCAGAAATCACAGTGATTGGTACGGTCAAAAATATTAAAGCACAAGGGGGAACTATATCTAATTGTTTTTTCCTGCTCCAGCATGGTTCAAGATCCCTAAACATGCCAGAGACAGACCCCAAGATGGTCAATAAATCTCAAGACACATTTACTATGAGAAAATCAGGACAAACTGGCTCTCTATTCAGCTCTAGAGACATCTAAGTTCCCAAAGGACTGACATAAGAAGTCCATGTATTATTAATTAAGTTTCTATTAGTGATCCCCATTATACATCTTATAGGCACACTTAAGTATAAATTATGAATTCAGTTTAAGCCAGTCTGTCACAGCAGCCAAAGGCCATGAAAGGCAATGCATTCCACATGGCATGTCGTCATGAAGGTACTTCTACTACAAGCTAGTAGAAAAGGCAGTCATGTTCTTCTGACATCCTCCTTGCATGGTGGGGATCAAACCCACAGCCATATGAAAGTCAGGAAAGCATTTTACAACTGAGCTATAGTCTCTGTCATATTTTCTCACTGAAGTTACTTTGCCAGTCTTCCTTATTCACAGGTCTCATTAAAATTGCTACTAGCAATGCCACCCAAATAACCCTGGATCACTATGTAATCTCATCCGATCTAACCACACTACGAAACCGACCTGATGAAATCTCATCCCACCTCCAAGCCACAGCAAGAGCTGCTTTTTGCAGCCACACGTAGCAGCGCTGACTTTATCCAAATGTAGAAGTGAGAATAGGAGCAGGTCTGGGCTCGTGGTGAATACGTGGCTGCAGCAGGGACGAGTGACTGCAGCTAACGAAACCCATTAGAGGACATGAGCCATTCAGGCTACGGATGACATAAAACGGTGAAATGTTCGCACTGGCCAGACTAGTTCAAAAGTTTGCGTAGAAACCACGTGAAACAAGGAGCCAGATGTCTCCTCGCTGCTGACTGACAATTTCTGGTCTCCCAGACGACTTATTAGACATGGGAACAGAGGGGTGAGAATGCATTGCCTGCTCCCAAGGACACACACTACCCATTCAGTGCTCCTCCAGTCTCCCTCCCTTCCAGCTGCTCCTTCAGAAAACAGCCAAGTAAAGGCACTCTCAGATTCCCTATTATTAAGAACGGATGTCGGAGATGAGTCATAACAACTAGACTACTGCAGTAGCCTCTGCTCTGCCCCAGTCTGCTGCCCGTGCTGCACATTTTTAATCCTCCTAAAATCACTGTACTCAGCTGGCTTTCTCCGTGAAGCATAGTAAGTGTCCTTTAAACCCGTGGCTGCCTGGGATTGTTCTAGCCCCGGCCAGAGGCTCCAGATTCCTCTTGCATGTGTTTCTCTTATGTAAATCTCCACACATCCACAGTTCTCTATACTCCTTCATCTCTTCTCCCTGAACACATCATCTCCTGCCCGACTATTCCTCTGTATGTTGTTGACACCAGCAACACACCCTTGTCATTACGCAGCGCAGTTCAGGGCTTCTGTTGCAAATGATTCGTTAGAGACAGGACCCTTCTGCTGGTCTCCTCACTAAGCCTATTTCCACATGTGCCCACCACCCGGTGACCCCTATGAGATGGCATCTGTGTTTTCATGGTTTGCAGAGGCATCATCAAATCAAATCTTACTGACAGTTCCCCTAGGTTGTCAGCACAGGAAATGAAAATAATAGGCTCAACATAGCCTGAGGATGAACCACATGAACATACCTTTTAATCCTATGTAAAATTACTGCAGTCAAGAAATATTACTTTTAGTTTTCAAATAGCATTTCCCAAGGCCCAAATCCTTAACTAGTACACTGTTGGTTAGAAAATACATGTGTCAGAAGCCACCAAGACAAAAACCACCAGGGCTCCTAAAACAATGTGCTCAGAAACAGGGAGGCAATCAGCGCCCCCCCCCCAGCCCCAGCATCCCAGGAGAGGCTGTGCTGATGTCCACAGACACACAGTACACTTGGTTAGTGTCTTAGCTGCTTTTATGCTGCTGTGACAAAACATCATGACCAAAAAAACATATAAAAGAGAGTATCTAATGTAGGGCTCACAGTGCCAGGGGGTTAAAGTTCATGGTCACTGCAGGGAGCATGGCATCAGGCAGTCACTCACTACACTGAAGCAGCAGCTGATAGCTTACAGCTCGAGACAACCACCACCAGGCAGAGAGAGAGCCAAAAGGGAATGGCTCAGGCTTCTGAAACCTCAAAGCCCATACTAGTGACTCGCCTTTTCCAACAAGGCCACACCTCCCAATCCTTCCCAAACAGGTCCATCAACCAGGGCCCAAGCATTCAAATCCATGAGCCTGGGGGACGGGGGCATTCTCATTGAAACCACCACAATCGGGGAGACAGTGCCTGCCTTCCTACAGAGGAAAGGCCAACATTAGAAGGTTCCAGAGTTACCCTGAGCTGGCTTCACAGGGAAGCTGAACCTGTCCAGCCCTAGAGACTCCACAGATCCCAACTCAGCCCCTCATTCAGTGCTTTTCCTGTGGTGACACAGGCTCTACTGTTGCTCTGAGGACATTAACACTACTCAGTCTGCTAACTCTAGAGCCCCCGTCCTCATTCTAGACTCTGCTAACTCTAGAGCCCCCATCCTCATTCTAGACTCTGCTAACTCTAGATCCCCTGTCCTCATTCCAGACTCTGCTAACTCTAGAGCCCCTGTCCTCATTCCAGACTCTGCTAACTCTAGATCCCCTGTCCTCATTCCAGACCACCACTTCAAGGACACCAGGAATCCCCTAGGTTTTGGATCAGGTCTGTGTGACTCAGACAGGCTTTTGCCTCTAGCAAGGATCTACCCTATGCCTCCTCAGAAACCACACGCCTTCCTTCATGCAAACACACAGTCACATGGGGTAACACATAGGGGTAACAACAGGATGAGCTAATTATTTGTTCCAAAACCAACTGGAGAGAGCAATTTCACCATTTGTGTACTCAGCTAGCTCTCTACTTACAGGCCTTCTGGTTGAAGCGCCTTGAACAGAGTGATAGAATTCTGGCTGCACACGGCTGTTCTTCTTGATTCTTCTCTTCTTCCCTGATGACTCTTGTTCGCTCTGATGGTGAGTGTCCACCACAGGCTTTACCTCTTCCAGCCGGGCAGCAGCGGCAGCGGCAGCGGCAGCAACTCGTCTCCGGATGTGCCGAGGGCTCGCTCGGAATCCCTGTGGCAGGAAACACGCAACATGTAAATTTAGATTTTCACTGAGTTTGTGTAAATATTTTCTGGAGTTATTTATTTAAATTGTGTGTTCCCAAGTTCACACTAGTCAGTGAAATCATTTACATTCCCAACTGAGTGTCAGAGGTTCAAGCTGCACTTGAACCTTAGAAAACGGCCTTGAGATCCAGTAAATCAATGGAGGGATACAAAGTGACAAATGGGAACCCTGCACTACTTCCGTAGTGTTCAGATGAGTTATGAATATATCCGATTAAATGTGAAACAGAGGATGGTATAGAAAATGGACACCAGGCCAGGTGGATGTTTAGTTTTAAATGTCAACCTGACACAATCTAAAGTCACCTGGGAAAGGTCTCAGTGAGGAACTGCCTGGATCAGGTTGGCCTGTGTGCATGTAAATGAGGTGCTGTCTTGACTACATTAATTGAGGTGGGGAGATTGGCCCACTGTGGGCGGCACCATTCCCTACGTCTGGATCCCTGTGGGCACTGTCATTCCCTACGTCTGGATCCCTGTGGGCACTGCCATTCCCTATGTCTGGATCCCTGTGGGCAGCGCCATTCCCTACGTCTGGATCCCTGTAGGTGGCACCATTCCTTGTATCTGGATCCCTTGGGCACTGCCATTCCCTATGTCTGGATCTGTTGTGGGCACTGCCATTCCCTATGTCTGGGTCCCTGTGGGCAGCGCCATTCCCTATGTCTGGATCCCTGTGGGCACTGCCATTCCCTATGTCTGGATCTGTTGTGGGCACTGCCATTCCCTATGTCTAGATCCCTGTGGGCAGTGCCAT
This sequence comes from Cricetiscus sungorus, assembly GCA_030556225.1. Classification (NCBI taxonomy): domain Eukaryota; kingdom Metazoa; phylum Chordata; class Mammalia; order Rodentia; family Cricetidae; genus Cricetiscus; species Cricetiscus sungorus. The sequence goes on from JANBXA010000641.1 coordinate 9,664,909, forward strand.
TCCCTATGTCTAGATCCCTGTGGGCACTGCCATTCCCTACGTCTGGATCCCTGTGGGCACTGCCATTCCCTACTTCTGGATCCCTGTGGGCAGTGCCATTCCCTATGTCTAGATCCCTGTGGGCACTGCCATTCCCTACGTCTGGATCCCTGTGGGCACTGCCATTCCCTATGTCTGGATCCCTGTGGGCAGCGCCATTCCCTATGTCTGGATCCCTGTGGGCACTGCCATTCCCTATGTCTGGATCCCTGTGGGCACTGCCATTCCCTATGTCTGGATCCCTGTGGGCAGCGCCATTCCCTATGTCTGGATCCCTGTGGGCAGCGCCATTCCCTATGTCTGGATCCCTGTGGGCAGCGCCATTCCCTATGTCTGGATCACTGTGGGCAGCGCCATTCCCTATGTCTGGATCCCTGTGGCAGCGCCGTTCCCTGTGTCTGGATCCTGGAGTCTACGGTATAGAAAAGAGACTGGGCACACCATGTGTACATTCATCTTCTCTCTACTCCCAACTGTGAATATAACTAGATGCTTCAAGTTCAGCTTTGACATTCTTCACAACAATGGCCTGTAACCTGGAGTTGTAAGCCAAATAAACTCTTCCTTCCTCAAAGTTACTTTTGTTGGGGTATTTCTGACTTCAGCTGTCCTACACCATGAAATGTTTACAATCCATTCACAAGACTTTCAGGTTCTAAATGAAGGGTGTGTAGAAAATTCCAAGTAGCAGACCCAGAAAAAATGCAGTGCTGGAGAAAACAGTCAGGTGTGTCCTTTCTCTCGTAAGCATGACTCTTCAGACAAAGGATCAAGTTCAAATAAGCCACATTAGGAAAATAGTTTCGGGAGGTATCAAAGATAGTCCCAGTCCTCTCGTGGCAGAAAACAAAAAGTAACTTACGGAAAAATGAAATAATTTACACACATTCCCAAACACACAGGCGAAAGTGGGCAGCGTTCTCAGTGGTAGCGAACCTCAGGGAAGGAACTGAATGGAGCTGAGACTACTCTATATTTGTCTTAGTTTAGTGGGTGGCAGGCACTTGAAGACTAAACAGTACTTAAGTTCCAGGCAAGGCAAAGAACTGAGGACTGAATGAATAAGTAAAATGGCAGGTACGTGCATGAAATATTTACATGCAATGCAGATGCTATTTGATGATGTGCCAGCCAGGAGAGCGTTAAGTCAAGTACGGATGGGAAATAAAGGGGTAAGCAACAGATGTTCCAAGTGGGGGCCTGTGTGTGTGGTTTGTCTGAATTTTAGAAGAGACGTAGAAGATCTGAGATTGCGGTGAGAGGCTATAGAGTGGGGCATAACGACACCAGGAAGAGAAAACACAGGAAGAGAAGCAAGATTTAAAGGTCTGATAGTGAATGTGCAGAGTTCTGGAACACTAGTGTGTGCAGAGGACTTCTCACTGAAGAGCCTGGAGATGGGCTGGCATTTGACGGGGAGACCCTGTACACAGACTGTGTGAAGATGAGGAGGGTAAGTAGAGGAGGACTCACAAAGTCACCTCAAGGTCACAGAAATGAACAAGGAGGAACTGCACACAGATTTTCAAAGCAGACATCACTATCTGGACTGCTCTTCTCACATAAGCCTGCTCCCACCCTGCCCCTATGTGACAGCGCAGCTGTCCTCTTCAACTCATAATAGTCCCGGAAAATCTCTGCAGCCCCCCGTGCAACCCAGGAGGTATTACAGTAGCTTCTGGGGAAGACTGGGGACAGGGCGTTGGGGTCACCTGCAAACCACATTTAAAGCAGAGGCTGGGTCACTCGAAAGAAATGGCTATCAGGCACCAAGCACATGAAGACTCCAAGGATACTCTCTTTTCTGTCTCTGAAATAGATTCACTTCGGATAATTTTTGTAGTTGGCAGACTGAGGTGCCATGGTTTACTCTAACCACTAGGTGGCATTAATATCACTGTTATCTTCTACAATAATGGAGGGAATCAAATGTGGACTTGGTAAAATTGGAGATTCTCTTCTTATGAGAAATAAGCATTTCCATTATTACTAACACTCCTCAATAGCCTATAAATTCTAGAAACACTTAGGAGGAGGTGAACGTTGCCTAGGACTCTCTTAAAGTCTCTCTCTCTCTCTCTCTCTCTCTCTCTCTCTCTCTCTCTCTCTCTCTCTCTCACACACACACACACACACACACACACACACACACACACACACACACGTTAGAGTGTAATTCCGCAGCCATTCTGAAGAACAAAAATGCACCCACTCCACCTCCCTCTATCCATTCTAGAACAACCAAGACTGCTCAAGATAAGAAAGAAAGATTTTGGGTGTTTATTTGGGTTTCTGTTGTTGGTTGTGGTGGTGGTGGTGGTGGTGGTGGGTGTGTGTGTGTGTGTGTGTGTGTGTGTGTGTGTGTGTGTGTGCACACGTACGTGCGCGCATGCCCGCACGCGCCATGGTGCACACGTAGAGGTTGAGAATAACTTCAGAAGCTGGCTCTCCCTCCACCACATGGATCCAGGACTGAACTCCACTTGTCAGGTCTGGTGGCAAACACCTTTATCCCCTGAGCCTTCTTGCCAGCTCACAGAATTGCTTCTGATGCCAGAAGTAGAACTCATGTAAAGTCATTTTCTCCTAACTGTTCATCCAACCGGTACAGGTGCAGGTTTTTTTTTTTTTTAATTGAACTTTGATGGGAGATGTCATTTGTAAATATGTTTCTCTTATTGGTTAAGGAATAAAGCACAATAGGAAAGCAAAATAGGCGGGACTAGGAGACAGGGAGGATGGGGGAAGTAGTAGGGAGGAGATTCAAAATGCAGGGCAGAGAGGGAAGAATTCCTCTCTCCAGTAAGATAAGAACACTTGGAAATACTTAGATTAATAGAAATGAGTTAATAGTTAAGACAGAGCTAGCCAATAAGTAGCAGGCCAACAGCATTATATCTAATACAGTGTCTCTGTGTGTTATTTGGGGCTGGCGCAGCACTGGGACTAGGCCAGTAGGAAAACATGTTCATAACAGAATGGTGCCTAATGTGGGGCACGAACCCATGACCCTGAGATTAAGAGTCTCATGCTTTACCGACTTAGCTAGCAGGGACCAGGCCGGCAGGAAAACATGTTTGTAACAGAACTTAGCTCTGCTATGCACATCTCTGTAAACTATATTCTCTCTAAACATAATTGCATTATTTTAGAATCAAATTTTCCAAGTGTTGGAGTATAACACACAGATTTTACATCCAGACTATCCAGGTCCATTGCACATGGCTTTTGTTATTCCCTAGTTGTGTGCTCTTGGCTAGTCACTTGACTATTTCCTTGCATGTAAAATGAGCATTAAGATTAAATATTCCACAGGTTTGCAGAGGTGAAAATGACTTCACTATGCGAAGCACTTAGAAGAATGCGTGTGTCGTGCAACAGGATGGATGTGTCAGCTATGATTACTCCATGTTACTTGTATGAATAGTGTATATTCTTGAACACAGACAGGTGTGAAATGAAAATGACACTGCCGGAGTGCCTTGCTGAAGACACAAGAGGCACTGATCCCAGGGTGACAGTTCTTGGCTCCAAGAGCCTAACTGGGTGTACAGCATGTGATACCTACTGCCTGTGGCCTTTGTGTCACAATGTTTGTATCTGCTGAGAGTACATGATACAAACTCACAGGGAATCGTGGGTTTTGCCTTAGAAGGAAGCCCTCATAGAGTACATACTACATAAATAGTAATTACTTAGCATCTATTACTGTGTCACATACTTCCTGGCTCTTTCGCCAGCAAATTTCATGCAGTTCAGAGCCGTGATGGTCATAAACATGAAACCATCACCCAGTAGTCAGCTTTATTTCCCTGAGTCGCTGCACAGGTTCACCATTTATGATATACATTATGAAACATAAGCCATGGCCCAACAGAAGGAAATTTTATTTTAAGGCAGCAGGTGGTGCTCTAAGCTCTCTTTGGTGCTAGGATTTAAAGGGATACAATCTTTTCCTCTCTATTCATTTGACCTTGCCTGCATTACTTCGTAGGCAGAGAGTTAGGGGATCGGGAGGGATGGAAGATTCCCAAGAGGCCGTTTAGTGCTTTCGCACACTAACATTTCATCAAGGAATCATTAAACTGCCTGCTAGAGCTGAGTTAAAATGAACCAAAAGAGAAGCTTGGGCCTTAACCTGACCACAAAGCTAATGGGTGAACTGGTCACCTAACAGGTAATACCTATTGTGATGTATGTGATGTCTTGATGGTTAGTGGAGTCTCAATACACAACTACAGTAAGGTGCTACACAGTACCTACACTGGCCTGTTAATAACTTGATACAGCTCCCAGGATGGCTCATGGCTAACCTCAGTGGATTAAAGCTCCTGTGTGTGACCTTGGAATATTAAACTAGAACAGGTAAAGACTAAATACAAAAATTAAGAATTTAGTAATCCTGGTAACTAAAGACCTTATGAGGCTGTCTAGTTTTTATCTGATTTAAGCAGAGACTTGACTACGAATTCTGTCGTATATTCATAATTGCTTTTGGTTCAAGTCAAGTTGTTATCTGTAAATAAAAACCTTCAGTGCAGGACTATCTTTTATCAGCTTAACTGTGGTGGGAAGACCCACACCTGCAAAGTGGCACCAACCTCGGCCGGGGATCCTGGGTTGCACAAGAGTGGAGAGGACACGCTGAGTGCTAGCATGTGCGCATTAATTCATTGCTCCCTGCTCTTCCTTGTGGACACTGAGTGACTAACCGATTCAAGCTCTTCCCCACAATGAACTGTAACCTGGAGCCAAGTAAACTCTTTCTTTCTTAAACTGCTTCTGTAAGGGTATTTTATTACAACAACAGGAAGCAAAAGTAAGACATCCATCAGAGGCCCCTCCTTTGAGAGTTTGATGGAGAAATATTGGGGCCTGGGAGTCTGTATTTTTAACAAGCTGCCAGGGGATTGCAATCCCGCAGGTCTGCAGAGCAAGCTTAAAGTAACAACAATACAGGACTGGCAAAGGCTGTGTGGCCTTGCAGAGGATGAAGACATCAGCTCAGAGACTGCAGGTGAAAAGAACAAAAAACCAGCAGTGGCTGGTCCAGGCTTGATGGGTTCTGCCCATGGCCTCTCGTGACTCCAGCACAGCTGTGCATTTACGGTGTGTGAAACATACTTCTGTGCATCCAGAACCCAGCTCAGCTCTTAGAGGTCTATCAACTCACTCATGCAAAAGACCCCGAAACCACCCGAGACAAAAGGCAAAGACTACACAGCTGAAGATGTAAAAGCTAAAGTACAAAAAGGAGACGCCTGGGTTTGGAATTTCTGGAGACACTGCATCTCCTTTAGAGACACGAAGTGCTCTGAAATGATGGTGTAAGATGAGCTGCGGCAGGGGTCACGGGCTACACTCAGAAAACCACCTCATTTCCCTCCTGGCTCACCTGTTTAGTCCACATGAGGATTAAATTTACTCCCAAGCTTTTGTGCAAATTCTGTAATTTTCCAGTCATTTTCAGGTAAGTTTTCTAATTCTATTTTCTAGTTCTGTTTATAAAATAGCATTGTTATTATGAGGTCACACCATGTTTCAAGTTTCCAGAAGACCCATAATAAATACTGGTAGGTCTTTTTCCCCAGCAAATTCTAAATCAGACTCTTCAAAATGCAACCACTTCTCCTCAGATCACTTTTTCTTTATTTAAATAACATTTTTTTTCATTTATTTTACTGACCACAGTGTCCTCCCCCTTCCTCCCTCCCATCTCCTGGTCTGGCCTATTCCCCTCCCTTCCACTCCTCCTCCATCTCCATTCACAAAGGGGCAGGCCTCCCATGGGCTTGAACAACACATGGCACATCAAGCTGTGGTGGGATCAAGCTCCTCCCCTTGTGTCAAGACTGAGCACGGTAATCTAGCATGTGCATGGTAATAAACATGGGTCTAATTTACTCTACATGTGAGTATTCAGCTTCCCCAGCACCACTGAAGATGCTGCCTCTTGTCCAGTGCATGATTTTGGCATCTTTGTCGTGTAACAGATGAATATATTACATGCAGTCATGCTTGCTTCTTTTAGGTCTACAGGCCTGTGTACATGCTGTCTTTATTACTATGGCTTTACAGTATAGCTTGAAATCTGCTATGTTAATTCCTCCAGCACTGTTCTTTATACTCAGGATTGTTTTCACTATCCAGGGTATTTGGTGACACCATATGAATGTTACTTTTTTTTCTACTTCTATGAAAAATATCCTGGAAATTATGGTTGGAATTGCACTGAATCTATAAATCATTTCTGGTAGGTCTTTTTCACATTAATTCTACCAATCCATAAGCATGGGTGTCTTTCCATCTTCTAGTGGTTGCCTCAATCTCTTTCTACAGAAATTTGAAACTTTCATTGTTGATCATTTATAGCCAGTTTCTGGAATCTCTTATGTATAGAACCGGATTATCTGCAAATGGGTAATTTGACATTTTCTTTTCCTATCTATATCCTTTTAATGTCATTCTCTTTTCTTGCTGCTCTAACGAGTGCTCGGAGTGCTATACTAAAAAGGGGTGGAGAGTGTGGACTTCATCTTTATGTTCTGATATCCAGGTTCTGTTTGATCCATTTTAGATATAAGGCTTTTATATTAGCTACTTTTCTGTTGTTATGGCATCACATGACCAGGGCAACTTAGAGATGGAACCCGTTGCCCATGCTGGATTTTGAGTTTATGGTTCTAGAGGGATGCGTCCATGGTGCTGAAAAGAGGCATGGCAACAAGAAGTAGGCACGGTGGCAAGGACAGAAAGCTGACACTGCACATCTTGACTCACTAAGCAGGAATGCTATTTTGGTTCCCATTTTTACAGGTACGAAAATATTCAGCATTTTGCTCAACACTAAGAGTATCTGATTCAGTACCAAAGCTCTGGCAGCCTGACCTAGGCAGGCTCTCAAACAGAGATCAACAGGCTGTGGTTCTCCAGCTACATCTATCTTATGACATGTTGTTGAAAATTTCCATTGGAATGTGGCCATGTGTATTCATTTGCATATTATTTATGGCTTCTCTGCTTAAAACCAATACTGTGTAAATGCAATGGAGATGATATGGCATGTAAAGTCAAAAATACCTGCTATCTGGACCTTGACAGGGGCATGTTGCTAATCCCTGCTCTTCTAGAATCTATCTTGAAGGGCCCTGAGCACTTCTACCATAACAACTGAAAAGTAACTCTTTCTTGGTGTTTTTTGTCTGCTGATCTATTTTCCAGTCGTGAAATATAAGGTCAGTGACATTTTCCTCTGGCAGTCATGTCTGCTCCATCTGTTTGTAGTTTCACAGGCAGATTAAACAGCATCTGTTACGATGTTTTTTCTAAACACATAGATGATACTACCAAAAATGTATTTGCATTGCTTTTCTAAAAGTCATTACACCTATTCCCAGGTGAATTTTTATACTTAGACTATAATACTGAGAAGAAGAAAAAAGTTTGCTCAGATTGACCAACACTGGTGCATTTAACAAGTTTTAATCACTGACCTGCTTTGGTTAGGTCAAAAACCATTAGCCACTGAAAGACAGGGAATTTTTCTAGGTAGAAATCTCCATTACGGCTTAGTGTGCTGAAACTGAACTATGCTATTTTTAGCTTAAATTCATCAATTCTGTGCTATGTTTTGTTTTTAAATTAAAAGGAGCCCCAAAAGAAAGTATGTTTGGCCTCTAAAAGACTCTTGAATATGGCACTAATATTGTATCGCTACCAAAGTTAAAAATGGAGTAGAAACTAAATGACACATAAAGCTAGGCATGAGTAGCTTTTTGGATGCTATGAGACTCGACCCAGATTCCCATTCCTCACACACTCATTTCCCCAGTGACTAAAACTCTACCTGGGAAAGTCCTTCAGCCTACTGCTAGTAAGTGTGCTGATATCACACCCTTCACCCAGCCCAGGCCAGACCAATGCCATCAGTGGAGAGCAGAACAGCTTGCTTCCCTTGGGACAACTCTGATATTTTCCATGAGACCAGTGAGTGTTCTTGCAAATGGACAATAACTCAACTTCTCTCTCACTCTCTTAAGGGTACTGTTCCTCAGGGGCACTCTCTGGAAGCTGCCCCCAAGACATGTGAAGTCTAAGTTCCTTAGTAACCTTATCCAATAGTCAATGACACAAAGAATAAGTAACCAACCGCTTTTACAAGGACAAGAAATCCATTAATACAAAGAATAAGAACATCCTCAGCTGGGTGGTGGTGGTGCACATCTTTAATGCCAGCACTCGGGAGGCAGAGGCAGGTAGATTGCTGAGTTTGAAGCCAGCCTGGTCTACAGAGTGAGTTCCAGGATGACCAGGACTAGGAAGGGAAACCGTGTCTCAAAAAACATGAATGAGGTAAGTGCATGCCTGTACTCAGGAGTCTGGGCCAGGAGGAATGTGAGTTCAAGGCCATCCAAGGCCTATTTAGGAAGAGCCTATTTCAAAAAAGAATAAAAAGGAAAAAAAAAGTGAAAGAAAGTGAATAACCACTCAACGCTGGCCAAAATATACATCTCAAACTGGTCCCAATATGCTGCAGAAACTGTAGCCATATGGAATAGCCAAGTGGGTCACAGATGAGAATTCTAGAAGCATGATGAGATGCTATGTAGAACTGAATATAGTGAGGCGGGAAGACTGCCTACAGACTCGGAGCAGAGTCGGTACAATCTGCTCTGGCAGCAGCTAGGTCTCACAGCCTCGGGCCCAGACAGCCATGCGCAATGACAGGCTCTATAAATAGCCCTGCCACAAGCAAATCATAACCCAGCCTTTGTAATTACCGATGAATGTGAGCGCAACCTGTCTGCATGAAGCCCTCTACAGATTTAAACACTCCCAGACAATAATCCCTAGCCTACAAATAAAAAGTCACAATCGTAAAATGTGTATGAAAAAAAAAAATCCTTTCCAAAAAACAAAACAAAAAAAAAAAACAGGAAAAATGAGTGCAATGAGCCTATTTTATGCAGGATTTACAACCTTCCAACTCTTAAACTCCGAGGAGCCAAAAAGCAGTACTTCTGAGGTGAGCTGTAACTATGTATGATGGCACTTAGAAAAGGGCACAGCGACCAGGCATCACAAGCAAGAAGGTCACGCAGAAAGGTATTATCAGAAATAAAAAGGATCATGGGAGAAGCCAGGGAGGAAAGTCAGCATAGGTGGGGGAGGGGACAAGTGGGAAGACAAAAGACAAAAGAGCAGGAGGAAATTTAAGTCATAGTAAGGCCCTAAGCGCCTCTTGAGTGTCTCAGCGGCAACCCTTGCAGCTTTTCCAGTGGCCACTATAAATTCAGAGTTTTTAAGACACAAAAAGTAAGTTTATAAGGCAGTGCATAAGAAAGAACCCCCAATATAGGAGAAGACAAGAGATTAAGAGAAGGAGATCAAAGAAAACCCTGAAACAGAGGCAAAAACTGCCAACATGCGTGGGGGAGGGGGATGTGTGGGCAAGCAGTCTTCCAACTACAGCGTTATCAGTAGCACCGCCTCCAAAATCTGTTCTCAAGGAACAGCTTCATCTTGAGGATCTAAGGTACTGTTTCTGTAAGAAATTTCTACAGAACCAGCCTGTATAATAACTGAAGTAGGTGCATCCACAAGGTAGCCCGGACAGCAGAAACCCAAGCAGGAAACAGATGACAGGGAGAGGGGGCAGCAAGTCAAGTCTGCTGCATCCAGGGGTCCCTGGGTCTGCACAGCCACCAAGGGCATCTCCATATCAAATACACCTGGGCAGTAATATGAGATGAAGTCCCAAGACCCCTGTGTGCCCTCCTGTGGCATCCTGTTCCTCAGTGCTCTGCTCTGACCCAGACCTAGCAGCTAAAAACAATCACTCCATATGTCAACAACTACTAGTTGTTAAACATTTCAAACACCAGAATCTCCACCAACGGGATGAAGTTGATCAATGCCACTGACGCTGGGTGCTGGTGCCCCACGTAGGACCTCAAACCCCAAACCTAACCAACTGCAGTAACGCAGGAAAGCAAGGCAGCAGGAATCAGGGGTAGATGTTTCAGGCCCCAGGCTGGCTGCCTGTGCAGGAAGACTGAGAAGGAACCAAAGAGCAGAGGTCCTGGCATACACTGCAGTCCCCAGCCTCCACCCCTGGGCACAGAACCCAAGTCCTGATGCTCCTGGCCACATTAAGGGAGTGAGCTTTGGCCCCTGCTGAGATGACGTGTCCATTTGGTCTGTGTTCAAGACTTAAATGCTTTTCTGGCAGTACATTCTCTTTCAAAATCTGCTTACTCTGCTGGTGTTCTTACCAGAAAGCAGTGGGGGGGGGGGTCGGGGGGAGAAAGAAAGTTCCTTGACCTAAAAGCCTCTGATAACTTATGCTAAATAAAGAGAGGGGACAGGACCCAGGATCCCGGGACTCAGAGGTCAAAGAGGTTAGTGAGAAATGCTGTGCCATTGTGGTCACAGCCCCTTTCAGTGTCCTGCTCTCCCTCTGAGCCTCAAGCCCTGTCCTCACTTCCACAGAGCACTGCACAGACATCAGCATAGGTTGCATCATGAGTCACCTTGCCCCACTGACTCCTTCCCTGGGGGGAGGCAGCTGAATCTGGAGCAGCGGCTAAGGCTTGGATGAGGTGGTGTCACCTTCCTGTTCCTCTCCCAGCTATTTGGGTAAATCTATGAACTTTCCAATCTCCATCCCTGGATTCTGGCTGGCTTTCACAGTAGGTGAACTTGAGTGGAATTTATTTCAGTGTGATTTTTTTTTTTTTTTTTTTTTTTTTGTAGCATCTATGAGCCTGACTTAAACAAAACGCATTCCTGGCCATGAAGACCCCCTCACCCCCCACCCCAATCCCCTACCCCCTACCCCGCTGGGTCCTGTTTCTCCTGGTTTTCAGACTCTCTACAAATTTTAATTTTGGTTGTTTTCTTATTAAGCATTAACCTATCTGAAATGTTCAGAAAACACGGATCAGAAATACTCCTAGAACCGTAGGGCTTGTGTTTATTTGTTTATTTGTTTCTTTTACTAAAAATGTGTCTGAATGGCTCTGCTGTGCCCTTCTAGAAACATCCTTCCAGACCAGTCACTAGAGTTAACACAGATTATACTCATCTTCCTGTATTTTACATAAACTTAGCAAGAATTCAAGTAGTATTTCAAACACATATTCTTTCTGAGTAATTTTCTAACATGTGGTTGTCCCATTCTTTAATTACTAACTAAAACTGACATAGTTTAGATTTTTTTCAATTTATCTTTTAAAAAATAATTGTTTTTTATTTATCTTTAAAAAAGAAGTAAGACATACATGCAAATGTGTTTACCTATGCTAATTCTTTGCTTCTTTGTCAACTGGGCACAGGCTGGAGTCACTGGGGAAGGGGGACCCTCAATGGGGAAAATGCCTCCATCCAACTGGCCAACAGGCAGGTCTATGGGGGCATTTTCTTGGTTAATGATGGATGTGGGAGGGTCCAGCCCATGTGGGTAGTGCCATCCCTGAGCAGGCAATCCTGGAAGGTGTAAGAAAGCAGCTGACCATGAACCTAATGAGCAAATCAGCCAGCAGCATCCTCCACGGTCTCTATTTCAGTCTCTGTCCTGCTTGAGTTTCCCCTTTGGCTTCCCCTCATGATGGATTGTTTACTGGGCTATGCTAGCCAAATAAACGCTCTCCTCCCCAGGTTGCTTTTGATCATGGTCTTTATCACAAGAATAGAAAGCAAACCAGGACATTGCCCACATATTTTTTTTATTTAGAAGTACAGTTACCATGGCATTAAAAGTTTGCTGGTAAAATGGCTCAACGGGACCCACAGGGTGAAACCGACTCCCACACATACGAGCTGTGACATGCATGCACTCACACACATTTACGTACACACTAAATAAATATAAATAAATGTAATAGAAAAATAAGATTATATTACAGATTACATTTATACCACCATTATGAAAGTCCCTTATAATCCCATCCCATCAACATGGAATAGTGTGAATCTTCATATGTTGCCATTCTAGGAAGCAAGACCCTACTCTTAATTGGCAACTGTCAGTAAATGTGGAAAGCCTTTCATACTTATGAAAGCCACTTTGTTTTAATTATATGCTCATAACATCTATGCTCATTTTTTCTACAATTTGTACATAACCCTTATTTACTTTCTAGAAGGCTTCTAAACCTACAAAAACAGCCCTGGGAATATTTGACCATTGTCCAGTCAGCCCATGGCTGAGCCAAGTTCACACATTAAAAAAAAAAAATTAACTACTATAAATTAACTACTACCATAACATCAAAGATAAAAACATTTCCTGCCAAGAGCTTCCATGGGAGAATAGGGCAGGTGACAACTAGTGTTCAGCAGACCGACCTACCAGATGAATGACTCTCTGTTGGAGAGCCCCACTAGGCAGTCTGTGGGGTCACTGGCTGTGTAGACCGGTTGTTTTCTGTCTATAATTTCTCTCAGGAGCCATTTCATTTCTTCCCTAAGAACAGCTTTGGGTGTATTCTCACTGCTTGTGTGTTTATCTCACGGAAATATTCCATCTACTGGGCATGTATATAGCTGTGGGTAGTCAGGAAGATGACTTCTGCTTAACTGTATTATTCTGATGAATAGAAATAATACTAGAATACTTTACATTACTCAGACTGATGTAGGATTCTCAGTCACAAAGACAGCTAATTTTAGACTCCAGAACAAATTCAACACAGGCTGGTTGCTCCTGGGGATGAATATCTGGTTGCCCCTAGAGACAAACACAGATCATTTATTTCCCCAGGTGTTTTGCTGATTCAGGGTCAGTGCCTGAAGCAACTTTAGTAGCCTGAACTCCCTGCATCAATGGATTTTATGCCTGTACTCCCTAACATTCAAGGTTTAGCTTTTTAATTGTTATTGTTAAGTCTTGAATTCTAATGTCATTTTCTCTCTGGGAACACTAACCATTTAGGCTATATGCATGGTCAAGCATCACCCACTGTCTAGTCAATGCGACATCCCTAGCCTAAGAGAAACTACTTGACTTATCATACACTAAGAGATTGGGTCAGGCCCTGAAAATGTAACATATAATTGTCCAGAGTTTGGCTATGAAAATGGTGGTGGTGAAGAGGGAGAAACTGTGCTGAGCTATGAGGGGAGCTGCTGGAAAAAAGTGCTGTGTAGAATGTGAGTGAAGTGTGTATGTGATGAATGAAGGGTTAGTTAAATGGACAGAGAGAAAATTGTGAGAGACGAAGGAGGAGGAGGAGGAGGAGGAGGAAAGAGGTGTGAGAAAGTGAATGAGTGAGTAAAGAATGAATGATGTAGGTGTGTGTGAGAGAGAGACAGAGAGAGCTGTGTGAAAGAGCTGCTGCTATGTAGACGAGCTGTATAAAGGAAGTGTGTCAAGACCTGTGTTGAGAGAGCATGAAGGAACTGTGTAAAGTGCTGTTTGGTGAGAGATACGTAAATGAGATCTTTAGCTGTGGCTGTGTGGAGATTTGTAACTGTGTGGAGGCAGGGAAGATGAAGTTGTATAGAAAAAAAAAAGAAATGTAGAAGAGAAATGTATGTATGTAAAAGAAAGATGTGCAGATATGTGAGAAAAAGGCATGTGGCTGTGTAGGAGAGAGATGTATATATGTAAAGAGAGATACGTAGCTGTACATAAAGAGATGTAACGTGTAGAGAGACTGTCAAGAAAGATTTTTTAAGTTGAAGAAAAAAAGAAAGTTACCATCAAGAAAGTGTGTGCTTATTCCTGTTTTCTTAGGTTACCAGCAGAAAGTGTGTTTTCTTATTTCCCTCCTGAGATAGAAAAGGTCTAACCCTCAGATAGATAAGAATGTTTCCTAGTCACCACTATCTGGAGACATTTATCTTTGCTACCCTGGAGCAGTCCTGGGAGCTGGCTTCCTCGGGCTTTGGCAATTTCCATCATGACTGTGAAATCACTTAATGCAGAGCTGGAAAGATAAGCATAGGATGGATCAGACATCTCAGCATGGAAGACGGCTGGCCATGAAAGCTTGATGATCTGAAAGAACCAACATGGGGAAGTTGTTCTTGGACCTTCACACACATGTTGTCATATGTGGAGCACAATACATATCACAAATGTAAAAAAGTCATAGAACTAGCTGTCCCCCACTAGGAGGAACTAGGTCTAGGTCACCATCAGTTGATTTAGTCTGATTTAGGTATCTAGATTTTTATGCTCAAATGAATTACAGTTTGGATATGAAGTGTCCTCCAAAAGTCTGATATTGAGTGATTGGTCCCAGCTGGAATAGATTAAAGCATTGATCTGTTTATATTGGATGGCATTTAGGGGAGGTTGAGAGGTAGGGCCTGGTTGAAGCAAATAGTAGGGGTGTACCTCTGAAGCATCTTATCTCTGCACCCACTCTACTTTCTGACTGTTATGAAGCCAGCCAGCCTTGGCCTGAATCTTCTGGGATCTCCCATCCTTGAAGCTGTTTTGCACAGGCACTTTGGTCCCAATGAAAAGAAATGTATGTAATGTATGTATGTATGTATGCATGCATGTATGTATGTATGTATGTACACAACCCAGTTTTTATGAAATTAAGAGGATTTTATCTTGCCGACATAATTTATATGGCTTCTTTTAAGCTTGGATCATCCTGCACTCACATTTACACTCTACTCTGCATAGGCTTCGTGGGACAGAAAGGAAGGCACTCACACTGCTGAGTGCAGATAAGAAAGGATGACCCTTCTATATCACAGCTGGTAAGCCATGCCATCTTACAGAAAGGGATGAGCATTTCTAGGGTAAGGCTATAAAATCAGCAGGCTTATCATTAATTTTCTCAAGTTGGGAGTGGTGTCAACTTGTGAAAATAATTTTAACTATTAAGGTATCTCAACAAAATCATACATTTGTATAAAGATCTTTTAAATCATCTCTATATAACACAACACAACAAAGCACAATGATTTATCAAAAACAGAAAGAAAACAAATATAAATTATCTACCTAGAGACAAGTATAGTGATGCACACCCTTGATCCCAGCACTTGGGAGGTAGAGGCAGGGGGGTCTCTGAGTTCAAGGACAGCCTGGTCTACATAATGAGTTCTAGGACATCCAGGGGTACACAGAGAGTACTTGTCTTAAAATGCAAACAAACAAGCATACCTATCTATAGACAAGGTAGAGGATGCACACATGAAAAATGTGTTATGGGTAGGTATCATTAACGAAGCAGTAGGAATGGACAGTAGGATGACAACACAATTCAAATTATGCTAATAGCAGGAGTGGTTTAGGGATTCTGAATTCCTCCTTTGCCATCCAAACACAGACTGGCAGTTCAACCTATTTTTTCCATAGCTCATGATGGGGAAACATTCAAGCAAAACATAATCACAGATGCTACTACGGGGTTCGTAATTTGCAGGTGGGAGCCTGGGAAACAGCCTTCTTCTCTAAAACCTCTCATTTACTCCTCTGGTTTTGGACCATCTGACCTCAAGCCAGTGATCTAATTTTAGCATCCTTTATGACTCCCTTTGATTCCTACTTCTGCTCTCGTCACTTCCTGAAGCAGGAAGGGTAAGCACACACTCCCAACACAGAAGCTGAATTATTATATATCCACTAGAGGATCTCAGACTTTCGTAGCTTTGGAGATGGAGTGTCTGAGTTATTCTGAGACACATCTTTGATGAAGTACATTTAGAGACCGTGTTGCCAGAAAAGAATCTACAACATGAACATAAATCAAATGTAAATGGAACCACTCTGAACGAACCATCAGGCTTATCTTTCACACAATGCAAGACTTTTAAACGTGCCCGGGGAAGTGGGGTGCTGCTAAGACCCCTTGAAAGTGTATCCACTCTGTTGTTCTCCATTTTTGGTTTTCTGTTGTGGGGGAGGGTCGCTGGACTGGAACGTATGGTGCTCCTCCTGCCTCAGCCTCTCCGGTACTAAAATTACAGGCATGAGCCACCACACCCAGTTTCTGCTGCTCCATGTTCATGTGAGTTTCATGTTCAGATGTTGTTCTTGAAATCATGAGGCACCGCAGCCAGCACCAGAAAACAGTGGAACTCATACATACGCTGGAGTAACCAGACAAGTGAGGAACACAGGCCTGGCACAATAATGATAACATGAAACAAGTCAGCTCAGGGCACATCACAGAGATGCCAAGGAGGTGACAGGGTTCTTGGAGGAAAAGGAAAACACCAAACGAGGGAAGCCAGGGTCACTGCTTAAAAACCCAGCGAGGCGTCAACAAGGGCAAAGACAAGGAAGAAGCTTCTTTCTGGTCCAGGTGAAGAGGTCCTTTTAAAACAAGCACTGGAAATCCACAGCAAAGCAGGAGGTAGAGGAGAGCAGAATAAAGAGGCGTTAGCCTTTCTCCACGTTCTAAGAAGAACTATGTAGAAACCATGGGTTTTCCCCAAGGGCTTTGTGTTCAAAGCCCCGAGTCCCACACTGGAGTGCTCACTATGCTTCAGCTCAGGCTAAGTGTACCTAGAGCTCCCAAAAGGCAAAGACAGGGGGTGTGTGTAAGGATGCCCAGAGGTGAGGATCGGACGTCAGATCCTTGGACCTGAAACTACAGGTGGCTATGAAGCACCTACCAGAAGAGAACTATGGCCTCAGTAATGAAAACACCCCATTATGGAGAGTCACATGACAACATTTACTCAAACGAAAAAGCATAAACCCTGGATCTTATGATTCTCTTTCTGGGAGCTGATCTCGGACATGACATTTGCACACATGACTAACATTTCACATCACTGCATTGCTTGTGATAATAAAAATTAGGAAATCTTACTACATTCACAGGCAGTATTCCCAGCATGCACCCATGAAATACTATGACATTAGATAAATAGAACACACTCTATAGAAAGCTGCCCAGGTGAGTAAGACAAAATGTACGAGTATACACAGAGTTTGGCTATTCATGTGAAAAAAAAATCAGATATTTCTATTTCCTCAAATAAGGAGAAATACATGGCAAGGTTTGTAAGATACTAGGAATAGTGATTACTTAGACAATTTCTTGTTCTAAAATGGGGAATAATGATAGGATAAAGAGTTTCCACAGGTGGATGCTCATGTTTAACTTTTTGATCAACAGAATGCCTTTTGCCTTTTCAAGAAAAAATAATTAATGTAATCAATAATAGAAAATGCTCCGAACTACATCTTTAATCTTTAAGCACCTTTAAAGTCCTTAAGGGGCGAGACATCAGCACAGACTAAAGTGTCTCCATTCTCATTCTCCACTCCACAATTCCATTACTAAAACCGTAGGTACAAATAGCATAAAAACTAAGTTGGATGGTTAGAGAATGGAGATAATAAAACTGACAATCAGAGCCAACAGAAAACACACACACACACACAAATCAGGGAACCAAATTTACCCTTTAATTTTTCAAAACAATTACAGGAAACTCTCAGAAAAATGTAAGGTTATACATCAACATAATGTCAGCAACTTACAAACTTAGCATACATTGCTGTAAGCAAGTGGGTTAGTGCCCCAAATATTATTTAATTTGGCTCTACTCCATCTGTATGTCTGACTGACAGGTCTATGTCAATAGGGTTTGCAAGGTCTTCAAAACAAAGGGCCAGAGTGTGCTGCACTGTGTCTATGGGGAGGCAAGTCCCCCAGAAGTCAGAACTGGCCATGGGGGTTCTATGACAGTAGTTGCCCAGGCTGGAGGACAGAGGCTTTGGTGCTTATGATTCTTTAAAATCCTATGGGTAAGGAGGGTTTGTGGAGAAGCTGGCCTCAGCCTTAGAGTCCCTCCCAGCACCCAGGCTACCCCCTAGTTTATCAGGGCCCTTGACCTGGCATCAAATTTGCAGCAGAATTGTCAGCTCCCTGCCAACTGCTGGGGAAAAAAAGACATAGAAACACCAGAGAAACACCTTGATAAAGAAAATAGCAGGTGCATTTTATCTATACAAAATGTTCCCTTAACGACACCAAGACAGCAAATGTGCAGAAATATCACTCGAAACTGGGCTTCGGGGCCCAAAACCTAAAGTACAGGATGTCTCCCCTAGTGTAAACAGTTTGGGGGGTGGTGAGAATTTCAGAGTGCTATGCATGTCTCTTGCTTGCTTCTGGCTTTTTCTCATACCTAATAAAATAGATTCCAGGTGAGCTTAACTTCAGTGAGCATCCACTTGAGACTAAGAATTTCTCCTTTCGGCTCACCCGACTTTTATAATATATTTATCTCAGGCGAGCTGCTGTATCAGACTTACTTTCCTCATCACTATCATTCACACTCACTTCCTCCAATATTCATTCAATTATCTGAGACATAATGAAGCAAAAAAAAAAAAAAAGTTACTGTAAAAACACTGCAGGACCAATGTTGCTAAAAGCTGTCGACAGACACATAGTTCTCTAAATATTCCTTTGTCAAAACTGAATGACATAACCCAAAATCTCAGCATAAAAGCTGATTTAACATGACAGTAACAAACTACATGGAAGAAAATTTTCAGGGTCAAAAATTCAAAATCCAAAATAGCTCTTTCTCTTGTGGAATTCAAATTTCAAGTACTTCTTACTGTTTCCCTGTTATGGATTTGCAACCCCTGCCCCCAAATAAGTTTGGAGCGTTCATCCTTAGTAACAGTCATGCCTCAAAGCCACTGACATTCCTTGGGTACCAAAACCCTAGATGTCCAAGTACCCTACACACACACACACACACACACACACACACACACACACACACCCTTATACTTACAACACAAACACGTATACAGTGTGAATTACACTACTGTGCTGCAGTTTAGGGATCAATGACTGACAAGGAAAGAAACATATAAACATATAAACACTAGATTTTTGGTGGGCTTTGCAGACTTGGATCCACTGATAGACAGAATGGCACCATTCTGTTTGGAAATGGCCTCTGAATCTGGACTAGGGGTTAGAATTTGGGAGAAGAAAGGCAGAGATTTAGGAACTCAGGAGCACTTAGGGATAAGGAAAGCCTAGGTAAGGGCTGAGGAAAGTGTTTGGTAAAAACCAGCCCAAAGCCAAGGGGCAGCAGGAGATGAGCGAAGAGGGACGGCAAACAGCAGAGACACATTCCAACTATGCTGTGTTTTCTCAAATGTGCCTGGTGATTCCAGTTCTCTTACCCACTTAATTTCACCAGCATTAAACAGCTAAGTATCTCTTCCAGGCCAGATGCCACACAAGCTTGTAGAAAGTTTACAAAAATTATCAAGTACCTGCCTCAGGAAGACAGATGCATATCGAAGGGCCATCAAACATCCACTGCTCTCACCCAGTCTCAGAAGACAAAAAATGTTTGTAAGGATTATGGGCGGACCGAGAGATAAAAGTAGAAAAGGGGAAAAAAGCTTTACTCTTATGTGGAAATATGAGCAGAAATTTGTCACATATAAAAGTGGATTGGAAGGATTCCAGCCTGGGGTTTGGCATGAAAACAGAAGGGGACGAGGGATGGGGAACAGTTGCATCTTGCTTCAGGGAAGGATACGTGCATCTGAGATGCACTGGGGCAGAACCGAGGGCCTTGCCCTGTATGAAAAGGAGGCCATTAAATCAGGAGGGGTTCAGACCCGGTTATCCATGGTGAGCTCTCTCAACAGCATGCTAACGACCAAGGAGACAGAACAGCAGACATCCCAGCAGTCAGCCTGTGCCTCCCGTCTCTGGCTTAGGAGTCTGGGAGTCCACTCCTGTGCTGTCTCTGGCTAGGAGCATTTATGTTTACCACTGTCACTTTGTATCTCATCAGCTGATACTTGACTTCCTCTGCACTGCCCTTACCAGGTGACTAAGCATTTATACTCCAGTGATGCTTTTCTGAGTACTGAACAGAAGCACAAATCAGATGGGATGCTACAACAATAGGCATAAACTCAAATTCTTTCGTCTGCCCATGACTGGGGGTGGATCTCTCACACACACACACACACACACACACACACACACCAATTTTTATTTTTCCATTTTACTTTTTTTTTAATTTGGAAAGCTTAACATAATAAGTTGCCTTTTGCACAACCATATATTAAATTGCTTTAAAAATAGATACTAGCATGTTGGCTTGAAAAACGCTTTGGCTCAAGAGGGGACTAGTTTACTAACTCGTCAGCCATCAGGACTAGTGTGGCAGACCAGTTGATAGATGTCAGACAGACTGATGGACGGATGGATAGACTGAATGAATGCATACCCACACCATCATCCCTTGGAGACCCTTCCACTCTGGCTGCTTTCTGCAACTGACAGTACCTCTGCATAAATCTTTGCAACTACCAGCTAACAGGTACATTTTAATACTGACCTTTAATAATCATAACGAGGGGCCTGCATCACATATCCCAACAGTTTATCATTTCTTTTGAAAACAGAGATAACAAAGAGATATAAAATATGACTAAAATGAACACTTCTAAGGTTTCTGGATTATTTTCCTGTACTCGCCCTATCAGTTGGCAGTCTCTCTGTGTTTCTCTAGGCTACACACACTACTTCAGCTTTAATTAAAAGTCTCGTTGCCATAGTTTCCCAGAGAACAGCTCCAGGCATGCTTGAGTCTGTGATTTTCTTGAGGTTTCTAGAGAACCTGTTATTGATATGGCAGTAGCTAGCCACCACTGCCCAATTTTATCTCCCAGTTACTACAGACAGATACACAGCAAGGTGTTTAGGATAATTTAAAGGCATCTAACAACCAGGGACATAACTTAAAATTCAGCACCATTTTGGCACCCTGGTGATGTATGCAGCAGACAGCAGCTTATTCAGACAGCAGACAGAGGGCAACAGCTCTTTACACACACACACACACACACACACACACCGACTGCAGCTGTGGAAATCACCAGCGAATTTTCCATCTGATGCAGTGCCGAAGACACACCGTACTTCTGTACAACACACGTGCATACCATTACAAAATAACAGTCATCTACCCCACAAGATCTGACTCAGAAATGTGAATGCTAGAAAATGTTTGGAAGGGAACACCCAGAAAAGACTAAACAAAGGAGAGATTCATTTTAAGTGACACATGAAGCGTCTTACTTCTCAGAACCAAAACTCCATTCCAGGTGACAATTACCACCACCTCCCAGACCCAAAGAGCAAGCTCAAATTGTAGTCTGAGGTGGCAATTTTCAAGAATGCAACACTGATCCCTACCTATTAAGCTTAGCAAGGCAAATGCCAGTCCAGATAGTTCTACCTCAGCTTCACTCTCTGCTCTCAAGTGGCTACAAGCATGGGCTGGACCACTAGGAGGAACAGGCTTTGGCCAAGAGATCATTAAATGACATGGGCCATAAGGAAAGATGCCTGGCAAAAGGAAATGCTCAGACAATGGCAGTTTGTATCACTCCCCTGTAACTAGGCCATCTCTGGACAGGATGTAGGGCATGGTAATACCTCACAGTTTTCAGAAGGGATTGACGCCACCCTGCTAACATTCACAGACTCTTTAAGGACATCAAAGCACTCAATGACTAACTTTCCCAACTTGAATACTTCACAAGTCACTTGACTTCTTGTATTCTGTATGGTTCAGTCCTCTCTGTCTCCCTTTTCTAGACAAGATGAAAAAATTCTAAAAAGTTTCAGTTCTAGAAGGACCGTATTTCCAGCCTGCCACAGTGAGTAGACAGAGGAAACACGAGATGTCATGAGCCTGCTGGATTTGAATTATTCACTAATGAATGAAAGTGCTATGTATAAAGAGGTTCTGCTTGTGCCAGTTTTTATGCTGGATGCCTATGTGATCTTCTGACTTCATAGGTGTTAATGATGGGGGAAAGACGTTCATTATTCCACTGATACTCAAAGGGGTCTGTGAGGAGAAATGTTGCATGTTCCAGTTTAGCAAAAGAGAATGATCAACATTAAGTGATTTACCCAAGGTCAGCTAAGGACCTAACCTAAGTTAGGATCCACCTCGAATCTCACACAGTCCCGTCACTGTGTGTGGAGAAGGGAGGGTGAGAAACATGCCCCACCACAATTTCTATTACCCCATGGAACTCTTGAATACCAGCATATTCACTATTAGAAGAAACCTTAGGCCTCTGGACCTAAGCACACCCCACCTCCACCCCGCCCCACGCCACCCCCACCATCCAATACAGGATAGGAAGAAGATCTGACTTGGGATTTCAAGCTGGAGACTAGATTAGGGAGACTATGAATTTCTACGTCTCCAAATGTAACAGGTAATTAATTAATACACAGTTATCGACAATGTCACACACCTGAAGAACAGTAACTTAAGCCCAAACTGACCTACCCAAAGACTTTTCTGAGACAATTTTTTTACCTGGTAGAGATTTCTTTTTAATTTTTTAAATTTATCTGTAGCGTGTGTGCACACTTGGAAGATCAAGTTACAGGAGTAAGTTCTCTCCCAGCACCACGTGAGAGCTGGGGACTAAACTCGGGCCTAGGAGAAACTGCTGGACAGCCTACCCAAGCTGCAGTCGCCCTGCCCAGGTGCCCAGGCCAGCCCCCATGAGCATGCGCAGCAGGCACTTCCTCCCCGAGCCAAGCCTGCCTCTACACCCAGGGACTGCTGATGACCAGAGACACCAATGAGGGAAGGACGACGCAGCAGAGTCAGCACCTGGGCCAGTGGGACCTTGGGGGAAGGGGGTATAAATGCAGGACTAACTTCCTTAATAAAGGAGTCTGCAGCACGCTCTGCTACTCACTGATTCCCAGTGCTGCATCTTCTCACCCTCTTTCCCAACGGGTATCCGAGCAGGGTCACCCACAACACTTGGGGTGTAAGGTTGGGCAGCAAATGCCTTTATCTCCTGAGCCACCTCACCAACCCCAAGTTGAGGCTTTTTAAAAGGATCCCAGGGCCTGGTATAGGTAGTAGCTGGTCATAGCAACATAGTACTTGAGTCACATGTATCAGATTCCACCCTCAACACCCCAAAAGAAAAAGGGAACCTCTAGTCTGCTTTGAGTGTTTGTACACATGTGCCTTTCCTGCACGCTCATGTAAGTAGTAGAGTCGTGTAGGGTCTTGCACTGGGTTTCTTCTTGCGTGTAGCTTCATTGTTTTGGGGTTGGGGTGGGGGGGTGAGTGTACATTTGTGTCTTTGTGGACAAGTGTGTGTGGAAGCCAAAAGTTGGCATTGGTTGCTCTCTTAGGCAGAATTTTCCCAATTTGGCTAGTCTAGGTAGCAGCTTGCCCCTGGGATACCCACGCCGAGCACTGGGAGCACAGGCAGCTGCCGTGCCTACTCTGGTCCTCACACCTGAATGGTTTTATGTACTGAGCATCTTCCCAACCCCTGCTTCGGGTCTTTGAGACTCATCTGTGTTGTGGCATTGACAGATGTTTACAGCGAAGAGGATTTCAGTCTCTGAAAGCGCCACTCTTCATTATGACCACGCGGTGACGGCTAGCGCTAGCATTTTCCCCTAGCTGTGTGGTCCTGCCAGCCCACATGCTGAGCACCCTTCAGGCATTCAGTAGCTGTTCACAGACCACCAAAGGTCTGCCCATTTTAAATTTTGTTTCCTCTCTTCTTAATGAGTTTTGTGAGCTTTTAACTACTGGATACAAGTTTTTTTAGTAGATACATAATTCCCAAATATTTTCTTACAATCTGTAATTTATCTTTTCCATTTATTTAAAGAAGGGTCTGCTCTTGTATTTGCTTTTGTGGTCCTTGGGATCAAACTCAGTGCTTACAGATGCTGGCCAAGCCCTATGTCCCCAACCTAATGGTGTTTTTTAAGTGTAAAATTGAACTTTTAATAAATCCCTTTTAGGTTTACGTTCAGTTTATGACTCCGTTCAGTTTTCATTTTCCAATTAAGTGAATTATTGATATTAATTCTTTTTACGTATTTGATAGAGTTCTCTGGTGAAAGCCATTTGGGGGTGGTATTTTCTTTGTAGGGAGACCTGACTTATCAGTTCAGTTTCCCTAATCTCTGGATGTCTCTTCAGACTTCCTTCTGGACTTGCTTTGGTGACTCATGTCTTTCTAGAAACTTGTTCCTTTCATCTCAGCTGCTCAGTTTGTCAATTTTAAAAAATGCTTATAGCATTCCTGCTGCTCCTTTGGTTTCTGTGTGGCTGATTATAATTTCTTCCAATTCTGTGTGTATCTCCATCAGATACACACATCGGTCCTTCATTTGCCTGTTCTGTGGCATACTTCTGTGATGTGAACGTGTTCTCATCAGGGCCAAGTGGCAGCACAACAAAAACAGAAAACAGTGGTGAGAGTTTGTCTGTTCTCTTGGGATAAAAAAAGAAACTTTCGAGTTCTCTTATGCTGCTGTTGGCATCTGCCTATGGTTTTACTTGAAGCCCAGGAATATGGGGAAGAGAAAATGAAGAGTTTCTGCATTTTCTGGGGCTTATAAATAACTCTTTACTTCACCCTCAAGACAGAATTGGGTGCTTCTCTCGAAGTTCAGTACCCATCCCCAGGATTTAGGCTGCCTTGCTATACACTGCCTTGGGCCTGGGGACGCTGTAGGTAAAAAAACGGCAAGTTCATGGTCAAGGTATGGTATTTTGGTTTTGAATTTATTACCTTCAATCTATCTGTTAGTGTGAACTTTATTTTTGGAATTCTCCAGTGAATGTTCGGAGCATTCTGCCCTCTTGTTGGATGGGAGAAGTGTTTATCTTCACCTTGTGATAACCAGGCCATAACCCTACCAAATCAAGTCTATCTGTGAGATGCCGTAGAGGCGCACGCAGCTGCACAGAACCCAGGCTCCTCCAGATTCTGACTCATCATTACACAAAACGCTCAGGGATCTCACCTCAGTGTGTCTCTCATTCAGAAAATTCCTTTAACCTCTGGAATCAAGCAGATTGGGATTAAAGAACTCCCTGCAGTTATTTTGTGATTACTGATGAGTTTCCCCAGTATAGATGAACAGTCACACAAGGAAAAACAAAACAAAACAAAACAAAACAAACAACAAAAAAACCCTCAATATTCAGAAGGCAGAGGTAGGAACATCAGAAGTTCAAGGTCATCCTTGGCTACACAGGAGTTTAAGGGCAGCTTGGACTATATGACTATTTCAAAAATAAAAATAGTTAAAAAGCAGTCAACCATGAACAAGTTTCAAGTTTCAAGTTACCGACCAACTCCAGACAGAAATTACAACAGCATTTAATGAGTGAACCAACTCTTTAGTCCCTACTGTACAAAGGGTGCTTGCAAGCATTGCACATGGATCTCGCTGTTATAAGGCTTTCCAAATGGAGCAATTTGGTAAAATGCTCAATCCTTTTTTTTAAAGTTATTTTATTTTTAATTAGTTAATCAAGCCTAAATAAGCAGATGTTAGTTAACAATGCCATTGCTGAATGAAGTGTGTTCTACAGAATCTCCTTCCTCACACACACCCTTCTTGCTCCTGTGCAGCCGTAAGTAACCCCAGGCTCTTTCCTCTTTAGCCCACCCTCTATCCCTCCTCATCATCTCCTCTGGGCTGCCTTTCTAGAGTTTTAGGTTTTAACCCACATTGACACCCGTTTATTTATGCTTTTAAAATGACACAGTCACAAAGAGAAACTTAAAGATGGTTAAATTTAAGAAACAATGAGATGTAATTCCTACTACGTTGAAGTCCTGTGTGGGATGCTAAGTTTGAGAGCTTTCAGAGGATCTCATGGAAGCTATGGGTCACACTTCTGAGAATACATGTTCTTTTACATATCTATACATTCAAGTGCCTGTAGAGGCTTCATGATGCTCATCTATGGGCATGCAGGGGACAAACCTAATTAAGAACCTAATTAAGAACCATAATATTAAGATGACACCTACTTTTGTCTAGCCATGTGATTCTGCTTATGCTGGTATCCAGGAAAGATAGATCTATACAGACACCGAAAACACATTAGGAGTCCCAGGGTGAGAACAAAGGATGGCTGCAAACATAAATAATCTTCCTGGAATTATGAAAAATATGACAGAACTGGACACTGTACCTCAAAAAAATTGGATGTGGGATGAGATAAGCATTCATTTTTATTAATTTTTGGTATACAAAATAATGGATTTTACATTTAATAAAAATCTTAAATTGTTAGGTATGAAAATCTTAGTAATTTCTATGTATGTAGAAAACAGAAAATTAGAATCTTAGTAATTTCTATGTATACAGAAAATAGAGAATTAGAAAACACTGTCTAGGGGGAAAGTAGGAAAAGGTTGTTAGTGACAATCCTGCATGTCACGAGGGCTCCTTCCTATATTACATTCTTTCCAATTTTTGCACCCAAATTTAACCACAGATGAACCAAACTATTAGCCAGCCAGCAAATGAGGGGCAGTGTGGAGGAAAGCTGAGTGGGTCACAAGTAGCTCAAAAGCACATGAATGAACACCTGCTGAGATCAGCCAAGACTGACCCAGATAAGAACAATCTCCTGGCTCGGCACTGCCCAAATCACCAGCATACAGTTGGGAGCTGAATGGCTAACTTCTGATGCCACTGTTTTAAGTAGCTCATTCAAGCCAAGCTACTTGCTACACTGTGAGCATAGAGATGGCCGCTGGACAACAGGGGAATCAGCATCCGGGTCTTGTGCTGTTGTTGTCCAGTGCATTTAGGTCTCCTGTGCACAGAAAAGGAACCAATGAGGCTGACCCAAGTCTAGCAACATCTCTGTCACAAGTCAGAAGAGCTGAATTTAGGAGATGGTTAGAATGAGAAAGTTTCTCTGCAAGAGTAACATTAAGAGTTCATGTTGAGAAAGACAGAGAGTTTGGATCTTAACAAGGTCTGCATTGTAAAGGCTTAGTACCTAGCTAGGCACTACTGAGTGATGGGAAATGTCATTCTGTAAATATGTTTCTCTTATTGGTTAATGAATAAAGCACTGTTGGCAAATAGGAGGGCAAGATAGGTGGGACTGGAAGACAAGGAGGATTCTGGAAGATGTAGTAGAGATTGAAGATGTAGGGAGTTGAGATTAAGAGGTCCAGACCTTCTGTCCGGTAAGATAAGACCATGTGTAAACACTTAGATGAATAGAAATGAGTTAATATTTAAGACAGAGCTAGCCAATAAGAAACGCTAGTAACAGGCCAACAGCTTTATATCTAATGCAGCATCTCTGCATGTTATTTGGGGCTGACGCGGCTCTGGGACCAGGGTGGCAGGAAAACTGCTCGTAACAACTGAGTAGTAAAAACTCTAGCATGGGGTCCTAAGACTCTTGTCTCTCCCCTGCCCTCCATCTATCTTCTCATGAGCAAAGGTGAGCACGTGTCCTCGACACACTCCATTTCTAAGGTGTGCTGCAAGGGCCCAGAGCAACACAGCTAACTAAAAAAGAGCTGGAGCTTCTGAAAGTATGAGCCAGAGCAAACCCTCTCTCTTTGTAAGTTGACGGATTAGCTGTTTTTCTTCTTATGGCTAGGACAAAGTACCTAAGAAAAGTGATTTCAGAGAGTAAGGGTTTGTTCTGGCTCAGCGCTCAGTGTAATGCAGACCATCACCAAAGGGAAGGAAGGAGCCAGGAGTATCTTGGTCTGAGGTGCCAATGGGGAAACGGAGAAAGGAATGCCAGAGTTCAGCAGGCTTCCTCCTTTTCTCCATTTGCTTCAGTGAGGAACCTACAGGATGGTGCTGGCATAGCAGGGTTGTTCTCCCTCTCTGGAAACACCTTTACCTTTACTCCAAGGGTGCGCCTCTGTCATGGCCTAATCCAATCAGGCTCACAAAAAAAAAAAAAAAAAAAAAAAAAAAAATTAGCCATCACCATCACAATTGGCTATCTCAAGCATTTGCTGTAGTAATAAAAAAAAAAAAAAAGCAAAACAATGCATTCGTTAGGAGCCCAGGATGTCTCACAAAATCAGGAGAGTGTGTAGTCACAGAAAGACGTAAAAAGTCTGATGCAAGAGGAAATAAAAGAGAGGGAAGAATACAAAACTATGGACAGACATAGCTCTCTAGACAAGTGAAGCTACTGATATAAAGATCAGGAAGCCCCTCCCCCCTGTACATTTAGGCTTTGTCTACCGCCCTCCCAAACTGGATGAGCCATTTTCATTACTATTGCACTTTATTTGAATTTATTTTTGTTGTGCAGCTATTTCCTCCAAACTTGAAACATTCCTTCCTGAAGAGAGGAGGAAGTTTAGAAGATTCAGGAAGTAAGCAAAACTTACAAAGCTCAGAAAGTTCCTGAAACTTACAGGACTTACAAGGCCCTTCCTGCCCTGTATTATATAAGCAGTCAACAGTTGCTGGAGAAAGGAGGTGGCTAGAAGCTGCCTGCAGGTCAATTCATGAGTCATCTTCTCTCTGGCATGGGTTTCTGGGTGACGAAGCTGCCTCTGAGTCACCCAGGCTCCTCCTATGAGTGGCTTGGATAAGCTCACTAATCTAATAATGTAAAATCACCACTTTGGTCTGTCCTTGCTGCCCCATCTGAATGAGTAGACATGTGTCTACATTTCCCCGGAAAAAGTCACACAGCAATTTTATGAACTTATTTGTATATATGTTTTCATATCTCTCAAAATGAAGAAAAAAATATGCAAGTCTAACAGAAATGTTAGGTGTCGAGATAGCTCGGCAATGAAGAGCACTGGCTACTCTTACAGAAGACACAGGTTTGGTTTCCAGACCCCACACGGTGGCTCAAAACCACTCACTCATAACTCAAAATCCAAGGGATCCAATACACCCTTCTGACTTTCACTGGTACCAGGCACAGACATGATGTAATACATACACACAGGAAAAACACTCATACACATTAAAAAACAAAAAACTGAAAACCTTTAAAAAAGAAATGTAATAAAAACTTTCAGTCACGCTGTCAAAACTTTTCACATTTAGACTTTTCAAAGAAAAAAATGCTACAAACATATATACACATGTCCACCTACAAAGGTACATAAAATGTGTCTACCTAAAGTGACAATTCTTAAAGTGTAGTCCAAGAACTCATGGCTGTGAGATTCCTAGGTGAGGCTTAGACTTCACAAGCAAAGGAACAACAAATCACCTTAGTGTTGGCATCTTTCATCAATTTTGACGGGATTTTTCAAGAATTTCATTGCATCTAAGTTCCAAAGTCTCTGGCATAAATGGAGCCACTATATTAGCTGTCATATCCGTGGGTGCTGTAACTATAAAAGGAAACTCTCCTTCCCCTAAAACTAAGGCTCTACACTGGGCTCAAAGGTCCAGGAAGTCAGCTATTTATACAGTTCCCAAGGGCAGCAAAAGAAAAGCAGCTGACCCCCACCCCAGACACCTGGAAGCTGCACATCTGCCCCTTCCCCTGCAGTTCCCAAACAAGCTGAACCAGAGAAAACAGCTCATTTTCCAATACTGCCCCTAAGAAGGCCCCCTCCCCCCTTCTTTAACCACAACTGCCCCGCCCCATTCCTCCTATTCAAAAGCCCTGAAATTCTCACACTGGGTGCACTCTGGTCCCAGTTTAGACAAACCTTCGGGCACCCTTCTTAGGCAAAATAAAGTCTGTTTTCTTGCTGTTAAGGTTGCCCTAAATTTTCCTTCTTTATTTCCTTCTACAGATCTAATTCTTAGAACCACACCCCCTTTCTCCCGCCACTCCTGAGTGACTCCATCAGCATAGCTAATTATAAACTGATCTTTTAAGGATGGCCTCTACCTTTCCTGCCTTCCTTTACTGTGTCTTTTCTCTCTCATCCACGCATGTATGCTCTTCTTTCCTTTCTTCTGTTTCTCTTTGTGTTTGCTTTGCTCCCCACCTTCCCCATTTCATACCCCTGAGAGGCTATAGACTAATTTTAGACCTTTCTTGTTTTCTAATATAAGCAAACTGAAGCTGACTTTTCCCTCTAAACATAGCTTTGGCTATACCCCCACAACTTTAAGATACTGTACTTCCCATTTTTATTTAGCTCAAATGTCCTCTTTATCTCCTTTACAATTTCTATTTTGATGCAAGAATTACCTAGAAGCCTTTTATTTATTTTATAAACATTTGGCACTTTTCTAGAAATCTTGTTACTGATTTAAACTTGTTATGAACAAAAATTAATCTGTAAGATTTCAATTCCTTAAAACTGCTGAATGTCTTAGCTGGGTGTGGTGGGCTGAAAAGTTTCTACACCCTGATAAGCCTCTCCGAAGATACAGTAATCCAAATCAGACCAAATCAAACCTGATTAGAAAAGGCTCCCAGGTGGCCTTCCAGTGTTTCCCCCCTCCCCCCAGAGGAGACTGGGAAGGGACTGGAAAAACCAGTTTGTGGGGGGACAGTTTAAATACCCTGTGGGAGTGGTCTTGAGTTCTCTGCAGGAGGGATCATCATTTGGTTGCCTTTCTGAGACGCAGCAGGGTTTGGAGAGAGATAGGGAGGAGCCTGGGGTGGAATTTCCATCATAACATTCCAGACTCTGGCTATATGAATGCCAAGGGCTGGGGAGGAGCTCTGTGTGTGTGTGTGTGTGTGTGTGTGTGTGTGTGTGTGTGTGTGTGTGTGTGTGTGTGTGTGTGTGTGTGTGTGTGAGAGAGAGAGAGAGAGAGAGAGAGAGAGAGAGAGAGAGAGAGAGAGAGAGAGAGAGAGAGAGAGGAGACTGTTCATGTGCACCTACCACAGCTGGCATGAGGATGTCAGAGGAAATCTATTCTGTCCTTCCAGTACTTCTGTCTCAAGAACTGGGCTTAGATTTGATGGCAGGTGTCTTAACCACCGGAGCCATCTCACCAGCCCCGCCCCCCCCTTGGTTCTTAAAGTCTATCCTATGTAAATAGCATATAGTCAGGCTTTGCTGTTTATCTGTTATGATAATGTCTGTCACAATTAGAATATTTAATTCACTAATGTTTAATATAACCAAGTGACATGCTGATTTAATGTCGATTTTATGATTTTTAGTTTGTTTTCCAGAGTTGGTTGGTGGGTGAATGGTTGGTTATTTTTGGCATTTTGTTTTGTTTTGTTTTGGTTCCTGAGATGAGGCTTCACTTTTTCACTTTACTGCCCAGGTAGGTCTATTACTCAGGAGCTCCAACCATCCTCCTACCTCTGCTGACCAAACAGCTGGACTGTATACATGCACTCCTCTGCTCCACTCTAGCATCTGGCCTTTGCTTTGTTTTGTTTTAAAGCAGCTGTGGTCTCTGCTCTGACTTCCTCGGGTCATTTAGATGTTTTAGAATTCTGCTTGGATTTACCTACTGGCTTCACATTGTGTTCTGTGATTTTTTTTTCTTGAGTTGAAATCTGCATCCTTAACTTTAACTGTACTTTGTAAAATAAAATCTTTCCCATTATAGGAGCAGCTCATTGGATTTGTTATTTTCTGAAGTAGTCATTCTATTCACACACATCATTAGCCCTGTAAGAAGGTATTATCATTTGTGCTTTTAAACAACCATATATATTGTTAAGATCAAAGCAATGAAGTGACATGTTAAATTTATTTTGGAATTTGCCATTTCTGAAGTTCTTCATTCAAATACCTCAACGTATCTCTCAAAACTATTTGGACAGATTACTAAAGCCAGCATTGGGCCCTCACCTAGCATGGATGTAGATAATATGCATAAAATTGTCCCTGATCATATCTCTTAAGACAACCGTGTGATACCCCTTAGCATGAATGTGACCACAAACCCCTTAGCATGAATGTGACTACAAACAACACATAAATACAGGCATTGGAACTGAATGACAATATCAACTAAATGATAAATTGCTTAAAAGACAAATCAGTATATGATACAACATATACTTACATAGGTTTTTTTTTGAGATTAGACTTTAAAAGAAAAGCATTACAAACTTCCTTTTCAAAATTTCTACTATGTAAAAATATCTCCCCACCCCCAAAAAAAAGTCAGAACTTTTCAGGTAGACACTGAGTAGTTTGTCACATCTAATCTAGTAACTTCAACTATTACATAAGACAAAAGATGGCAGCCTAGCGGGAGTGGATCATAATAGTGCCATAAGGAGCCATTTGAATGAGATTTTTGATAAATTTGACATGAATTTAAAGGATTCAGGTCCTCTATGCAGATTAATCTCAAACTATGCAGTCCAAGGCTGGCCACTACATCTAGTAGCATCTTCCTCAATGTCTTTCTACAGTGTCTGACGTTTCACTCACAGAGTTCCTTCCCTTCTTTGGTCAGGCTCATTCCAAGGTATTTTATTTTATTTTGAAAGTACTGTGAATGGGATTATTTTCCTAATGTTTTTTCTTGGTATATTTGACATCAACATATATATATATATATATATATATATATATATATATATATATATATATATAAAGAGGCCAGTGATCTCTGTAAATTAACTTTGCACGCAGACAACTTGGTTGAAAGTGTGTGCCAGACCTACAGTTTTCTGGTAGAGCGCTTAGGGTCTCCTAATGTGGAGAGTAGAAACACCTTGGGTAATGATACCCTGTCATCTTGCTTTCCCATCTGTCTCCTTTTTATTTGCTTTTTTTCATCTTACTGTTCTAGCTAAGACTTCCAGTACTATTCTGAGGAGTAGGAAAGTGGGCATCTTCAACTTGTTCCTGATTTTAGAGGAAATGCTTTGAGTTTTCACCTTTTCAATATAATGTTGGCTATATATTTCATGTGTAGACTTCATTATGAAATATGCCCCTTTCATTCCAAATTTCCTCAAGGAAATCCCTTCCTCATGAAGGAATGCTAGATTTTGTCAAAATCTTTTCTGTGCTTACTTAGGTATTAACTCTTTCCTTGAATGAATTTATGTCATGTATTATATTTATTGATTTACACATACTGAACTACCCTCGAATCTCTGGAATAAAGCCAATTCTCTTATGGTGTATTGACCATTAGATACTTTCTTGAAAACTTTTGTGTCTATATTCAACAGGAAATTTGGTTCCTGATTTTCTTTCTGGTTGTGTCTTTATTTGGGTTTGGTATTGATATAATATTGCTTCATAAACAATTTGATAGCATTTCTTCCCTTTCAACTCTATGGAATCTTTTGAGAAGGCTTGATGATGTTCTTCTTTGAAGGTCTGATAAAATTTACCATAAATCCATCTGGGTCTGTGTTTTAGTAGGAACATTTTAAATTACTATTTTAATCTCACTGCTTATTATAGATCTTTAAAAATATTTTTCTCATGTTAGTTAATCTTGGTAGGTCACATGTATTTTGAAATGCATTTATTTCTCTAAATTGTCCAATTATTTTTGTTTTGGTTGTGAGCCTAGCCTTTAACAGCTGAGCCATCTCTCCAGCCCTGTCCAATTATTTTTATAGTTTCATTGACATCTGTGGTAAGGACTAGTTTCATTAGTTTACCTCTTCTCTTTTGTCCTGTATCGTTTCTGCTGCTGTGGTAAACTACCCTTGGAAGAAGAGGTTTATGTTAATTCACAATTCCATGCTCCAATCCATCATAGCGGGAAATCAACTTGTGTGTGCTAGGCTCAATCAGGCCCTCCTGCCTAGGGAATGATACTGCTCATAGTGGGCTGGGTTTTCCCACATCAGTTCACTCAGTTGAGATGATTTCCCTGTAGAGGCCAAGACAGTGTAAGGTATCTTTCATTCAGACTCTTTTCCCAGGTGATCCAAGGTTGTGCTCAGTTGATAATTAAATTTAATCGCATTTGCTGTAGTTAATTCAACTAAGGGTCTGTTGATCCTGTTTTCTTTCTAATGACTCTTTTGCCAGTTTCTTACACTGTCTTGTTCCATTTCACTAATTTCTATTTTGATTTTCATGATTTTTGTCTACTAAATTGGTCTTAGAGCTTGTTTGTCTTTTACCAGAGACCTAAGATGTACCATTAAGTTATTTATTTGGTAAAACATCCTCAACTAATATTCCATAACACTAGAGGATTGGGAGCACTGTGAAACGCTGTCTTCTGACATTGCCCTTGCACTCATGAAATCATAGCAGGTGCGGTTAACTACAGATATCTACAGAAGATGGACTTGGCCGAGCTTATCACAGCAGTAGACCACTCCCTGGTGCCTCTCTTAGTTACTTTTCTTTTTCTTGTTTTTTATTTTTGAGACAGGGTTTCTCTGTGTATCCCTGGCTATACTGAAGCTCAATGTGTAGACCAGGCTGGCCTCCAACTCAGAGATCTTCCTGCCTCTGCTTCCCAACTGCTTGGATTAAAGGCATGCAATGCCACTGCCAGTCTTTAGTTACTTTCCTATTGTGATAAAACACCACACCAGGTGTAAGGTAACTTATAAAAGAAAGTATTTGATTTGGGCTTGCATCTTACAATCCAGGATGCTGGAGCAAAGGCTTGGTCATAGAAAGAGCTGAGTACTCATGTCCTAATCCACAAGTAAGATGCAGAAAGAGTACACTGGGAGTGACATGAGTCTTTTATAACCTCAATGCCCGTTCCCAGAGAAATACCACCTCCAACAAGGGCATGCCTCCTAACACTTCCCAAACAGTCCCATCACCAGGGGACCAAACATTCAAACCTATGAGTCTACAGGAGCCACTGTCAAACCACCACAATATGTATGAAGTTGTTAAAGAATGCATTTTATTAAAAATGTCGGGACCACATTTACCTGTAATTTGGAATGGTCTTAAAGCTAGATAAATAGTCTATACCAAAAATACCTGTGATGTGGGGAATGATGCTAGGGGATAGTTGCAACTAACTTCTAAAAGTACCTAAAACTGTATACCCTTGAATTAAACAGATAATAACTAAGGCCCAACTGTATATCTATTTTTTTTTATTATTCTCTACCCTACCCCCCTACCCCCACCATGATCTAATTTTTTTAATGAGAAAAATTTATCTTTTATCCTTTAAGAAAAAGATGGATATAGAATATTTGGAAAATTACTACATCTGTAAGAACCAGGAATTTAAATGACTTACAGAAAACCTCAAATAGTCACTCATTATCACTTAGTGAACTTCACCACACCCCTGGCACTGAGCTCTGAAATGAAATTTAGACTTCAAGACCCTCAGAGTACTGTTAGGAGAGACAATGGACTGCTCCAACAAAAGTTCACCAATTATTCTAAGAGACAAAACAACTTTCTCGGGAGATGACCTGGGTTTTGAGGAGTTATGAATTGGGCTTGAAGAGTGATCAGTCTTTGTTGGTTGAAAGATTTTGTTTCTGGAGAATTCACAGGACAAGGGAAGGGGAAGGTTTTTCTCAACTGGAGGTAACACCAACAATAACTGTAATCTTAGAGAACACGGCAGAAGTGTAGAGTAGAAGACTAGACCCTGAAGACAACGTTTTAGATAGGGTTCATCCAACGCTTTCCCTTGTGCACCTCAGCTGCGAAGACTACAGAGGAATCAAATTTCACATCCAAGCCTCTTTTGCAGAGAGAGGTAGACTTGTGAGTCTGGCCAGTGAAAAGCAACAGCAAAGTGAATGAAAAGGGTCAAACAAATACCTATTTCCAGATTACACGGAAACAGGGTTGGCATGCCCTGTTCCTTTCCTCCTCCCTTCCTTTCTTCCACATCTGGAACCCCATTACCATAGTGCACTTCTGAGGGAAAGTAAGTTTATCCCAAAGAACCAGCAAATACAAAGTAAAACTGAAGTACCCTGAAGCCAACCCTAACCTTCTTACCAAGAATATAAATATGTTCACTAATACTTCATTTTGTGTGGGCTTTTTATTATTGTCTATACTTGTCTTCAAGGCCCATAACAGTTTTAAGAATTGCCTTTTTTTAGAATGAGCTTTATTAAATTAGTATAAATAGATTGTGGAAGGGGTGCAAAGACTTTGACAGAGGCTTAGGACAGGGCTCAAGCCAAGGAATCAGCAACAATGAGAGTGAGGGAGGCAGAATTTAGAGTTGTAAGATAGGACAGAGTGGAAGAGGGAGCAATCTGAGCAACAGTGAACTGGGCATGCTGTGAGTCTCCCAAATGAACTAAGTGTAGATACAGCAGTGAACTAAGACAGTCAGTTTCAGACATACTTAGTTTCAACATCTGGGACATTCACGTGAAAACAGCAAAAGGCTAGAAATGAGACACATGAGATACCAATTTCCAAGTGGCCGTCACCTGAAGTTAAAGTCACACAGG
Source organism: Cricetiscus sungorus (assembly GCA_030556225.1). Lineage (NCBI taxonomy): Eukaryota > Metazoa > Chordata > Mammalia > Rodentia > Cricetidae > Cricetiscus > Cricetiscus sungorus. Next base: position 9,701,017 of record JANBXA010000641.1, read on the forward strand.
ACATATGGACAAAGTCCACCAAATATATGAAGAGAGAAAAGAAACAAGGCCCAGAAAATCTAAGACAGACAGAAAGCAGATTGATGGCTTCCTAAGGTTGAAAGGAAAGAGAGCAAAGAGGGTGCCAACAGGCATGGGTTTCCCTTTGGGGCAATGAACTCTGAAAGCTTAATCGTGAACTCAACCTTGCGAGTTCACTGAAAACAATCACACTTTAAACAAATGAACTATACAGTGTGCAAATGAGGTCTCAACAAATCAGTTTCTTAAAAACAGAAAGTAGGAAAAGTAGGAAGAGAATCAGTGGGATCCAGGGCAAGAAAGAAAAAAGATGGGGATGGGTGGAATCATTAAAGGGATTGTCCAAAACCACGGGAAGAAGTTGTAAGAAGGAATACGTAGCCAACAGTGTTAAATACTAGATCCCCCGATTAAACTGAAACTTCTGATTTAGTGATTTTTAGCAGTCCTCGGTGAGCTAAGTGTGTGTGATTTCAAGGAGTAACCGCAGAAATCAGACTATATTGAGGAATGAGACAGAATCAGAAGTGAGAAATAGTAGGTAATAAGCAAAGGGTTTGAATGAGAATAACCCCCATAGAATCATAAATTTGCATGCTTAGTCCCAGCTGGGGACCCTTTAGGAAGGATCAGGAGGTGTGGCCTTGTTGGAAGAGGTGTGTCTCTGGGATGGGCTTTGAAGCCTCCAAAGACTCATGCCTGTGCACTTTCTGCCTCCTTCTGGTGGCTCAGATGTGAGCTCTCAGGTAGAGCTCTAGCAGCCTGCCTGTCTGCAGCCAGGCTCCCCTCCATGATGATCATGGACTCTAACCTCTGAGACTAGAAGCAAGCCCCCGACTAACCGCCTTGGTCATGGTGTCTCCTCACAGCAACAGAACAGTGACTAATAAGACAGGTCCTATAGTGAAAAGAACAGCAATGGACATAGGTATGCAAGCATCTCCGTGCTGGGACGTGGAGTTCCACTGGGTATCTGCTCAGGAGTGGTATATACCATATGGCTATTCTATCTTTAATTTTTTGAGAGGCCTCCACACTGATTTCTCCAGTGTCTGCACTTAGACTCCCAACAACAGTGGATAAAGATTCCTCTTTCCTTGAACCCTTATCAGCATCTGTGATCATTTGGTTTTCTTGATGGTGAGCATTCTAACTGAGGCAGAATGCAGTTTCAGTGTGGTTTTAGTTTGTCTAATGGCTAGGGATGTTGAATATTTTCATTGGCAATTGATATTTCTTCTTTTACAAATGGTCTGCATCACTAGCATATTTATTGGGTGGCAATTTGGGGTTTGAGGAGTATTTAGTCTTTGCAGTTCTTTCTATATTCTAGATGGTATCTCCTTGTCTGTAGTGTAGCTGACAAAGACTGTGATGATGACTACTCTTGGCTGTCAGCGTGACCACAACTAGAATGAACTGCATTCCAGAAACAGAGGGCACACTTGTGAGATTTTCTACTTGATTTGAAGTGGGTGAATTGACTTCTAGTCCAGACCTTTGAAGCAGACAGACACGGGCCATTAATCCAGATTCTGAGGCAGGAAGATGTGCCACCTTGGCCACACCTGTGCTGGAAGCCTGTATAAGGACACTGAGGAAGAGCGATTTTGCTCTTTGCTCGCTTGCCTGCACCTTGCTAACCCATCCATTCCTTCACTGGCATTGGAGCCTACTTCTTCAGGGTTCCAGCACACATGGAAGACCAGCTGAGATATTCATCCTGTGGGACCGTGCAACCACTGGACTTTCCGTCCACAGCGAGCCATTGCTGGGTTAGCGGGACTGCAGCCTGTAAGTCAGCCCAATAAAATCCATATGCATAAGATTGACATAAATATGTGTGTATATATGTATACATACACACACACACACACACACACACACACACAAAGAGAGAGAGGTTCATTCCACTAGAGTTCTGTGACTCTAGTGAACCCTGACTAACACAAAGACTTTGAGAGGAATTTTTGAGGAAAAAACTGAAAAGCAGAGACATAAATTTCAGCTACTTAAACAAGCAAAGCCTGGGCAGAGGAGAGGGCAGTAGAAGGGGGGCATATTAGAACCAAGAATATTGTTATATATACATATATATATGTTCTTGTATGGAATAAATACCAGCATTTTATACATTCTACATTAAAATTTGTAATGACACACCAAACACATGAGGAATACAGATCAGTGGTAAAGCAAGTGCCTAGCATGTATAAGGCTGTAGGTTCAAATTCCAGTACCACCACACACACACACACACACACACACACACACACACACACACCACACCTACATACCTACACACACCTTAGACAGATGGTATCTGTAGTTAAGACATAACCCAACAATACATAACCCTTGAACCACAAAGCATGACACCCTTCCAAATCTCAGCTTCCTAGTAAGCAGAAAGGCCAAACCCATATGTGTTCAAGCACTCACAAGCATAGGCCATGGTTTGTTATAGCTGCTTGAAAAGAAATCTAAAGTGATTTATTATTTATTTATTTATTTATTTGCTTCTCTTAGAGGCTCCTGGCAGGCACCCTCCTAAGTGTTCAAATCAAACAGTTTTACCAAAGACTGACTCATTGTCATTGCAGTTGGCACTCACACACCTATATTCCCAGCTCCATCAGCCTTTACCATCACAGGAGCCCTTTCCTCTAGTCAGACACTGATGGGTGACTGGAGGTGCACTGTGCCTGCCCCTGCTGTCTACCAGCTGCTATCTCAGCATTGTGCGTCCCCTAAGTATCACCCACCCCTCGGAGGGCACCTCCAGTCACCCCATAATCTGCCACCTCAACACAATTAGTCCAATCATTCTTTCTCTGCTCATCGTTTGTTCTGCCTTTCCCCTCTCGCCTGGCCCCAATCCAGAAGTCAGAAGCCGTGTTTCACATGCCCGATCATGAAGCTCTGCCCACTGTAGAAACATTGCCTGGAACGGAACTATGCTGCCACAGAGATGCTAAGAGACGGAGACTTCAAGAGGTGACACAGCGTGGCAGAGGAAAAGCTTGTGAGTTCTATTCAGGGTCGTGAACCTCCGTACACACACACACCCCTTCCAACACACCAACACTTGGTGTCAACCTGGCTCCGTTCGGCAATCTGAACCGTGGGCTCATTCTTCAGTCTAAAGGTTGGACAAATATTCCAACTTTGAGTATGCTTTTGCTTGGACACATGAAAAAACTGGGCGTTACCTTATTTTAACACTGGGGAAGGCGTTTTTGTTTTGCACTCGGCAGTTGTTTTGTTATAAGGTAAGAGTTGTGTAAATGGTTGTGCTGAAATGGTAAGAAAAGCCCCGTGGACAGGACTGATCTGCTATTTCTACTCATGCATTGGCTGTGCACTTGCATGCCACAGTCTCTGATGCTTTTACTGCATTGGTGACTCATAGCTGGGAACAGCGCAGCAGTTCAGCTACTGTAACAGAAGAAACAGTAGCTGTCAGATTTCAGCAAGCATGCCGGGGTGACTTGGGATACTATGGGCAAAGCTATGCCGCAGCATCTTCGTCAGCCCTGGTGCCTAACACAGTGCTTCATAAAGAAAAGATGGATGTGTTTACTTTGAAAGTAATTGGGTCACACTAAAGGAACACCATATCATATGTACAGTTACTACTCATGACTGATTTAATTAGTATAAATAGTCTAGACCTAGAATGACAGTAAACAAAAATGTATTTACAACAGTAACTATAAAGGATAGCTCAACAATAAAGCATTATTTTCCCCAACTCAGAAAATAATCCTCCTTTTCTTTTATCACAGTTTTAAAGATATAAACTTATTTTTAAACTGCTCCATAGGACATAAAAGTTACACATATCTACGTATATACGCACCATGTGCTCTTTACACATGTGTATTTAAATTGGGTAATTCCTAGTGAAAGATGAAAGTTTAATGAGAAACTATGTAATATGGTTGTTTTGCTGATCATTCTCCAGAGTTTGGAACAGGGACACCTGGACATCTAATGAGGCCAGAGACTCTCCGAATAGACCGTATATTTCATCCCAAAGACCTTACATAAACCCAAATGAGGGGAGCAAGCAACAAATTTGTCTATCCGGTTTTGTAGAAAGTATGCACTAAAAACACCCAACTGAATTTTTCTCTCTCCTTGAGAATTTTGGGCACACTTCTGTCTGGGTTGTGAGTGACACGTGTCAGCACCAAATGGAGACAAAATGTAGTTGTGGCTTTTGTCTCTTACTGGGTGACTCTTCAGGACCTGCTTAATCTGAGTTAACTCTCTTGTTCCCCTTGCCTGAAGTAGGAAGAAAAGATATTTACTAAGATCCTGATAAAGGGAAAGGACACTCACTCTTCAGTCATAAACAAGGTGTCCCTTATTCCCCCGAGCTATGAATAGGGATCATTTACCACCATTCACTCTGGGACTCTGGAAAGCATTAGTGTTGTCTTCATTCTCTGAAGGACAGTACAGCAAGGATCTCCTTTATAGCAGGACAGTGCCCTGACTACCCACATTACTCTCTGAAATTTCCTCCAGAACAGGGCAGTTCCTGCTTGACTTTCACCAAAGGAACCTAGAGTGACATTTACCCCTGTTCACAATCACAGCACAAAACACCGGAGGTCTTTGGGAAAGGCACTTTCGGAGATGCCAGATGGCTAGAAACCAGAAGGTGCACATGGTTTCCAGACTGTCCTACTTCAATGCGAAATCATTTCATTAACGGTTTACAATGAACACACACACACACACACACACACACACACACACACACACACACACACACACATTTCTACTTAACTGAACCTTTCCAGCTACAGTCTCCAAGATCAGGCAAAATTGTACAGACTTTGCTAGAGGGGTTAATTTCGCTCCCTCATATGCTGTTATGAAATTTTAAAAGCTTGTTAAAAGCTCATAACTTTGCAAGTATCTGAAAAGAAAGTGCTGGTGGTGATCACACACCTAAATCGCCGTATGAACATTCCTATTGCTGACTTCTAGTTCCTCTCAAAGAGCTGGGATAGAAGAAATGTGCCATTAAACACCACCGAGGAGTAAAAGGCCACCGCTCCTCAGATGTGGGAGCTGCCTTCATGTCTTTAGCAGGGCCCCAATGCCAAGTTTTTTCCTTAGGATGTATCGTTCTGACCATCTAAAGACAAAACACCTGGAAATTCCCCGTCCACACTGACTCCTTCTTGGAGGCGTTGAGTGGCAGAAACAATGTCCCTTGCCAGATGAAACAGCAAAATGTTTCCCAAAGTTCATCAATTCCAGGATTCTATCACCGCTTGTTCAGGTTTCAAAGTGAGTCAGCAGATCCTACCTCTTGTTTCTCATATGACCGAGACAGAAATGCTGAAAGTGAGTTATCCACTTACTAAGACTGGCATGAGGGGCAGGGAGCACTAGAACTTAGCCCAATGTGATTAGGACCTGCCAGAAAATCAAAGCATTGGCTGTGATGGCAATATTTTACAGCAGCTGCCAATAAAAATAAAAACAGTAGGAATAAGTATTCATTGTGTCCACTCTAACTTATTAAATATGCTTCAATCCAAGTAGATGTGGAAGTCTTCCTTAAGGAGAAAACTCTTGGCAGAGATAATGTTCTAAGAAGAAAATATATCCTGTGTTTTGCTTAAGGGGAAATGTTCTGTTTGTGGTAAATACAAGACAGTGATGAAATATGACATTCTTCTGCAACACAGTCTATGAATTTCCACATATAAAATGACATTCCTTGCTTAGTTTACCAGGCATAGCCCACCAACAAATTAAGCTGATATTGCATTTTATTTTGTTGGGGAAAAAAAGAAATTGTAACAGAACCTTGTTGTTACAATGAGTTCCTTAAATTTCACTACCAATACCAAGGTAAGTTTTTTGTTGTTTTTTGTTTTTTTGTTTTAACCTTTGTAAAAACCCAGTCACTCAAGAGACAGGGACAGGCATATCTCTTTGAGTTCAAGGCCAGCCTGATCTACATAGTGAGTTACAGGACAACCAGAGTTGCACAGTGAGACCCCATTTTAAATAAATACATACATACATACATACATACATACATACATACATACATACATACAACTCTGATTTAGAAGCCTGGGAAAGGTAAATAAGCACTGCTAAATTCTAAGCCATGTTCCAGAAATGCATTTTTCCTCTCTGTCCAGCCGTGAGTTCTATTTGCTCACCAAGAGACTGTTCTCATTTAGCCCATAAATATTTATCAAGAACCCATTCTGGGGCTGGAGGGTTGGCTCAGCCATTAAAGGGTAAGCTCACAACCAAAAATATAAGAACACATTCTGTATGAGGCACTGAGCTAGGCAATGGTATCACCAGAGACCTAAGCTCTGCCCCCAGGAACTCAAGGGCTAACCCATAAAGCAAGCAACAAGTATGCTCAAAGATTTCAAATGGCACGAGCAAACCTCCTGAACAAGACCAGGCATTGAACAGACGCTGCCAGACTTCTTAACCAATATAAGCTCAAGACAAATTTTTAGCTAAAAATCCCCAAAGACATGGCCACACCCCACACGACCCAGCGTGTTTAAGCTGAAATGTCTGAGGCTAGTTCACAGTTCTGTGACTCTACTATCATTCATGTGTACAGAGCTGGTGACTCTTTTCCAAGCCAATCCTCTACATCTTAATGTTTGTACCCTGTCCACTATCTACTGTTTGTGGCATCTAAATGAATTATTCTACTTAATTGATCTGCTATTCAAAGACTGTTTCACAACAGATCCAGCTCATGCTGTAGTCCATAAACCTGACCTAATTTTCTAAAGACTTCATTACAGATATACCTTGATTTTTTACATATTTTTCTTTTTCTCTCCCCCACACCACAGGGTCTCACAATGTAGCAATTCAGCTCTGGCTGTCCTGGAACTTACTATGTAGACCAGGCTGGCCACAAAACTCATAGAGATCACCCTGCCTCTGACTCTGAATTTCGGGGTTAAGGGCGTGTGCCACCACGCCTGACAATTTTCAAAATGTATCATGGCTAACAAAACTAAATATCTCCTATGAATGAATTATTTTTTAACATAATTTAAAAAAATAATTTTCCACACACAGCCCTGCAGGGTACTGCTGGCCCTGTTTTACAGATGGCAAAACGGTTTTCCAGCCCTGCCCCCTCCAATACATACACACAGCTAGTTAGTATAGAGCTAGATACAGGCCTGCTGACTATTGACAAGTTATTTTCTCACAAACCTTAACTAGCACAGAATTCTCACTTCCAGGTCTCACGCGGCAGAATCATAACGATACAGTTAAGCTTAAATAACCACAATCCAGGATGCAATGAACCCTCCCATTAGCAAGGAAAACAGGAAGTGAAGTAACTTCAGGTAAGTAAGGAGCTTGTAGGAGAGGGGGCATACACAGTCCTCTGCTAAGGTGAATAAGCTGTGTCACAACGCAGCCTCCAGGCCTGGGTATGTGCAGTGCTCCCCAAACAGAGCACACTTCCTTACTATAAGTGAGCATCTGCGAACTACAGCAACGCACTGGGTCAGGCAGAGCTGGTGTCTTGTTCTAACTGCAGCTGGTCCTACTGCAGGCTCCCACGCTGGCGTGTCCAGTCAGCTACTCTCGAGGGCTAGTCTAGCACAAATAATCAGTACAAACTCTCTGCTGTATCTTCATCAACACCGCTATCATGTCCAAAATACTGTCGTGGACAGCTTTCTAAGACGCTAGGAAAGTCACCCGGAGCTTCAACTGGAACACACGTGGCTTGAACTGTCTGCAGTTTGTCCAAGTGCACAACTACCGACCTCTGTGTGCACCCAGGAAGTACTTCCACCACAGACACGAGACTATAAACCAAACTGACAGCCATTCCCTGGCTACGTTCTCTAAGGCCTGCTGCACTGTTAGGGGCTGCCCCTCCCACCTCTGGTAAAGCAAACCCCACACACCCACTGGCGAGCGCGCGCGCGCGCACACACACACACACACACACACACACACACACACACACACACACACACACACACACAAATCTGTTATACCGCTCCGAGGGCTTGACTGTGGAATTGCTTTAAACAAAGCGTGCCAGTTTGGGCTTAGGTTCTGCAAGCTTCCCAATCGGTGTCCTACTGGCTTCTCCACACGCACATGATTAACACCGGTATTCAGGAAAGCAAGTTACTTCTGACCTTGAGAGCGTGCACTAAATAAATTACCTCAGAGCGAAAGTGATGAGACCTCAGAACAGCATCTGGGGAGGAAAGAGGGAAAATGAGACCTTCATTAACTCCTTGTTCTCAGCCTGCAGAGTTGGGGATCACTTACCTGGATGCGGGAAAGCACATTCTAGATGTCTCTCTCCAATTCTGTGGGCGTATATGGGCGGGGCTGAGGGAGTATTGGACCATCTGTCTCTAAGGTATCTTCTCTACAAGAAGTTCCAGCAAAGTTGGGAGGGGAGCCCCCAAATTATCACGCCTTACTTTTTCTTAATTCCCAAGCTCTAGCAAAAGCTATGTAAAGGGAAGAATGCCTCAGCCCAGGATTCCACAACAATTACCCTCTGGGCTAAAAAAATTTGGCAAACTGACCCTAAGAATTGGAGTCTGATCCTTCCTCCCAGGACCTCCGAGTCCCCGTGGTTACCCAAACCTGGTGATGTGAGGACGGACTTGAGGGCAAAAGGCCAGGGCGCGTTAAATAAATAAACGCTCATAGCTTGAGGAGCGGGCAATGAAGGGGACAGGGTCCCCTTCAGCCTCGCTTCTGCCCAGAGGAGCCCGGGCAGCGGCGAGTCTCACCTCTGCTTCTGGAACGACCCGAAAAGACCGATTTCATCGGATGCCTCCCTTTCTGGAGCTTGCGGTGCCAGCAGCAGAAGAAAATGATGGTGGCGATGGTCCCCAGCAGAAGCAACAAGAGGAAGAGAGCACACTGGATGCTGTAGGGTCTCAGCAAAACGAGGAAAGCCGCGGCGATCATGGTGCGGGCGAGGCGGGGGGCCGTGCGGCGCGGGGCTGAGGCGGCAGAGCGCGCGGGGCTCGGGGCTCGGGGCGCGGGGCGCGGGGCGCGGGGGGCGGGCGCGGCGGCCACGGGCGAGCGCAGCTCAGCGCGTCAAGCCCGGCGCTCGCGGTCCCGCGCGCGGCCCAATGGCTGCACACCCCGCGCCGGGCCCGGAACGACTGCTGGAGAGCAGCGGGCAGTTCTCGCCATGACTCAGCACGCGGCGCGCCGGCGGGAGCCGCGCCCCTCCCTCCGCGGCCGCTCCAGCCCGTGCGCGGCCCTCGGGCTTGGCCCCGCCCGGGACGCAGCCGGCCGTGAGCATCGTCGGATGGCCGCCTCGGGCCTCGGCATCCCGAAGCCGGAGCACGTGGGGCGGGGCGCGGCGCGGCGGGCGGGCGGGGGGCTCGCTGGGTGACGTCACGGGCTGCGGCGGCGCGCCCGCGCGCACATGGCTGCAGCCGGGACCGAGCGGCGCGCCCTCCCGCAGGCCGGCTCGGTGCGCGCGCGCGGCCCGCCAGGCCACGCGCCAGGCGGCGGTGCGCGGGACCCCCCGGGCTTCGCCTCTGCAGCCTCGGTGGACTGACTGCTGGAGGCCGACGTCAGGGGGCGCCAAGGAGCCGGGGGGACCCGGGCTCCCGCCTGGAGGCTGGGGCTCCGAGGATGCGGCAGGGTGAGCTATTTGGTTTGGGGGCGGGGGTAGTCCTTGCGCACTGAGGCGCCAGCACCTGGAAGGGCCACCGCCAAGCAGGTCCCATCTAGTGGCAAGCAGCGCTTGGGAGAGGCACGCCGGGGTCTGCAGACATGCACTGTCCCACCCCCAAACTTGGTGCTCATTCGCAGCCCAGACGGGAGCCCTTGGGTCCTCTTGATACTTGATACCTGGCGCTGGCCATAAAAGCCTGATTCATTTAGCGTCTTTGTAGGGAGAGGTGATTTTTTAGATGTGAGCATCCAATCGATAAAGGAAGTTGGTGATTGATTGATTGGCCTGTAAATACTGCAGGAGAAAAATTTAGGCACTATTAGCCAAAGGTGATCTGCCTGTCACACTTGGGCATGCATTCACCCTTCTCCTCTTTGGCATTTCCCAGCCCCTGCCCCTTACATTCCGTTATAATCCTCCAAAACTATGTCGTAGTCGTCTGCTGGATTCTTGACAGTGGTCGCTGGTCCAGTGCCAAGAAGGCAAGGCGGGAGCGCTGCGGTGTGCTGGGCGAGGAACCCAATGCTGCAGCAGCCAGCAAGCAGCCTGCAGCATGCTGTGGCCTTGGCGGGCCAGTGCAGTACTCTGCCCTGCTGCCCCTAAGGCATGCTGGCTTTCCTTCTGTGGGGCTGTCTTATGTACTCGCATAAGAATAAAAACCTAAAACCATGCAATTCCGTGGCAGATGACAAATAATACAATACCACATTTGTGCCATTTTTTAGTTAGAGCTTGGAGACTAAATAACTTGTAAAATTCTGAACGTCAATTGACGAATTGATAGGAATGCTTGTATTGTTTTCTGGCCGTATAAACCCAATTTGCAGTTCTGCTTAGCCATTAGCTGCTGTTAAGGTGGGTGATAACTTACCAAGTGTGAGCATCAAAAGAAATGTAGAAAGATGTTGCTTAGTCCTAACGTCAGAGTCGTAGTATGGAAAGCAGTGGGTATGTGATCTTATTTGCATGCTGGTTTACTAAAACACAAACAGATTGATATGTAACTCACTCACTTGTTTGGAGCTGAGAATGGAAGGGACCTTGCTTTCAGGCACTGAGTAAGGTGGACTCTGGAATGTCAGGCGGCAGGGTGCATGGCCTGCAAACCAAGCTTCATAGGTTCCTAGCGGTCAGAATAGCTGCCTAGAAGCACTGCACCATGAGCTGAAGGATTCCTGATACTGCAACCCACTGCAGTAAGAAACTGTAGTCCCGTGCACTATGTGGGGCTTATAGAAAAGAATCCTGAGGGCTTGCAAAGTGTGGCACACTGGGAAAGGAAGGATTCACCACAGTGGCTGAGCAGGGGCATGACAGAGTCGTTTTAAATTGTATTGGAGAAACCCTTTGCAAACAGTGGGTAGAAATAACTAATGCTGCAATTTACGAAGGTCATCCTTATGTTTCTCACTGGCTTGTGAGTTAGCTGAAATGGCATGAATATCTTTGCATGTTGCATGGAAACATGTCTGAGACTGTAAACACAGCAAAGTAATCAATTTGCCCCAAATTCTGCATTTTTAACCACAAAAAGCAAGTAAATAGCAATATGGTTCTCTGGGCTATACTTTGGTGCAATTATTATCACCCTGAGCGTTGCTGCAGCCATTTACAAGTTTCGATTGCACATAAGAGCATCGTTTACCTTCCTTCTCAGGTGCATGCTTCACTAGCATGCAATAGGATTTATACATACTCCTTTTTCTATGTATCTATTTCTTTGTCTGGGTACTCTTAAGGATTCATACAATAAACAAGCCAAGTCCTTGAAAGAATTTAGTCTATGAGTCCATTAATTTCTGATTTGTTGCTAATTTATCATCTCCTTTCCAAATAGTGGCATGTTAGTAATTGTTTTGTTTTTATTTTTTCTATGTGTTTGTGTGGTACCCAATATATTCTGGAGTTCAATATATATTAAATTGGCCAATCTGTCCTTTAGGAAAATTAATTTAGTAGTATTTATGCCTTCCCTTCCTGCTGTGTTCTCATTTAAAAGAGAATCATTGATGTCATATAAAAGTCATAAATTTAAGATTAAAGGTAAGGGTGAAAAGAGAATGCTCATGACACAAATCTCTCATACCAAGAAATGAAAAAAAAATCACAATGGAAATGTTGTAATTTATTGCTTTTATGATAGAGAATTACCACTGTAATCCCAGAGGTCAGAGAGGTAAGGAGAAAATAGTTGGCAGTATGCTATGCAGATGTGATCCACCACATAGCTCTTCTTGTCTTTGGATTCTCCACATTAATAATAAACACAAAGATCCAAAAAGAAAGTCAGATAGAGCAGGCAAAAGCAACCTATACAACTTCCTGCATAGAAACCAGATTCTGAGACCTTGAGGCTTTCCTGTCTATAATGTACACACTAAGTGGACAGGAGACAGTGTATGTATGAGAAGGAAGCTTTATTAACTTTGACTAGCTAGAAGGCTGTGGTGGTTAATCTTTTTGTTTGTTTTGTTTTTATTTTTAGAGACACAGTCTCTCTGTGTAGCCTTATGTGTCCTGGAACTAACTCTGTCTACCAGGCTGGCCCTGAACTCACACAGACCTGCCTGCCTCTGCCTCTCAAAGGCATGCATCACCAGACCTGGCTTGTGATGGTTAATCTTGATTGACAAATTATCAGTTCGATCTAACAGAGAGGTGCCTAAGAGATTAACAAAACACATCCCAAGATTTGTTTATGGTAACATTTTCAGAGGGGATTAAGTGAGCAGAGCAGAGAGACTCTCCATGTAATCCATGTGGGCAGCATCATCCCCAGATATCAGAAAAGAGGAATAAAGAAAAAACACAGCATGGACATACTTATATCCTATGTCTCTCTTCCTCTCTTTCCTGTCTCCCTGCCTCTCCCCTCTCTCTCTCTCTCTCTCTCTCTCTCTCTCTCTCTCTCTCTCTCTCTCTCTCTCTGTGTGTGTGTGTGTGTGTGTGTGTGTGCACGTGCGTGAGCACACACACGGCACCTTTCAGTTTGTGTGCACACATGGTGCCTTTTAGCTGCCATATTAGCTGTTCTGCCTTATCTCCCATGATGGACTGAAACCTTTGAAAACACAAGCCCCCAAGGCAAATCTTTTTTCCTTTAATTTGCTCAAGTGTGTCACAGCAATGGAAATGTAACTAATAATCAGTCCTTCCTCAGTTTTTCCCCTTACTAACTCTACCTCAAAATTAAGAGTAAGTTAGGGATCCTAGAGAAATTAATCAGCCAGTAAAGTGATTATCTTGCAAGAGTGAGGACTCATGTCAAAAACCAAAAACAACAACAACAAAACAAAACTGGCAAGCCCGCATGTTTGTAATCCCAGCATTGGGGAGGTGGGGTAGGTCCTGGGTTCTAGCCAGACAGCCTAACCTATATATGGAGTCACAGGCAACAAGCGACCCTTTCTCAAAAAAAAAAAAAAAAAAAAAAGGAATAATTGCTCCTGTGGTGCAACGCCTCAAGTTGTCCTTGGGTGTCCCACTCAAAGGCACACATGTTTTTGAACCCTACCAGAAAGTAAATGGTATTAATAAATCAGAAATGTCTTATATAGTATTTCCCTAGAGTCAAGGGGTGTGGCACAATTTCCTAATTAAAAGGTCAGGCAAAATAGCTGGAGGAAACAAAGTTTTCAGCCCTAGCTGTGTAGAGAGAAAATAAGGGAAGATGACTCAGATTCTGAGCCACCATGGAAACAATGAATGTTGACGGAATAACGAGGGTAACGAGTGTAAAGAGCCAGCAAGCCCATGTAGATGTGGGTAGAGAAGTCCCAACCAAAAACAGATGTGGGAGAGTCATCACACAGATTGTAACTGAACTCATAGACATGTAAGAAGTGACTAAAGAGGAGAGGTCCGAGAAAGGGGAGTTGGGCTTGGAAGACAGGTCCTGTTTGTGGTTGGCAAAGAGCACAAGGCAGGACTGCCTGGTGAGGAGGCTCCCAGCCCAGTGGCTTCCTGGGGGAGACGTTCAAAGAAGGTAAAGAGAGAAAGCCCTGAGGACTGGGGAGGGGAAACCTCAGGAGATACTCCGGGGGACTGAGTGGACATGATAGGGGAGGCTAAACCACACAAAAATGGGTTACAGAGGGAATAAGGCAAAAGGGGATCCCCAGAGACACTGCCCACATCTTTGGAGAAATTGAACTGAAGGAAACAAATATAAAGGCCATGGAAGCCTGAGTAAAGTCCAGTGAGCCTGCTTTTATCTAGATCAGTGGTCCTCAACTGTGGGGTTATGACCCCTTTGGAGGTCAAGTGACCCTTTCATAGGGTCATCTAAGAAAACACAGATATTTGCAATTCATAACAGTAACAAAATTGCAGTTATAAAGTAGCAATGAAAATAATTTTATGGTTGAGGGGTCACCATAACATGAGGGATTTTTATATCAGCATTAGGAAGGTTGAGAACCACTAATCTAGATGGAAGTTCCTAGAAACTTGCATGAAGGGTCGTGTTTGCTTGCTTGCTTGCTTCCTTTTGCTGCAGTAGAACGCTCTGTCAGAAGGAACTTTAGGGATAAGGGTTTATTTCCGCTTTCAGTTCAAAGTTACAGTTCATCTTAGCAGGGAAGCCACAGCAGAGCTTGACGAGGCCTCTGGTCACATTGCACCCACAGTCAGAAGCAAAGAATGTTAAATGTAGGGCCAGGTCCCTCTTTTCCTTTTATTCAGTGTGAGACCCCGCCCGTGAGACAGTGAAGGCCACCTATCACACTGCAGACTTAACTAACGCTGAACCTGACGAGTTAGGGTGCCTCCCTGTCCATGGGGTTCCTTCCCAGCAACCCTTTTAAGGAAAGATGTGTGAGAGGGATAAAAGAGGATAATGAAGGGTGAAAATCACCAAAATACATCATATACATGTATGGCATTGTCATCATTAAATAAAAATTTAAAGGATATGGGGACTTACCTTCTACCTTTGAGGGACAACTCAAAGGGCAATAGCAATAGTTTGTGTGTTTAGGGAATCTCTTGGACAACCCTGACCTCACTATTGATGCAGACACCACACACTTCAGACTTAGGGCCCTGAGCCAGAACTGACGCGTAAGGCCCCTCCCTGAGGACCAGCTGTCATGGTACCATGCAAGCTTCCAAAGGAGGAAGCCACCGACAGTCCTACCCAGCTATGAGAGCTATGACCAGCCGGCACCAAACCCCCAAGAGTGCGGTAGCAGCATACATGCCTTACCAGTAACTGGCAGCTCTGTGGTTGGCCTTAAACCCCACTTAACAAGGAGGAAATCGTGCCTGGTACTGGAAACTTCTCAAGGCCAGTGAGGTCATGGGTCTTGGAGACGAGTCTCTAACCACCATTTGTGGAATCAGCATATTCCCTAGCTACAGTCTAAATATTTGTCCTTCCGCCCACAGATAGGTTTAATACTCACCCCTCATCAAGGACACTTCTCTTTGCAACAGACAGAGACCACTACAGAAAACCACAACCAATCTACATGCAGAGTCGTGGAGCCTAGTCCCAATGGGTACATTTCCAAAACACTCCTGCACCCGAGGCTCGAGGGATGTTGCAGGAGAGGGGATGGGAAAGACTGCAAAAGCCAAAGGATCAGGAAGTTTTCCGTGACAGTGTGTATCACGGAAACTACACCCGTAAAGTCTCAACAGCATGAATGCCTACACGTGATCCAAACAAGGACAACAGGCACGCCAAGGGCATGGGGAAGACCCATGAGGCCCTGTAGAAATAACTGCTGAGAGTAGGAGAGGTGGTCTTCCCCAGGGAAGAACAACCACTCAGATATCCAATACCAAATAGCTGGCCCTACAAACATAAATACAAGTAACATTACACAAGCTGAGCAGATGATATATAGGAATGTATATGTATATACATACATATATACGTGTATGTAATGATAATTAATGAAAAAAGAGGCTATGAATTTGAATGAGAGCAAGGAGGGGTGCATGAAAGGGTTTTTTGGAGGAAAGGAAAGGGGAAATGGTGCAATTATAATCTCAAATATAAAGGAAAAAGATATGAGGGCCAGTAAGATGGCTACGCAGGTGAAGTGCTTGCCCATGTGACCTGAATTCAACCCTCAGGATCAACATGAGACAGAAAATGAGTGCTGTTTCCACAGCTCTTTCCTCTGAGCACATACGTGACATGCTCTGTCTGCACCCACACATGTATACATCATGCACACAAAGGTGCACACAACAATATAGTAATAGAAAGATATGGGGGTTGGAGAGACGGCTCAGCAGGTAAGAGCACAGACTGCTCTTTCAAAGGACATGAGTTCAATTCCTAGTAGCTTATAACCACCTGTAACTCTGGCTCCAGGACAGATTAGGTACCTCTGGCTTCCAAGGGCACCTGGACTCACGTTTACACAGACACACAAATATAAAAATAAATTCTTAAAAAACAAAAGATGAGCCAGGCAGTGGTGACACACACCTTTAATCACAGCACTTGAGAGCCAGAGGCAGGCGTATCTCTGAGTTCTCATCTATAGAGCTACTTAGTTTCAGGATAGCCAGAGCTACACAGAGAACCCCTGTCTTGAAAAATAAACAAACAAACAAATAAATAATGTGGGATACTTTGGATTATGGTCAAGACTTGTAAATTACCCAGTTGGTAATCATAAAAGAATAATACCTTGATATTGCCTCCTTGAAAACAAACAAAAATGCATAAGAATTACTCTAGCTAGCAGTATATATTCATAAACCACATTGAACAAGTAGTCTACTTGCTCTTAGGTGAAGTATCATTCATATGCTTCTGATGAGAGGCAAAGAAGCTACATCATTGGGAGGAATCTAATTGGAATGATGTAATCTTGACTATTTGGTGATTTCCAGTCACCAGAATCAGGATTGTGCAACAGCTCACATTTGATGTGAGTTTGAGAAGAGAAAACAGCTGTCATCTCCAGCAATATCAAATGTTATTTTTAGCAAATACGCCCTTAAAAGGACTTCTTACACATATTACCATAATAAAAACATTTAACATAATGTAAAGGCATTATCATAGGAGAAAATGTTTCTAATAGGATTGCTACAAATTGTACTTTTTTTTTCTCCGAGAAAGAGTTTCAAATTGTACTTTTAACAGCATCAAGATCCATAATAACACTGGGGGAGAGGGGAGGATTGTGTCTGAGATTACAGAGTTCAAACAAATGTCCCAAGTTTGGTAACTTAAAAACACTAGAATACTGGAACCTATCTATACTATAATACTCCGAAGACACTTTTGAGGAAGTAATTATTATCCACAAGCAACCAGAACTCACTTATGTAGCTTCCACACTGCACAGAGAATTGAAATGCAGCAAAATACTGAATCATTTGGCCAGATAATTTACCCACAGTTGTAGGAACTGCTGGTGGGAATCTTAAGAGCTTTTCATAGATTGAATCATGAAGCTTTTAGAGTCATAAATCATAGAGTTCGTTATTATTCAGATGGTGTAAAAATACCTCTACGATTTCTAAGAATGTGCAATTTACAAAGACAACTTGAACACTGAAATTATTTCCTGGGTAGGTTCAAGGTGAGGCTTGTCATATGATTTCTGGCATTCCAACATTAGGTAGGTAGGGAGAGAGAGAGAGAGGAGAGAGAGAGAGAGAGAGAGAGAGGAGAGAGAGAGAGAGAGAGAGAGAGAGAGAGAGAGAGAGAGAGAGAGAGAGAGAGAGAGAGAGAGAGACAGAGAGAGACAGAGAGAGACAGAGAGAGAGACAGAGAGAGAGAGTTTTGCAATACTTGGGATTGAACTCACATCCTTACCATTCTAGGTGAGCACACTACCACTGTGTAGCTCCAGCTGGCCTGGAACTCAGTATGTAGACCAGCATGACTTTCAATTCGCAGAGATCTACTTCTCTCTGCCTCCCAAGTCCTGGGATTAAAGTTATGTACCACCATGCCTGGCTCTGAAATTACTAAATGAAAAAAAAGAAAGAAAAGAAAAGGTAAGATGATCACAGTGGCATAATAAATGTTATAAATAAATAATATATTGATTAGTATTAGTTAATTCAATTTAATATCTTCCTGGTAATAAAGCTACAGCCACCTATTTTGTAATCTTTAGGATTTAAACATTAATTTTAAATTTATTTTCTTCATTAAATATTTTATGCTATTGCATCAATTTTGTTCATTGCCTGAAAGAATAGTATCATTCAAAAGGGAAGAAATACTGTGTACCAAGAAAACTGAGTAAGTAACTAGTGATTGTTGAAATGCTTTTCAGTAACACGCGATTCAGGGTTTTTGAAATTATCCTAGTGTAAGAGTACCCCAAGAATCCTCAGAAACAGAAAGAAACGTGCATTAAAATGTCTGTATAACCCTAGACACTTTGTGGAGCAGAATAGGATAACAAAGAGCAAACCTACTAATTTAGAATGTAGAAGAGTTTACATTTGAAAACCTACAGCGTTGTCAACCCCAACTCGACCATAGCTTTACCGTGGGAGTTCTCAGCTTGGGTTCCATAGTGGAGCTTCTAGGAATCTGAGTTTATATGGGGAAAAAAATCTCAACTCCACCTACTCATGATTTCCAGCCTTCCGCCAGAGACAGAATGCCATGGCTTATAATTTGTCCCTTTCTGAAGTGTGTGTTGAAATTTTGTTGCTATTATGGAGTATTGAGAGGTAAAAATCTTTGAGTAGTGTTGATGCCCCGTCTTAAAAATGGGATATAAATGGGCAAGTTCAGTTTCTTCTTCCTTCCCTCTCTTCTTCTGCCTTGAGATGAGGCAGCAAGAGGGCTCTATTCACATGCTGACACTTCTGTGTGTGTACATACAGATAGATGATGGATGGATGGATGGGTGGGTGGGTGGGTGGGTGGGTGGGTGGGTGGGTGGATGGACGGGTGGGTGGATGGATGATAGATATACTCTTTTGCAGTACTAGGATTTGAACTCAGGACCTTGCCATCCTAGGTGAGCACACTACCACTGAGTTATGGCTGCAACCCAAGCCAGTACAGTTCTGTTCACTCTAAAGGACAAGGCCTGTGCTTTTGTTACAGCATCACAGAATATACTCCATTGAAATGCTGCTCGGGCATCCTTGTAGGCCTATGTTCTTGCTCCCTATCATATACTGTGGACACCAGGCTTTGGTATTTCATTAACATAACTACATTCTGTCACAGCTTTTGTCATGAGACTTTTTATTTCAGTGTGTGACTGTAAAATTCCAGATTTTCAGGTCTAGTATCCTGAGGAATCTTTATCTCTCAGTCCTACAAGTTCTGTTTCCTCCAAGTTCCCTTCTGCCTGTCTAAGTAGTGAAGAGTGGACACAGTGTCCATTCCTACAGTCAGTGAAGAAGGGACATAGTGCCTCTGCATTTGACTCATCGTCCCTTAAGAGCCTCATGATGACTCCTTGGGGCCTAGTGCTTGCTTGCTGTTCTTTGCAAAATCCCATGGCCATCTGTCGTAATGATAATCTACCTTGAGAGAAATCTGCAGGGCCGCAGTTCCTGTCCAAGACTTCCTGTTGACCTCTGGCCTGGTAAGCTAGTCGCAGTCAGCTGGGGCACAGTGGAGCATTCTTGGAATCCCACCACTCAGGAGGATTGCAAGTTTCAGACCACCTTAGGTTGTGAAATGTAGATTAGGTTAGCCCCAATTGTGGGAATTGCCTAGAGGACACATCTCCAGGTGTGTTTGTCAGGGTATTTCCAAAGAGGTTTCTGTGATATCAGTATCTGCTGTAGAAGTCTCCTTGAATACGTCAAGATGAAGGTAAATCTCTTACACTGCGTGAAGAAGACAAACACCAATGATTTAGTATTTAGTTCTCAAGCTAGGTCATGCCAGAATGTGGAAACCAGTTTCAATATAGAAAACTCTTTCAGCCATTGTCAAATAAAGACAGAGAAATGTGAGGATAGTGGTGGTGCCCATAGGACTAGTCACTGTGGAATGATACCAGCTCTGGACAAAAGTTATTGCAGTAAGCTGGGAGGGGCTCATAGACACAGGACCAGTCTGAAATGTGAAGAAACACCATAGAACAGGGCCCTAGAGATAAGTTCTCCTAAAGCACCATCTTCCATCTTTCCTCCCTCTTCACTACTCCCTGGAATTCCACTGGCTGAACTCAGTTCCACAGAGGACAACAGAGCTAACACAATTCAACCTCTAAACTTAGCAGAACAGAGAGGGTTAGGAATCAGATATGGCAAGACAGAAGATTCTGGGCATGTGATGAATGTTTCATGACTCCTGTCTCTGAGAGTCTAGAACCATCTTAGTTAAGGAGGAATGTCTGATGGAGTAGTTCCTGGCATTGACAGACTATTGCAAAGTTGCTGATGGCCGCTTGCAGGTCAATAGCTGAGGGCCATTGCCAGGGTCTACTGAGGGTCTCAGCTCTCTCACCTTAAAATATAAATATCCTTTCAATGTACTGCAGAGAATTAAACATGTTAATGCAGATTAAATGCTTATAATAGTTAATGTACATTCATACATATGTATGAATACATACATGCGTTCCTTCTATGGTCTTTGATGGAGTTGAAGACAGGTAGTTATGATTATAGTTTTCCTTAGGATTAAAGATAAGTTACATATAGGACTTTAGACTCACAAAGATAGAATAGATGATATTTTCTTTAGGTCTTACAAAATGTTAATGGACTAAATATTGTTTACTATGATTCTTATTTGATAACTGTTGAATGGTATATTTTGCTATGTTAAGGTTAAACCCCTTCTTTTACTTTAGACAGAAAAGAGGAGATGATGGGAGATGTTATTCTGTATATATGTTTCACATACTGGTTAATAAAGCTCTGTGGCCAATAGGAAACAAGATAGGTGGGGCTAGGAGACTAGGAGGAAGAAAGAGGAAGTGGGAGGAGTCGAGATGTAGCCCAGGGAAGAAGCAGGATGCCAGCCGCGGCTCCCCGATAAGACGACCACGTGGAAATACTTAGATAAGTAGAAATGGGTTAATATTTAAGGCAGAGCTAGCCCATAAACAATAATGGTAATTGGCCAACAGGATTGTATCAAATGTAGAGTCTCCTGCATGTTATTGGGGGCCAGCACGCCAGACCAGGCTGGCGGGCTGGCGGAAACATACACGCTACAGAACGCAAAAAATTCTAGTTGTGGAATTGTTATTAGAAGGTTGGAAGAATCTCAAAGTATCATGCAAGGATATTTTTATAAGTAATGGTTACATTGAGGACAAGGCATGACATCGCTGTATAGTCTTCAGTGTAGCCTAAATAAAATTGCATCTACAGACCCTAATTGGAGTGGGTTTCTTTCCTTTCCCACCCTGGAAACCTAAAATGATTCAAGTCTGTAGTTCCTCGACCATATCTAATTATTTTTAGGTTCACACATACTCTCCGATCTAATCTAAATAACATCATAGTTTGGCAGCATGTTGACCGATTCTGAAGCATATTGAAGGCTGGTAAGATGACTCGGTGGGTAAAGATGCTTATGGCCAAGCCTGACGACCTAAATTCAATCCTCAGAATCAACATGGTAGAAGGAGAGAATTGACTACCTCCCACAAGTTGTCCTCTGACCTAACACACACACACACACACACACACACACACACACACACACACACACACACACAACATACACGTTGGCCAATAAAGCACTGTTGGCCAATAGGAAAACAAGATAGGTGGGACTAGGAGACAAGGAGGCTTCAGGGGAGGTAGGAAGAGATTCAACATGTAGGACAAAGACAGTGTGTGTGTGTGTGTGTGTGTGTGTGTGTGTGTGTGTGTGTGTGTGTCTGTCTGTCTTTATAGGTCTTTATATCACATATGTATGCATCTATGTTGACCATCTTTTTATTAAAAATATAGCAGCAACTGATAATCTTAAATGTGTTTGATGCCACTTGACTTTGGAGAAGAAGGTTGGGCTGCCCACAAGGCACACTAATAAAGCCTCACAATCTCCCAAGGGAAGTTAAGCACTGGCAACTTTGTGCTTGTGCTTGTGTTTTATGCTGGCAATTGCTGCCATAACTGGAAGACTAGAAGAGCAGCCAGTTAGAACCCTCCCTGCCTTGGCTTCTCTTCCTCTAGTAAACATGCAGCTTTTGCACAGTAGGAAACATCCCACCTCTCCACGTTCTACATCATTAAATGTCTGGGCTCAACTTGAAATCTCTTCAGACCTCACCGAGCCAGCCATGGGCTGTGTAGAATGTTTCAAACACTTTGGGGTTTGCACAGGAAGAGCATCCAGTTAATAGTCTGGCCTGAACATGGCAAGGGAACAGTGTATGGACAGAGCTCCATCTTTGTGGAATACATTGTTCACACCTCACATTTGCATATAATTCATAGTGCAGATCTTCTGTTACAAAGGAAGATGAGATAACTGAATCATATTTGATAATCATTTAGTTTCCTTCTCTTCGGTGACTTGTGTCTTGGAATTTCAGTTAGCTTTTGAATTCATGCACTAATTATGTCACCAGTCTGGCCTTGAGCGCAAGATCCTCCCGCCTTCATCTCTGAAGTGCTAGCATTACAGGTTTACACCCCCATTCCCGATGTAATGTTATCTTGAAAACTCCACTCTTTACATTAGTAACTATTGTTGTGCTCAAGTCTAGAAAACCCCAGAGACCACCAAGGAGACAGACTCACTGAACTGCAAACACAGGCTTTATTGTTTAATCCTACAGGTAGGAACTCTATCTAGCAGGCTGACACAGCAGCCTCCAGAGGGAGTGAAGTCCCTTGTCTATTGCCAGAATTTAAAGAAAAGTAAAGAAAAAAAATCACAGGATTGATGGGAAATGTCATTCTGTAAATATGTTATTCTTATTGGTTAATGAATAAAGCACTGTTGGCCAATAGGAAAACAAGATAGGTGGGACTAGGAGACAAGGAGGATTCAGGGGAGGTAGGAAGAGATTCAACATGTAGGACAAAGACAGTAGAACTTCGGATCCTCTCTCCATAATATAGACCACATGGAAATACTTAGATTAATAGAAATGGGTTAATATTTAAGACAGAGCTAGCCAATAAGAAATGCTAGTAACACGCCAATAGCTTTATGTCTAATACAGCGTCTCTGTGTGTTATTTGGGGCTGGTGCAGCTGTGGGACCAGGTGGGTGGAAAAACTGCTTGTAACAAAACGGTGCCGCAATGTAGTCCCGAGAACTTTCACTTTAAGTGAACAAAAGCTTAAGAAAGGGTTTTAGAAACAAAAGAACAAGACAAGCAAGGCTTCCTGGTACCAGCATTTTTCTCAGCTGGGCTCTGTTTTGCTAGAGGCAAGCAGAAATTTGTGTGGCTCCTTTAAGGGAGGTTTCCCGACTCAGCATAAGTGGCAAAAAACCACACAGCTTTTAAGAAGTGCTGCTAGCAATTCAATGGTGTGTATGAGCAGCTGGTTTAAAAAGGAAGGAAGGAAGGAAGGAAGGAAGGAAGGAAGGAAGGAAGGAAGGAAGGAAGGAAGGAAGGAAGGGTAGCTGGGGCATTGGTGGCACATGCCTTAAATTCTAGTACTAAGGAGACAGAGGTGGGCAGATCTCTGTGATTTCAAAGTGAACCTGGTATACAGAGTAAATTCCATGTCAGCCAAAGTTACACAGAGAAACCTGTCTCAAAAAATAAAAAATAAAAAAATAAAGATGGAAAGCACACAAAGAGTCTGGACACTGTGTGCTATGGTGTTGTCTTTAAATTGCTCAATTATTAAGGAAACAATAATTGTTACAATACACTTGATTATCAATGTTGCTAAATTAATCCAATTTATATATTTTAAAAATGCTTTGACTCCAAAATTTAAATCTAAGGACAGATTACTGGGGAAAAGGATTTCTATTTTTGTTTCCACAGAAAATAAAAAGTTGTGGATTCCTTCCAGACTAACATAGTTTAATCAAGCAAGACCCCCTGAAGCAGTGTCCCAGGTGATCCAACATTCAAAACAGCTGGGACAAGGCAGCCTTGCAGACCACTACATGAATTCTGCATCTTCTTAGGATCCCCATGACAGCGCCCCCTGCCTGCAAGAAGCAGTTTGGAAAGAATGACACCCAAATTCCCTAATATTCTTTATAAATATTTGTTTTCATTAAAATGGGGTTGGTTATAAATGGTTAATGACTACAACCAATCTCTTTAAAGGTAAAAAGGAGATTATGGTACAGAAATGAATACGTTGTTTTGGAATGGATTTTCATTTATTGATACAATTTAAAGTCAATTTTGTGATATGTGTATTTCTCATCTTGTTTAGGTATTGTGTTTATATAGCTCATTTAAAAGTGTAATGTATACTTTAGTACAGATTATAGATAGTTACCTATAATAGTCAAAACTTATAGTTAGGTGAGTTAGGTTTCCTAGATATACAGAGATGTATTTGAGATAAATAAGCATTCTTCAAACCTGTGCTCAAGTCTAGAGGACCCCCAGAGACACCAATGAGACAGACTCACCGAACTGCAAACACAAGGCTTTATTGTTTAATCCTACAGGTAGGGATTCTATCTAGCAGGCTGACACAGCAGACTCCAGAGGTAGTAAAGTCCCTTGTCTATTGCCAGAATTTAAAGGAAAAAAATCACAGGATTACATCAGTAGGTATGGGTCAGATCCTGATTGGTTGACATTTGGAGAACAATTAGGAGATGTTTCCAGAGTCAGGGCAACTGGTTTGTTAGTATTTTTGATTGGTTGGCTACAGATGGGATTTTGGTGGTTTTTATGGCTTTGTCTGTTGCTTGCAGGTAGCCTGTTCTCATTGGTTGGTGCTGAGAGGGAGCATTCTGTGGTTTCTGTGGCTTTGTCCATCTTTTGGAGGTGGTCTGTTGTACATAAATACCAGGGATCAAGATCCTGGATTTTCTTTGTGATTAAACAATTAACTAAGACTAAGAGGAAGGTTGTCTGGGAGTTTTTGCTCACAAAACAAGAACAATAGCCTGCGGGACTGGATTTGTTCTGAAGGGTTTTCCACAACTTTTCCATTTATATAGTTTCTCTCTAGTATGAATACTAAGAGTTGAATGAGAAGGTAAGGCTTTGCCACATTCGCACAATTTCCCCCAGTGTGATATATTAGAACTGAAGCCTTGGCATTAATTTACCTCTTTCAACTACAGCTTACAAAACTTGTTACTCCACATTTATTATGAATTTTGTGAATAAAAAAATTTGAGTAATATATTTGCTAGTATAGTAATTTGATAAAATGTTAGTTTGCTCAATAGTCTGCATATTTCATGAAGATCCATATGCTCAATGTCTTTTCAAAGTTTTATTATTTATAATTAAATGCTTTTGAAAGCAAACCAATTAAAGCAGATGCGCTGGAGATAGTGAGACCTAATATGTCACACCAGCTATACACAGCCAAGGATAAATGTCACCATGGCAGCCTTACTGATAGAGTAAGTCACTTGGTCCTAAGACTTCAGAGTTTTCAGAAGAAAAACACCTTTTAAAGCAAAACTCACTTCTAAGCAATTCTTATTGGGTTCTCAGGAATACTTTCATCTTTGATGCTGGTGCTGTTAACTATTAGTAATATATTTTCCTAGACGTGCATAACTTCATTCCTCTGTGATACTGTTTATATGCATTTATAATTTTTTTAAAAAAAATTGTTAATTCTTCATAGCTACTTGACAAGAACAACAGATGGGAATTGTTTTTATACTATTTGATTTTCTTTTAAGCCAGCTTACTATATACACATCACAACACGAGCATCTTGATACTCCAAAGCTGAAAGGCTTTGAGTCAAGTGGCAAATGTCTGCTAAATTGGCGGGTGGGTGGAACGCGCAGGAAGTGATCTGAGGACGACTGAGCAGGCAGCACTGACACAGCAGCATGATGCACTGTGTTTTGTTTGTTTTGTTTTTAAGGAGAAGCATTAGCTGCTTGCAGAAGAGCATCACCTACATGGGAGCCTCTGCCTTCGATGGTTTCAGAACACTGACGAGTTGAGAAAATGCAGAAGATCTTGCAGACAGATGAAATTACCAATAACCAAGTTCTTAGAAAAAGAAAGAGGAAACGGACAGAGAACTCAGAAAATGCAAATAGTGCTGTGGATAAAGCACAGGTTGGTTTTCTCTTGCTTTGATTTAACCTTCTTATCTAGATCAGCCACGGTCTACAGTTCCTGCTGTTGCTTCTTGGTACTTTCTCCCCTTTTCTAGTAACTTATGTTCATTCTTTATTCAACTCAGAGAATATAGTTTCTGTAAGCTTCAGTTAGAAACACAGTCAATGGTTTTCCTTAATTCATTTCAGCCAGGACCAGATATGTCATTGTTCAGATTGTGTTTGCTGCCCTGTACATTGAAAGATCATCAGACTGTCTAAAACTATTTTTCCTCACAAAATACTTTGTGGAAAGTGGCATATTTCTTCATTAAGACATACTCTTTGCTCTCTGTTTAGAACCTAGAGCATGGCAACCCTCACCACCTCATTCCCTCCCTATACTTTGGACAACTAATCAACATGGCCACTCTCTATCTTTATCTCTATGTCTGTAAACAGTCACATATTTGTTCCTGTTTTGTAATACATGCAGCATGTTCTTAATTTTTTACATATTACACTCTCATAACTTGTATAGTTTAAGAGTTAATAGTGGTGTCTCCCCTGTATTCTGCCTCCAACCCACTCTGTCCATACCCCCCTTCACTCCCACTGTGGCTTTTCAGTCCTCCGGACATGTCTTTATTTATAATAAAATATAACTGACCACACACACTGCTGTGTACTTTGCTTTTCTACTTATCATTTAAAGATCTCCCCACTGACAGACAGCTTTTCTTTTTTGCAAGCTCCGGTATCCTACTGTCTAAATGTGCCATCCTTTAGGTAGCTATCATATGTGGTTTTCAGATTTCTTCATATTGCAGTACACAACGCACTGTAAAATACTGTGTGCATATCATTTAGAGGCATGCAGATATATTTATGTAAACCTTAATTTGTCTCTGAGTTTTCAATAAGCACTGCATTTTTTCCAAAAATTGTTAATAAGACTTAACATTATGAGATACATGTAAATCATAAGACATGTTCTGTGGAGAAACAAATCGGCATTACTATCAGCTTATGTTAGTTATACATTTTTGGTTGTTTTTAAGGCTGGAATAACTAAAATCTAATGACTTAGCACAACTATACCCCACCAGTTACCTCTGTATGGAATACATAGGAGGATGATTTGTGAATCAGGAATTGTGTACTTGTTTCTGTTCATTTGACTAGTCATTATAAGACTACATGAATTAATCACGTCAGTGATCAACTCCAAGTCACCAATAACCCACTGATGTCACACCAGGAAGAGAAACAGAGCTCTTCCTCTTCGAGTCATTAACCAAGAGCGAGTCCATATTTCAAGTCTCTTCTTCATGTTCCCTGTGTCACCTGTCTGCATGCTGTTCAAGCCTAAAGGCCGTCTTGTGAATCTGTCCCTGTGTGTGTGTCTATCCTGTCTTTGGGCTTCTGTCGTGTGTGTGTGTGTGTGTGTGTGTGTGTGTGTGTGTGTGTGTGTGACTGTCTGTGTCTGTGTATGTCTGCTATGTGGCTGTGGTGTGACTTTGTCTTTATTGAACAGCATAGAAAGCATCACACAGGGAAGGAGTGGGAATCTTTTGCAATTGTTCTTACAGGAATCTTCAACAGAGTTTTACAAGGGATGATGTCACTGACTCCCAACTGACCCAGACAACAAACATAGCTACAAACACTGTTGATCAACCAATGTCCATAAACGGATGCCTTTAATTTTTATGGTAGATTTTAGAAAGGTGCTTTCAACAAATGAAAGGTGCTTTCTATTTTGGCTGCCTTCAGCAAATGATACCTGTGTGATACTCCAGGTCAGAGGCAAGAAGAGTGCATAATTTAAGATGACAGCTATGCATTCATTAGCTTAGGTCAAGAAATCCAACTGATTCCCATGCTTACATGTGTTAGCTTACATGGGAAATCCAAGACAAGTAAGGTGGGCTATGACATTATTCTCTTAAAGGGAGTTTATTTGTTTGTTTGTTTTTTAAAGGCTGAGTAGACAGTAGGGTAGAATGTAAGAGATATTTTCATAAAATTTGCATTGCCACATAAGATGGTTTCCTAAAGGTCACACACACACACACACACACACACACACACACACACACACACACACACACACACACACAGAGTCAACATGCCCAGGGACAGTGCACAGGCCTTTTTGCATTTATACTTTCTTATGGATATTATCAGCATTGATACTGTCAGTAGGAGCATTAATAATCCATATTTCTGATTTTCGTCAGCTATCTTATTGTAACTTGCTAGTGCAGGGGTAAAATTAGCACATGCTCTTGAGGCCAGCATGGTGCGGAGTCTGGCACTTCATTGTCCTCAAAAATCTTAATACTGTTCCAAGCTATATAATTCTGTCTGTTTCCATTGCAGTTTATTCCAACCAGAGAGCTTGGGCCTAAAAGCCATCTTCTTTTATTATTGTATCTATGTTTAGCCTTTTTTTCTCACCAACTTACAGCAGTTACCTAAAGGCCTTAGGAAACAAAACAAAACACTTGAAGGTATCCTTTGACTCCGAAGCATCGGCTGGATACCATCATCAGAGATCACACAGGAAGGCTCTTGAGAAAACCAAGGTGAAAGTCTACCCACTATTGACCTAGGGATGTAATTGTGGAACGTTTCTCTAGTCTTGAAGATTCGAATTATGTGGGGGCTGCAGTGTTGAAGATTCTCACATTGTTGATTTGTCTCCCCCCACAACACACAGCTTTGTCTCTGTGTCTGACAACTGTCAAGGACTTGCTTTTTTCTCTCTACATTGTACTCCCTGTGGCTCTGATTTACCCACTGCCTGTGCTGTGTAAATCCCACTGTCCGAGGCCAGCACAAGAGTGAGGCCAGCACAAGAGCCCTGTCCCCTGTCCTGACAGCAGACACTTGGATTGTCTTCAGATTCTCACCATTATTAATCTTGCTTCATTTGAAAGTCTTGGGCGTGGTTTCCTGTATGCACACAAAGATCTGGGGATCATTTGCAAGAGCACTGATGAGATACATTTTAAACTTCCTAGGATAATATCACAGTGCTTTCCAAAGCAGTATGCCAAGTTCTCTTCCTACTGCAACATATAGAGAATTTCAGTGATCCATGCCCACCCTGTGGAGTTTTGTCAAGAGTCCATGGGTTTTAACCCAAATGGCAATTCGTAGTGATTGTGACCTTATCTCTGCTCACTGATGAGACTAAATATCTCTGTGTCTACTGATGAGCCATATATGTTGTATGTTCTATAAAATGACCCATTCATATTATTTGCCCATTTTTCCAGTGAGTTGCTCTTTTGATTAACAACACAGCAGATATCATATTATAGCTAATTTTCCATTGATTCTTATTGTCTTTTTGCTTGTTTAGTGTGCCTTACTTATGAATAGAATTGTTTTGATATTGTGATCAGAGATTTTATATCTAAGAAGTGCCCACCAAGTTTAAAATGTATACATTTATATTTCTTGTACAATTTTTGCATTTTGCTTTTGATGACTAAATTCTTAATCATCTTTAGAAATTTGCATGTGTGTGTGTGTGTGTGTGTGTGCATGTGTGTACACTTATGTAAACACCTACATGTGGGTGTATGTGTATATAAACACCTACATGTGGGTGTATGTGTATATGAATCTGTGTGTATGTGTATGTATTAGTGCATGCTGAATCTGTCTGTGTGTGGGAGTGTATGTGTGTGTTAATGCATGCATCTGTGTTTAGAATGAGGCTGGCATCCATTTCTTTACCTGTGTTGACAAGGCTGAATGGGCCAGCATCCCAGCGTCCTTGGTTGCACAGCTCTCACTTCCCAGGTGAGCTGCCAGCCCCGCCCCTCTGTCATCACGGCTCTCAAGCTCAGGCATCTATTTTTTAACCACTCCCTCCTACTTCTTGGTAATGTTGTCTGTCTCTGCATCAGCACCAAACTGAATGGGTCTGAATTTTTAATAACACCTTGGATTTATAGAGAAGTCTCAATTTCTGGTAATTCTTTAAGAACTCTTGGATATTCTTGGCTGTTGA
The DNA here is from genome assembly GCA_030556225.1 of Cricetiscus sungorus. Taxonomy (NCBI): domain Eukaryota; kingdom Metazoa; phylum Chordata; class Mammalia; order Rodentia; family Cricetidae; genus Cricetiscus; species Cricetiscus sungorus. Next base: position 9,730,867 of record JANBXA010000641.1, read on the forward strand.
GCTTACAAATGTATAAACTTTTTTTTAAAAAAATTTATTGCAATTGCATTAACTTAATATAGTTCAGCTGGAAGATAACCAATATTTTCACTTATGGCCTTTCATCTCTGAACGTTCCCCTCTACATTGAGGGCATGTTTTAGTTCAGTAAGGGCTTTTTGTTTGGTTTGGTTTGGTTTGGTTTTCCTTATAGTTTCCACCATTTTTTTTTTTTTTTTTTTTGCTATTCATTAATGGCATCTATTCTCAAAACAAGATGCAAGCATGAACATAAAAGACTTGGGCACTAAGGTTGGGGAAAACCAAGATATTCTATGAAAATGTACTTGTCGGGCTTTTTCCTTGCAGCGCTAGAGACGACACCAGCTCCATTCCTGACTTTTACTTACTGGAGAATTAAAAAAAACATTTTATGAAAGTCTAAAATGCATACGGAAGAACACACATATCAAAAATGTGGTTTCATGAGTTTCTACAAGATGAATATATCCCTGGAGAATTAAATTGTCTTGCCATCTCTCTAAGAGACCCCTCACATCCTTAGCTGCCTCCCTATACTTGTCCCTGTGTGTGTCCTTACAATATGTGGTGTCTTTTTTTAACTGTTCTAATCATCTGTAGCTGATATACAGATCAAGAATGTGTTGCCGGCTTATTAAACTTCCTCTTTTTTATTTTTTGAAGACAAGTTTGGTTTTTTTGTTTGTTTGTTTTTCTGTCCCACCCAGACTGATCTGTATCTCAGGCTGACCTCCTGTCTCTACTGTCAAAGTCTGCAATTAAAGACTATATCATCATACCTGCATGTTAACCCAGATGGAAAAAAAAATGTGTAGTGATATATTATCTATGATTTATTAAAGCTTGCCTGAGGACTCAGAAAGCAAAGTCAGCTACAGGCCATAGAAGCTAGGCACACACCTTTAATCCATAGTAGGACACACCTTTAATCCTAGGACTCGGGGTTAAGATGGATCTAGGTGAGTCCAAAGCTACCTAGAACTACACAAGATTAAGTCAGTGCAAAAGAGTAACAGAACTCATGCCTTTAATACCAGGGCTCATGAGAGGTATATAAGTCAGTATTAGAATTGAGTGTGAGGCATTCATTCTCCAGCCCTGCTGAGGGAAGGTTATAGTCTGAGGCTTGGTGAGAGCTTTGGAGACAGGATCATCCCATTCAGCCTGAGGTAGAGGTTAAGAAGCTAGTGGCCCACTGATTTGCTTTTCTGATATTCAGCTTGAAGTTTGAACCCCAATATCATTCTCTGGGTCTTTTATTTTTCATGTTACAGAAAGGAAGTCAGATTTTGAAGTACTTATGACAAGGCAGGTGCCATCTCAAAGGAGCCCAAGTTTGAACGGTGGCTTTGCTGGATCTACCATATTATATAATAGTCTGTTTTTTCACTGGTTAGGCAGAAAGTCAGAATCCTGACTTCCATTTGAGGATGATCATGAACCTTTCCCCCCTTTGCTGAGTTCTGAAAGCTGGAGGACAAAGCTGGGGCCGTGCATTGTGGGAGCTGCATGTGGAAACAGGCACCCGTGGGTCTGATTAAGTGGCTTTGGGTAACTATTAAAGGAACTGCAAGTTGTCTTTTTTTTGTGCATGCCTTGTGTTTTAGAGAGACCCATATTCAGGAAATGCCTTCCTGCCTGGTGAGAGCTCCAGTGACGATGAAACTCCTTTAGCAGAACTGTCCAAGGAGGAACTTTGCACCAAAATCAAAAACCTGAAAGAAAAACTAACCAACATCCGGAAAGAGAACAGCCGGCTTCGACAGTCATTGGTCATGCTGCAAGGTAAACTTAAAGGGGTTGGCTTTTTAGATATAAGGAAAAGTATGGGATTGATGTAAAATATTGTGTTACTGCAGATCAACAGTTAAAAATGGAAAGAAAATTAATTCCTGGGAGATCTCAGAAATTACATTTTAAATTCGGCATTGGTGGTGCACGCCTTTAATCCCAGCACTCGGGAGGCAGAGGCAAGCAATCTCCGTGAGTTCAAGGCCAGCATGATCTACAGAGCTAGTTCTAGGACAGGCTCCAAAGCAATACATAGAAACCTTGTCTCTGGAACCCCCCCACCAAAAATTACATTTTAATAAATCTGGCAATAGCCAAATGGAAATATGGAAGCATGCAGTTATTGCATACGTAATTTAGATTGTTTTGCAATGTCCCAGATCTTGTATTCCTTTAGTAGTAGTCAACAGATACTTGCTGAACTTAAGGGATTTACACATTGGGACCCACAGGGGGAAAAAGAACCAGTCAAGCCAAACAAATACGCCATGGTGTCTAGATGGACTCACTGCACCTGTCCTGTCAGGGAGACTCCAGGAATGGCACTGTTGTGACAGACACTGGTATTGCTGCTTCCATAGGCTGCACACAAGCTTTTGTATTGGAACAGTGGGTTAAGGGAATGGCTACAGTATAGAAGCAAATAGAAGGATCTGTCTAAGGAAATTAAATTTAAAGGGGGGGGCTTGATGCTTTTCTTAGGATCTGTGTTTGTGTTTCAGTTTATTTTATAATAGTGTTGATATATCTACGTAATATATTATTATCACATCCACACCCCTGTCCTCCCTGCAGCTCCTCCCAGGTCCTCCCAACATACTCTGCCCCCCCCCACTCACAACTTCATATTTATTCTTTTAAGAATGAAATAGCTTCAGTGCACAGCTCAGCACTGTGTGTTTGTAAACCACTATGTGGCAGTTCCAAACGTATCTTCAGCATCATCACAATGAGAGATTCCAAACGTATCTTCAGCATCATCACAATGAGAGACTCCAGATACACATAACTTTCAGACAGTGTGCTTCTGTGTGCAGAACCCGTACAGGTGGCACAGGGAAGGAAGTGAGGGCCAGCTGCTGGGAGATGTCACAGCCTAGAGTGTCACAGCACTCTAGGACGGTAACTGTGGAAATGAAGTGTGTAGTTCTCTGGAAGGCTTGGGGTCAGACAGGATGGTAGACTGGAGCATGAGTGAAGTCGGAGGTTGACAGAAATGAGTCACTTTTGCCTAAGGTATACATCAAATTTAAGAATTTAATGTGTGCGGACAGAAGGATGTTCATTCCATTAACTAACCATTGGGCCTTTAGTTCTGCCCTTCAAAGATTGTGAATTTTATAATTGTTGCTTTCTTTTGGTGACACCATCAGAGAACAGAATTCCTGTTTTAATGTAACCTGCTCTAGGGCTTCAAATGTCCTGAAAAAAAAAATCAAAGACAAAGCATTAGAATAAGTGGCTGGTAGAACACTCAATTAGGGTTACACACTTTGACTTCGGTCCCAAATCTACTCACTAGCTATTGCACATTGGTGTGTCCTCTTTCTCTGCCCTTTCCCCCACTTTCAACTTCCTCTTCTACAAAATAGGCTCAATATGTTGTTTCCTTGTTTCTTTGGGAATTGGATGAAATAAAGATAAGTTCTATATGCAATGGCAGACACAGGCTGGGAGATTCAAGAATGGTAAGTTAATATTGCCTTCATCTGGTTTTTTGTTTGTTTTTGCTTTTATGTGTGTTTTGTTTTGTTTGACCACAGCACCAATGCTCTGTAAGATGTTATGAGGTTAGGTTTTGTGACATCCCAGCAGAGTTCTTTCTCTGGGAGATTGCTTTTCTGGTTCCACAACAATGTTCCTGTTAGTTTTATTCTAGTCCTGTGAAGTATGATACCTGAATTTTAAAGAATATTGCATTAGATATGTAGGTTAATTTTGGTATATAGCCACTTTTTATTACTTCAATCCTATCAGTCTAGTGGTGCAAAAGGTCTTTTCATTACCTAGTGTCTCTGATTTGTTTTTCGGTGTCTTGAAGTTGTCATTGTGGAGGTCTTTCACTTCTTTGGTTTGGTTTATTCCTAGTTACATTCACTTTTGGAGCTGTTATGAATGAGATGTTTTCCCTAATGTCTTTCTCTTATAATTCATTGTTAGTATACAATGGGGCAGCGTGAAAATAAAACTTTCTGCCCAGCAAATCAACTATTAACAAAACAAATGCCCCGAGGGGAGGGATGGGAGAAAATCTTTATCAGCGATACTCCAGGCAGAAGGGTAATGGCCAGAATTCACAACACACACACACACACACACACACAATTAAATACCCAGAAAACAAAAGTGTCAGTCAGGATATGATGTACCGAAGAGAACAGACAGTTCTCAAACGAGGCACAAACGGCCAATAACTATTTTTTAAAGTGTTTAGCATTCTTACTTACAGGAGAAATGCAAATTAGAACAACTTTGAGATGTCACTTTACCTTATTCAGGATGACTTTTACCAAGAAATCTTGAAAAATCCAGGTAAGGGTGTGGGAAATAAGGCCCCTTATTCACTGCTGTGGGGGTGAAAGCCAGTGTAGACAGTATGGAAATTAGTTTGGAGGCGCCTCAAAAAAATTAAAAACAAACTACTATTATGAGCCATTTATCTCAGTCCTGGATGTAGACACAAAGGACCACATCCTACCACAGAGATGAGCCCACACCAGCGTTCACTGCTTCTCTGTTTGCAGAAATAAAGACCAGAAGTAGTCTAGATGTGCATTAGCAGAAGGATGGATAATGAGGATGTGGTTGGTACATGCACACTGTGGAATAGAAGAAGGAACTGTGTAGGGAAATGGATGTGCCGGGAAAATATAATGTCACGTAAGGTGACACAAACTCAGAAATGGAAGAGAGAGAGAGAGAGAGAGAGAGAGAGAGAGAGAGAGAGAGAGAGAGAGAGAGAGAGAATGGAGAGTAGGCCCCTCTCCCTGCCTTGTAGTGGATATGTGAATTGGACATTCAGTGCATTGAAGTAGCAAGAAACATTTTGCAGTCCAAAACATCCCACATGTGTCTCTTCTCTGAGGCAGCACCTGGGAAGGTTGGTCCTTCTTTTTATCCCTCTGACCATCAGTGCACAAGGAGTTAGACATGATGTCACTGAGCATATTTCCCACAGTGACCAGCAAAAAGAAAAAAGGGGGAAGAGGGCTTTATAACCTGACACTTCTCCCTTTTTTTCTTCTATAAAAAAACTATTATCAAATGATTCTAATAACAGTGTTACTTAATCTGTAAATTGTATTGCTGTAACTAAGATAAATTATAGGATTTTTATATGAGGAAGAAACACAGAAGGAAAGGAAGGGAGAGAGACACAGAGGCAGAGAGAGGTAAGCCCTTTTAAAGGGGTTCATACACGCACTCTTTCCAGTTTCCCATCTGGTATGATGGGTCCCATTTGAATCAGGTTCTGTTAATGCCGCCAGGATTACTGTCCTCTCCTCGCCGTGCACCAGTGTGAGTGTAGCCGGTAGAGGATGCTGCAGCCTGAAAGGCTAGGGACACAGAAAGGTTTGTCTTTTCACAGTTCTGGAAGCTAGAATCCCAAAATAAGGTGTCAGCAGAGGTGCTGAGGGCGGCTCTTCAGGCCTTTCTCTTAGCTTCTGGGTAGTCACGGCCCTCGCGAGGCAGCTATCTGATGCCGGTCTTCACATAGTATTCTCTGTCTCATCGCTGGGTATTAAAATTCCACCCGTGAGCTTTGATGCTCAGAGTTCTGTTACTGACAAATTCTTAAGTTGAGAAACTTGGTTTAAGGGAGGGAAGATTTATTTTGCCTCCCAGACTCGGGGGTGTCAATGCGTGATCATCTGGCTCCATTGCTTTGGGTCCAAAGACTTTGGCAAAGAGGGCATGGCGTGTCAAAGCTGCTCACCCTATAGGCAGTCAGGAAGAACAGAGAACAAGGAGCAGGGAACAAGATGCATCCTTCCATGGCATGTCCCAGAGATGACTTACTTCCCCCGCCAAGGCTCCACTCTGCTGCCCATCACCTTTCAATAATACCCCATGGAGCAACAAGGAATAAATCTACCCGTGACGTTAGAGCCCTTATGACCCAGTCACTTCCCCAAAGGCCCAGGCCTGAACATGCTGCTTGTTAGGGACTATGTCTTTAATACGAGATTGATGCCCTTTGTGGGGACACTTCACATCCAAACCACAACACACACCTAGACCTTCCCAACTCCTATCCACTAAAGCTCAGTGTTTTCAAAAACTCTTTCCTGACACCCTTCCTGTCTGTTTTCTTCATGTAGGTTCTGGTTCTCAAGGCGAAAAGCCTTAATGTTTCCTCTGTTTCTGTATTCTTTTCACTGTTTCCATTCAAAATAGTTCTAGAATTCAGTGTCTTTTCTCACAACCACTATGGCTAATCATTAAATAAATAAATAAATAAATAAATAAATAAATAAATAAAAACTTCTATCATCTCATTTTGCATGTTTGTCTGTGTACTATGTGAGTAGTGCCCATGGAGACCAGAATAGACAGACAGATCCTCTGGGACTGGATTTATAGACAGTTGTGAGCAGCCATCTGGGTGCTGGGAATCGAACCCAGGTCCTCTGGAAGAGCAGCCAGTGCCTTAACCACTGAGCCATCTCTCTACCTATGTTGCTCCTCTTTTTCAAGCCACTGTTATCTCTCGCACAGATTTTAAGGCAGCCCATTTATGTAGGTAGCCCAGCCCATTGTGGTTGGGGCCACCACTAGTCAGGTGGTCCTGAATAATATAAAAAAAAAAAAGACAGGCCAGCAAACCATGGGGACCAAACCAGTAAGTGGCACTCCTCCATGGCCTCTGCCCCTGTTCTGCCTCCAGAGTCCTGTCCTGAGTTCTGTCCTGGCTTCCTTTTATAATAGACTTACTATAGATATAATTATAGACATATATATTATAATAGATACATATTATAGATGTAGACTTATATAAAGAAAGAAGAAAAAAAACCTTCCTCTCCCATTACCTTTGCTCGTGACATTTTATCATAGCAAAAGAAACCCTAGCTAAGACAGAGGATTAGTGAGTGAGGCCTTGCTGAAGAATGCTGGACATCGAGGCTGGGCTTTGAAGGCTATGTATGGGCTCTGCTCCTTGCCATTGTTCTGTCTCTACTGCCTCCATGCTATGAGGCCGGCAGCTTTCTTCCAACATCCTGTCTGCCACCATATTTCTACAGTGGCCTAAAAGCAACAGGGCCAGCTGGCTGTGGGTGAGAATCTCTGAAACAGTTAGCCACAAGAATTAAGGAAAGGGGGTTGGTGGGAGGCGGCAGGGGTGGGGTGGGTGGGTGGGAAACAGGAGTAGGGGGGTGTGGGGTGGGTGGGGAACAGGAGTAGAGGAGGAAAAGGAAGCTGTGGTCTGTATGTAAAATAAATGAAAACAGTTAGTAAATTTAAAAAATAAATCTGTCCTCTCTTTAAGCTGCTTAGGCCAGATAATTGGTCACAGTGACAAAGATTTAACCAATGTAGATTCTAATAAGAGAAGGGACTGAGACAAAAATCATGTGTTATCTCATATGTGGTTAAGCCTCCCAACAACTCTTTAAACTTAGAACCAGGGCTGTTTGTCAGTGGATCTCCCTAAGAATAGCAGGATATATATGCCACTGTGGAGCGGCAAGTGTGAGCATGCTCTGTGTGTGTGTGTGTGTGTGTGTGTGTGTGTGTGTGTGTGTGTGTGTGTGTGTGTGTGTGAAACATTCGTAGCCTCCCTGACCGATACAACCGACAAGCACGTGCAATGGAAGAGGAAGTACACGGTATCACATTTGTGCAGCCGGGAAACAGACACCACTCAAAACTCAACTCTTCTGACAAAGGAGATTCAGTAAAGGCTCAAAAATCACACGTTTCCCTGGGCACTTAATATCTCAGAAGGCTGAATTGAAGCATGTTTTAACCTCCCTCCCATCTAGAAATGTTACCAAAAGTAGATTTAAAATAAACAGAAGGAGGAGGAGGAGGAGGAGGAGGAGGAGGAGGAGGAGGAGGAGGAGGAGGAGGAGGAGGAGGAGGAGAAGAAGAAGATCACAAATGTATTGAGGATTGGAATTTTAGAAGCTGGAAAGCAGACAATCAATGCTGACTTGAGCTGAGGAAAATTGAAAATTCTCAACATTGTGACTGAGACCATGATGAAGGACAGCAGTGGACAGACTCAAAGGAAATAAGCCAAAATCATGCTGAAAGAATGATAAAAAGCTATAGGAATCGTACTTATGAGAAGCTAATGGCATGAAAACCAAGGGCAAATCCTACACATAGATGCATCCAAAACACACATTCATCAGTGCACTATCATTTCTGGACCATAGCAGAAGATGGGGTTTTCTTTCAGAAGGAGCTATGGATTCAGGGTCATTCGGCACACCTAAGAAAGAAGAGTGTATGATTATTTGAGAAGTGATTCTAGCATTAGCTAATGAGATGGCTCGAAGGGTAAATGTATGTGCCAGCAAGCCTAGCCACCTGAGTTTGAGCCCCAGAATCACGTGGTGGAAGGAAAGTGCTGGCTGCTGCTAAGTTTTCCTCTGACCTTCACATGTGCACTGTGGCACATGTATGTACACATGCAAACACATGCACACACATAATACAATAGATAAAATGAAAAAATAATAATACATGAAAATAGTCTAGCAGAGGAAATAAGTACAAGGCAGCTATTAGAAGAAAGTTCCACCATGAAGTTCTGTATCCATGAAACAAGAACAAAGCAGTTCTGAAAAATGAAGAAGAACCAGAATTTAGAATCTTAACAGGCTGCCAGACATTTGTGGCACACACCTTTGATCTCAGTACTTAGGAGGCAGAGGCAGGCGGATCTCTGTGAGTTCCAGGACAAGCTCCAAAGCTACACAGAGAAACCCTGTCTCGGAGGGAGGGGGGTCGGGGGAGGAGAGAAGGAGTCTCAACAGGCTATCTGGAAGTGAAAGTTCAGAGAATATTATAGATATTAGAGCAAGAAGACAAAGAAAAAGGAAATAACATTACTAAGCAAATACAGAATTAGTCCTGACACCCAAACAAGGAACCTTAAGAAATAGAAGAAGTATAAATTATGTTTTAAAGAATTCATACAGTGTATGGGTATACATTTCTATATCAAAAGATGCAAACTGAAAGCAAATACATTTACATACTTGAGCTACAGATGTAGCTCAGTAATAGAGTGAGTGCTTATAGACAAAGTCCCAGGATCAATCTCTTGAACCACATATAAAGATAGATACCTATTTCCCCATAGTAAATTGTACTTTTGATTATAAATGTTGATGTGCCATTATGAATATTAATATAATGATTTTAATTTTAATAAAATTTACATTTAAGTGTTTTTTAAACATTTCATCAGATTATAAACCACTCAAATCCCCATATGATGAATTAAAAATAGTTGCCCAAAGCACTGTGAAATGTCAGACTAAACAGAACAAGCATGTCACAGGCTAAAGAAAGAAATCAAAATGACCTTAGATGACTCACCAATAGTACTGGAGTTTCCACGGGGGCCAAGCAATGTCTTCAATTATCTAAAGGAAATGACTTAATTCTGTATCATGTGAAACTGTGGACCCAATACAAGGGAAATATAGCAATGTCACATAAATCTCAAGAATATACCCTTCATACTTTCCACTTTAAAAATAGAATGTGCTTCCCCCAAATGAGAGCGTAATTTCAGAAACAGGAGAAATATGGTATCCAGACAACTGTGATTCATTGTAAGCACAATATTTGTTAAACCAGCAATCCTGTTAGAAAATGCAGGGATGGCAGAGAAGGTACAGGCTTATTTGTGTATATGAACTGTGTTTCTGTGTCAGGATGAATTTAGAGGGAGCTACATTACCTTATTATATAGATAACATTCCCTGAACCCGGAAGAATCAAGAAATTGTTATATATGTAAATTATAATTATGTAAAGTTATAAAGACTAACCCATAATTAACAAGTAAATGGGTTGGTGTGAGAGGCTCCAGGAGTAACAGGAGTGGGGAGGGAAGGGTGGAGGAATGCTGGCATTAGCCTTATCTTATTTAAAGAGTAACAAATCCTTGCCAGTGAGATGGCTCAGTGGGAAGGCCTGCCACCTTGTATATAAGATGATACATTGCCAGCTTGGCAATCCTTGTAGCCCACATGGTAAAAGAGAACTAATTCCTTCCCTCAAGTTGTCCTCTGACTTCCACACATGTGTACACACACACACACACACACACACACACACACACACACACACACACACAGAGGGGGACAGATTAAATATATAAAATAATAAAAATCTCTGATAGGAAAGAGACATCCAGTATTTAATACTACCATTTTTAAAATTATTCTCTTAATTACCAGAAATTGTTAGTATGTCCTTAAAGAGAGAGAGAACCGACTCATATCGATTACAAGTAACTGTAAGTATCGACTAATTAATTACCCTAGTAAAAATGTGTGGGATGTGGAGGAAAACATACAACTGGGAAATATACAAACCTATATAAACTGAGAGTCATGTCACAATCAAAGACTAGGGGAAAAAAGATGCTAGCAGCTAGTAGCTTGCTTTCTTGGTCAAAATACCAATGATCATTTTGTTGTCTCTTGGTTTTGAGCCTCTTGAGTGCTGGACTTGCAAGCATGCACCACCACATCCCGTTTATTTGGTGCTGGGGATTCATGCATCCTAGGCAAGCACTATGCCGACTGAGTTACGTCCAGGTCTTAGTTTTGCTTTTAATAATTAGCCAAACTATGTTTAAATTAACTTGAGGGAATAGCAACTGGCACAAGGCTACAACTGAGAGTCCATGGTGGGATATGTTCCCGCACACTTAGATGAGCCGGACAGTCAAGAGCTAGCCATGCAGTGGGCACAATGCACATCCCCATAGAGCTAACATATAAGGACAGGGAGGACACAGAGCTTAGGAGGATGCCTTTAAGGAAGGGTCAGTACCACCCATGTTGGTTCAACCTTTGTTGGCTGAATAGCTGTATAGGTTTTGTTTGTTACTTTTGTTTTTGTTTTTGTAACATTGAACCATTTTTGGAGATGAACGTTTTCTGCTAGAATGGGGGGAAAACCAGAAATCGTTACCTGGATAGCAGATAAAGTGTTTACAATGGAGTGGGCACATAGAGACTCCTACATTGGAATTTGCTACGATGTCTACTAGCACAAGTCAATCAGGCCAGCTTGCATTCACTTGGGGCCTACTGGCAGAGACATCCACCCCAGAGCGTAAAAGCTTGGATGTTACCACCTTAATCTGCTTACACTTTGAACACAAGCCCTGTGTTTCCCTGTTAGGCTCCACCCAGCAGCTCTGGAATTTGTCCTGCAAGCAGTCAGAGAAAGATGGATTTCTTAGCAAGCGATGTTTGGAAATGGATAGCCCCAGTTAAATTCTCATTTTACTCCTTATAGTATATGAAAAACATAGCTGTGAATTAAATTAAAACTTCGTGTCCAAGTTTGAATAGGAGCCGTGGTGAATTTTATCTGTAAAAAGTAATCCCAAAGGCCAGAGAGATGGCCCAACCATTAAGATCACTTCCCAGCCCCAAGTCAGGCTCACAGCCTGTAACCCAGGCCCCAAGGAATTTGATACTCTCTTCTAGCCTTTACCAGCACCTGCATTCATGTGCATCAACTCTCTCTCTCTCTCTCTCTCTCTCTCTCTCTCTCTCTCTCTCTCTCTCTCTCTCTCTCTCTCCCTCGCTCCCTCCTTCTTCCCCTCCTCTTTCTCATTTAAAAAGTAATAAAAATAAATCCTTTTTTATTAAATAGTCCCATCTGGTTGCAGTGGTGTACATTTAAAATCTTAGTATCTGAGGCATTTATAGAGGATAATAAGCTTGAGGCAGGCCTAGGCATTACCCTGTGTTCAGGGCCAACCTGGGCTACATAGCAAGATTCTGTCTAAAAAATAACTAACAAAAAAGTATTGTCTACTTCCTAATACTATCTTTGTGAGGGCCTGGAAACAAGAACCCAAAGGCAGATGTTTCTAACACCCAGATGTGGCCCCAGGATGTTACCTCCCACTAAGAGCCCCAGAGTTTCTCATGGAAAAGGTCAGTTGTTGTAAACACACCAAGAGACTTTCTGAGAGCATCAGGGAGAAAATGTGCTTGAATGTCAGAGCAGAAAGCACGGAAGTCTAGCAGAAACAGTAGGAAGGTGGCGATGGAGGAGCTTCCCACAGAGCGAACATGGGACAGCTGAAATGTGGCAGAGGCATGGTAACTATAACAGACAGAAACGTACCATTAGGGACAGAAGCATGCAGTGGTCACCTAGGAAAACTTATAGCTCTGAAAGCTTCATAGGGCTGGGAGGCAGAAGTGTGGTTGGTATGTAAAAATGAATTTTTTAAAAAAATAATTAAATAAATAATAAAATTGCACATTTTCATCACATTTATTTAGTTGCAGCTTCAAGGGTCAAGCCCAGAGCTTTTCATGTAAGGCCCATACTGCACCACTTAACACTATCTCCAAATCTGTTTATTCCAGAGTATAAAAAATATATAGGAGTCAGAAGCCTAATTGCAAACCCTCATTTACGTTAAGTGGCATTCTCCTATCACAAGGCTTTGTATGTGGCAGTGGGGTTCTATCAAAATGGCTAGAGCAGCCGGGTGTTCGTGACGAAATCACACTCAGGAGGTAGAGGCAGGTGGATCTCTGTGAGTTTGAGGCCAGCCTGGTCTGCAGAGCAAGGTCCAGGACAGTCTCCAAAACAATACAGAGAAACCCTGCCCAGGGGGGTGGGGGGGTGGGGGGGTGGCTAGAGCACTTGACTAATTACCATGTGTGTCTTCAGGGGAAGATGTGTGCAGGGAACTGTGTCAGAAGTCACCCCTGACATAAGTCAGGCATCCTGGGCTAAAAGACATCTTCCAGATAAGGCTGGGTAGAGAGCAGGAAGCTTTTCTGGGGAGGGAGGGAGTTTCCATGATGCTGAGCGTAGAGAAAGATGATCAAAAAATCAAACACATATATTTATCCTCTTAATAGTTACAGCTTAAAGTGTACCAAGACTGTGACTGACATTCCAGGAAAGGGGCTTCTGTGACTGATGAATGTGTAAGTTAAATCTTTCTGCTGAGTAGTTTAGCAGTGTGATCTGAGTCTTGCAAAGTGGTGACCCTGTTATGCTCCTGGGACTCTTTGGTATCGCCATGACCAGAGACACAGGTGAAATGTATGTTCTGGGTTTGTCAGGGTCTTCTAATAAGGAAAAGCAGGAAGCAAGTTTATCCACAAAGAAAAAAAGTATTTCAATATCTTAAAGTACGAGGGAATCATCACAATTGTGCCTTCTCATGGCAAATAATTTGTCAATAGGTGGATTGATGATTCATCTCAGGTATAAACTGCAGAGTAGTGGAATACTAGTTAGCAAGAAAAATTCATTAATTTTAATACACGCAGTGAATTTTAGAGTATTATGGAGAGCAAAAGAAGGAAAGATTAAAATGTAAAGCAGAGGTCATGTTTTTGAAGCTGCTTGTGTTGGGTTCTAGAACAAACAAAGCTTGTCCATGTCTAAAAGAGTGGCAAGCTCTGAAGCAAAGGGTTTTCTTACAAGTTCAGGAAGAACTCTCTGGCTCAAAGTCATCCCCTCTGCTTACTTCATTTCTTCTCTTGACTGTGTAAACTAGACTTTAAAATCCATGTGTTCTAAGAACTGATGAAACATTAACCGGCAGCCTTAATTGGAAGGAGAGCTGGGCTACAATGCTGTATGTCACCATGGTTCTAATTATGTACAGTAATGACACCAGCAGAGGTAAGGAAGTAGACATGAGAAAGACGTGTGCTGATAAACATGTGCAACCTTTGTGTTAGAGAATCAGGTAAAGATCCTTGAAGCCTCCCTTCGCGTTTGGATTCCCATTTCTCTGCATCCCAGCTTTGGCCCTTTGGGTCTTCAAGTGCAGGACATATGTAGCCCTCTGCTTCTGATGATCTCTCTCCTGCTCTGTGCCTATTTAATTCCTGCTTCACCTCCAGCTTTCAGCTCAGTCTTGAGCTGAGCCCTCCCTGTGAGTCATCCCTATACTGGATTAGGTCAAATCTCTGTACTAGTTGCCTTTACTTTTCCCCTGACATACCTAACAGACACAACTTAACAAAGGAGAGGTTTCCTTTGGCATATAGCTTGAGAGGATTAAGTTGTGGGCATCTGGTTCTGTTTCTGGGCCTAGAGTGACAAGGTGTAATGTGTGGAGAAGCCGCTGATGCCAGAATAGACAGGAAGCAGGGAGAGCAAATCAGGGACCAGGGACTTGGTGGCACTTACACATTTTCATTTCTTTGGATCTACAAGATAGCTTTCAGAATGGCAAATTACCCAAGACTTCTCTGCAAATTTGATAATTTTCCCCAAATCTCTCTCACTTTCGATAACTTGATAGAAAAAAAAAAACTCACAAAACTCATTGAAACCAATTCTAGCAGCAGATGTATTTATTTCAGGAGATGGGGATACGAAGGAGAGTACAAAGAGAAAGAGGGCAGAGTCTAGGCTACCAAATAGAAAGTGTGAGGACACTTGGTTACACTGTGACTATGCATAGGATATTAACCCTTAGGAAGCTCCCCAAAGCTCTGAGTTTTGACCTGCTCTGTTTCTGACCTGGGCCGGTTCACCCCTCCTTAGGCACCCTGGTGGTCCCCCAGTCCCGGGAGGTCACCATATTGATACTGAGCTTAGTGTGGACACTTGATCGGCATAGCACACTACAGCCTAGAAACTCCTGGACTCAAGCCATCCTCCTGTCTCAGCCTCCCGAGTAGCTGGGACTACAGGCATGCACCACCATGCCCAGCTACTCTCTCCAGCTGCTCATACACACCACTGAATTGTTAGCAGCGCTTCTTAAAAGCCATGCAGTTTTTTGTCACTATGCTGAGTCAGGAAACCTCCCTTAAAGGAGCTGTGCAAATCTCTATTTGTCTCTAGCAAAACAGAGCCCAACCAAGAAAAATGCTGCTATCAAGAAGCCTTGCTTGTCTCTGTTTTTTTTTTTTTTTTTTTTGTTTTTTTGTTTTGTTTTGTTTTTTGTTTCTAAAACCCTTTTTTAAGCTTTTGTTAAGTTTTAAGTGGAAGTTCTCCACCCCATGTTGGGCACCATTTTGTTACGAGTAGTTCTTTCACCCGCTTGCCTGGTCCCAGAGCTGCCCCAGCCCCAAATAACACCCAGAGATGCTGTATTAGATATAATGCTATTGACCTGTTACTAGCATTACTTATAGGCTAGCTCTGTCTTAAATATTAACCCATTTCTATCAATCTAAGTATTTCCATGTGGTCTTATTACTGGAGAGAGGGTCTGGAGTCCTGCTCTCTCCATCCTACATGGTGAATCTTCTCCCTACTTCTTTCTCTCTCGTCCTAGTCTCCTAGTCCTGCCTATCTTGCTTTCCTATTGGCCAACAGGGCTTTATTCATTAGCCAATACAAGAAACATATTTACAAAATGACATCTCCCATCACTCTGATGTCCAGCATCTTAAAGTTTCACTACATATGATAAGTTGATTGACTGCCCATGGGCTTGAACAGTGTGTCTGTCATATAAAAGGAATATTCTGTCTCTGTCCAGCCTCTGCTTCAGACTACTGGGTATGGAAGGCTCCACTCCCAGGGACTTCATTGGCATAAACTCCTAGGTGTGTTCTCTAGGATTCACCACCATTAGCAGACACTCCCACCATTACTTTAGGGAAATCCAAGGTTTTGCCTTGTTCAATACATTATTGCTGATAGATTAAGTGGCAGCATACAGGTAGTGCGTCGCTTTGGGACCCTACTCTTTATATGGGGTCTCCTTGGGTGCTTAGTCTTACTGTAAATTACTGCAACTTGATATTTTTTGTTGATATTCGTGGGAGAACTGCCCTTTTGTTTTTGGGTTTTGTTTTTGTTTGTTTGGTTGGTTGGTTGGCTGTTTTTTTTTTTTTTTTTTTTTGGTTTTTTGTTTTTTTGGTTTTTCAAGACAGTGTTTGTCTGTATTGCTTTGGAGCCTGTACTGGAACTAGCTCTTTTGACCAGACTGGCCTGGAACTCACAAAGATCCACCTGTCTCTGCCTCCCAAGTGCTGGAACTAAAGGCTTGTGCCACCAACGCTCTGCAGAGAACTGCCCTTTCTTAAACAGAAATGGAGGAATGGAATGGGGGTGGGAACAAAGGGGGGATGTGGGGAGGGACAGGGAGGAGAGGAGAGAGGGGAAACTATGGCCTGGATGTAATCGGAATAAATTTCCTGTTAACATAGTGCTCATGTACTGATCTGGATACATCCTCAGTTATTGTGAAGATTATAGTTCAATAATATGCTTAATAAAAATGCTCCCCAAAAGGAGTTCACAGTCTTTCTCTCAATAACAAGCAGCACCCTCAACCACTGAATGAGCAAGAATTAAATTGGGCAGAGTTCAAAGTCTCTTCCAGCTCAAGCAATTTGTCCTTAAAAAACAAACAAGCTATAGCAAAAAGACTAGTTTACATGGCTGCATGAAACTTGGAATATGTAAGTTTTCAAAAACAAGAAAAGAAACAGAGTAATTCAGCTGATCTCCAAAACTCACCTGTAATATTTGGCAACATAGGTTTGAGTTACAGCATTACTAGTTTATTGGGTTGATATAGAATTTAGCTTCTTACCTAAACAATCACAATTATTTTAAAATCTGTGATTAATTGTATCTTGTCACTTACATTGCCTAATATGGGCTTTTATGATGTGACTGTAACAGTATTAATTCTGTCTCTACATGAGAGCTTTAGAGTCCTAGCAGTGAGAGAAGAATCACCCTTTGAAACATTGTTTTTGGCTTTTCTGTTTGTTTGTTTGTTTTGTTTTGTTTTCAAGACAGGGTCTCTCCATGTATCCCTGGCTGGAATTCCCTCAGTAAACCAGGCTGGCCTTGAATTCAGAGATCTGCCTGCTTCTGCCTCCCAGCTGCTGGGTTTAAAAGCAGGCGCCACCATTGCCCAGCTGAAACGTGTTTTTTGTTTTTTATCCAAAGTAGACATTCAAATATAACAAGCATTTCAAAACTCATTATCAAGCAGATTGTTTCAAGAAGGAGAATATTCTAAGCACCTTTGCAAGGCACATGCTAAAAATGTGCAAATGCCACCACTACTGGTATGTTCATAAAGTGCTGCTTTCTCTTGCCATCTTAGTGTTGCCACAGGCGGTCACCCAGTTTGAAGAACTGGTTGGAATGGCAGAATCCCTGCTTAAGGGTGGAGGAGCCTCGTCCATACCTGCATCTACTCTCTGGAGAGCAACTAACAACTCCTCCCCAGACTCGTTTGCCTCTCTGTGCAGTCGTTCCAACTCTAGTTCCAGCTCCCCAAGCTCCCTGAAGGCTGAGGAAGAGCAGCCCCCCGGTGAGAAGCAGGTTGGTCGGAACACCACCCCTCCAGTTAGCTGAAAACAGCCGAACACATAGCAACACGTCTAGGCAGATTTAGATCCCAACCATTAAATAACGAAGAATCTTTCCATTTTAACAGTGAGAGTCCATATTTGTGAAACAGACACCAAATTTAGAAAATGAAAAGCAAGCACTGGGACTTGGTGAAGCTTTTGAACTATGGAATTCATGCACCAGTTACAGAAGTAGACTTACAGATTAAAGGGGGTCTGTGTGTTATTCCAGGAGTGTGGTTTCTGCATGCTTCGTGCACACCAGCCATTTATGCTTTCCCTGACCGAGAAACAGTAACTAGAAATGTAGCACTTCTGTTAAAGCCAGATTTAAGCCTAAGAAAATCACTCGTTCTTCGAAGGTGGTAATGCATTGTGTGATCTGATATCAGAGTATCTGACTCTTTGTATAGAATTTCCTATTGCTATGCAACAGATTACTATAGATTTAGTGATTTGGAATCCAGCACAGGACTCACAGTATGAAATCAGTGTGCAAGGAACACTCTATGGGAGACACTGGAAGGGAGTCTGTTTCCATTTGAATTCTAGTGGCTGTGGAAATGAGTTTCCTCTTTCCTTCCTGGCTGCAGAGTGGTCGTCCATGTTTTTAAAACCCCTAGTGCTTAGCTTACGGCTTCATCCACAGTCAAGCCCTTTCTTCCTTCCTTCCTTTCCTTTTTTTTTTTTTTTGGTCTCCTTTTCTACCCCCACCATGAGCTTTTAGGGACTCACTAAGACAACCTGACTGAATCAGAATAATCTTCCATCTCAAATGCTTAATTTTCACTACATGTGTACATCCCCAGTGGGGTAAATTATCATCCACCGGAACCAGAGGTTAGGAGGGAGCATCTTCTGAGAGCCATAATTCTCCAAACATAAGTGTGAGAATAGGGTTGATCTTAAGACATCACGTTTAGATGACCCAAGAACAATTTGCATATATCCCAAGCAAATACCTCATTAAGCCAACAGACGTTTCAGATATTACTGTGTCATCTAACTGAAGTATAACATATACTAAAATAGAAAATACCACCTTGAAGAGTGCAGATGTTTGTGTCGTGTGTTAATTGGCATTTTTATTTCTCCAGGTATTCTAATCTCTGTTATCATTTCCTATTTTTTAGTTCAAGATCGAAAGATGGCAGATTGCCCGTTGTAATAAAAGCAAGCCTCAGAAATTTATTAATGATTTAATGCAAGTACTTTACACAAATGAATACATGGCCACACACAGTCTGACTGGAGCAAAATCTTCTACTTCAAGAGACAAAGTTGTAAAACCAGCCATGAATCAGAATGAAGTTCAAGAAATCATAGGTGATAATTTGATTGCATTGTATTTTCACACGACAATTTTTTTTCCCTGTCATTAAAATGGTTATTAAATCTGGGTGTGATGGTGCATCCTTGTCAACCCAACACTTGAGAGGAGGAGGTGGGAGGACCAGGGGTTCCATATCATTCTGGCTGCATAGCAAAGTCAGCAGCCAGCCTAGGCTACATGAGACCTTATCTCAAAGGGGGGAAAAAAATGGATGTCAAACTGAAGTGTCTATAACTGAGAAGTTTGAAGTAATAAAAATCAAAGCTTTAGAAAATAGCAACTTCACTACTTTAAAGTTTCAGTAACAGTTTGTGTTGTCTCTCTTTCTTAGTTATATCCTTCATGTATTGTTTGTTTCTAGAAAGGGGTCTTTTTTAAAAGTGGTGGACTGATTTAAAAACGATGATTTGGTTTTGAGCGTCTCTGACCAAGCTCTTTATGTACCACTTCTTAGTTAGCAAGAGACAGATTTGTTTTCACTAATGTTAGAAATGAATAAAAATAAATCCATGACAGCTTGGGGCAAAAAGCGTGGAGTTCATAGCAAGTAGAAGACTTAATGCCGAATGATGTCGTAGGAAGACAAGCATGCACGGTGGGTTTATAGTATCGCCTGTCAGCCTTTGCTATGCTTCGAAACCCCGAATGCATTCATTCATCTGCTTAAGTATGCAGTGACCACTTGGGCTACTTTTGTAAATCTGAGACAAAGCTATGTTTTGCCTCCGTTCGTGGGACGCAAACCCCTCACCAAGTGCTCTCGTGTGTCGCTGTGATCTTTTACAGGAATAACCAAACAGGTGTTTCCCAGCGCGGACGATATTTCAATCAGGAGGATGATAGGACAAAAGCTGAATAACTGCACCAAGAAGCCAACTGTGAGCAAAACTCTTCACTCTCAGGGTATTAAGTAGCTCCCAACGGTATGTCTTTCAAGTGTTCATGTTCTTGAATGTAACAAACTCTGTCCCGCTGTTGTCTTTGGACTGGCCGCTTCCAGTCACTCAGCTAGGGGACACTAGTGGCCTATGCCATGCTAATAGGTGCCCCCATGGGTATGAGGAGGACTAGGGAGGGATCTAAATGTGGGAAGTGCTGAATTTTGTCATAAGATGTCTCTTTCCCTGACCAAACCTCTAAGATATTGGGATGGGTATTGGTAGATATTAAAATCAGTTGTTATAATTTAATGATTTAAGTGAGACATTGACTCAGTAACCAGGAAAGCTTCCATGAGGTCTAAACTCCCAGAGTTCCTAACATCTCCCAAAAGCACCAACCAGGACACAAGGTCTTTAACTCATGGGCCGGGTGTATAGTGATGAAGCTTCTTCTAAATGCTACATGCACAGCTCTTCAAGTTCAGATGGCTCTCTTGTGGAGCACATCAGAATTCCATAAGGTATTTTTATGCCTCACTCTATGACATTTTAATACCATAAAGTGCCAAGCACAGGCACAATAGACAACTATAGGTGACTATAGCGGCTACCAAAGTGAATGAACATTAGAAGATTTTTAGATCAGTTTTGATTGTGCTTGCCAGTAATGGTGTGATTAAATCACCTTGGTCTGCATTAATTCAATTCAAACCAATAGAGCAGGGCATAGGGGTTTGGGCCTGTAGTTCAAACAAACAGGGAGCTCTTGAGTTTTAGGCTAGTCTGGGCTACATAGTGCTCGACTATGCTGGGCTTTAGGGCAAGACTGTGTCTCAAAAAATTGAAATAAATGACAGATGTTCTTTTGCCTACTGGGCCTGGATCGTGTGTGTGTGTGTGTGTGTGTGTGTGTGTGTGTGTGTGTGTGTGTGTGTGTGTATGAGTGTGTGTGATCCCAAATTGTTCGATTGTTCGGATTAGGAAGGAATGTGTATTTTGAGTCGGAATTGGTAATCAACACTAGAATGGAAAGTTGGCCTGCAGCAGGAGATATCCTTCATTTGAAGTCATCAAATTGTGTCCTGAGGACTTAGGAAAAGATGCTGATGGGAGAGAGGTACATGCTTGCTGAATTAGCCACAGCACCATCTACTGGAATGCCTCTGTAATGTTCTCTCCAGGGTCATTTAACTCACAAGAGCCTAAAGGTAACCACATGTACTTAGGCAAACCATAGCTCTGCCTTGCCTCACACAACACCCATCTTTTCATTGGCATTAGAGTCTACTTTTGGGGGATTCCAGTGTATACTTAAGACCAGCTGAGCCATCATCCACCATCGTTGATGGAACAGCTATTGGGTTCTTGGACTTTCCGTTGGTAGGCAGCCATTGGACTAGCTGTACCACAGCCTGTTAACCATTCTAATAAATCACACACACACACACACACACACACACACACACACACACACACACACACACACACAAATTCTCTCTCTGTGTGTCTCTGTCTCTCTGTCTCTCTCTGTCTCTCTCTGTCTCTCTCTCTGCTCTCTCTCTCTCTCTCTCTCTCTCTCTCTCTCTCTCTCTCTCTCTCTCTCTCTCTCTCTCTCTCTCTCTCTCTGTTCTGCTCCTCTGAGCAACACTAATACAATGAGTTTGCTGACATTCTCGTCAACAGAGATATTCAGATGGCTATAATTCCTAGGCACCCCAAAGCCTGACAGCCGCCATTCTCTCTGTGTGGCTGTGCCTGCCTCCCAGGACAGAGCTCAGGTTGCTGTTGGTTGATAAGACTTAAAAGGTCAGCTACTTCCCAGCAAGTTCCCTTTCCTTGAGAGGAAGAGCTAAGTCCCATCTGCCATTTGAAAAATTTGTCTGTTCTCATCCCATAAGTGCCCTCTAGCAGCTTCCTTGAGAATTGCTAAGAGCTCACAAATCCAATCGTTATGGCCTTTCCTCGTTCTTCTCATTTGTTTCGTACATGAGCTAAAGAAAGTTTGATTTCTAAAAATTGAAGAATCTTAGGCTATCACTCCTATACCATCTAAAGGCATAAGGCCCTTCTCCTGAAATTCTCAAAGCTGTCTGTCTCTAACAGAGCATTTCTTATGCTTACATTATAACAACAATTATTTCATACAGTGTCATTTAAAAAGAAGGTCAAAGGTTATTTTATTCTCCTGCCCCCATCAGAAGATGTTTTGAAGTATCTGGAGGTCATTTGGTTTTCATATCTGGGTACCACTACTGGCATTTAGCATTGAGCAGTGCCACCAAACAGCCTGCAATTCAAAGAAAAGCCTCTCACGCCCCACCCAGCAAAGACTCACCTACGTCATCACTGAAGCTAAGAAACCCTAGCTCAATGTGGCTTCATTATTTTGGAAGTAATGAGATTGGAACCTGAATTGTCACAGCCATAAGTCTAGTGACCAGTAGACAGCATTCATATCAGTTTTTTTAGTCCATTTCAGTTACTGTAACTGTTCTGGGGAGCCCACCAAAGACTGCTCAGACAGGGGTTTAAGCCATAAGAAAGTCTATATTACCCTGCTAGAGACTACTCTGGGTGTTCGGCATCCCCCAGTGTAGCCCTGAGCTTTTAAACACAAAAGCCATGCTCTGGGTTGACATACTTCAGTTAACAAGAACAGTTAGCCAGAAGCAGAGTTACAGAGACCAAAAAGCAAAGCTAGTACATTTAGAGAGTTTTCCAGAACTATGGACTTTAGTGCACTAGGTCTTTATTTCCATTTTGGCAGGTGGTGCTGTCTATGTGCTGAGTTCCACAGCCCGATTGGTACTTCCATCAAGGAGACAGTCGTGTTAAGGTCTCGGGTCCTGTTAAAAACAAAAACAAAATTAGTGCATAGGGAGTGAAGTGTAAAGGGAGTTTTCTTTAGCTCATGATTCTGTAGGGCGGACTCTAAGATCTGGACAGCCTATGTGTTCACTCTGGTGAGGCCCTCGTGGTGAATGTTGTTACATTAGTGGGACCTCACAAAGAGGAGATCACATCACATGCAGGACAGGAAGCCAGGGATTCAGGACCATACCCTTCTCCAACAGCTCACTCTTTCAATACTGAACTTACAGGTTGGAAAGAGCAGAGTGAATCCCTTCCAAGAGTGGTGTCCCCGGTGACGTAACGTGTCTCCACTCAGGCCACCTCATGAAGGTCTCACCACCTCAACACAGTGAGAACAAGCCGCCAGCATGGGCAACACTGGGTCATACACATTGGGTCACACCATAGTAACACACGGCTCTCTGGAGAAACAGAACCTATAGGATGCATATCGTTTATATTTATATGTAGAGAGAGTGGAGGAGGGGAGAGCCTCTCAAATGTGTTCATTCAATTGTAAGAGTATCAAGCTGAAAATGCAGGCTGGCCAGGTGGAGACCAGGGAAGAGTTGATGTTTGAGTCAGAGTTGAAGGCTGTCTAGAGGCAAAAATTCTTCCTCAGAAGACATCAGTCTCTTTTGTGAGAAGTTTTATTAGAAAGGGAGGAATGGGAGAGGAAAGAGAAAAGAGGTAAAGAGATGTAGAGTCAGAGAGGACAGGAGAGAATATGGAGACAGGAAAAGTCCTGTCTGCTCCAAAGAAATAGCAGGAAAGAGAGAGCAGAAATAATGGCATCCGTCTTTAAAGCCTTTCAACTATTTGGAAGAGGCTGGAGGCATCTAGCTTTATTCAAGTAATGATTTAGGTTTTAGTATAATATAAAAACACATTCAAGGACATACTTAAGCAGAAATTTGATCAAGTAACAGTGTATGATGGACATAAAATCAACCATCACAACTATTGCTTTGGGGACAAGGTGTCTGGTTGGAAAATCTGTTCTAAGACTTGGAAAGCTGCTCGACTTCATAAACTTCAACTTTTTCTGTGTCAGTTCCATCATTTTTCTGTTTACTTTTTGTCTGGATGACCTATGTATTGGTAAGTGTGAGATATTACGTCATTATCACCGTTTGAGAGTCAATATGTGATTTAAGCTGTTGTGGTGTCTGTTATACCCCACAGTGCCCTCGTGGTTGGTGTACATATGTTAAGAATTTCAATATCCTCTTAGTGGATTTTTCCTTCCCTATCTCTTCTGATTTGTTTTATTTTGCAGTCTATTTTGTCAGATATTAAAATGGCTATACCAGCTTGCTTCTTAGGTCCATTTGCTTGGAATATCTTTTTCCAACCTTCACCCTGAGGTAATGTCTATCCACAACGTTGAGGTGTGTTTCTTGGATGAAGCAAAAGGATGAATCCTTTTTTCACATCCACTCTGTTGGTCTGTGTCTTTTTATTGGGGAATTGAGTCCATTGATAACGAGAGATATAAACAACCAATGATCGTTGATTTCCTGGTATTTACACTGGCTGTTTTAAGGTCTGTTTCTTGTGCTTCAGCTATGGTGGAATATTCAGGGCTTGTTGTGGTAAGAGTACTTACTGGCCTGTACTGGAGACATATTGTCCTGGCTGTAATTGATTGCGTTTTACACTAGGGTTTGGGGTGATTGTAATTCTAGGTACTGATATCTGGTCTTGTATTTGTTGGGTGGTTGCTTTGGTCCTTGCCCCTTCTGGATCTTAGGAGAGTTTGGTGGCTGTGTGTTGCCAGGTAGGGAATGCTTTTGAGATCCTGCCGGGTATGGCCTCTGGGTCTGATTAGAAGGTGTTTCTTGTTTTGGGAGCTGACATTTAGGGATAGAGACAGATTAGAAGTGGGGATTCCCAGGGGAAAAAGCAGGGTGTAGCACCAGGATCTGTTTAGTCACCTGGGAACGGGGGCAGAGAATGGGGAGCCTCTGCAACAGAGCTGGGAATTAGACTGGGGGACTGGATTGGAGGAGAGAAGGGAGAGTGAAGACATGAAGATGCTCTGCCTGCTTCCCTGGAAGAGGCCAGCAGGTCCCCAGGGAATGCCTGGGGGACTGGGAGAGTGACACAAAGGGATGGGATGGTGAGGGAGGCTGTAGGAGATCTGTGTCTTCTGCTGGAGGTGGGGACAGGAAGGAAGGGGACACCACACAGGATGGTCTGCTACAGAGCTGGGGGTGAGACTGAAGGCTGGATTGGAGGGGGTGGGGTAAGGGTCTGAAGGTCACCTACTTGCATCCTTCCCTTCTGGGTTTTGAGTCAGGTAAACCAGGTTATTTACTTATTTACTGCCAGCCAATAAGCAACCTGTAGCATGTATGTTTTCTGCCAGCCCGCTAGCCCGCCCGCCGCTTGTCTGGCGCACCGGCCCCAAATAACACTCAGAGACTCTGTATTTGATACAATCCTGTTGGCCAGTTACCATTATTGTTTATGGGCTAGCTCTGCCTTAATTATTAACCTATTTCTACTTATCTAAATATTTCCACGAGGTCATCTTATCCGGGATGCGCGGCTGGCGTCTTCCTTCCTCCCCCCCCTACATCTTGACACCTCCTTACTACTTCCTCTTTCCTCCTTGTCTCCTAGCCCCGCCTATCTTGCTTTCTCATTGGCCCAACAGGGCTTTATTAATTGAGAATTAATTAATATTTATTAATATGAGAAACATATTTGTAGAATAACATCTCCTATCATCTCCTCTTTTCTGTCTAAAGTAAAAAGAAGGGTTTTAACCTTGACATAACAAAATATATCATACAACAGTTATCAAATAAGAATCACAGTTAACAATATTTAGTCCATTAACATTTTGTAAAACTTAAAGAAAATATCATCTATCCTATCTTTGTGAGTCTAAAGTCCTATATGTAAATTATCTTTAATCCTAACTAAGGAAAACTATAATCGTAACTATCTGTCTTCAACTCCTTTAAAGACCACAGAAGGATGATATATAAACTCTAGAAATGACAGAGACAACTCACTGCCTGGTCAGTCACCCGAAGTTCTTCTGTAATGTTCCATCTTCAGCCCATAGGCCATAGTGTGTCTCCAGACTCCTCAACAAAGCAGGAAACTTTAAATTGTCCACCTGTATTTGCAGTTTTTCAGTCATTTTTCTTTATGTCCTGTAGACTGTCTGGCAGCAGCCTCTTCCATGAAGCAGGAATCCTGTAGCAATGTTCATCTTGCATCAGCAGTCACCTTTTTGTGGGTCCTGCATGTCCAGTTTCTACAACATAAAGTCAAACAGTCCAGAAGAGCAGTACCTTGTCCAAATGGCTAGTCTTGTCATATTAGAAGCAAACTCCATAATGTGTTTCTTCGATGTCCATCTTCCTTTCTGATACAGGTGGTGTTACCAGGAGCAGTTGTGCCTCATTGTCAAGAAAAACCCTAAATCATTTTAAATGCCATATTCTGTAGGTCTTTGAAAGGTTTGAAGAATGCCTATTCATCTCAAATACATCTTGTATATCTAGAAATCCTAACTAACTTAATTCCAAGTTTTGACTATCATAGGTAACTCTCTAATCTGTACTAAATTATACATTACATTTTTCAATGAGCTATATAAACACAATACCTAAACAAGAGGAGAAAAATACATATCACAAAATTGACTTTAAATTGTATCAATAAATGAAATCCCTTTCAAAACAAAGCATTCCTCTGGTAAGATGAGCCATGTGGAAATACTTAGATAAGTAGAAATGGGTTAATAATTAAGACAGAGCTATCCCATAAACAATAATGGTAACTGGCCAACAGGATTGTATCAAATACAGAGTCTCTTGAGTGTTATTTGAGGCTGGCACACCAGACCAGCAGTGGGTGGGCAAGTGGAAAACAACAAGATACAGCAATCAATAAACATTACTGAAGAATGTCATACAGAATTGTTGATTTTTTTTTAAATGCTTCATTGCTAAAGGGGGTTCCTTTAACCTTGTTTTAAAGTTTAGCAATACAATTTAATATTCTCAAATGAAAATTAATATAAATTATTTTAACCGTTTTCTATGTTGGAATTCCTCTTAAAAATTATAAAAATAATTCACAGGACACCTCAATAACAATAGTTCTTATCTTCAACACATATTTGCACCTCTTTGAAATTTGCTTTTTTATTACTACAGGTATCTTAAAACAGAGCATGTTTGGTTTTATGTCGAGCATTGGATTTTGCTGGAGAGTCTGAGACACATCAGAGACCGGCTGTATGGCATCTGAGGTGCCCATGGCTTTCCTGGTGGGGCAAAAGACTGGATGAGAAAGCTGCATGCAGAGTCCATACTAACTACTAGTGATGCATCAAACCAGAGAATGTCTGTCAAACAAGCATGCAATATGGTTTCTTTGGAAATGCATTCCCCACAGCCCCCAATACTTCCCTGTACAACCAACTTAAGATAACATGAGCTCTTGCCACAGCAACGAAAACATCTGCCTTCCAGATCAGTGAATGACCTCCACAAACATGTACTATTGCTATCAGTGATTCCCATTATGCTCTTGTTTGTTTGGATTTAGCAAGCACATGCTTGGTAAAAATACAGTTGAAATAATACATGTTTACAAATGGAAAAAGGAGTAAAGTGATCCTAAGGGATGATAGCCAGGTCTAACCAAGTAATGATGATGTAGCATTAAAGTGAAAGGATTATGGGGGGAAAAAACCAGAAACATAAAAGTCTTTTCAATATTAAACTATGCCAAGAGAATCCTAAAAGCCCCAAGTCCCATTTTTGTTTATTAAAATGATGCACTGATTTTTATAATAGGCTTTAAGTCTGTGAAGCAAACATACCTCTCAGTATTCATTGTCCAAAGTGTACTACATACAGAGGTGTGACGTCAAAGTCAATGTCACCTAAAGTGCACGTTACGCCATGTTTGATCCGCTGTGATACTAAACTGCTTAATTTTAACTTGTTTGTTTCCATTGTAACAGAAGGAAAATGAATTGAAAAAAAATAGTGTTTAATAATGGCACAGGACAATGTCATTTTGCAAATCAACAGAAGATAAAATATTCTCAAGACTTTTCACTTGATGGCAGATCACCTGACTACTTTGCAATGTAAAGCTATCTTTCCTTCCTTCCCTCCTTTCCTCTTTCCCTCCTTCCTTCCTTTCTTTTTTCTTTCAAGGTAGGGTTTCAAGGTATAGCTCTGGCTGTCCTGGAACAAACTCTGTAGACAAGGCTGGCCTTGAACTCGGAGATCCATCCGCCTCTGCCTTCTGAGTGCTGGGATTGAAGGTGTGAGCCACCATACCTGTCGAAACTCTGCTTCTTGGGTGTGTAAAGAGATGTTGAAGCTTGGAAAAGGGGATTCCTAAGGTGCAGTGCAATGGACCCAGGGAGCGCTCTGTAAACATTGCTTGATAACAGTGCAGCTGTACAAAACAGATATTCTCAATGAAATGAATTATGCAACATTTGCTACTTTTAATTAAATAAAATTAAACTCCATTAAAAACCTAATGCACTTTCTTATTGTTCTTTTTGTTTCTTCATAATGTATTATTTTCAGGGCAAAACAAATTTTACATTTTACCCTTTCTTAACCCTTGGAGTATAAATTGTCTGATGCTCTGAATAAAGTTGACTATTGCATGAGATCTTACTCCACCTCATTTATTGACACCGTCCTCTCAGATCCTACTGCCTCTTCAGTAACAAACAAGTGTCACCCAAATAAGGACATAAAGTTGGCTGCTAGATAACAGAGTTGGGACCCTCACAGAGGGGGTGAATAAAACAATGGGGAAGACACTAAGGAAGGTTTTGCCATATGTGGAGCTTTTGCATAATTTTTTTTTTAAGAAAGAAGGAGCATAAATAGCAAAATCACAATTATTGGGTTGATTGCAAGTTGTTTATGATTATGATCTCTGGCTGCCAGAAAAAGGAACTGCTGTAGAATGGGTGTAAGTTCACACAGGCCAGTGGAAAGAAGGCAGAGGCACTCTAAGAACCATTTTAGCCTTTCCAGCTGCAGGGGGACTCGTCTCTGGAGGACTGAGACACTCTCCTCTAGCAAAGGGCTTTTTTATTGTTTCCAATTTACACCCTTAGCAAGTTCATTTCCATAGCCCAAAACATCTTACCTAAGCCTCTCAAAGTGGCAATGCCAAATGCAGACTCTCCATCAAGAAATACCATGGTTTTCCTAACCAAGTTTTGCATAGGCTTTGCACCTTTGGGAAACTCATTCATGATTCACATATTTCAAACAGAAGGTGCTAAAGACAAACATCCCAGGATCAAGCCATCTGCAGTTCTGTAGGAGTTCTCCTTACAAGGAACTTTACATGAAGTGTGGGACGCGGAGCCCAAAGGAATATTGAAAAGGCATATAAAGGGGGCAGGGTGGGGGAAATCGCTGTTCAATTTTTAATCACTTGGCCATTAATTCAGACTACTATAAAAAAATACTTAAGAAAGATAAAGAGAATGTTAACCAATGAGGAAGAGATGCCTAATTCTGGGCATATAAACTGGATGATCAAACCTTAAAATTGGTAATGAAGGGACCAGACCCCTGCTTTAGCAGCCATAACAGGCTGGGGGAAAAAAAAAAAAAAAGGCCACTAGCCACTAGCAAGACAAAGTGCTTAGTTCCCGCTTTTATATTTTATTTGTTTATGTTATATATTTTATATATTTCTGACCTTGCAGGAGCTGCCCTAGTCACCAGGAGGTCAGATACCCTCCACATGGCAAGGGACCAATCACAAGTTAGCTGCAGGCTCTGGACTTCTTTACAGTAAAAGTGGCATAACAGTGTTGGTGATAAAAAGAGCATAGCAACCGCCCTGCGATACAGGCCATAGCAACCAGTTGACCAATCAGCACAGGCATGTCAGCCAAGTCTGGAAGCACACCAATCCTGAGACTGTTGTGTACTCCTAGATACTCCCCGTACACACCCCAATAAATTCCCTGCCTCGGGGTTTCTCTGGGTCCTTCTCAAGCCACCATGTTGAAGGGACAAAGGGCCCAAGTTAATGCAGTTAACTTATTAAAATAGAAAAGACTCTTTGCTCTCACATCAGAACAGGCCTCTTGGTGATTTGGGGGTTCAGAATTTGGGCACAACAGTAAAAGAGGCAAAAAAAAAAAAAATTCCCCCAGTCAGGAAAATTAAGGAGTAAAAGCAAAGCCACCAACATTTATGCCAGGCATAAGCCCTCAGCTTCCTTATTGGAGCCCCCTTTAGATGTGGATTCTCCATTGCCCAGAAATGACCCTGAAGGCGTGGGATGAGGAATTTGATAACAAATCTAATCTTGAATTCCCTTCACTTCCTGGTAAGGATTTAGGAGAGCCTATGTAAATGCTAAACTTATAACCTAGATAAGCCAGGGCAAAGCAGAGAAAAAGAATTGTTTTGCCAGTTCCTCCCCAGCCTCATGAACTGTATGCATGGTGTTCTAGTGCAATGTCAGCGAAGTCAAAATGTTTGTTAGGGAGTAGACACAGATATAATGAAATGTTCTTAAAAGGCTTGTGCTTCTTATGGGCCCACTGTGATGAGTATCTTTGGTTAGAACAGTAATGCACAATGGTTGCCATATGTTTTCACATAATTGCTAAAATGATTCTCAGGCCTTCCCAGTTTCTTCAGTGGACAGCTAGGACTATGGGGTGATCCTGGAAATGTAACACATGAAAAGCCAACCTGGGGCTGATAGATGGGTATCAACAGATCATAATATTGTTGTGCCCAAACTCTGAACCTCAGAATCACCAAGGAGACCCCATCCAATGCAAAAAGCAGAGTCTTTAATTAATGAATGAGTTAACTGTATTAACTCCGTTCTTCTGTCCCTCCCACACAGTAGGTGGAGCAAGGAGGACCCAGCGGGACTGTGGGGCAGCGAATATATTGGGGTAGAGCAAGGGGAGTGTCTAGGGCCTACAACAATCTCAGGATTGGTGCACTTCCGGGCTTGGTGACCAGTCCTGTGTTGATTGGTCAACTGCAGCTGCAGGTAGGTTGCTACGACCTATATAGTCCCTCCCAGGACATTTGCTACATTCTGCATGCCACTGTTACTGTAAAGCACATCCAGAGCCTGCAAGCTAACATTTGATTGGTTCCTTACCACATGGAGGGCAAGGTCAGGAGCTCAGCACATTTTGCTGAGTCAGGGGCCTACTTCTTACTGGATCTTTTCTGCAGCCAAAGCAGTGGTCTGAGTGAGGGTCTGGTCCCTTCAATATATATCCTACAACCCTCCCACATGTTAGGGACATAGCTATGGCTACTTGGATGAAAACTGGTGGGTGAGTGGCCTTCAGGTCTAGTTATATTGAAATCATACAAAGTCCCTCTGAGGCTTATGCTGATTCCATAGGGAGACCCAAAGATGCTATTGAGAAACAAGTAAAAGAGGAACAAATTCAAGAGTTATTCAAGTAGGAGCCCTAACAGGCTGTTCAGTGTTCCCTCAGATCAGACCTCAATTTCAGATATCAGTTTCCTGACACTGGACAAGTAGTTTTTGAGGAAACAACGGAAATATCAATCTCTAACACCCCCAGTAGTAAGGACAAGTAGGCCTGGGGGCCTAAACCATCAACAGCTCAAAGTATTAACCAAAAAAGGACAAAGCCTGAGACTTGTCCAGGCCTTCCCAAAGAGGGAAAACCAGCTCTGACCGGCCCCTGACCAGCCCTGGCTAATAAGAGCCCACTAACATGATTGCCACTTGCTTGAGCAATCATATTCAAAATGACCTAACTGCTTTAGGATTTTGCCCTTGGCTGTATTTAAAAGGACCCCACACCTTTTCTTCTGTATCTTGCCTTTGTGTTGGATGGCAGGTCCCAGTGTGCTGGAATAGTAAATGTTCTTGCTGATTGCACACATGGGTGGTGGTCTTATGTGGGAGTTCCCGGGACCCTAACGTTATTAAAACAGCCAGCTTTGATAATGCCAATAAAGATTGCCAAAGAATAATCAGACCTCAGGGAGAGGGGGGACACGTTATGGACTTTCTGAAGCCAAGTAGAAATTAGGGGACCTACAAACATAGAGGGGGAAAAGAACAGAGCTTTAGAAACCTATGCTGTTCAAAGACAAATTTTAGCAAAATGTTTGAATTCCAGCTGTTGGCCACTTAAGGAAGTAATGTAAATTTCCCTTCCAGCAAATGAATGTTCAGAATTAATGAGTTCCTATATATGCCCTAAATGCAATAAAGGAAAACATGGGACTAAGGGACACTGATCTAAATACGGTAAGGATGGCGATACATTGCCTAGCAACAATAACAACATGAATAAACAACAGGGAAATGGATTGATTGCCCCCTTTAAGCCCTGCAAAATCAGAGGGTTTAAGCCTAGAAACAGTAACATCTGTGCCAACTTCAGGTTGTAATCAAGCCTCACAAGCTGCTACTCGAGGAAGTACTGCTATTCATATTCCTTGCCCCAAAGACATTTGGTGGGAGATGTCATTCTGTAATATGTTTCTCTTATTGGTTAATGAATAAAGCACCGTTGGCCTTTAGGAAAGCAAGATAGGTGGGACTAAGAGAGGTGGAAGATTCTGGGAAACATAGTGGAGTGGAGATATGATCTCGGGAAGAGAGGACCCGAGTCTGGCATTCTCGGTAAGATAAGACCATGTAGAACTACATATATTAGTGATTATGGGTTAATATTTAAGACAGAGCTAGCCAATAAGAAACACTAGTAACCAACCAACAGTTTCATAACTAATACAGTGTCTCTGTGTGTTATTTTGGGACTATCAGGGCTCTGGGACCAGGCTGGTGGGAAAATGCTCATAACAGACATTGTCATTTCACCTCTTCAATACCCTTGTAAGTTATATACAGTATATTGTTGACCTATGCTGCCTGCAACAGTTGGACATTTATTGTATCACAGTAAAAGAAACAATGCTTCGTATAGGAGGCATTGATAAAGATTATGTGGGGGGAATTACAGTTGTGATCATAATGTCCACTGATTGACAACTTAAAGCAAGAGAAAAATGTTGCAGTTGCTATTATTGCCTTATATAGACACTTCATGGAACAATGCAGGTTGTGGAGGAGGATTTGGTAGAACAGATAAAATTGCAGCCTTAAGCACTGTTGAAGGAAAATGACAAACCATTATTGAATCTAAAATTAAAAGAAAAAACATTTACAGAATTAATGGATTCCGGAGCTCATGTCTTCTACTATAACCATAGAAGAATGACCCTCCAAATGACCTGCTATGGAGGAAAATTCCACCTTATGAACTGTAACAAGATTAAACAAAATGCTATAAATTATAATGCATAGGTTTATGTCTGTATGTTTAGTGTTTTGATTATTATGTGGCAGGGGAACTTTTTTTTTAGTCCAATTTATTGGGTGTTATGGGAGCTTTTTGTATCTTTATAAGCATCTCCTTCTCTAGGTTAGTGTCTTAGTTAGGGTTTACTATTGATGTGAACAGACTACATGATCATGGCAACTCATAAAGAGAACACTTAATTGAGGGGGTTCCCTTACAGTTTTAGAGGTTCTGTCCATTATCATCATGGCAGGGAGCTTGCGGGGTGCAGGCAGAGGTGGTGCTGGAGCTGAGACTGCAGGTAACAGGAAATCAACTGACTCACTAGGTGGTAGCTTGAGCATTAAAAAACCTCAACGCCTGCCCCCACAGTGACACACTTCCTCCAACAAGGCCACACCCACTCCAACAAAACCACTCCCTGTGGGATTATGAGATTCCGGGGGCCAGTTACATTCAAACTACCACATTCAGGAAATTTTTCTTCTATGATTTTGTTGAAGATATTTTCTGGACCTTTGAGCTGGGATTCTTCTTCTTCCTCTATTCCTATTATTCTTAGGTCTGCTGGGTTGCAGTGGGTGGAATATGCTTGCTGGTGTTGAAGGCTGGGGAAAGAGGAGGCCAGGGGAAGGTCTCAGGGATGGATCCACAGGTGCCCTGGGGGGATGGGAGGGAGCTGCAGCTGAGGCTTTGTTATAGCACGAGGGGTGATTCTGAGAATAGGTTCTGAGGTAACAGAGAATGGGGACGGTCCCAAGGAAGATTACAGTGATGGCCTGTGTCCTCTTGTCTCTGTAATTAAAAAAAAAAAAATCCGATACATGGAAATTGTTGATTGACTTATGGGATGTTAATGCCACCATGTGGCCAAATGGGAGCTTTACAGCCTGGTTTGTGTAGCAATTCCTAAAGTCTGGCCTTTAGTAGTTTTGGATTTAAAAGATTGCTTTTGTGCTATGCATATTCATCCTGACCATTGTTCCATAACGACCCACTGTTAGGAAAATCATCAGAATCAACAAAGTCCTAATCCTCCAAAAGCAGCCTGGTGTGACGAAATGCAGGATTCTCGGGCTCTTTCCTTGCTTGTGTTGCAAGTGGTTTGATGCATTCACATTTCTGCGCCCTCACGCCATCAAGAAGAACCTCAGCTCCACTGTCAATACCTCAAGGCATGGCAAACTCCCTCCCACGTGTCAATACTAGGTAGGAAAGGTTTTAGAGCATGTGAGGCAGGCCTTCCCCCATGCCTATATTATTCATTAAATGGAGGGTAACCTGCTAGTCTACTCCAAAGAGGAGGCTATGCTACGTAAAAATGGGCTCATTATTATACCAGAAAAGGCATAAAGATCAGACACGGTGCAATATTTGGGACAATTAGTTATTAGAACAAATGTTAAACTACACAAAAAATACCCACTAGACCATTTAAAACCACTTAGCAACTTTCAGAAACTATTACAGACTATTAATTGGCAATGTCCTACTTTAGGAATACCTAAGTGCTAGCCAATCTGTTTAAAACTCTAGGAGAGACAGCATTGGAAAATCCTCAGATATTGTCTTGAGAAGCAAACGAAGAACATTTGAGTGTCATTTGTGTTCTTCATTGCTCTTAAACTTAATTATTTTATTTATTTTACCATAAGGGCCATAAAAATACTAACTGCTTACCTTACTCTTCTTCCTCAGTCATAAAGCAGGGGAGGGCCCGGTGGCAGCAATTATATGGATTTGACCCTTGCCGAACCATATTATCCTTAACTAACAATCAGTTTTAAAGAGAATTACAGAATTCTTCGGCTTTTAAATTTTCATTTGCAGATTACTATGGAAGGATAGGAAATCACTATCTGGCTGGTAAGCCATGGGATTGTCTCATACAAACTGAATTTGTGGTTACAAAAATTGTTCAGCCCTCTCCCATTCTACAGGCAAATGCTTATTTTACCAATACTTCAGCTGAGGGTATAGGAAGGATTCATGGTCCAGATATTCATCAATCTACTCACACGTCATTTTCCTCAGCTCAGCACGAGGAACGTGCTGTTTTGACTTACCAAGTACGGTCAGTTCATGAGCCCCTAAATATCGTTTCAGATTCTGCCCACGTCATAGGAGTATTTCCAGCAATAGAAACTACTTTCATTTTTTCCTCACATCCTGATATGCTCCCATTGCTACAGGAACTACAACATCTGGTTAAAAAAAACCTGCATTCATCCTTTGTTTATTAATCATGCACACTCTAACCTCTCTGGCTTTCTTGCAGAAGGAAATATGCAAGCTGATGCATTAAGCTGCTCTGTTTTTGCTTCTTCAGAACAGGAACATCAACACCTACACACTAATACTAATGGACTTCATGTACAGTGCCTCATCCCACTCAGACAAGAGAGACAAATTGTGCAGGAATGTCATATTGGTGCTCCCCATACTGTCACAGTCATGTAGCTGAAGTTCATTCCTGAGTTAAGAATACTAATGAATTGTGGCAAACAGATGCCACTCTCTTTACTCTTGTGCCTCTGGATATTGGACCTGCATATTTGCATTGATACATATTCTAAATGTGTTAGGGCTGTACCTCAGTCTTCAGAGACAGCCCCTGCAGTATGTTCTTCTCTGATGCAAACTTTTGTAGTAATCGGAGTAGCTACATCGATAACAAATGAAACTGACCAGCCTATCGTAGTTAAATATTTAAGAATTTTTATAAAAAGTATTAATTATATTACAGGCATTTCTTATAAGTCTCAAGACTAGGACACAGTTGAAATAGCCCAGAGAACATTAAAACAACAATTATTTAAACATTTAAAAAGAGGAGCACCAAGGGATATTCTTGAACTTTCCTTTTTTACCCTTAATTTTAAAAATTTGCCTCAACGTGGCATATGTTCAAGAGCTCAAAAACATTTCTCTGCAGAATATTCTGAACTGCCTTAAATAGGCCTATGTAAACAATTTGAGATGTGGAAGCCTGGTTGACCAAAAAAAAAAATTAGAAAGGGGAATGCATCTGTCATTGAAGGTAAATCGACTGGAACTTTATAAATTCCTCCTCAGCTTCTCTAGCTGCCAGCCATCAAGGACAACAGCAGAGGGTGAAGACACAGATGAAGCCACCAGAAAGACAGCAAACCTCTAGCTAAAGGACAAAAGGAGATGTTAGCCACATGATCAGGAATCAAGTCTGCCCACCTGGGGCCAAGTCAAGGCCCTATGAACCAAGGGAGAAGTTATTCTACAAAACACACTGAGCCCTATGTCACCTGAGAACGGCTTTCTGATGATACCATCTGCTTTGACCTGTGCATCTGTGGTACACATGTATTTGTCTTACCCTCTGAATACGTCTTACCTTCCTCATCCTCCTTTGCTTCAACTTGTAGGTTGGAAGGATCCAGTTCCTGTAAGCTCTACTCTGTGCTTATCGCTGGACCTTGGGACCATAATCATTTATTTATTCTTCTGGAGAAGGGACTGTGCTTAATTTTTTTTCCTTGGGATTTAAATCACTTATAATTTGCCTAGGACATTAACATTAGTATTTCTATTAAAAGCAAATATGGGCTTATGTTCTACAAAAGACCAGAACTACTAAATATGAGTCTCTTTTCAAGCTATCCAGAATCAAGGATATATCATAGGATGTAAAAGGCTCTATACTATACTAAGCACAATGTAGATTTAATATATATATATATATATATACATACATACATACATATACACACACACATATATATACATACATATATATATATATATATATATATATATATATATATATGCAGGGCTGGAGAGATGGCTCAGTGGTTAAAGCACTACCTGCTCTTCCAGAGGTCCTGAGTTCAATTCCCAGCAACCACATGGTGGCTCACAGCCATCTGTAATGAGATCTGGTGCCCTCTTCTGGCCTTCTGACATACATGCAGGCAGAACACTGTATACATAATAAATAAATAAATAAATAAATAAACAAACAAATAAATAAATAAATAAATCTTAGGAAGAAAGGAAGAAAGAAAGAAACTGTGCCCTATCAGGGAAAGGAATTACAGAATCTCAGGTCTCCTATTCTGTGCCCGGGGTCCATACCTCAGCAAATATAAATGAACAAATAGAATCTTCAGTCAATATTGAAATGCCACGAGTTTATTTTTCACCACTCTTATATACCTTAACCAAAAAGGTGAACACGGTATCATGTATATGGAACAGACTTTTCTTCCTCACTCATTCTAAGTGTTCAGTAACCACACCTTAGCTTCAACTTCTCGTTCCCTAGCCTTGAGGATTAGGAGTAGCCACACCTCAGATTCAGGTCTGTTGTTATTTAGACTACCTTTAGGTCTTATGACTTGCTGGGGACAGTTTTGAACTCTCTGTCCTTGTGCCAAGATGGAGTGCAGCCATCTTTATGGGTGCCGACACTCCACCACCTTTTTCCCCTTAGACCAAGCCCCAATTCCACTTGTATTTGTTTTGTTGTTTCTTCATGACCTGCTGGATTTAACCAGGACCGCTGACACGACCACTGAGTTGCATAGGGTGAGATGATGGAAATCTCCTCCACTGCAGTCCCACTCATTGTCTCACCGAGTCCTGCAACTGAATTGAGTTCAGTGAGGTTTGTGAGGGCTGTGGTTTGCCAGGAGCAGAGCATTGCCCAGTTCTGACTGGCTTACCTTTGGAAACCCCTCACCCATGCCCCTCACCAACCTCCTATCCCACCCCCATCCACTCCCCAGGGAGGGTGAGACCTCTCATCAAGGATCATCAAAGTCTGACACATCATTTGGGGCAGGGCCTAGGCCCTCTCCCATGTGTCTAGGCTGAGAGAGTATCCCTCTATGGGGAATGAGCTCCCAAAGTCCATTCATTTACTAGGGATAAATACTTGTCCACTGCCAGAGGCCCCATAGACTGCCCAGGCCTCCTAACTGACAGCCATGTTCAGGGAGTCTGGGTCAGTCCTGTGCTGGTTTCCCAGCTATCAGACTGGGGTCCATGAGCTCCCCCTTGTTCAGGTCAGCAGTTTCTGTGGGTTTTCCCAGCCTGGTCTTGACCCCTTTGCTCATCACTCCTCCCTCTCTGAAACTGGATTCCAGGAGTTCGGCTCAGTGCTTGGGGGTGAATCTCTGCTTCCGCCTCCATCAACTTGTATCCATTTTTAAATTTCTCATGTCTTTGTTGCTTTGGCTATGAATTTGTGCATGAAAAACTACACTTCCTCGTTCTTTTTTTAAATGTTTCCTGGCTTTTCCCATTCAGGATAATGTTAGCTTCATTTGTCAGGAATGGTTTTTTATTATGTTGAGGCATGAGTTTTCTGTTTCTAGCTTCTCCCGAGAAATGTAGAACTTTGTCAGGGACTTCTGCATCTACTGAGACAATCACTGCATTTTTCTTCCTTTTTCTGTTTTAAGCTGAGTTGTGATTATTGGCTTCTCTGTGACCCAACGTTACTGCATCCTAGGTTGAAAACACGTCGATTGTGGTGTCTTATCTTCATAATGTGTTGCTGAATCTTGTTTGCAAAGGTTCTTTAAACTGATTATATTTATTAATTGTTTTGTGCGGATTGGAAGGGGACCTTACATAGCAAGTATGGAGGGCAGGGGACAACCTTGGGGAGTCAATGCTCACACTCAGGTCAGCCTGCTTAGCAGGTGTGTGCCTGCTTAGTGGCAGGTGTCTTTACTCACAAGGTGATCTAGCCGGAACCATTGTATTGCTGTAGGGAGAAGGTGTAAAGAGATGTTCAAGGTGACGCCTTGGCTAGAACTCAAAAGGGCCTCCCAGGAATCTGAAATTCTTTGACCTGCAAGGGACCTCATGAAGGCCTTATAGGTTTTGTCCATGGAGGGCTACATGGCTGGCCCAGCAGGCTCCGGGGCTTCGGTGGGGAAGACCAGACGGTCACCCTCTACAGCCAGAAGCTGTTCAGTGATCATTTCTTTTTACGAAAAGATAGTGAACCACAAATAATCATGGAACTATGTGGTAGAATATTATTTTCGGGTGTGTGACTTTTGTTTATGGTGCATTTGTTCAACTCTGAGAAGCTGTGATTCGTTGCCCGTCTAAAACACCTGATAGTCTCATAAAGAGCTGAACGACCAATAGTGAGGCAGGAGCAAGGGTGGGCGGGGCTGGCAGGCAGAGAGGATAAATAGAAGGAGAAACAAGCAAGAGGAGCAATGAGAGAGCAAGGAGAGGAGGACACTGGGGGCCAGACGTGCAACCACACAGCAAAGCATGGATTAAGAAGGAAAGAAGGTGTGCAGGGATAGGAAAGGGAAAACCCAGAGGCAAAAGATAGATGGGTTAATCTCAGTTAAGAAAAGCTGGCAAGCAACGAGCCAAGCTAAGGCTGGGCTTTTATAAACGATAAGACTCTGTGTGTGATGTAATTGGGTGCTGGGTGGCAGCCCTTTCACCCCCTGTAAAAGACCCAAAGAGTGAGAAACAACTGACAACAGAAATACGGTAGCAAAAATACCATGGAACCATGAAATTCAAAATCAATGAAAGTAGCTGGATGCTCTCCAGAGATAGTGTTTTTAACGATTCTGTTGAGATTTGATAGGATTTGCCATAACAGTCTGTGTTGTTTGAGGGCACAGGGAGATAAAACATTATTTTGCTATTTTTCAGTGCTGGAGATGGAGTACAAGGCTTTCCTAAGTGTTAGCCAAACTGTACCCCAGTCTTTGGAAAGTTTGTGATGGGAGTAACATAACATCATTCATGTGATGTGAGGATGAGCTAGGGCCCTGTTTCTCTTTTGTAGCCGTTGGGTGGAATATTTTTTTTTTTTTTAGCAGATTTTGCCCATAAACATTTTTTAGAACAGAGAATGTGGTTGAAAGTTACTAGATTCCAAGTTGACTTAACGTTGTTATGTTCCTAATTTTTAAGATTTCTTCCTAAATAAATGTTAGGGAAAAAAACCAATAAAGATGTAAGTATTACTAATAATGAGTAAAATAAAGGAGAGGCCAAGAGAAGGGGAAAAGATGGGGCAAAGTTAAATTGCTTAAACAGAAGAGATGTTGATATGAGGAAAAACAAAAGACAAAATTAATAAAAGGAAGAAGTAAATAAAACCAGAAAGCAATGTAAGGAGGACTAAGACACTTAAAATTGTGATGATGCAATATTATAAAAAATATCTCTTTCATCCTAAGAGACTGGAGCTTTTGTTGGACCTCATAGTAACAGTTGATATACACCTTGAAATCATTTAAGACCTGAGGCTGTGTCCTCCCTTGTACTCAGCCTGTTAGTTTAACCCATTTCAGAGAACAATGTAATATCTATCAACCTCACTTGCCCTGAGTTGCCCAGTCATCTGCTTTCACAATTTAAGCTAATGCACAGCTGCAATCTTAAGTAATGTGCTCCTGCATACCCTTGACCAAGAGTAATGCATGAGCATCATTTGCCGAAAGCAGCAAATGCGGGGTTTGTAAGCAGCCTTCTAAAATTAATATCCATTTAGGAATGTTGGTTGATAAACCACTGTTTGTTGTCTGAATCAGTTAGAGCCAGCGACTGACAACCTTTAAAACTCTGTGGGAGATTCCGGTCAAGTACCTTGTTTCTTCCCCCCACCTCATGTTATGCTTTCTATGCTGTTCAATAAAGACAGAGCTAGCAATGCACACAATCAGACACACAGACACATACAGAACACACAGGGACTGACATATAGAGACACAGACATGAATTCGGATCCTGCAACAAACAGAAGACACAGGGAGCATGCAATAGAGAATTCAGATCTGGACGCTGCCAGGAGAAGTGCTTTATTTTTCTCCATCACATGACACTGATGTTTTATTGGTGACTTGGAATTAATAACTAATGAACTTAACCCACGCAAAAATATTAGAGAATAAAGTATAAAAAAGTAATGCTAGGGGCTAGAGAGAGATCAGTATGAGGAACTTTTGCAGAGGATCCAGGTTCAGGTTCCAACAGCCACATCAAGCAGCTTTATAGCCATCTGTAATTCCAGGTGACAGATACCCTCTGACCTCCTGTAATACCCACATGTACATGGTGCACATGCATACACTCCAGAACATGGTACACATACCTACACTTCGCAATGCACATATATGTGATACATGTAATTACAGTAAATATTTTAAACAGCAATACTAAGTATATAGTTTTAAAAAAATGCCTTTCTAGGTTAAGAAGATTTCTCTAGGTCTCTGATGTTAGAACCTGTCTGGTCTGCGGAGCTGGGGAGGCTTTTTTCTCTTTGTTTTTGCTTTGTAAGCTGGTGCTGGAAGCAGACTCAACACTGGACCAAGCAAGAGTGCTATTAGTGCTAAGCTTCTCTTCCTTGCATATGGGAAACACAAAAGAGCTTTGGGGCCTGTGGGTCAGGTAGATTCCCTTTCAATCTAGATATGCCAAAATCAGGAGATTTCCAAAGCAAGAGATATTCATTTCCCTAGTATGCCAGAGAGTGGGAAAAGCAAACCACGATAAGTTCTGCAGTGGGTGGGAGCCAGCTGCTGGCCTACTGATCTCAGTGTGTTCCAAGCCTGCCCAGCAGGACACCGCCCTATGAGAGGTGAGACGCTGTTAACTCTGAGTAATTACAGTTCTTAAGTCTGTCCAGAAACAGAGAGCAGGGAGATGGCTGCAGATTCCTAGCAATCGGATGACCATGCGCTTACTGCTTACCACGGAGACAGGGCCAGCGACCTACATACCCTCTGTATTGGGAACTTTGCTCCTCAGACCTCTCAGCAAGTCTGTGTCTGACCTTGTCCTCTTCCCTTGGGTGATTGTCCTCTTCCCAGACACCACAGCAAAGAGTCCTCAATTGCCCTAACTTAACTGTTCACTGTTTTCAGGTTCCCAGGGTAATTCAAACAATAGGCCTTCTCTCAAAATGCTGCCTCTCTGTAGCACTCAGTGATCTGAGGAGTTACAAGTGGAATTCTTGAGAGCGAACCCACACACTAAATTCATATCTTTTGGCAGCCATGGCCAGGAATTCCAGTCTGTTCTCATCAAGGCGGCCTGGCTTATCAAACCACTGCGGTTGCTGGTCCCCTGTCTCCGGAGAGTAGGGGTTGGAGTTTTCTTTGTGCCTTCTTTAATGTGGGATGATCTTTCTCGGAGCATGGTCTCTCCTTTGTTATTCTGACTCTCCTACACTGTCACACTAAAGAAAACTGCAGGCCACCATCTTCCCCAGGACTCTTACTTTTCCTTCCATCATTTATGGTGGTTCTAGGCTTTCTATGAATTTTCCTGTTTGATTTGTGCACAACTGATCATTATGTATCATCTAAAAATTATTTTGGAAAGGTGATATAAATGAGCCCTGATTCTTTCTGATCTGGTAGTTTGAGTCCATTTCTTTGCCAGTTTAGCTAAAGGTTTGTCTATTTATTGGTTTTAATTTTATTTATTTTATTTTATTGAGAACTTCATACATAGGCTCCATATCATTTCTCTTTCCTACCTCCTCCAACTACTCCCATGATCCAAATTCATAGTTCTCTCTTAATTCTTATTGTTAACACACACACACACACACACACACACACACACACCTATACTCACCACACCCTACTGAGTTCATTTAATGTTGGTATGTTCATGTATGCAGGGCTGATAGCACTGAATTTGTATAACCTATGTGGCAGCTCAAGCTTGATCATGGAGAAAACAGATTCTGTTTCTCAGCAGCCATTGACGACAACCTGTAGCTCTTCATCTAATGTTAAGACCTTGCGGAATTTTTCATGACTATATTAACATGTGAACAGGTATTGTAACTAGGCAGGTCTTATTCAGACAACTGTGTTGTGATTTTATGGGTGTAGTTTTTCTGTGTCAAGAAGATACTATCTGGTAGCAGGCAGCTTGGTTCTTTACCTCTTACACTCTTTGCAAACACTCTTGCATAATCTTCCTTGAGCCTGGTGCAAGGGTTGCTTTGCACAAGTAGCAACTGGGGTTGAGCACCCCAAAGACATTTATTTTATGCACTTGGTCATTTATAGATCTCTGTAATGATCTACAGCTATTGCAAAGAGAAGTTTTTTTGATGAGAAGTAAAAGCAACACTTACATGATGCTATTGAGATTGCACCATTGATGTCTCTTTACTTCTTTACTATATTCCGGCTCAGCTCTTCAGTTACCTTGTTCTTTCTGTTTATTTTAGGGTTACCTTTTTTTTCTCCAAGAATCTAGGGACTATGCTTAGCTTACTGGTCTGAGGTCTTCTGTATTTCTTCAAGAATATTTTACTTAGTTAAGAAAGTATTTGTGGGGTATGCTCTGATGTTTTGGAACATGTATGTTCTACAATGGGACACTGAAGCCAGCTCATACGTGTGTCACTTTAGACTTTGAGCTACTTGCATTTGTGGACAGAAATACCCATCTAAATACTTTTTAAGTTGCTAAAATTAGTTACAATGCACTGTACCTTTTCATTCATCTCTAAGTGTTGCTGAATCACTTCTGCCGTTTTCCTTGACTCACCGATACAGTCACATTTACTGTTATTGTCACTAGAGTCATGCTTATATCTGTATTTGTTTATGGGTGTGTCATGTTGTTACTCATTTCTGTTTTTCTGCATTTTGCTTTATTGTCAGGATTTTCTAAAGTAGTATTTTAATTTAATGATCTTTTCACTCTTTTTAAAAAAATATTTGCTGTATGATTTGTCAAATGAATCAGCTTTAGTTTTTTCCACTAGCTTAAAAAAATTGTTATGTATATTGTTTTATTGCCTTTGCTAAAGTGTTATTGTTATGCATAATATACCTGTTTACAAAACCAATAATGTATTTTTTTGCAAACCAGTAATATATTGTTGATGGGGATTGTCCTTCTGTATATGTTTCTCTTATTGGTTGATGAATAAAACAAAACCTGATTGGCTGATTGGCCAGGCAGAAAGTAAAGGCAGGGCTAGGAGATGAGGAGAATTCTGGGAAATGTAGGCAGATGGTCATGTGGAGCCCCAGAAGAAAGGACACTTCATTAAGCCAAGACTACATGGAAATACATAGATTAACAGAAATGGGTTAACAATTAAGACAGAGCTGGCCAATAAAAAGCCTAAGCCACCAGCCAACAGTTTTATAACTAATTTAGCATCTGTGTGTTCATTTGGGGCTGAGAAGGGCAGCAGAACCATCTAGGACAAAGAACCTCCTGAAACATATTGTTGTAACAATAAATTTAATGCCAGTTATTTCTTTAGCTCAATATAATTTTCTTCCAATTTTTACTAGTATTGGCAAATACATTACATATGTATGACATCTCTGTATGTTACATGTATGTGGTATATATATGTGTGTGTGTGTGTGTGTGTGTGTGTATTTGTACAATTGGTTTCTGAATTTGTCCAGAGGAGGAAAATACGTATTAAACTATCATTGAAATTATGGAGCGGTGGAGATGCTCAGTGGTTAAGAGCGCTTACTGACCTTCTGGAGGACTGGAGGTCCCAACGCCTACATCACACTCACAACCTCCCGTAACTCTAGCTCCAGGGCATCTGGTACTTACTCTCTTCAGGCCTCCAACAGTACCTGCCAACATGTTGCTGACGCATAAATAAAAATAAATCGTTAAAAGGTGAAAATTACATAGCTGTGAGTTAGGGATATATTTTAGGGCGTAGTTCTTGGAATGTGTCTTTGTGTGCCTCCCAGATGTAGCAGGTGACAGTGAGTTTAGCTCAGCTTTTTCATTATAACTGGCCATTGTTACTTGTCGATGTGCCTGTATGGAAAAACGTGGGGTTTTTTTGCTACATCAGCTT
Source organism: Cricetiscus sungorus (assembly GCA_030556225.1). Classification (NCBI taxonomy): domain Eukaryota; kingdom Metazoa; phylum Chordata; class Mammalia; order Rodentia; family Cricetidae; genus Cricetiscus; species Cricetiscus sungorus. The sequence goes on from JANBXA010000641.1 coordinate 9,775,460, forward strand.
GTCCTGGTGATTGTATACAGCTTGAACTTATGAGAACTTCACTCATGTGACTCTTTTTAACCCTCGGACTATAAAGTGTCTGATGCTCTCAGTAAAGATGGCTCCTGCATTAGACTTTGGTCAGTCTCATTTATTGGGCTCTCCCAGTGCCCAGCACTGGGAGAACAGTAAATACATGTTAATGGTGCATATTAACGTTTTACTGTAACATCTCTGCTCGCTGTACTGGCTGCTTTTGTGCCAACTTCACACAAGCTAGAGTCATCAGAGAGGAAGTAGCCTCAGTTGAGGAGCTGCCTCCATGAGATCCAGCTGGAAGGCATTTTATCAATGCAGGGGCAGCCTATTGTGGGTGGTGCCATCCCTGGGCTTGTAGTCCTGGGTTCTATAAAAAGGTAGGCTGACCGAGCCATGTGGAGCAAGCTAGTAAGTAAGTAGCCCTCCTCTGTGGCTTCTGCATCAGCTCCTGCCTCCAGGTTCCTGCCCTGCTTGAGTTCCTGTCCTAACTTTCTTCTGGTGGTGAATAAACTCTTTCCTCCCCAACTTGCTTTCTGGTCACGGTGTTCTGTTGGAGCAAGAAACCCTAAGACATTTGCATAAATTGTGCTTTTAGCATAGCCTCCCTTCTGACTACCGCCTTATCTCACCCTCTTTTCCCATTTCTCCATGTTCTTTGATTTCTCTATACTAGTCCCTCTTCTAAGTTCAGTTCATTGTAATTTTTGTCTGGCTGTCACATAAGCGTGAAAACATGTCACACTTGTTTTTATACAGCATGGACTATAATTTCATCCATTTCCTTGCAAATGGCATGCTTTCACTGCTCTTCATCGCTGAATAATGTTTCCCCTTTAATATATGCCACACTTCCTACACTCATCTATTGATGAGCACCTAGGTGCTCAACAATCAAGTCCATAGCTTGATTGTTGTAGATAGTGCTGCAGTAACCATGTATACTCAAGTCATTGATTGGTAGAATTAGTATTGTGAGAATGGCCATTCTACAGACACAAGACCCAGAGGACCCTAGATGGATTTGACTGGAAAGCCTCCTCTGTGAGGACTAACTTTATAGTAGCAGGGCTGGCATGTAAGCTTTAGAGGGAGGGAAATAACCAATATTCTTATACAGGTGAAAACCTTTGAACTACAAAATGTCCATGTGGCACAACGACCCACTTAACACAATAATAGTGGCATTCTTATCTGGATAGTAACCAACATCTGGCTAACATGATTTAAGGTCAATTCAATAATAGGGAAATAACGCCTAGTACTGGAAACCTAGTCAACTACTTGGGACAAGTGAGGTAATAAATATTAAAAGAGAACCTATTATTGCCATTTTACTAAATCAGTGGTAATTTATAACTGCATTTTAAATATTTATCATTAAACCCATAAGTGTAGCTCATACTCTTAATCAAAGATGAAGATCATTAACAGAAAAATAAACACACACACACACACATACACACACACACACACACACACACACACACAAACACACGTGGTCAAAAATGTATAGAAAAAATTATCTTGTTTTGCCCAGTCCCAACTAATACATCTACAACACAAATCCAGCACTCAAGGCTGAAAGAACATCATGGAGGAGGGGATGGAAACTTGAAAGAGAAATTCAGGAAATCTGTGATATTGTTTCTGTAGAAATGACAGGGGAATGTAACTCTAGACACACTAAAAATATGACTACCTAAACAGGACTAGAAAAAGTGCACCATCAATAGACATGCTAACATGGAAGGGTGAAATTTCTGGAATCCCATCCATAGAAAAGGAGCTACGTTCAGCTCCTGAACCATTATCCAATTCCAAGTGGTCAGCCCTGCACTCACTAAAATCACTGAGCTGGGATGTATCTCTTTCTATTCTCTCTCTCTCTCCCTCTTTCTCTCTCTCTCTTTCTCTCTCTCTCTCTCTCTCTCTCTCTCTCTTCTCTCTCTCTCTCTCTCTTTCTCTCTCTCTCTCTCTCTCTCTCTCTCTCTCCCTTTCTCTTTCTCTCTCTCCCTTTCTCTCTTTCTCTCTCTCTCCTCTCCCTCCCTCTCTCTTCCTCCCTGTCTCTTTTCCTCCCTCCCTCCTTTCTCTCTCATACCCTCCCTCTTCCTCTCTTTCTCTCTTTGTCTCTGTGTGTATATATGAAAAAGACCATGATCTCAAGATGGATCAAGAAAGGAGGGTATACAGATATATATAGGAATAATTGGGGAAAGACAGGGAAAAGGTGAAATTAACAATAAAGTTAAGATTTAAAAAACACTAAAAATTATTTGGGGGAATGAAACAAAGTGACACTTGATCTCATAGGGACCCCAGTACCATTTGGCTACAAGTCCCCTCCCTCATGTCTGACCTGTTTGCAATACAATGCTCTGGGTATAATCTGGCCCAAACAGCATGTCTCTTGTCCAGTCTGCAGTACTGGGCACACTCTCTTTACTTCTCCTTGAGACTCCTAGTCAAAAACAAATGCTTTACAACCTCTCCCAGTTCTTTCAAGCAGATGTCTTTTGTATCTGAAACTGTGATAACAGGGTTAGCATGTGCAGAGTTTTGGCTCTTTGTGTAGTTTATCTTTCTTCTGCTTTTGCCTGTGTTGATACAGTTTTACTATTCAAGGTTGCTGGAAGGGTTGTAATCTTGTTCAACTCTTGCAAGAATGTCACATTCTGTAACTCCCAAAGTCATGAGAAGCCAAGAGAAAAATTTGTAAGGAAGGTTTTTAAAGAAATTCAAGCAACAATAAAATCTGTCTGGAACTGGCAACAGACATAATAATGTATGGTCAGGTAATGTTAATTTGTTATATATACTAGGTTACAAATGTAATTTGGACTTGGTTTTATTTTAGGTGATTTGATAAATGTGTTATGTTGCTTTGTCATGATGTTGACAAAGGAAATAAAACAAATGGAAAGTAGAAAGTAGGAGAAAAATATGAAGAAAAACTTAAGCATCCATCATCCTTTTTCTGTTTTGAAAAACCTAATCATTTTACCCTAGGATAAAACTTTATTTTGCCAAGCATAATTCGTATCTTAAAAAGTCTTTCATTGTAACATTCTTTACCAATTATATATCCTCATGCTTAAGTTTTTCTTAAGCACACTGCAGAAAGTCCAAGTGAATCATAAATGGATTATGAAGAATGTAGTTAATATATATATACAAAGACATAACATATATATGTATATATATTTATTAAAATTCCTAAAGTCAAAATTCAGTACTGTGATATAAAACTAGAACATAGTCCTCTGTTTGACATCCACAGTACTGCTTCCTGGGGACCCTGAGGTATCCTGTTGAATCTGATCTCAAAAGCCAGTCTGCTTGCCTCCCATGAATCTCACCTACCACACTACACCTATCACAGTACACCTACCACACTACCAAGGGACCAAAAGGCAACCTGTAAGCCTATTCTCAGGGAGATCCTGATAAAGGACGTGTGTCCCTGGGGATGGGTTTTAAGACTTCAAATACCCATACCATTCCAATTTTCCCTCTGCCTCTTGGTGTTGTCTCAATGTGTAAGATCTCAGCTTTTAGTTCAGGGCCACACCTGCCTACCTGTTGCCATGCTGGCTCCCTGCTATGATGCTCATGGGCTCATCCCCTGAAATGGTAAGCAAGCTCCCAATCAGATTCACCCTTTTATAAGTTGTCTTGACCACAGCGTCTCTTCACAACAACATAAACCCTAAGAAAATTACTGTTAATTACTGTTAATTTTCTATTGGTGTGGAGAGACACCATAACCATGGGAACCCTAATAAGGAGAGCATTTCATTGGTGCTGGCTTACAGTTTCAGAGGTTTAGTTTACCATTAGAGTTACAGTTTACCATTAGCGTGACAGTGGTAAGCATGGTGGCATACCAGCAGACATGGGGCTGGAGAAGTAGATTAAAAGTTCTACATCTAGATTCTCGGGCAGCAGGAAGAGAAAATGACACTGGGTCTGGCTTGAGCACTTGAAACATCAAAGCTCACCACCCCTAGTGACATACTTCCTCCAGCAAAGCCATGTCTACTCCAACAAGGCCACACATCCTACTACTGCCGTGCCCTATGAACCTATGGGGAGGATTTTCATTCAAATCACCATACTGTAATTAATACACATTGTTAAATAATTGCTCTCAATAGTAATGATCTCAATTCCCCAATAAAGACAAAAACACCAACGCCATTCCCTAGGATGATCAGCCATCAACATGGTGCCAGGTTGACTATATTGGTCCACTTCCTCCATGGAAAGGACAACGCTTTGTCCTTACTAGAATAAATACTTATTATGGTCATGGATTTGCTTTTCCTGCACATCATGCTTCTGCCAAAACCACCATCTGTGGTTTTAGACAGAATGCCTTATCCACCTTCATGATAGTCCATACAGTATTGCTTCTGACTAAGGATCTTACTTCATAGCCAGAGAAGTGTGAAAATGGGTCACAATTAGGAAATCTACTGGTCCACAGTGTTCTCCACCATTCCGAAGCAGCAGGCCTGATAGAAAGACATAATGGCCCTTTGAAGACACAGTTACAGTGCCAATTAGGTGCCAGCAACCCAGATGGCTGGGACTGGGTTCTCCAGAAGACAGTATATGCTTGAATCAGTGTCCAATATATGGTGTAGTTTCTCCATAGCTAGGGTCCATGTGTCCAGGAATTGAGGGGTGGAAAAGGGAATAGTTCCACTCATTTTCATCCCTAGTGATCCACTACTAACATTTTTGCTTTCTATCCTGCAACCTTAAGTTTTGGTGGCCTACAAGTTTCAGTTCCAGAGTCGGGAGTGTACCTGCCAGGAGACAAAATTCCAGTGAATTGGAAGTTCAATCCCCCTGTCTACCACTTTGGGTTTCTGATGCCCTTAAGCCAATAAGCTAAGAAAGAAATAACAGTGTTAGGAGGGGTGATTGAATCCAGATTATCATGGGGAAACTATGGGGATTATCATGGGGATTGCTTCTCCACAACAGAGGTAAGAAGGATAATGTCTGGAGTACAAGAGATCCATCCCTTAGGGCATCTCTTAGTGCTACAGTGTCCTGTGATTAAAGTCTATGGGAAACGACAACAACTTAATCCAAGCATTGCTTTAGGAAAAGAGCCAGGACCTGCTGATGAATTGCTGAGGTTGGAGGAATACAGAATGGGTAGTAGAGGCAGGTAGTTATAAATACCAGCTAAGGTCATATGTCCAGCTGCAGACATGAGGATTATAACTGGCTTGAGGGTTTCTGTCTTGTTTTATTGAGAATGTGTTTGTACAGATTTGTGTTTTCTTTCCTTGATTTCTTTATCATGTAATGCAACATCATTTAAGAGAACATCAGTGGTTATCATATTTAACTTTTGAGATACCAAAAGAATGTCTTTCAGGGGACATTGCCATCTATTATAAAATTTAAATACATTTGCAGTAGTATGAAGGAAAGTTTGGTGGGCTACCCGAACCACAGTCAACAAATAAATCTGATATTTCAACCAACAGGCTGTCATCCTTAACCAGCCTTGGTTTCTCCAACATACAAAGCAAGGACACTGGACCCATAAGGAGGGTCTGTATTCTTTTTCAGCCTGAAAAAGTTATAAAAGAAAAAAGATTTCTGGGTACTTTTTTCCTTATAAGATTCTTTTTTTTTTTTTTTTTTTCCCATTATGGGGGCTATATTCCTTGCAAAAAAAGATACTAGCTAGGCAAAGGGCTAAGCATATTGCAGAAAGTCCAAGTAAGTGCATTACATTTTGGACTTTGCCTAAACCTACCTACCCACTCCATACCTCAACCCTAAAGAGGAAAAGAAAGAGAAAAAAGGCGGCAACAAACTATTTGCAGTCACCATCCCTGCGGCCCTAAACAAAGACCACTGAGCCTTGCTTTTATGGCAGTATGATCAATAAAGGTCTGGACAGATTAACTGACATCACCAGGTCTGTTTTTCCACGGGTCCTCTTTTGCTCATACTTCCGTGTCCAGCTCAGGCTAGCCTGTCGAGATTTAAGAGAGAAGCATGAAAGACCACTGGCAGCCCCATGGAACCTAATCAGTATCAGTGATGCTTCTTTCAGTTTACGGGAATTATCCGCCGTCTGTAGACCCGTGAACAAGGAAGTCACTCTGGGACCTCTCAGAAACGCCACACAAGCTTCTGCACCTGCCACCCTTGCCAAGATGTAAAAGGGGAAGAAAAAAAGTCCTCCATTTTTCCATCTCCCCCGCTTGTTGCTGTGGACCTCTTCTCCTCGCCAGTGTCTCCCAAGTAAAAGGCGGCAGCAGAACAAGATTTTACGCGGACCCAAAACTCTGTCGAGCCCCTCGCCGCCGCCACCTCCTCCTCCACCTCCCGGAGCTGCAGGTGAGCTCCCTGCTCCTAGGTCCTCGCCCGCTTCCCCTTGCCACGCGGTCGGCGGCCTCGAGGCCGGCGCGAACTACAACTCCCAGGATCCTCCGCGGGGCGGGAGGGGGAAGGCGGGGAGCGTACAAAGCGGCGCTGGCAGCGGCGAGGCCGCGCTTGGGGTCTAGCGGCTCGGCGTCCCCGCGGCCCGAGGCGTCATCTGCGTGGGCGCTCACGCAGGGCGGGTCGTGCGGCGCAGGGCGAGAGGGAAGTCGTGGCGGCAGCGGCGGCGGCGGGCACAGCAGCGGCGGCGGGAACGTGGGGCTGACGGGCCGTGGGAGAGATGGGAGACCCGGGGCCGGAGGTGAGCGAGTGGCGGCGGCCCGGGCCTTGGCTCTGGCGAGCCCGACCCCCCCTCCCCCCCGAAGGGTTTGTCTTCCAGGCCGCGAGGGCCTCGCTTGGGCCGCGGCCTGCGGCGAGTGCTGGGCCTCCGGGCCTGGTGCACGGCTGCGCCCAGCCCGCAACAATGGCGGGCCGGCCGCCCCCTGCCCCCGGCCGCCCTTAGCGCTGGCAGCCGCAGCCCCGAGGGTGAGGCACGGCCGGGGAGGCAGGCTGTCCTCGCTTTTCAAGCCTGCGTCCCCGATCCTGGAGCTTTAGAGCCTGCATCTACACCTGGAGGAGGCGGGAGGGGGATTGTGGCAGGCAGCTCGCCTGGGAAGAAGAAGGCTAGGTCTCCGCTGCAGCTCCGAGACGCCCTAGCAGAACCCGCCTCCATGCAGTGTGTGAGCCGGATCTTCTGTGCGTGATCGCGCTGTTCCCTCCGGGGGCTTTTGTCTTAACTCGTTCCCCCCATTTTTTGCGGGGGGAGGGGGACGGGAAAGAAAAAAAAAAAGAAATTTCTTTCTACGAGTGTGTGATTGAATAGATAAATGTGTTTTGGCTTTTGTTTATAGATAATAGAATCTGTCCCACCAGCTGGGCCTGAGGCATCTGAGTCAACAACGGATGAAAATGAAGATGACATTCAGTTTGTTAGTGTAAGTAGAGGCTGGCAATAGCGGTTTTCTGGACCGAAAAGAGTGTGGTAAGCCGTTGTGCGATTAAACCTCACCATGCATTCATCACTCAACAGATAGTCTTGAATGTCGAAAAGCTACCCACACAATGAAGCGATGCCTGGATGCTTACCTGAAGGGATAGACAACAATTGCAGCAGCGGCCATCACAAAGTGTGTGGCCTAAAGAATTGTTATGGGCCCCTCCCAGATCTTTACTTAACCTGTCCCTTTTGTACTTGGGACAAAAGTCTGGGCTCTTAAGACTGCTTTTTGTTTTTTTGTTTCGAAATGAGGCAAGGATGCTTTCCAAATGTAGACACACAGGGTTGGCTAATGTGGAGGAGATAGGAAGGGGTTATAAAGAGCCTTTAGTCCCGGCACTCGGGAGGCAGAGGCAGGTGGGTCTCTTGAGTTCGAGACCAGCCTGGTCTACAAGAGCTAGTTCCAGGACAGGCTCCAAAGCTACACAGAGGAAACCCTATCCCGAAAACAAAAGCAAACAAAAAGAGCCCGGCATCTTCGTGTGATATATCTTGTAAGATAGCTTGAGGATGCCCCTAACTTTGAGGTCATCTTGTTACAGCACAGTACAATTGCTGGTCACAATGAGGAGTCCTGCATCACCTGGAACATTGCTATGTGTTTCCAAGTTTTTCCTTTGGGGGACAGTTTTCCAGCACTAAGTGTTCAAAGGCAGACCCTGGGCCCACTCCGGATCTCTTGAATCAGGAATTCAGGGCGGAGCCTAGGTATTGTCATCTTGGAATACAACTTGGGACATTTGAATCTCTTAACACTTCACAAAGTGATAATTAAAGGGAAAAAATGCTTTGGGTTGTTTTTCACCTGTAGTGGTTAAGTTGGCTCTTCTTATAGTAGTAGCTAGCCAGAGAATATCCCTGCCCTTACAGCTCTTTACGGCTCTCCTGAAATGCTGTAGTCAGCTACAGCCTGTTATAAAAGCTGTATAGTTCTTTGTCGTTCACCTGATATGTATGTGGAAGTTTTAGCTAACTATAAAGTAGTGATCCATAAAGAATATCCTACCCAACATTGAACCATTGTGGCAATCCATTGTGTATGGTGTTTTAGTGGGGTTGTACTGAGGGAAGTCCTCATAAAATCATTTTCTTGGCAGTTTTTCCACTGTACATTGCACTCTGTCCTTTTCATTTTTAACTTTGAGGATCTGGACCAAGGTTTCCAGATACATTGTGTCTTGTTCCTTTTTTCCTAGCAGACTGAAGTATTTTGAAGAAAGGAGAATGTTGGTAATGAATACTACCCCTCCAAAGTCAATGTGTTGTGATAAAGGTTTTTATGACTTCATAGGGCAAATATTTCAAATTCTTCCTAAATCACAGGGTACTTGTGAACAGAATATTTACCTTGATGTTTCATGTAAGAGTAAAAGGAGTAAGTCTTCATTATAAGACATGGCCTTTTGAGTAGTTTCTCAATACAAACTACATTGTAATATAACTTCTTGATTTACTTGGTTTTGATTATTAGCTTGTAATTTATTTACTTATTATTTATTTATTTAGGTTTTTCGAGACAGGTTTTGCTCTGTAGCTGTGGAGCCTATCCTGGCACTTACTCTGTAGACAAGGCTAGCCTCTAACTCACAAAGATCTACCTGCTTCTGCCTCTCAAGTGCTGGAACTAAAGGCGTGCACCACTATTACCCAGCTAGCTTGTAATTTATAACAAAATCATGTATGACAAAGTTGCACACTTTGTTTACAAGAGTATACCATTGGACAGGAAACTCTCTGTGTCTCACAAATGTAGACTCACACAGCATGCATAAAGAAAGGAGTAACATAGATCTGGAGATGCAAAAATGAATCCTTTTGTTGAACTTTTCTTGAAATATTCAGGGAAGTACATTTTTCATAGGTGCTCTTGTTTGATACTTGCAAAGATAATAAATTTAACAATTTTTTTAAAAATTATTTTATGTGTATGGCTGTTTGCCTGAATGTATGAGTAGCAGCACTTTCATACCTGGTGCCCACAGAGATCAGAAGAGGTCCTCTGATCTCCTGAGAACTAGAGTTGTGGATGGTTGTGAGCCACGGTGTGGTTGCTGGGACCCAGATGTGAACCACCACATGGTCGCTGGAAATGCAGTCTGGGTCCTCTGCAAGAGCAACAGGTACTCATAAGTGCTGAGCCATCTCTTCAGTCCTTTCAACTCAATACAATTTTATAAGTGGTGCTTGCACTGGTAAGTTTTTATTGTCAGCTTGACATAAACTAGTCACATGGCAAGAAGGAGCCTCAGTTTGGGGAATTGCCTAGATTAGACTGGCCTGTGGGTATGAGTGTGGGGCATTCTCTTGATGTTTGATTGATGGAGACCCAGCCTATTCTGAATAGTATGTTTCTAGGCAGGTGGTTATTTGCTGGATATAAAAGCTAGCTGTGCATGGGGTTGGGGGAGGGGGGAGGCTAACGCTCTTGAGCAAGCATCAATAAGAGCGTACCTTCTCAGTTCCTGCTTTGAGATTCCTGCCTGACTTCCCTCAGAGCTGGGCTGTGACTTTGAATAGCACAGCAACAGGAAGGCAAATTAGGACAGTGCCTAAATCAAGAAAAAGAATAACACTGGTAAGAACTTTTTGTTTCTGCCTGTCAATTACATTTTCTGTTTAGCAATATGGTCCTTTATTCAACTTGTAATTCATATTTTCTTTTGAAATGGGATTTCTTTTGTAACTTTTTTACTTCCAAAAAAACATGTGAGCTTAGTAATTGCTAACAGGATTTTTAACAGTACCACTTTATATATAAAGGCATGCAAACTGCAGGGAATCTATCATAATCTTCATAACAAGACAATTATAAGAGATTTATCTCTTAACATAAATCTGAGTATCCAGACTGAATATTAAAATACTTCTTTCTGCAGCAGGAAAAGTGCATGCAGAAAACATTATTTTAAAATGATATATTTAAAACTGTGTGTGTCTGTTTGCCATGGGGGTAGGTGCAGAGACCAGAAAAAGTGTTTGCACTCCTGGAGCTGGGGTTAGAGGTGGTATTACGTCATCACATGGTTGCTGAGAACTGAACCTGGGTCCCCTGGAAAAGTAGTATGAACTTAACCACTGAGCCATCTTTCTAGTTGACCAGAAGCATCTTTTGACTAGATTTCTTAGACTACCTATAAATCACTCATTAAGCAAAACAGTACCAAAGCTTAGAATGTGCAAAGTTGTATGTCCTTAATGTTAGACCTATACATTTGATTGGAATATATCCTATCCTTGAATGTCAGTGTTTTAATGCAGAAATGAGATTGAAGAAAATGGCCCAATTGAAAATTCTTTTATAAAAAGCACAGAATACTTAAAAGGCAAGATACAAGGAGTCCAAGGAAATGGCTTAGTGAGTAAGAGCACTTGACTTGAATTCTATCCTTGGAACCCATTACAAATAATAAACAATGTCATGGCAGTTGAGCATCTGTAATCCCAAGTTCACAGCCAGCTGGAATCGAGGAACCTGTACAACAACAGCAGAAACAAGAGGGACCCTGCCTCAGAGTGAAGATGAGAGCCCTGGAGGTTTCCTGTGACATGCGGGTGCCTGTAGGCATATCTGTATTCATACATGCATACAGAAAGGGCATAAGACTTGATAGTTTATTAGTTTGATATAAATAGTGGTTGGTTATTTGTATTGATTGTTGGGTGGTTGTGTGTGGGTTGGAGGGTGGGTATGTATGGGTGGGTGGTAGGGATTGACTTTAGGATTTCTGCTTGCTAGTTGAGTGCTATGTCCCTAGATATTTGAGTATTTAAAATGGCATTTTGAATAGAAAAAGAAAAGAAAGGCATGAAAATGAAAGAACAGAATTATGTGTAATTTAGGAGATAGGTGCTTTTATATTTTCTTTAGTTTTTAAAGTAGGAGAGAGAAAGATGGGCCATATGACAGATCTTGAGTAAGGGACAAAAAGTAGGCAGGTGGAAACCATTTGAAAGTTTTAAATGGACAGTACTGCAGAAATAAGGTATGACCCTAACTTTGCTTTCTTTGAAGTAAAACAGTTGTGAATGATAGTTTAATGTACTAACATCTCTTTCTAAATAGAAAAATTGGTGGTTTTCATTTTGACAGTTGGTATTTAATTAAAGGAATATAAAGTTTATTGCAATATATTTTAAAACGATATTCTTCTGTGTTCTGATATATTCTTTATGAGCCTCTGCTGCTAAATTGTAATGGCATTTTGAGTTGAATCCTTTGTTTTAGATTGGTACAAGAGGAGATAAAAGACTGTTACTAATTGGTAGTGTAAGGTCCGATAAAATACCTTATAATTCCCAGCACTTGGAAGACAGAGGCAGGCAGATCTCTGTGAGTTCCTGGTCTACAAGAGCTAGTTCCAGGATAGACCCCAAAGCCACAGAGAAACCCTGTCTTGAAAAACTAAAAACAAAACCTTACAATTGAAGGACCACATGCTTTTGTACTTAATAGAGTCATTATAAATATTGTAGGAGATTCTTCATACTTGTATTATGAACATTGCTTCTTGGGGAATTAGTAACTTACTTGATTGGGCAACATGAAATATAATACAGGCAGTAGTGGTTTTGTTTTTTACTGAATGAAGGAAGATGTTAACTTGGAAACTTAGGTAATAAGCAGCAATTTTTTAAAATTTGATTTGTACTTTAAAGTATCTCTGAATTAATAGTAACTGCACACCAATTGTGTATATGTCCTTCAGTTTTATCTCCATAATAGGGTGATTTCAGTAATTAGATTCTGTAAAGCAGTTACAGAAATTGGGTGGTATAATTTGGAAAGCTTAGCATAGAACCTGGTATGGGGCTCAATCATTTTATTAATTAGGAGTAGAATAACTGGAATACTTAATATTTGGATTCCTCAAATTCAGTATGGCAAACAGTCTTAAGTAAAGATAAGAAGAATTGGTCTTGGTGAGTGCCTGAAATCCAAGTGTTGGGAAGATTGAGGGTAGCTACACACAGGGAATTCCTGGTCAGCCTGGGTACTGTAGGGAGTGAGATCCTATCTCAAGACAAGCCAGAGTATGATGGTAAGCACATGTAATCCCAGCACTCAGGAAGCTGAGGCAGGAGGATTGCTGCTAATTAATCCTGTATCTTCAGTGAAAATGAGTTCAAAATGTACTCTGCTTTATATAAGAATCTTTGGCATGTTATAATTACTTTCCTATCAGTCTCTAGTGTTTTTGTATTAGTCTTTCCTCATTGCTGCTGTGATCAAATACTTGACATGCAACTTCTGCATTGAAGGGTTTATTTTGCTCACAATCCATGATAGAGAAGCCACTGGTCATGTGTCCACAGGCAGGAAGCAGAAACTGCCTCCTTTTGCCAGCTACAGGGTGCTACTGCTCAGGGTAGGGGGTGGGTCTTCTCAGTTCTATCAGTAGGAGTCAAAATTAATCATCACTTTCTTCTCCCTGTCACCTTTTATTGCTTGTAAATCAGTAATTATTTGTTGCATGAGTAAACTTTCTCCCCTTTGTTTTATATGTCCTAGTCATTTTCCATTTTTTTGTCTTAATTACCACAAATTATACGAAATTATCTTTTATAGTTCAACAACAGTTACCTATCAGTGAAATGGTTTAGTAGCAAAGTTCTGGTAGTCTTCCTTCATCTTGCCTGTTCTTATTTTTGCCCATCCAATATATCTTCAGATACATTTTAAGAATTGGTAATTTTTTTATGTTTGAGCCAACATTTTGCCTAGGCTTGTTTTTGCAACTTAATAACCCTCTTGCCTCTGCCTCCTGAATGCTGGGAGTTCAGATGGATATTTCTACACCTGACTTACGTGTTTTTAATTTCCCTAGCACCAGGGGTTGAACTCTGGGGCCTTTGCTTGTTAAGCTCTCCACCACCAGTCCCTTGCAAGCTATTCTTTAGTCCTGGCCTTGAACTTGTAGCAGTTGTCCTGTATTACAGGCCTGTGCTGTACCTGCCCAGCTTATTTTTGTTTTCTTGAGATAATTCTGTAGTGTCTAGCTGACCTGCAGTTGCCTAAGTGGTCTAACCTGATTAGACTAGGATTGGCTATCCTGCCTCTCCATGCTGGGGTTGTGGGTGTATGCCAAGACTAACCCTTTTCATTACTCAGTTTATGGAAATTCTGCCCATACCTCTGGATACCTGGAAACTTTCTTGACTATTTCTGTGTACAGTATTAAGTTCTTAAAAGCCAGGCCCGCCCGATGACACACAGCCATAATGCATGTGATCCCTGTACTTGGGAGGCTAAGGAGGCCTGTGATTTGAGGCCAGAATGGGCTGCATAAAAAAGTTCCAGGCCAGCCCAGGCTACATAGACCCTATATCAAAAACAAATAAGCCAGAAAGTTGAGGATAATAATATATTTAGCAAGTTCCTAAATAACATTACTTGGAGGATCCAAACAATGGTGATAATATGAATGATGAAAACAAATACATTTTCATCTTGAAAATAGAACATATATGACAAAATGATTGAACAGTGTCAATACCAAGGGTAGGCATTAGACTTAAAGTAGATGATACAGCTCTGTTGACATGTGATTTGTTCTATTTTCCTCCTTTTTTCCATCTCCTGGACGTTCATCTTAACAGCTTGACCAAAAGTTCCAGTTTTGCTCACTGGTTTATCTTGATGTCTGGATCACTATCCAGAAGGATGGTAATTCATGGTTTATTAAAACCTAAGAGAAAAAGAGATGATGATCTGGAAGAAGAGTCTTGAAGTAGACGATCTTACCTTGGGTCTACAGCAAGCAGCTTTCTTCCCTCTAGGAGCTCTAACATCGGCTGTGTTTTTCTGCTCCCCCCCCTTTTTATTCCAATGTATTAGATTTTAAAATTTTGAGACAAGTTCTCACTTTATAGCCCAACCTAGCCTCAAACTTCTTGGTTAACCTCCAGTGCTGAAAAAAATAGGCATATACCAGTCTTACCTTAAATTTTAGAGTTTTTTTTTGTTGTTGTTATTATTGTTTTTCTGTTGCTTTCTTTGCCTTTTATTGTATGGTTTATGTGCTTACTGCTTTATTTAGCATTTCTCTTTCAAAAATCATTATTGACTATACTTGGTAAGACTACATAGTAAGAAGATAGACTATTGAACTATTTGGTAAGACTACATAGTAGCTGGGCAGTGCTGGCTCACACCTTTAATCCCAGCACTTGGGAGGCAGAGGCAGACGGATCTCTGTGAGTTTGAGGCCAGCCTGGTCTACAGAGCGAGTTCTAGGACAGGCTCCAAAGCAATACAGAGAAACCCTTCTTGAAAAACAAGAAAGAGAAAAGCAAAAAGACTACATAGTAATGTACTAAGTAATGTACTATGTACAGTGTTTGTGCCCACATGCAGCACTGATGGATTTTCCTTGGTTGTAATCATTTTGGTTTAGTTGAGAGTTTAGTAGCCTCACTGAGGTGGGGGTGGGCAACGCCCACATCTCACTCCCAAATGTTTATACACCTTTATTACAGGCCTGCATGTCCAGCTGCAGGCCAGGAACCTTTCTTTGTCTTTGCACATCTGCATTGCTGGCAGTAGTGTATTCTAGTCAACATGATCTTTGATCCCATGATTTTCGTTTTTGTTTGTTTGGTTTTGGCTCTTTGGGATAAGAGCTGAATTTTCTCATCTATTTTTTTTTCCCCCATTGTGCCCAGATTATCTTCAGTATATTTCAGTCTTTTTACCATCACCAATATTAGTTGTATTTTATTATGTGTCTGTACTCATTAGTTATCTTGCTTTCCCAGTTTTTATATTCTTCTGTAGTATTCCTATATTAATAAGTTATTCCTGGTGTAATGTTTTTCTATTAATTCCTTTTTGCACATAGAATTGAGATCTGGGCTTTTAAATCTGACATAAGAATAGGAAGAAGATTGGAGAAGCATCTGGGTTTGATGTTTTATTCTCATAAATTTGAGGAAATGAAGCTAAGTCATTGGTCAAAGTTCTCCATGTTTTGTGCTATATACTCTGGTGTTCACAAACTTGGGTATCTTAATAAACTTAATACTCATTCTAGCTGAAATGTACTGGGCTGTAGTATCTGTGTCTGGGGGTTTAGGCTCTAACATCTAGGTGTTTTCCTTTCCTTTTCTAAGATACTGTCTCACTTTATAAGCCAGGGTGGTCTGGAACTTGCTGTGCAATAGCCCAGCTGTTCTTGAACTTACAGTTCTCCTGCCTCAGCTTTTAAACTGATTAGCACTATAGACATGAACCATCATGCCTGGCTCAGTCACTTTAAATCTAAAAAATGTACTCTGAATAGTTTACTTTTGTTGTTTTTTTTTCTACTACTTGTATGTCTGCCTTCTCAGATCCACTCCAAACAAAGAACATTGTTTAAAATGCTGGTTTGGTATAAATGATGTTCACGATATGAATTTCTTCAATTCCTTTTGTAGGAAGGACCATTAAGACCCGTTCTTGAATATATTGATCTGGTCAGCAGTGATGATGAAGAGCCTAGCACCTCTCGTAGTAATGTAAGTACATTGCATTTGATTCAGACTTTTTCACTTGTGTCAGTTAAGAATGTTTTGGTTTTGTTTTGTTTTGTTTTGTTTTTCTGAAGAGTGAGGAAAGCAATAATAGCTGTGTTTAAGAGCATGCTCTAGAAAATGCTCATTTATAAGCATGGGCCAGCCTTGGTAGTTCAAAGAGTCTTTGGCTTCTGTCAGCTCTTCCTTAAATTTGCAGGAAACTTAACACTGGAGAGTAGTAACTGATAAAGGGAAATATAATAAAAAACCACAAGCTTTTTTTCTTATCCCCACCTCCCTCCTTTCTTGCACCTATACAGCTGAATTCTTTACTTTTTGAACTATGTGGCCACAGAAAATTTATCTTGGAGAAAGGGTGAGAAGATCCTTTAGGAAATGGAATATGGAGACTTACAGCTGATAAATGATTCCAGTCTTCTTTCCTTTTATCCTTTTCTCTTCCGCATTCTTAGAACTGGTACATGTGACTTGTACTTGTAGGGTTGACCTTTAAACCAGTGCCTTACTCTGAGAGTTGAATTGCTTGAACCCTTCATGGCAATGTTGGCATCCATTTGTTACTGAATTAGCCTAAATTTCGGTTAATGAGCTTTTCTTGATGGATTAAAGAATTCCTGGCTCTTGCTCGCTTACGGTGGCCAGGACCTTGTTATGTGATACAGGGACTTGAGTCTTGGATCTGTGATCAGAATTGCTCGGTTTGAGGGTTCTCTCACTTGGTTTTAGCCCCAGCAATGTGTTGCTTTATTTTGTTTTTCAATTCAAATGGGAATAAGTCCTACCTCACAGGGTTGTTGTGGGGATGAAATGAAATAACAAATATGTAAGGTCCTTAAAACTATAAACTGTGAAGCAGAAATATACAGCTGGAAGGTTATTCATGGGGAGTTAATAACAGTTAAGGAGATTTAAAATGGCTCCACTTGAGTTTTAAAAGATTGTTATTTTTCCAGTTTCAGGAGGACTTTGTTCAAGTTTTCTTTACCATCATTATCCAATAGTTCTGCCTTTTATATATTGAACAGACTTTTTTCTTTTATTAGTTTTTATTAAAAGTGACCTCACCACAGCATCTCATCTTAGCCTGGGATCAAGCGGCAGAGTAGGAAAGTACTACTTTGGACTGAAATTTGTTTTGTTTGTGTGCCACATGAGTGTGTGCATGTTTGTATGGGTGTGTGCAAATGTATGTGCAGGTAGAAGTGCACACGTGTGTGTGTGAAGGCCAGAGGCTAGAATCAGGCTCCTCAGTAATTTTCTACCCTACTTGTGTTACTTTATTTTTGAGGAGCTCTCATTGAACCTGGAGCTCACTCATTGCCTAGGTTGTGTGGCCAGTGGATTTGGAATTTGCCTGTGTCCATCTCCCTAATGCTAGAATTACAGATGTCCAGTTGTATGCCTTGCTTTTATGTGGGTACTGGGGATCCAAACTCAGGTCCTCATTTTTGTGTGACAAGCACTTTACATATCGAACCATCTCCCCAACTCAAGATGATTTTGTTTATAATCATGACTTTTTTTTTTTATGTTCAGCATTAATGCTTATAGTTCTTATGGGGTTGAGGGTAATAAATTCTGTGCATTTGGCTTCTGTTATCTTTTGCCGACCCATAGTGGATTATTTCTGTCATTCTTATTTATAGTAATTTAAAATTTGAATTCTACTTACTGGACATGCATCTCTGCACTTGTAAGTTAACATATTAAAAGCATATTTTTTTTCTTCCTTGGTTTTCTTGTTCATGTGGATAACCCAGAGAATGCCTGAATCTAAGGTGCCACCCTCTGAGAATCATCGCCCAGAAATGTGCTCTAGCTGCAGTGTTCCTCTTCCCATTGGAGACAGCAGCTCCTCCTCTGGGAGTTGTGCCAACAGTCCACAAAGAATGGTTTCTCAACCTTCTTCTGTTGAGAACCAATTGGAGAACCAGAAAAATGATCAAAATAATTCAGATATTAATATCTCTGAAACAGAGACACCTAAATCACAAAATTGTCAGACTCTGCCTTCATCATCACTTCTGGTACCCCAAGAGTCTTTGACTTTTTCTGAGGTCAAAGAAGATTTACCTATCACGATGTCTTCAGCTTCACAGAATGGACAGGATGCCATCCTGTATCTCCAGACACAAGTGGCTGAGATGTCCCGAGTCATACGTGATCTGCAGTCCAGGAGTTGTTTTAGATTTCATCATTCTAGGCCAAGTGAGAACTCGACGGTTCCTTGGGATATTTCCACCTCTAAGGAGGACAGTTTATCCACAGTTGAAGAAGAGGGTGATTGCAAATCTCCATCAGCTGATGACAAAGGGCAGCCAACTGACCCCATGCAATCTAGTTTCACAGGTCTTTTGAAGAGAATGGAACAAAGAGGTGTTATAAAGAGGGTGACATTACAGTCTGAAGCTGAAACATGTGAGGGAAAGCCTGATTGGATGACCTCTAAAAAACGTTTGGTTCCTCCGTTGCATCCACTTTTGAGAATTGCCACCACTGAAGTTTTTAAAGACCCTGCTGATTGCCATCCTTCTTCCTTCATGGGACACAGGGTATATCCTGTGGCCAAGGACACGTCTCCTTTCCAGCCAAATCCTCCAGCTGAGGGACCCATTATAGATGTACTAGAACATAGCAAAAGAGGAAACGCGACATCTCCTTTAGACTCTACCTCAAAAGAAATGGAGGTCATGGGTTGTAGGTTCTACCACGCTGCTTCCATTGCAGCCCGAGCTGCCAGCTATATGGCTTATATGACTCAGTATCAGCGTAAACTCTGGGAAGACATGGAAGATCTGGTTCATGATCCGGAGTTTGATCGTGGGAAAGCAAGGTGTATAATATCTGATGGCATGGATGCAGGACTTTGGCAGCTGTGTACCACCAGGGACATAATGGACTCTGTAGTCAGAGTTATGGCCATGGCAGTAGACTATAGAAGACAGGCCTGGCTTCGACTTACATCTCTGACTAAGAAAACCCAGGAGAAGATCTTACACTTACCCTTTGATGGTACATCTCTTTTTGGACAAGATGTGAATGCTATTGTTGCAGAAGACAATAGTATTAAAGAAAATGAATATAAAGAACACAATAAATACTATACTCAGCATCGATACTTTTATAGTCATGATCAGAAACCGCATTATCACAACAGAGGGTACTCCAAAGGGGATTGGTACAAACCCCGGAATCACCCTTATAGATACAGAAAAAAGGGAGAGTCTCCAGAGCGACATGGGTATAAAAATTAATACTGTGGATGTTTAGCAGATTAGCTTTCCACAATCCTATTTTACCTATTCTTCCCCAGGTTGGGGGTCATCTCAAAAAAAAAAAAAAAAAAAAAAAAAAGTGCATGTCTGGAATAATCACAGCTGATGTTTGAGTTCTAGACTTTTGGAATGAAGTATATAATAAAAAGACTTAAGCTTTATTGGCCAAATGGAGACTTTGCTCTAAGGAGTATTGGACAGAGGTTTACCCATTATTTTTGTTCCAAAATAAGTCCAGAGAAGGGTACTCAGGAATCTGAATCTTCTGGAATTAAAACAGAATATGTAGATTCTTCCCTCAGGAAAATCTTGTTGGTAACTGAGGACTAGCAGATTTTGGATCTGGAAACAATTTGCTACTAGATCAGTGTTTATTAAGACTGAAGTGTAAATCCTTCATTTTTATGTCAACAATGCTTCTGGAACTTGAGGCTTCAGCTTGATGGGTCATCAAAAAGTGGTAGATCTGTTACAGTCCCTATGTTAAGATGATCAGCTCACCATAGTTCATACTATAACCAAGCTCTATGAGACTTCAGAATTAGCCATGAAGCTATGACTGCTGGAATTCATTAAAATTGTTGCCAAATCCAGTTTACTTCTAACTGGGATGATTAAGTGTCACAGGTCTACTTTTGGACTCAAAATGGAAAAACTTATTTTCCTACCTGTAACATCACTGTAGAAAAGTTAAATTATCTTCATCCTGACTATGATGGCGATCACACCATCACTATTCATTACTCTGTGTGAGATAGCTTTCGTTGCCATCAATTCTAGTAGTCTTTGACTTACCAAGCTCTCATGTCAACCACCCACGAGACTCAGGCATAAAAGTCTCCAATGTGGGCCTTTCAGTAGGAAGGCCTTCTTAAGCCTGTCTTCTAAGCACTTGATTCTTTTGAGCTTGATAGTGCATTATGTTCTCAGTACAATAGACAAATGCATCATCATGGCCCTGGAAATACAGAATATTATCCTATCATCCAGGCATGCAAATCTGAACTCTTCAGAGCAAGAATTCCAAACATGCCTGACAATCTGGTCTCTCTTGAAGTAAAGAGGGATGCAATTAGTCTAGACTTCGTTGAGAAATCCTTGAGATGTAAAGTGTGACTGGATGTTTTCAAGATAAACAGCTGTTTGTGGATATCTAGATGATAATTTATTGAATTCTTGAAAGGCTGGAATCAAGACTTCAGTGACATGTTCTTGGTTAACTAGGGTAATTTGTGTAATTCAACTGGACGAACTCTGAGAGATGATTCACATTTTGCTCCCAATACTAACTGCACCTTTCTGGAGCTGGCAGCAGATACCTCAGTTATGTTAGTGTTCCACAGTATCATCTCTTTAATCTCAAGGCAATGGCTGTATAATATACCAGCACTTATGTCCTTGTCTTTACCGCATGACTTTTAAAGTAGTAAAAGTGTCAAGTTTGAGGAGGTCTGAACACTTCACCTGATGTAACTTGGCAGCCAAAAAATATTATTTTTTCCACAAATGTAATTATGTAACTTGGTTGTTCAAACATCTGCTTTTTCTTAATTTTTAATCTGCCTGATGAAAGTGTTTTAGGTATACTTAGTGGAATATAGCGGTCTTAAGGGTTTATGTGGCTTCTGCTTCTTACC
Source organism: Cricetiscus sungorus (assembly GCA_030556225.1). NCBI lineage: Eukaryota > Metazoa > Chordata > Mammalia > Rodentia > Cricetidae > Cricetiscus > Cricetiscus sungorus. Next base: position 9,796,354 of record JANBXA010000641.1, read on the forward strand.
CTGACTCTTGCATCATAGTGGTTGACATTTTCTGTGATGCTCACCTTTTTGTAATTCATTAGACAACTCGTTCCTTCTCTCATACCCATAGTCGGCATTCTGATCAATCTACAATTTCTTCCTCTTGTTTTTGAGACAGCGTCTCACTACATAGACCTAACTGACCTGGAACTTGATATATAGACCAGGCTGGCTTTGAACCCACAGAGATCTGCTTGCCTCTGCCTCCGGAGTGCTGGAAATAAAGGCATGTGCCACCAGGCCCGGCTGCCGCTTCTCATTTGTGCCATATAAATTAAAGGCACGGATTTCCCAACTTGGAAGAAGTTACTTGTCAGATAATTTTAGGGTACTATATTGGTCCTATTTGTTTTCTTTGTAAACTAAACCTGAAATAGTTATCAAGATCATTTAGCAGATTTAACCAAATTGTATGTAGGGTTAATATTTACGGTATTTTTCTGTATTGTCAACAAAGTTTTACTTTGACTTCCTTGGGTTCCTACCAGGGCTCTCTAAAGTATATCTCAAATGAACTGCAGAAAAACAGACTTAGATTATAATGAATGCTATACAAAGAGGATGTCCATGCTGGTAGTAGTGTAGCTTCTGAGAAAGGAGTAGCCACCCAGACTTCACTACGGAAAGGGTGCACATGGCTTTGTGCAGTATTCTAACTGGTTTCAGGCTACTTCACATTGTTCCTTTTCCATTTTGTCCCCAATTAGATGCTACATATCACATATGATTTATGAAATACTCCTGTTGTTTAAAAATGAAGCAAAAGTAAATAATGCTTGAAGATGTGTTCTTCAAAATTGTTTTGGCACTCCCACTTAATTTATTTGCACCCATCCCTGTTTATAGTAGACAGCAACAAAAAAGCACATGAAATTTAGCACTTTAATAATTTTCACATTATTATACACTCTTAATATTTTTAGGATAGCTCTGCTCTCATCTTAGATGTTATGGTATTCATTAATGAAGTAAAAGTAACATTGCTTGACTACTAATTGATAAGCCCAAGGAACTCCAAAGAACCCAATTTTCATGAAAGTGCAAAGTGTCAGGATGTCATCAGATTAGTGACCAAACAGACAACCTGGTAGAAGTATTTGGCAGTCAAGTTATTTGTGGACAGAGTATGGTAGGGTGGAAAACACTCTTAGCTATAGCTACTTGACTCAGAAAGAACTATCCCAATAGCCTTCGCCTGTTTATCTTTTTTTTTTTTAAACTCTGGCATACTTGAATGATGATGTTTTAAAAGTAAAAGTTGGTACTTGGTTTAGTGAGACAACCCCAATAGACAGTCCAGTGGAATATAGCATTTAGATTTAACACGTAAATATTTAGATTGTGTCTGCCATGTGCAGAGCCTGCAACGGAATTTCCTATTAGGTTGACTTCTGAGTGAGTTTCGCTAGCTTTCTTGGAATACTTACAAGTTATTTGGTTTTCTCAAAAGGGATGTGTTTAGTGATCCTTTCCTTCAAAATGTCATTTCTTGACTAGACATAAGATGTATTTAAAGACTATGATTTTTTTGTAGTTACTATGTATAGAGAAATACTATTTCCATTTATTGTTATATAAAGTGCCTTTTTCAATTTCACTCTTATGTTTAAGACCTAACCTTTGATGTGGTATTTATGTGAGTTCTGTACAGTGACTTACTTATCTTTATTATCTGTATTATTGCACTATTTAAATGTACTTCTGAATGCTAATTTGTTTTCTTTATAGCACTGTTACTAATTTCAGACGGTTATAGAATAAATCTCCCTCTTTATTTAATTAATGTCACAGAAGTTCTTTGTAGGTTTTAGTGATTGGTTCTGTTTCTAGACATAAAAGTGGCCCTTTTCTTTGCATGTTCTAGATTTTCTGATTGAGTCATTTGTCTCACATCTAACCTTGTTCGTAGCCATAGTAAAACAACTTCTATTTGCTTAATGGGTGTTTACTGGGATAGAAGAAGCAAGGACGTTTTAAACAGTAAAGTTGATGGCACTGTATATTTATATATAGTATTCTGTGGCAGCTTCCTCATTAGTATAATTATTTTTGTTTTTTTCTTTTTAATCTGGCAGCTTCTTTATCAGTATATTGCATTTACTTAGCCTTCAAAATGCCATTTTGAGGGCAGCATATATACTCTTTCAAGCTACTTTACTGCATTATACCTAAGTGACCTGATTGATAATGTCCTTAAGGGCCTGATACATCCAGGATATATACCTCTCAGGTATTGTAAGTAAGGAAGTTGAAAAGACAAAGCCCAGAATTCCCTCTCACAGTAGAATTGGACACTGAGAAGGATGAACGTAAAGGTTAGCAACACATTCATCATTCTTGAAGGTAGTTAATTGGGATTCTGATGAAGGCTTGAAATTATGGGTTAGATCTTTTTAGAAGTAGAAGATTGCAATAACAAAATAACTTTTATTTCTTCAATGTGAGGCATATTTTGCCCCAGTTTGCACTGTCTAGTTACCCTGTTTTTGAAACTTACCCTTATGTACTTAATGTTGGTGGCTAGACCAATAACTGATTGTCACTGTGGATACATCTTATGCATGTCATTTGATTGGTCAGGTTGATTCTGTATGGTTTTTAGTGGACATACAAACTAGTCCTTTTCACTTAACATTTAAAGAAGGACCTTATCAGTAAGTGAATGTTGCTTATCACTGTATTGAATGCAAATCTTTTTTTTCATATTTAACAAGTTTTATATACCATTACAATCTATGGAGTTTCTCTTCCTGGATGATTGATGAGAATGGTGTTTTATTAAATTCTTTTTCTCTTATTAGTGGAGTCCCATTTCTGTACTCCTGTGTCATTATTTATTTGACTTTATTATAATGCACTTTTGTAATGCTTGAGGTCTTACTACTGGAGTTAGTGTTCACTTCCTATAGGATGTAGAGGTGGTCACAGGTCAGTTGTGTCTTCAGAGGGGCTTTAGGTAGCTATCCAAGCTGCCCCAAACGATTCTCCAGCCTTCACTTCCTGAGGCATGGACTTCAGGGCTATGGCACCATGCTGGGCTTTAGTCATGCCATCTTGGTGAGGATTTTTGATACTGATCTGTTGTTACCCAAAGTCTCTTTCCAAAAGGAAGTCTGATTTTCCCTTAATCTCTTTGATGTTGATATTTTTTAATTCTACTATTGTATACTTACCAGAAAAATTGTGTGTGTGTGTGTGTGTGTGTGTTTGTGTGTGTGTGTGTGTGTGTGTGTGTGTGTGTGTGTGTGTGTGGTGAAGATGTGTGTATATAGCACTTGGAGGCTAGAGTTTGATGGCAGGTGACTTCCTTATTTACTTTTCATGTTTTTTTTTTCCTCTTTCTTTGAGACAGGGTCTTTTACTGAACTATGAATTCACAGGGCTGACTAGACTGGCTAGCCAGTGACGTCCAGGATTCTCCACCTCACCCTCTCCTCATACTGGATATAGGTGCATGCCACTGTGCTCAGCATCTTACCTGGATACTAGGGTGCTCTGGAGTGCTCGGGTTCTCACTCATAGTGGCAAGCACTATCAACTGAGCCATTTCCCCACCTCTTCCTTGCTTTGCTCAAGTTTTTCTCCCCATCATTCCATCACCCCTTCCTCCCCAGCCACCTCCAATCCTATTTCATGTTCTTAAGTGCTGGAATTACAAAGTGTGAGCCATTTGTCCTGCTAGCCAAGGTTTTGGTGTTAATTTGTATAGTAAATGTTATTGGTATGTTTAATAGTCATAAACATTTGTGATAAGAATGTATCTAGTTTTTTTCTAAAATTCTTAAAAAATACAGGGCCGAGAATCTAGCTCAGTAGGAACAGTTCTTGTCTAACGTGTAGGATGGCCTGGGCTCAAACCCCAGGACTGCATTAACCAGTAATGGTATGTCTTTAAGCCCAGCACTTAGGACACAGGGGCAGGGGAATCAGAAGTTCATTCTTAGCTATATATTGAGTTCATGGCCCTCATGGACTACATGAGACGCTGTCTCAAGAAAGGAAAAATGCCCTTTGCCAGCCCAGCCTCAGAAGTGCTTCTTGATGATTGAACTTTCATTGATTTTTTTTTAAATGTCTCTTGTTTAATGGCATTTTCCTAGTTAAAATGTATTTATATGTGTGTACATACATACGTGTATTTTTGTTGTTGGTTTTGTCTTTTGATACAGTGTCTCTCTATAGTCTGGGTTGGCTCTGACTTCTGAGACAATTTCGCCTCACTTTCCCAAGTCCTAGGAGTACAGGAGTGAGCCATTGTGTGTTCTTCACAGATGCATTTTGTACATATTGTTAATAGTTAAATTTGTTATCATAAAATTAATTTATAATATGGCTCTGATGTGTTTAAAGTTAATCAGGTACCCCCTTCCCCCTTTTTAAGGGCTTTACTAGTTTTATTGAAGAACTATTGCGGATGGTTGGATTTTTTTTGAGGTCAGAGTTCTCAGGTTTCTTTGAGAACTTTGAAGATCGTAGATTTTATTTTTTTTTGAGTATTAAAGTGTGTCTAGTATTTTTGACTCTTCTCTTTGGTATAAGTGAAAATGTATATTTGGTGATTATTTAAAAAAAACTCAACTTTGACTATAAATGTATTGGCTATTGGAGGTTCTCTTAGTTTTTGTACAAGGCTAGCTTTTTATGTGCTTCTTTTCCCATGAGCTATATGCCATGCTTTTTGTTTTCTTTCCTTAGATCTATAAGAGTGACTGTGATAGATAGCACAGCATTTGTTTTGAAGGGACACAGTTAGAACTCCCCCTTGTGTCTGTGATGGCTGATTCACACTTCTTGGTTTTATAATGCAGAGTGTGTGTTAAGTAACTTACTGTGCTTGTGGACCCTTTACATCTTTCAGTTAGGCATCACTGACCTGAATAATGATGGGATGAAATTACCCCCAGTCTTTAAGATACAGGGTGTGTTGTTGTTGTTGTTGTTGTTACTTGTGTGCGTGTGTGTGTGTGTGGGATTCATATGGGGTCTCATGGTATAGCCCAGGCTGGCTTAAGATTTTCAGTTCTCCTGCCTTAAGTGCTAGGATCCCATGTCATGTGTAAAAAAAGCATTTCATTGCCAGCTAGGTGTGGTGGCCCATACCTTTAGTTCCCAGCATTATGGAGGCAGAGGCAAGAAGAATCCTATCAGTTCTAGGCCAGCCTGGTCTATATGGCCAGTTCCAGGCCAACCAAGGCAACATAGTGAAACCCTGTAGCAAGAAAAAATAAAATCAACAATAACAAAACCTTATTTCTTTGTGGAAGTTTTCCTGTTTGGAATGCGGCCCATTCTGGATTAAGTAAGGTATATTTGATATGTAAATAGCCTCATTCAGATTCTTAGCACAGAATTGTGTATTTCTATTTCTTTAATGACCTGTAATAGCTCTGTGTATTGTGAATGGTTAGACCGCTTGATCTTGATTACAAGGTTTAATTGTCAGCTTCCTGTCTGAGAAGAAAGACAAGGATAGACTGTCTATGCTGTATGCCCTCCCTCCCTCCATCTCTTTGTGCAGAAGTGTCATTCAGTGACTTGTTCAAGTGGTGTGGCCACCACTTTGATGCAGAACTCCCTCAGGTCACCTGCTGCCATGCCTTTTACAGCAAATTTTTTTTTTATGGCTATACACACACTCTTTAGTACTTGGTACTAATCTCTAGTTATTTCGCTTTTCAGATGAGCAACAGTCCTAACTCCTCCATTGAAGTTCTGGACCAAGGTCATTCTTACACGCTCATAGCTTCTGTCCCCACACTTATCATAGTCCATTTGCTTGCGGAACTGATTGTTTTAGTCATAGTTCTTACTGCTTGCTTTTTTTTCTACCACTGTTGTTTAATGAAACAAAGGTGAAATGGCGCAGAGGATTTGATTTTTAAAACACTAAAGGCTTCGACCTCAATGTTAGCAAGTCACTTTTTGTCTCAGCCTCAATTTCCCTACTTTAAGGCACTGAGTGTGGTGGCACATGCCTTTACATGCCAGCACCGGGAGACAGAGACAGGCTGAGACTAGTCTACCTGGTGAGTTCCAGGACAACCAGGGCTACATAGACCCTGACTCCAAATGATAAATAACTAGAAATAATTTGAAAAGCACTAAAGCCCAATACATATTTAATTTTATAACTAATTTTGTCGTCCTGCATTCTTAGATTTCCTGTGAATAGGATGATATTTGGGTATAAATGAATGAATACTTTTTTATTTTTGAAATTTTCATATATCTTGATCTTATTCACCCACACTCCCTCCTACTTTCTTGGGTCTCCCTAAACAAATCTCCCTCCCACCTTAATGGCTCTTTTTAAAAATCCCACTGCCTTCATTTAGTGCCGCCCATATGTGTCCAAGGGTGTGGGGTCATCCAGTGGTGTGAGGGCAGCCGATAAGTCTCACTTCAGTATCCACTGTCTGCAGGCAAGGCCTGGGAAAGGTATGGGCATACTGAAGGCTGCAATGGAGTATGTTCTCACATATAACAAAAGCCAAGAAAGGGCCAGGTGTTGTGATTGCCAATACACTGTGGTCACTACCTGATCCACAGGAGTGCCTGTGACACGGAGTGAAAGAGAGCTGCTGGAGAGGTCAGGAAAGCCCTTCTGCCAACTGTGTCAGCTGAGCTTTGGAGGCTGTTAGTGGAGAAACAGCCATTCATTAGGGGACAGAGATGAAGGGAGTTAAACTGCAGAAAGGGTAGGTTATGCATGAAGTTGTGTTGGCTCCTGTGACTCAAAGTATATTGCTTGTGTGGCCATTACCCGAAGATTATGGAAGTAGTCCAGAAATTATTTTATACTGTGTCTGATAGGCACATCTAAAATATTTTTGTGGGGGAGTGGTGTTCGAGACAGGGCTTCTCTGTATTGCTTTGGAGGTTGTCCTGGAACAAGCTCTGTAGAGCAGGCTGGCCTTGAACTCAGAGATCCGCCTGCCTCAGCCTTCTGAGTGCTGGGATTAAAGGCGTGCACTATTGCTGCCTGGCATCTAAAATAATTTAAGCCCAAGAAAGATGTCAGCATTCATTGCATTTCTTCCTGGGCAGCTTAAACTGAGAATTTAGGCTTGACGGAGCACACTGAAGACACACAGTGTGTGCTGTCCTTCCTGGCTGGAGCTGCTGCACGGGTCCTGCAGCCAGTACCTTCTTCGCAGCAGCTGAGTGTGTTGACTTATGGACAGTTTCCAGGTACACTTGGAGGAAATAAACATTTCTAAGAATGTTGTAGTTGGTGTCTGCAGGTGGTTTGTGTTTGTGTACTCTGTGCCCATGGTAATTCCAGGAGCCCCCAAACACTTCATCAACCTGCTTTTTCTTCTCTTCTTTTTCCTTTCCCTTTTTATTTTTCGGACATAGGATCTCATGTAGCCCAGGCTGACTCTGAACTCCCTGTATAGAGGAGGATGACCTAGAATTTTGATCCTGCTGCCTCCACTTCTTGAGTGCTAGGGCAATAGACATGAGCAACCATGCTTGCTTTATGTATGCTGTGCTGAGGCTCAAACCCAGGGCTTGTTCAGTGGTAGGCAAACACCTTATAGTTCCATTCCGGGTCCTCTTTCCACACTGTAGCCCAGGCTAACCTCAGATCTGCAGTGGTCCTTCTGCTTCAGCATCTGGAGTGTGGGAGTGCTGGCATGAGTCACTGTGCCTACTCCTGCTTACCTTTCCTCCCTCCTTTCTTCCCCCTGGCTTCCTCCCTCCCTTTCCTCCATTTCCTCTGTCTGAGGCATCACAGTGGCACTCAGGGTTTAAAAGTAACTCTCCTTTATCACAATTTCACATAGTCAAAGATAGTTAGAACTCCTCTTAAATTCCAAAGTTGTATAAACTCCTGCGAGCATGCACATTGTGTTTCCTGTGCTAAGAGGTTCTATTGTTAGAAAAAAAAAATACATAGAAGACATTAACAGTTTACTCAAAAGATTCGACAGGTAGGATCTTTCTTAACAGACTTGGTGGTACCGGCTTTCTTGATGGTATGAAGTACAGAATGGGGACATCTGCATGCTTGTTTTTGACTTTGTTTGTATAAAGCAGATATTCTGTGCACTTTGTATTTGTGAATAATAAACTGGAGTGGGGAGGAGATGGCTTTGTAAAAAGAGGGTTTCTTGGTTTCACAATTATCGCTGGGGTGATGAATGTATATTGTGCTGCATTGTGTTTATCTCCTGCTTTACCTGTATTTGGATATAAAATTCTTGAGAAAACTTGCTGCCTTTCAAACTTTTTGGGGGGATGAGGCTTGAATCACAAATTGGGCAGAAGGGGCTCCTGGTACCCACAACTGTGGGATTACAAATTGCAAACCAACCCCTTTGCTTTAGAATGGTGCTGACAAAAGGCTTTAGATTTGGTAATGCATTTGTTTGAGGAATTCCTCCCAACCAAGTGTGCTAGTCAGATGGTTAATGTATAATGCTTGTACAGTTGGTCTCCTTTCAACTTTTTTTTTTTTTTTAGCTCAGGGCCCCTTAGGTAGAAGGTGATGAAACTAAATAAACCCTCACCTTGGGCTAGTTTCTCTGTACCTCTTTTACTATTCAACCTCCTGTAGCCAGCACATTTATTGGGGTGTGTGAAGGGGGTGTCTAGGGGTACACAACAGTCTCAGGATTGGTGTGCTTCCAGACGTGGCTGACCTGTCTGTGCTGATTGGTCAACTGGTTGCTATGGCCTGTATCCCAGGGCAGTTACTGTGCTCTGTTCATCACTGACACTGTTATGCCACTTTTACTGTAAAGAAGTCCAGAGCCTGTAGCTAACTTGTGATTGGTTCCTTGCCATGTGGAGGGTATCTGACCTCCTGGTGACTAGGGCAGCTCCTGCAAGGTCAGAAATATATAAAATATATAATATAAACAAATAAAATATAAAAGCCGGGAACTAAGCACATGTGCTGAGTCAGGGGCCTTTGTCTTGCTAGCTCTTTGTTTGTTTGTTTATTATTTATTTTTTGCAGCCTGGCTGCTAAAGCAGGGGTCTTTGTTCAAAGCCGGAAAGTACCTTAGTGAGTCAGATGTCAGATCTGAAAGGCGATGCATTTACAGGGTGCTTTTCTCTTAAATTCTGTTACCCTAGAAGTAGGGAGTTATTCCACTTTACAGAATTAAATAATTACAAAATTACCTTAACTGAAACATGGCTGTAGCTTGTTCATGTTTCAGTTAAAATAATTCTTCAGGATATACAAAATTTAGTATTTCTATTGAAATCATCTTTTTTAGAGATGAGCAGTGATTAAGTATTTAAGTCTGTTTTTATTGTTTAAAAAGCCACTCATTCATGAAGTTGCATGGTTTTCAACATTGTTTGTAGGACTTGTCAAAGCAGATTCACTTCTTTAACCTTCCTTATAGATTTATTGAGTTAATGTTGGCAAATATTTCTGGACAACTGATTAACTAATAACAGCAATAAAGGAACTATGGGCTCATCTTTTGGTTAAAGTGGTATGAGAAGTGAATTGAATTTCTGGGCTGGATGTGGTGGTGTACACCTGTGTCCCCCTCACCACCACCACCCCCCCAAAAAATCAAGGTAACTCACACCTGTAATCCTAATATTTGGGAAGCTGAGGCAGGATTGTTTGGTGTAAGTTTGAAACCAGCCTGGACCACACAAAATGACACTGTTATTAGAGGAGGTGGGATGTAGAAAACATTGTAGGTAATGTTTTAGATATAATCACGCTGGCCTCAGCTTTGTTCCCACCTCCCCACTTCTGAGAGGTTACCAGCATGTTGCTACCACACCTGACAAAAAGTTCTTAGTAAAACATATTCATGCCTATATTCCCAGCCTTCAAGAGGCCGGGCATGGTGATTGCAATCACTTTGAAGGGTAGTCAAGGTAGGCTACGTTGTAAGACCTTGTATCAAAATGGAAAAGCGAAACAGAGTTCAGATGCATTGTTCTCAGCACTCAGTGTTAAGGACAGCACTCAATTACTAGGGGAGAGTTGGCAAGTTTATGGCATTCAGCTTGTTAAACCATATACAGAATTGAGAATACAGTGTTCTGAGAATCAGGCATTTGTAAATGAATATTGTAGGAATGTTAGTATTTATGTAGGCATTCATTGGCTATTAGTCTGGTAGAAGCTTAACTGCTAGTAAGAGTTTCCTTGGGGATGTAATCAGCTTCCCTTTAAACACGTTTGGACGTGATCTGCTTTTATAATTAGGCAAGCTTTGTGTTGCAGACAGAGGAAAGTGGGCTCTAACTTAGATGAGGAAATACTTAAAAGTTTTAGCTTTTACTTTGGTTATGTATTTGGTTAAAGTACAAAGTTAGTGCATGTGCTTTGAATGTTTTCAAAAGCACATGTGCGCTGGGCGTGGCAGCAGGGGCGCCATCCCTCCACTTGGGAAGCTTAAAGAGGTGTGTCACTGGAACCCAAGAATTGGAGACTTAATTAACATGGGGAACCAGTCTCTTTAAAACAGACATATTAGAAAGGCACAAATATGAGTAAACAAAAATAATACAAATTGGTTTTAACCAAATAGTCTTTTGCTTTAAAATGACAATGGTACTTGGTCTCAAAACTGTGAAAATATCTTTCCAATAGTAGCCACTAAACCTCTCTGTCAGTCACCTTAATTCTTAGTGTTTGAGGTGCCTACCGTAGTGTCAGACTGGTGTCCTCTCACCACTAAGTGGCTCGGACTACAGACATGTGCACTACAGACATGTAACTGCTCCTAGACTCAGTTAATATGCTTCTGTTTGGCTTGGGGAAATTGTAATCCAATCATTTTATCTCTAGGTATTTCCAGGCAACAAAAAATTAAAAGCCCTCGCACATTCTGTCTTTATTTACTCTTGATCATCAATAGGTTCATTAACAATTTCATTGCATGACCCCATTGTAAGAAAATTAGAAAATAGGCATGAAAGGAAGAGACCCTCCAGACAGACAGACATGATTACAGACATTTTGATTTATACTCTTTTAGATTTGCTGTATGGTATTATCTTCACCTATATGTATATGTGATAGAAAAGAAAGATACTGAAATGTAAGTTTAGCATCACTTTATTGATTAGTAGGATTTTGTGTCAGTTCATTGTTTTGCCTATTTAATGATTGTACTTTATTGCATAGTTTGCATAGCAGGTCATAATTTCTAGAAATGTTGCAGGTTCTGATGCTTTCCAGGGAATCCTTGTGTATTAAATTTGATAAATCTCTTGATGAAAATTTTGTCTGAATGATAGAATTGTCATTGGAGGTAATTATTAATGAATCTCTTGGCCTCAGAGTTAGAATTTGAGTTTATAGTCTGAACTGGTTTCTGGTGAGGTGGCTATTGATCTGCCACAAAAGAAAACAAAAAGGATAGCATAGTTAGTTTGTCACAGGGCTAAAATTGTTCATCTGGATATCATAAAATAGTTCTCTTTCTTTCCTCCACAAGTTACACCATTTGTAGATTTGCAGAGCTACATTAAAGGATAAATTGCTTGTTGTTTTTGGTGCTAGGGAATGAACCAGACAGCTGTGCATGCCAACCAATCACAGTCTGCTATGGGGTCGTAATGTGGCCTGTACCGGCCTCACTGTAGCCATAACTGGCTTTGGATTCTAGGTCTTCCTGTCTCTGTCTCTGAAGTGCTGGGATTACACGTGTTCTTTAGATGAAAAATTATCCTGGTATCTATCTGTCTCTGCTTGAAGTTCATGGGCATGAATAATCAGGTTTAACTGGCATCCTGAATTTGATTGACGTTTCTAGGGTAACCAGGATACTTTGTACATGTTTAATCTCAAGTTTAAAAGAAAAACATTAAAAAGGTATGGTGGTTCAGATCTGAAATCCCAGCATTTGGCAAGTAGAGACAGAAGAACCAGCAAATTAGGTCTATCTTTGAGTGTGAGGGCAGCCTAGCCTGTAGAAGACCGTCTTAGGAGCAACAAAATGTAAAGAAGTTTTAAGAATTTTGTACTGGCTAAATGTTTCTGCCTTTAAACCTCTTGGCTTTTTATTGTGTTGTTAATTCTGTGTAGTTCTAGACATGAAAGAAGCTGAGAGTGGTCAGAAATACAGATAAGCCAGGAGTGGTAGCACAGGCCTGCAACCTCAGGTTCTCAGGAGGTCTAGGTGGGGAGATGGAAAGTTTGAGACCAGCTTAGGCAACATAGTGAGACTGAGTCTCAAAAAATGGAGTAAGGAGAGAGGGCCTGAATGTGCTTAGGTGGTTAGAGCATTTACTGAACATGCATGGCCCTAGGTTTACTCCCCAGTACTAGGGGAGCTATATTGTTGCTTGCCTACTCCTTATGTGCAAATAGAGGCTCCTCACCAGAACATTCCCTAAGGGTTTCCTGTATTAACCTTATGACTAAAGCCTATCATCTGTTGTCCATATGGACTCCATTTGTACTATGCATCATATACAGAAGTTAGTCCAAGATGCCTTGGTGAGTACTACAAGATGTGTAGTCTTGGAGATGCTGTAGCTGCTAATATTTCAAACAAAACTTAAAACCTATCTTTCTTATGTGGATTCCAAGCTCCTTTAGTGTGACCTTGGTAAATTACACACCTGAAAAACATGATCTTAGAAAACATTTAAGACTATAAATGATAATTCAAGCAAAAGCCAATGGCAAATCCAGCCTGAGTGTATGGGAAGTCCTAGGATTTTATTGTGACTTAATTAAATCACAACAGCATTGTGGCATTAGTGAGTCCTGATAATTGTAGACTCCTTTATCTTAGATTTATAGGAAACACTTAAGAACGTCCGTCTGTCCTGGAATTTGTTCACTTTTAATTGGGCTTCTTTCTTAACTGCTTTCTCATTGTTGTAATGTAGTCAACAAAATCCACTCCGGGATGAAATGGTTCCCTGGCTCACCGTTTGACTGCACAGTCCATTATGGCAGGAACAGGAAACAAAAGCCAATGCATCCTCCAGTAGGAACACCCTTTAGACATTCTCAGGGGCATGTTTCCATGGCGGTTCTAGCCTCATTCAAGTTGACAGTGAAGATTAAATCACCACAGTTGCTAACATGGTGGTGGAAAGTTTTCTTTCCCTGGAGTCTGATAATCTAAAATTTGTGTGTAGGGTCTTTGATACCCTGGATGACATGCTATGTTGCTGTGTGGAGTGTTTCCTGTGATCTCTGGGCAGACTTTCTAACCACTGTTTTTCAGGGTCAGTGCGTTCTCCTGTAACCACTGAACACTGTAATCCAGTGAGGTCTGGTGGCCGTTGCTCACTTTGTACCTCCAGCAGTGGGATTTGTCATTCTTGAGAGAGTGGTAACATTGCTCGTGCCCGGCTCTGATGAGCAGCTTGCTGTATTCTGTTTTGTGATTCTGACTGGGCAAGTGCTTTACCTTCGTGCCATGCCTTTAGCCTTTGCTAGCTCTTCTGGCCGTCAGACGGAAGTTTTATGATAAACAGTAGTAGTAGCACTATTGTAACCATTAAACTTGCCTCATATTACTTACCTTCCCTCTGCTAAGGAGAAAATACTTAACCCTTTTAAGTTGCTAACTTCAAAATTGGGAAAGGTTTCAACGCTGGAGTGTGTGTCTGCTTGACTTACTACACTTTTCCCTCAGTTTCCAGCAGTCTGTCACTTCACTCTCAACATTGGTTGTCAGTTCCGTTTGTTTATTTTTAAGAAAATAAGACCCAGTGAGTCATAAACAAGATTAAAAAAAAAAAAAAGTAGGAGGGGGATAGGGGAAAAAGGGGTCAGAAGGAGTGTGGAGGGGGGATGGAAAGGGGTAAAAAAGCTGGTTGGAGGTGACTGACCAAGTATGTTCTATACTTGCATGAAATTGTTAAAACAAAAAAGGTGGGAAGCAACTGAGGAGACATCTGAGGTCAACCTCTGACCTCTGTGTCAGCAAATTTCTTCTTTCTCTCCCTCCCCCTTCCTTTCCTACCTTCCCCTTCTCTCCCCACCATCTTCTGCCTTTGGGAATTGAAACCGAGGGCCTTGTACATGCTAAGTAAGCACTCTAGCACTGAGCTAAATCCCTAGCCGTTTGTTTTCAGTTTCTGTGTGCCTCTATATTTAAAGGAAGATCTTGTAAGCAACATATAATTGGGTCTTTTTTTTTTACTTTTTAAAAAAATTATGTGTTTATTTTGTGTGTGTGTGAGTGTGTTCATGCTCTGGTGCATGTGGAGTTTAGGGACAGCTTGTGTGAGTTCTCTATTTATACCACGTGGGCTCTGGGTGAATTTGGATGCTCTAGCTTGATACCAAGAGCATGTACCCACTGAGAAATCCACTAGCACTCAAAAAAATTTTTTTTAAGTATTGGACAGTGTATCTTTTAATTGGTGTATTTAGACTATTGCCACAACCCATGGGTTAATACCATATTTATTATATTTTCTTACTGTTTATTTGTTGCTTTTCTTTTGTATTCCTTTTTACTGTCTGTTTGTGTTTTCTCCTTTTTTCCCCATTTGTAATTTTGAGTTGCTTGTTTATGTGTATGTATATGTTTTATTTTTGTTTTATGTATATAGATGTTTTGCCTGTATGTATGGTTGTATACCACTAGCATTCCTGATGCACTTGGAGGTCAGAAGAAGGCATCAGATCCTCTGAAACTGGAGTTACAAACAGTTGTGAGCCACCATATGGTTACAGCAAATCAAACCAGGTTCTCTAGAAATCAGCTAGTGCTCTTCACCACTGTCACTATCTCCAGCCCCTTAAATGAGTGTTCTATTTGATTCCTTTTTTCTCTTCTGTTAGCTTATTAATTACAAACTATCACAATAAAAAAAAATACAATATATACTCAGGAGACAAAAGGCCAACACACACACACACACAAAAAAAAATTTTTTTAAAGATTTTTAGAACTGTAACAGAAGTGAATGGTTCTTGAATACAATAACTGTTTGGTAAGTGATTGTTTATTGTCTAAGTGCTAATTTTGTATTAAGTGGAATGAAAATTGTTTTGTTTTACTGCAGGAGAATTTTAAACATAAAGACTATATAGATCATCAGAAGGACAAAGTTGCTTTAACATTGGCTCGACTGGCCCGTCATGTTGAAGTGGAAAAACAACAAAAAGAAGAGAAGAATAGAGCATTCAGGGTATGTGCCTAGTAATTTAGTTGGGATTTGCTAATTTATAGAATTGTTTTTAATAAAGAGGCAAAGATATTTCCAAGAAAGAAAAATAATAAATAGAATTTTTGAAGAATTCTAGTATCGAAATTACTAGTATTGAAAATGTCTTCTAGTTATTTTGGTGTTTGTGAGTTGTGGTGTTTTATAATTTGCGTGTGTGCATGTGTGCGCATGCGCGCGCCACAGGCAGTGCATGCCTGTGTAGAAGAGAGGACAAGCTTGGGTGTTTCTCCTTAAGAACCGTCTACCTTGTGTTTTGAGACAAGTCTGTCATTGGCCTGGAACTCACGGATTAGGTGAGGCTGGCTGGGCAGTATGTCCCAGTGGTTTGCCTGCCCACCTTTCCAGTTGTGCGGCTATAAGCACATGCCCTTATGCCTGGTTTTTCTGTGAGTCCTAGGGCGTGAACTCAGGCCCGCATGCTTTTGTGGCCATTATTCTCTGAGGCATCCCTCTAGCCCCTGATACTGTTAATACTAAGGAAGATCTAATTGCAATGGTTATATAGTAAGAAACCGGTGGCTTGTACAATTGAGATATATGCTTTGTGCACTGAAAAATCACTTTATCACATTAGGGCTTTAGAAGTTCTATATGAAAGATATTTTAAATCTTTTAATTAAAGCCAGTATTTCAATGTTTACTTGACTTAGAAAATTTAAATATGTACATGTCAACATTCTTGAGACTTCATTATAGCTGTCCTTTGGAACAATATTTTATAAAATTGTCTTCATATTGAAGTCTTGGTCAGTTTTTTTCTCTTCACTTACCCTTGTCTTAATTAGGGTTTCTATTGCTGTGATGAAACACCATGACCAAAGCAAGTTGGAGAGGAAAGGGTTTGTTTGGTTTATGCAGGTATGTGAGGCAGGAGCTGATGCAGAGGCCAAGGAGGCTACTGACTAGCTTGCTCAGCCTGCTTTTTTATAGAACCTGGGACCATCAGTCCAGGAATGGCAATACCCGCAATGGGCCACACCCTCTTCCATCAATCACTACTTAAGAAAATGCCCTACAGGCTTGCATACAGACATAAAACTAAGCTGGGCGTTGGTGACACATGCCTTTAATCCCAGTACTCAGGAGGCAGAGGCAGGCAGATCTCTGAGAGTTCGAGGCCAACCTGGTCTACAGAGCTAGTTCCAGGACAGGCTCCAAAACAATACAGAGAAACCTGTCTCAAAAAACCAAACCAAACAAAACAAGAAACGAAACAAAAAACTATCCTGTACACGCTTTCTGATGGAAAGTCTCATTATAGGGCTAAATAGGTCATTCATTATTCTCTAGGTCCTGAAAAATCCTGAATTACTGACTCTGGTTAATTATCATACCTAGTACAATATAAGTGCTATAGTTACATTATATTGTTTATAGGGACTTAGAAGAAGAAAACTAGTACATATGGGTTCAGATGCAGTTTTTTCAGAAGATTTTGATAAGAACTTGATCATGTCATATGAAATGTGGATAGGAAGAGCTAAATTCATGGATGTATCTTCAGGAGTTGTAATGTGCTTGTTTGTGGATTTTTGTAAATAAAGCTTTATAGGACACTGCCATACTTGTTGACATACTGTCTGTGGCAGCTCTGATGCTGCAGCCATAGACATAGGCCTGAGAGGTAGTAGTTGAGACTCCACAGTGGGCTAAGCCTAGTTTGGTATTTAGCCTTTTTGGAAATGTACACCAACTCAGTGTAGACGGTCACAGATGCTTTGTACTGCCATGTAGGAATGCTACTGAGTGTCTGATAGTAACATTAGTCATTGAACAAGTATTTACTAAGCTCTTTTGTATAGAAAACTGCAAAAATTTGAAAATGTCTAAAATTGTAAAGATGAAAACAATCCTTTATATTTCCATGACAATATTGCCTTAGTAATATTTAGTTTGTTTTTAGCCTTTTTGAAAATCTTTTTTAGATATAATTTGAAATGAACGATGCCTTCATTTTGTCCTTATTTATTTAACACCATTTGGTGACCCACAAAAATATGCTCTCACAACATGGAAAATGTTTGGTCATTGTTTATTGATTTGTATCAAATGTTTGTGCTGTAATTCACCTACCTCCCTATTGTTGGAGGTGTAATGTGTAGCAAACTTTATGCAAATAGCTGTGGGCTCAGTATCTTAGAACAGTACACATGACTTTATTTTGACATATGTGTAATCCTTGGTATAAATTTTGGATACAAAGGGAATTTTTTGGATACAAAGTATTCAATTTTTCTATCACTGATGAATCAAAATCTTTTCCCCAAGATGTAGTAGTTATCATAAGTCAACTGAAGTTTTTGTTTGTTTGTTTGTTTGTTTGTTATCTTTAGGAAAAACTTGATTTTCAGCACGCTCATGGTTTACAAGAATTGGAATTTATTCAAGGACATTCAGAAACAGAAGCAGCAAGACAGTGTGTGGACCAGTGGCTAAAAATGTCAGGTATCTGTTAGAGATAACATTTCGTAGAAAGTGTGTGGGTCTGATTCCATTGCCAGTGAACATGTAGGATAGTGAAATTTAGTTTTAGGGATGGAGCAACAGTCAGGTGAGAGCAAGAGAATCTCAGTGTGATTCTTGGACCCCACATCAAAAATGTGTTTGTATCCCTGGTGCTGAGGAGATAGAGATAGGAGATCCCTGGGGCCCACCAGCCAGCCAGCCTAGCCTACTTAGTACGTTCAGGCAACTGAGAAACCTTGGTTTCAAAAAGGTATATAGTAACAAAGAAACGACATACACTGAAGGGATACCCAAGCTTTTCTTCTTGCCTCCACATGTGGTGTGCACATATGTGAACATGTACACACAGGCGCACACAGACACACACAAATTTAGTTTCAGTGATACTAATGTCACTCTACAACTGTGGCCTGTTTTACAGTTGCCTACTTAGCTGTTGACTTCTTTGACCCAAGTATATTTTGAATGCGAATAAGATTGGTCATCCCTGTGCTCTTAAATACTTATTAGACATTGTATAAAGAATTCCATGTGTCTTTGGAGAGGTGTGTGACAGTTACAATTCAGAGTGAGATCTGGTTGCCCATGCTGACACTTTGTAGGAAGTGTTCCCTTGAGACTGTTTTAAAGCTTGGCTAGCCAGGACCAGCAAGGAGCAGTTTTTCTCTGGGTGAGTAATCTGGAATTTTCAAGAGCTAGTAGCAGAACCTTACTTTCCATGTCACTTCTATCACAGGGAATTTTCTAGAAGTTAGTTCAACCAGTTGAGCAGTTTAAATAAAAGGGAAAATAAGAATTCAAGGGAAAGAGCTTTTTTGACTTATATAAATGAGGGGGCGTGGTTGTGTTTGCATGCAGGAATGTGTGTGTGTCCCAATAAGTATTTAATTTAAAGCTATTTTCTAAGAAAGATTGTGAGGCTGGGCAATGGTGGTGTACACCTTTAATCCTAGCACTTGGGAGGCAGAGACAAGTGGATCTCTGTGAGTTTGAGGCCAGCCTAGTCTACAGAGCAAGTTCCAGGACAGACTCCAAAGCCACAGAGAAATTCTGTCTCAAAAAACCAAATAAATAAATAAATAAATAAATAAAATTGTGAACACCTAATTATAAGTAGGAGCTCCTACTTGATACTATGCTCTAATTTCTATTATTTTGTCATTATTCTGAAGACCCCAGCCCAGCGCACAGCTATCTGAAAATAGTAACCTAAGAATTTGTTATGATGTTGTAGGACTCAAAACAAATACATTTAATTCTGGGAAAAAAAAACCATTCCAAAGTGGAGGCAGAATGGGGAGGCCTGAGAAGCCAATTTTGTGTCCTATAATGCACTGTAACAAGGAATTTGACAATGGTCACCTTCTGTTAGGACATTTGAAAAGGTAAGTGGGATCCTCGGAATTCAGATGAAGGTTAGTCACCCTGGGGGTGGGGTTGTTTTTGTTTTCTGTAGTGTTGAAGATCCAATCTAGGGTCTTATTCATGTGTAAAGAGTCCTCAAAATAATTTTGTTAAATGGATTTTGATATATCTTTACTAATATAATTTTAGCTTAATATTTGAAAGTCAAGTTGTTCTGTGCTATTTTGATATGTTATTTGTAATTTATATTTACTTTTTTTTTTTTTAGAAAGCTGGGTAAGATTTAGTTGTTTTTAGAAAGCTGGGTAAGATTTTAGATTGTTCTCTTGCATTACAATGCAGTTGAAATAATTGTAGAGAAATCCAGCCTATAAAAGTAAATTTTAGGAGACACAGCATTTAGTCTATCTTATATAGTCTGGTATAGCATTCCAAAGTAATAACCCAAGGCAGAATTTACAATTAAATACTGTACTGTTTCTCATTTTCTGATTGGCTGAGCTTCTTTCCAGTAGCTCATGAGAAAGCAGAGGTTTTTTTGCAGTCACCTTTTCAGATAGCTGAAAGAAGAGGAATTGAAAGTTTGGGGCTTCCAGCCGTTTCCCTTCATAGATGTCTCAAGGAGAAGAAGAGAAAGGTTTTTGTGTCTTTTGTGTTCATGTGGATCAGCCTCCTAAGCAAAGCAAGCTGGTTTATCTCCTGGAAAGTAAATCTTTCTGACATTACTTCTCTTGGTTGTGTAGGTTTGATCACTCCCCATGTGATCCAACAATTACACTACGTGGACCTCTGGCCAATTCCTTTGCTTGTGTTGTGTGTTATGAGCATTTTGCTACTCAGCAGCAATATAGGGATCATCTTCTTGCTAAGGTAAGAGCATGTACTATATATTCTAGCAGTCCAAGAGATTATCATTAAACTCTTCCTTCTGTGTTCATTGAAAGTACCTTATTATACATGCTCTATGATTTTGGTCACATGATATGGAATTGCATCTTATTCTTTAAAAAGAAAACCGTGTGTGTGTGTGTGTGTGTGTGTGTGTGTGTGTGTGAGTGAGTGTATGAGTGTGAATCCTCTGAGCTGGAGTTATAGGTGGTTGTGAGCTGCTCAGTGTGGGTGCTGGTAATGAACCTGGGTCTTCTGCTTGGGCATTACACTCTAAACCACTGAATTGTCTCTCCAGCTCTCAAATTCTGTTGGTTCTCTCAACTTTACAAGGTTTAAGGGATCAAACTCATCTCCAAGTTTGTGTGGCAAAGCAGTTTTACCTTTGAGCCATATGTCTGTCCCTTGTATGGTATATTATTTTAATGTACTAAAAACATGATGAAAAGAAATTTTTCTAGCTTGACTTACTGAACATTCTCTTTCCTATCCTTCTAATATCTAGATGGTTTCTACAAATACTCCATTTTGGTGGGGGGTGGGGGTGGGGGTGGGGGGGTGGGGGTAGTTCAGACAGGGTTTCTCTGTGTAGCCCTGGCTGTCCTGGAGTTCCCTCTGTAGACCAGGCTGGCTTCAAACTCACAGAGATCCTCCTGCCTCTGCCTCCTGAGTGCTGGAATTAAAGGCATGTGTCACCACTGCTTGACAGATAATGACAATTTGTAGCAGAAGCAGAGTTCTTTGATTCTGTTTAGCAAACCTTCAGTTTTTACTTTGGATCTGCTTATAACCTGAAACTGAACTAAAAATGGTTTCTTAAATTAGGAGAAACTTGTAGATTGATAGTAAATGCTTCTATTGCTCTCTCTCATCATTGATACAATTCTAAATGTAATTCAGACTCTCCTAGATTTTTCTCTTCTGTGGCATTAGTCAGATTAAAATGCAATCGAGGGATTATGAGGGAATAATGAGAAGAGCATAGATCCAGAGCCAGAGGTACAAAGGTAGCTTTCAATCTGGGATTGGTCTCTTTTATGGCAGAACTTGTTTATGAGGTGGTGGGAGCCGTGGTGGTAACTGAAAAGGAAATGCTGCCTCGTGATACATGTTCAGAGTCCTAGTGTGGTCTTGACATGTTCTCAGTATAAACGTGGATTTCCTGTCTTTCCTCTTGTGTCTCATAAGCATTGTACAGTTGTGAAGTTCCTAGTTTCACCGATAGTACATCTAAGAAGACATGGTGTACATCTTAAGATTAATGCTATAATAGGAAGGGAAATTTATAGCAATCACACACATACCTTTTCTTATAATGTGCAAATTTAAATTTAATTTTGGGATAGAGGAGGCTCTAAATCAAGTTTATAAAATTAGATGCCACAAAAAATTCTAACCAGGCATGGTTGTGTATACCTGTGTGTTATGAGCAGGTTCTCTCCCCCTTGCAGGCCGCCTGGTCCCATTCTTTGTTCCCCCCTGCCAGCCGCATGGTCCCACATCCGCACTAGCCCCAAATAACATGCTGTAGCCCCAAATAACATGCTGAGACTCTGTATTTGATACAATTCTGTTGGTCAGTTACTAATTCCTTACTGGCTAGCTCTGTCTTAATGATTAAACCATTTCTACTTATCTAAGTATTTCCACATGATCATCTTAGCTCTACATGCTGACTCCTTCCTACGTCCTCTTTCCTCCTTGTCTCCTACCCCCGCCTATCTTGCTTTCCCATTGGCCCAACAGTGCTTTATTCATTAACCAGTATGAGAAACATATTTACAGAATAACATCTCCCATCACATGTGTGCTCTACATCAGCTCTACAAAGCAAGGATATCCTTGAGTCCCTGAGAGTTTGAGATAAGCATTGTAGTGGGACTCTGTCTCAGAAAACAAAAGATCTACCTTTTTGACTATCCAGAACTTTTAAAGTGGCCCTACGCAAACATGAGTAGATGTTTGGGGAAATATTTGCATAATGAAGAATGAGTAAAAGAAGTAATTCCAGTAATATAGCACTGCTAAAGATGGGAGAAAGGCTGGGTAGTGGTAGTGCACACCTCTGTTCCCAGGACTTGGGCTTGGGAAGCAGAAGCAGGGACGATCTCTGTGAGTTCAGGACAGCTTGGTTTACAGAGTGAGTTCCATCCAGGACAATCAGAGCTGTAACACAGGGAAACCCTATCTTGGAAAACAAAACAAGCAAAAGAACTGAAAACAATCTTTAATGTCACCCAGTTTGCAGCCGGTAGGAAGTACGGATTCAAGTGATGCCAGTAGATTTTTTGGAAATTGTTAGTTATTGTGGAATGAAAGAGCTAATAAAAGTTTATAAAACGATAGCATTTGATATAAGCATTCTCCTTCATAAATTTCTCAGTGTGATTATAAATCATTACACAGAAGAGGTTACTGAAATCAGTTAAGTTCAAGGTAGAGAAAAAAAGTATTCAGAAGTGTGTACTGTCGTCATGTTTGTTTATTAATATTTTATACATGAATTTATCAGAAATGAAAGTACATAGGAAATTAATGTTCTTTAGTATAAAAGATGTCCATAATATTTTGGAAAAAAAGTTAAATTTTACCTATGGCATCTTGTTAATGGTAAAAGTTACATAGTTCATACTTACGGAAGAAAAGTCAAAAATTGGTATGAAAGTTTCCAAGTAAATGAAACTGGAAGTTTTAAAGTTAATTTTTAAAAAATGTGTTTTGAGTATTGATTTTAGTTGTAATTTTGGTGTGAAATTTTCCAAATGCTAAATTGGAAATTTTAGAAGTCCCTCCTTTATTGTGTCAGTTTACAGACAGATCCTAGTTGTGACATGGCTCTCCCTTTTCTTTTAGGTAGCTGCAGCCGATGGACATAGCAGTAGCCTTCCCCCTCAGAGCATTCAGTGTTTTGCATGTCCACACTGCTTTCTTCTGTTCACCACCAAGGACCAGTGTTTGAAGCATATGTCTGCAAAGAGTCATTTCCATCAGAGCTTTAAGCTGGGTGGTATGTCAGTGTGTCGCTGCTACATTTCTTGAAAGGGGTTACATCTTTGCAAATTATGATACTCTTCAAAACTTTAACTATGCTTATCAGTTTAGAACCATTCAAAGGAAATGCATTCCTTTAAATTCTTACCTTAAAGAAATACTTATCTGTATCTGTGAGTGTGTTTTAGCCTCCTTCTTTTTTCTTTAGATGATCTTACTTTGTATCCCTGACTGACCTGGAACTCACTATATAGGCCAGACTGCCTCAAACTCGCTATGATCTGCCTGCCTCTGCCTCCTGAATGCTGGGATTAAAGGAAAGTGCCACGGCCACCCAGCTATGTTTTACCCATTTTGAGGGATGGAAAGAAACTTGCAAGAAAGCATCTATTCAGGATAGTGTTTTTGTTATCTGGGAAGTTTGGGAAATTGGATCTTCCTCTTCATTTAAGACTCCTTTTAATCTGAGTAGAAGGCACTCTTTGTATTTCAGTAAAAAAATGGTCTCCCTTATATTACTAACTATGTAACTATCTTTTACTTAGCTCATGTTCAGAAAGGGAAAGAAGAAAAAGACAGGGTTACTTTCTGTTCAAATTATTTTGTAATTTATAGTTTATTTTGTCTTTCAGATGATAAGGTAACAGCATATCCGATATCATTTCCATCTTTTGCAAAGAAACTTTTGGTCTCTTTATGTAAAGATGTTCCGTTTCAAGTTAAGTGTGTGGCCTGCCGCCAGACTCTGCGTTCCCACATGGAGCTCACTGCCCATTTCAGGTTTGTAGAGGTCTAAACTTAAGCCATAAAGAAATCATGGTGAATGTCTCAGTAGTGCAAGGGTCCAGCAAATATTTTCTATTCCATGTCTCTTCTTTAAAACAAGGATGTAGTTTTCCTGGAAAGTAACCAAGTCTAGCATAGTGGAAGTGTGGTTGGGAAGCATGGAGGTGTAGATGGCAGCCAACGGGGGGTGGGGGGTGAGGGGGGTGTCCTTCATGTGTGTCAGCTTTCTCAGACTGTCCAGCTTGTCACCACCTGGCTCTTACTGACATAAGTTAATCAATTCTGAATAAATAGAGCTGGTAGATGTGGTGCCTGCCTATAACCCTAGCACTTAGAAGGTTGAGGAAGAATGGTCACAAGTTCAGAGTCAACCTTGGTTACATGATGAAACTATCCAAAAGGGAAACAAACTGGGTGGTGGTAGCACAGGCCTTTAATTCCAGCACTAGGGAGGCAAAGGCAGATGAATCCCTGTGAGTTCAAGGCCAGCCTGGTCTACAAAGAGTTCCAGAACAGCCAGAGCTGTTACACAGAGAAACCCTGTCTCCAAAAATCAGACCAAATCAAACAAAACAAAACAAAAAAAAAATGGGAGGGGGGACAGGGCCATACACATACAAAACAAAACAGAGGCTGGAGAGATGTCTCAGTGAATAAGAGCACATCATGACTACTTTTCCAGGAGGCTCAGGTTCAATTCCCAGCACCCACATGATAGCTCACAACTGACTGTGACTCCAGTTCCATGGGATCAGGCACACAAGAAGTAAACATGTGTAGACAAAACACCCATACATGCTAAATAAATAAATACAGTTAAATAAATTAATTTATTAAAAATCCCACAATAAAGCCAGAAAACAGCAACAAGAGAAGAAGGGAATATTGTCTAGAATTTTAGTGTTCATTCATATATTTTAATGACCTTTCAGAATCTAATTTACTTCAGGGTTCTTATTAGTGTATTTGATACTGACTGAAGTTTTCTATTTCTGTTTTAATATTTTTAATCTTCTGATTCCACTTTTAACTCCTTGTATATGGATTAGAGAGATAAGGTAGAGGTAATATAAACGTATTTTAAGATCATAGATTATTACTTGCTTTATTGAAAAATTACTACTTATTTGTTATTTTAAAATTCTTAACATATAAAGCAAAGAAAACTTATACTTTTTTTTTTTTAATCCAAATTAGGGTTCGTTGTCGAAATGCTGGACCAGTAGCTATAGCAGAGAAAACCATTGCTCAGGTTGCGGAAGAATTCATAGTAAGAGGTTATTGTTCAGATTGCAACCAGGTCTTTGTGCATGAAACCAGCATCCAGAGTCACAAGAATTCAGGACACAGAGTCACAGTTGTTAACTCTGTGGAAGAATCAGTCTTACTTTACTGTCGTATCAGTGAAGGCAGTAAGCCTCCCTGTGATTTGCATTTATTTAACCAACCAAAATTTTCATCACTCAAACGAATTATGCCTATTAAAGAGTCCAGTGCAGAGGACTGTGTCATTCCAAATAAGAGGCTGAATTTAGGAGGCGAAAGCCATGGGGGAGCAGCCTGTGTGCAGAGACAGAATTCCGCAGTTAGAGTCTGGTGTTGCGAGTGCAAGCAGCGCTTTCCTAGTGAGGATGCAGTGGAAAGGCATGTCTTCTCAGCAAACACAATGTGTTACAAGTGTGTGCTCTGTGGAAAGGCGTGTGAGGACTCAGGGGTCATGCGTTTACACATGAGCCGCTTTCACGGAGGGGCACATTTAAATAACTTTCTGTTTTGGTGTCGGACATGCAGAAAGGAACTGCTACAGAAAGAAGCCATCATGGCACATGTTACTGAGTTCCATAATGGGCATAGGTATTTTTATGAGATGGATGAGGTAGAAGATGAAGTCTTGCCATCGTCGTCTGTGGCGAGTCATCTGGATGCCGACAAAGCCCCTGCACTCATTACTGTTGCTGACCATTGCCTGACAAGCAGTCCTCCAAAGGGCAGGTGGCAATGCCGGATTTGTGAAGATATGTTTGATTCCCAGGAATGTGTACAAGAGCACTGCATGTCCTTGACGAGTCACCAGTTTCATAGGTACAGCTGTGCCCACTGCAGAAAGACTTTCCATAAAATGGAAACTCTGTACCGACATTGCCAGGATGAGCACGACGATGAGATCAAGGTTAAGTACTTCTGTGGGCTTTGTGATCTCATTTTTAACAAGGAAGAAGCATTTCTCAGTCATTATACGGATCAACACAGCATAGATTATGTGTTTGTGTCAGAAAAAACTGAGACCTCAATTAAAACTGAGGATGATTTTAAAATAATAGAGATCAGTGATTTGTTAAGCTGTGGTTGTCATGAGAGCTACGTGTGTAAAGTCAACAGAAAGGAGGATTACGACAGGTGTCTTCAAATCATGCTAGACAAAGGTAAGCTGTGGTTCCGCTGCAGTTTGTGTTCAGTGACGGCACAGAATTCAGCCGACATCACTGCTCACGTCCATCAAGTGCACGGAAGAGAAAACAGTGACGAGGAACAGCAGTACATGATCAAGTGTGGCGTCTGTACCAAAGCGTTTAGGAACACCGAGAGTGCGCAACAGCACTTCCACAGAAAGCACAGCGCCTGCCAGAAACCCAGTGGGACTCATGGCGCGTATGACAGAGGGAGCACGGGCAAGTGCGAGGCCAGTGTGTCACATGCTGAGAAAAAGCTGAAGCAGACAAACCATCAGAAACACGAAGACGTGGAGCGAGGAGCTGAGCATAACGCCGACTGCCAGAATATAGGTACGGGCTGTAGCTTGCGGCAGGTAACCCACACTCACTGGAGCTCAGTGTGTGTACTCTAGCAAGAGCTGAGGGAATGTTGAGATCAGAGGTGTCCACTGATGGCCAGCCAGTGTCCACTCTCAGGGTTCTGTGTGGATGTGCTCTTTAACAACAGAGCTTTCTTCATGAGAACATTGAGAAGTAACAGGTGTTGTTACTCCTTAAAGATTCTTAAAGTCATTCTGAACCTTAAAGTCACATAATTTGAAAATATGAAGGCTCATAGAAAAGTAAATGGTTTTTCCTCTGTGTGTATGCACATCTGTATCCCCCCCACCCATATGTGTGTGTGTTCATATGAGTACATGCATGAGCGTGCACACACATCTGTATCTTTTTGTGTGTGCGTGCTGTGTCACTGAGATACAACACTAGCCCTGGGTGAATTGCTTTTATATCACTTTGGCCTTGTTCTTATTTGTTTTTTTTTTTTTTTTTATTTATTTACTTTAGGGTTTTTTGTTTGATTTTTTTTTTTTATTATATTTTACTTTTTTTAAGACAAGATTTCACACTCTAGCCTAGGTTAGCCTGGAGCTTACTTTGTAGCCTAGGATGGTCTACAGATTGTGCCCATTCTTCTGCTCCCTGAGTGCTGGGATTATAGTCACAAGCTATCATGCTTGGCTTGGCCTATTCTTTAAATATGAAAAATCATAAATATAACTTAAGATTACTTTGCAACATAGCTTTGTAGTAAATAATTAGTGATTAGAAGACTAAAAATGAGGGTGTGGAGCTGAGAGGTGAATTCCTTCCTGTGTACTTCCTTTGAACTTTCCGTCCATGTGACTGCATTAAGTAAATAGAATAGTTCTTTATGTTATTTAAAAGTTTAATTACTTGTGGCTAGGTACAGTAAATCTGTAGACTTTTTATTATTAACCTGGTGAATTGTAAAAGGTAGAGTAGAAACAGTGAATAAATTTTGGCTGATAGAATACAATTTCTGTGGTTTATGTTTTATTCTTTAAATTATTTATTTGTAAAGTAGCATTTCAATAATATTTCAAGTAATAAATAGTTTTTATCATTTGTCACATTTGTCTAGGGTGGAGAACTTGTCAGCCTCCCTGGCAAGCATATGCACTCTGGCCTTGGCTCAGCTGGCGGAGAGCGGCCCAGCCGCTGAGGGTGCAAACGGCAGTCTGGCTGGGCTTTCATTACCTACCACTGATCCATTTTGTGACATGGTGTCTTACACCATTACTAGGATTGCTCTCATACTTGAGGGCTTGAGTGACCCTCCTTATCTCAGCCTCCATACATTCTTGAACTACAGGTGTGTGTGAGTTATAGACCACCCACCAAAGCCTTAAGTCTTCTCATGGTCTAATCAGTTCTAGTTCCAAAAAAGTAAAACAGCGGCCACACCACTTTACCTTTTCTTGTGCTTTTCCTTTGGTCTTCTCGTTGTGTTGGCAATGTGTGTTTGTCTGTGTTGGACAGAAGTTGACTGTAGCATCTAAGTCTGAGATTTCTAACAGCTATAGATAGAGCATGACTTGAAAGTAATACATTGAAGGCCTCTGTTAGGCCTACTAGAAAGTACTCATTTAAAAATATTCCAAGGTTTTCATGAGTACCACTGGACACTATAAGGCCTTGTCAAGGTGGGAAAGCTTGAAAGGGGAGGTAGGCTAAGAGGTGGACAATGGGAGATGAGAAAGAGAACCAAGATGGGGATATCACCTTCCTACCGGCATCTGTTTCTTGTTCCTGTGGGATCAGGCTTTGAGGTTGCCTTGTGCTGTCATGAATGTTTAATCCTCAAGGCAGAGGGCTACTAATAAATCAAATTCTTGTGCCAAGAGCATTCTTGGTAAGTGACCTTAAAAGTCATGTTTGTAGGGTTTCATTGCATCGCCCAGACTGCCTGCAGACCTTCATCTCCTTCCTGCCTCAAAAGTGTTGGGTTGGAGATGTGTACCCCTAACTTGTATTCTGCTTCGCCCATTTTAAAAGTCCCTTTGAGCCTTCCTAGGTGGATGGAGCATTAGAGCATAATTTAATGTTACTATGTTATTCCATTAGATTATTTTTGTGTGTTTCTGTTTTGACGTAAGTTAATGAATCTTTTCATGTACACTGAATATTTATGGATAGAGAAGTTTTATTTAGTCTTAAAATTTGGACTTCTATTTGACCTAGTACATTAATTTGTTAAAAATAACTTTATTTTTAACAAAAAAATATTGATCTGTATCACAAATGACTTTAAAAAAAAAAAAAAAAGCCCCAGCCAGTCATGATAGTGCATACCTGTGGTCTTAGCACTTGGGAAGTGAAGGCCAAAAGGTTCAAGGCTAGCCTTGATAAGAGAGTGAGTTTGAGTCCATTCTGAACTAAATGAGATCCTGTCTCAAAACGAAACAAAATTATAAAGGTCTTACAGTCAAAGGGAGAGTTTAAGAAGGATATATGATCAGGTGTGAGTATCTTAAGTTTTATCTAGTTTAAGTGTATACAGACTTGGTTTCCTTGAAAAGGTTTCAGTAGAGGTGAATAATAGGAACAATTAACATCCTTGCATATTGGACCTCTAATGTCTTCTAAACTTGAGGAATTAGAATATTTGTGGAGCATTCTTACTGAATTCATGTTATGTTTTCTTTGTGTGTTCTTAGAGGAGGAAGTTGAGCTTCCAGATGTGGACTACCTGCGAACCATGACTCACATTGTCTTTGTAGATTTTGATAACTGGTCGAACTTTTTTGGTCATCTTCCTGGGCACCTTAATCAAGGAACGTTTATTTGGGGCTTTCAAGGTATGGTTAAGAAGGGAAGCATTAGAGGTACCTCTTGTGAGAAACTGATTCATTTAAAAAGGTCTCTTTGCGCCTTCCTGAATAGAACATGAAAAAACATAGTTTGTGTATTATTACTGTGCATTACTCTGCTAGATTACTTATTCACATTTATTTTACTTTATGTAGATGTGTGTAGAGGTCAGAGGACAGTTTGGGGGAATCTATTCTCTTTCTACATTATGTGCGTTTCAGGGATCAATCTTAAGTCTTGGTGGCAAGCATCTTTACCCACTTAGTAGCTATCTGGATGCTGGCCCTAGATTTTTGTTGTTGTTAAAATATTTCTATGGAAAGTATTAGCTCTGTTAACCCAGAATTTATGTTTCTTTTGGTACACATTGAAGAAGAATTCATTCAACACCTATAATATGTCAGGCTTTTAAAATACAAGAAAGCAGGCTGAGAGGATTGTATGACTAGTTATGTGTGTTGTTTAAGATCATAACACTAACTTAAAAGCAAAATTCAAAAGCTGGAGAGATGACACAGCTGTTAAGAGCGTTGGCTGCTCTTCCAGAGGACCTGGGTTCAATTCCCAGCAACCACATGGCAGCTCACAATTGCCTATAACTCTTGACTTCAGAGGATCTGACACCCTCACACAGATATACATACAGGCAAAACTTCAATGCACATGAGAAATAAATCTTTAAAACAAACAGAAAACCAGAATTCAAGGAAGCAGTCTGCGAAGCTTGTGTTTTGTTACAGTATTACTTGAAAGCAGAGTTATCTGTTGAACTGCGGTCTCCTAGTGAAGGAATTGTTGTTGTTTTCAACACACCACCCTTGCCTCTTCAGTTCATTGCTGCTATTTATGAAGAACCACTTTACTAGATCCTTCCATGAACCACTGACCAGACCTATGGGAAGGAATTTTCTGACTTACTGAAGTTTAGTGTAGTGAGTATCTGACACAGTTCATTTTTCAGAGGACATGGCATACAAACATAAGGATTAGTAGTGAAGATAGAAGCATACTGGTCTGGATAAATTAGAGAATCTAGTGTTTTATTAAGTCTAGCTCTGCTGATTGCCTCACAGTTTTAATTTTTGAAAGTTCTTATTAATTTCGTATATATATTTATAATTTTCACCCCATCTCTGTCTCACATCTCACTTCTACTACCCCTACTTTGTGAAACACGCTCCTTCTAGTTCCATAACTGGGTTTTGCTTTCATGAGTATGGGTTGGAGGCTCTTCAGCAGAGCACGGGCAGTTTAACAGTGACTGTGCCTCTCAAGCCAATGACTGCCTCCAACAACCAGGAGCTTCTGCAGTTCCTCATGGGATGTTGATGGCCCACCCGGTGCGGCCCTCCAGCCACTGGCTCTTGTTCTTTTCCTCTTCCTCTCCCATTGTGTTTTCTGGGCATTGGAAGAGGTTAGTTACAGAGATGTAACTGGTCATTCAACCGTAACTATCTCAGCCCTAAAACTAGCCATGTGTCTCTGATTTAATCTGAGCCCACACAAGAGAAGCCTCTGAGGGAGATTGAGAGCAAGGGTAGCAGTAACCTATGGTATAAATAAAAATCTTTAGATTTGCATTGCTTTTTATCCACTGATTTTGGCACACTTGTAAGACCCACACAATTTATTGAATTTATGTAAAATGATACCATTCAAAGACTGTTAACATATTTTTTTTTCACTCTGCTCACTATCCATATGAATTTAAGAAGTTATTTTTTATGTGTGTGGGAGTTTTGCCTGTATGTATGTCTGTGTATTACCTGCTAGTGCTCATGGTGACCGAAAGAGGGTGTCAGATTACTGAAACGAGTTACAGACAGTTGTGAGCTACCTGTAGGTGCTGGGGATCAAAGACCAGTCCTCTGGAAGAGCAGGCAGTGCTCTTAACCACGGAGACATCTCTCCATCCTCGACCCCATGAACTTGTTCACGTGTGGGTAGATTAAAGGAGGCAGTCTCCATTCCCAAAACTAAAGCAATACGATGGTGTTGCCTCTGGGACCAGACAGCTGCATCTCATGTAGCTGGCCTCGAATGTGCTTTGTAGCTGAGATTTTCCTTGAACTCGGGGTCTTCATACCTCCCCCCCACATGAGTTTGCACCACCAGGCCTGGTTTACATGGTGCTGGAGGTCAAACCAAAGGCTTTGTGCATTCTGGGGTACACTTTAATAACTGAGTTACATTTTCAGTCCAGTTCTCTCACATTGTAATTTATACTTTTAAGAAAAAAAATATTTATAAGTTATATTTTACCTTGAGAAGGTTCTCGGTCTTCTCTTTCCCTGCTTGACTCATTTATGTTTTTTTTCTAAAATTAATAGGAGGAAACACCAATTGGAAGCCCCCACTCAGCTGTAAGGTCTATAATTACTTGAACAGGATTGGATGCTTCTTTCTTCATCCTCGCTGTAGTAAAAGAAAAGATGCTGCTGATTTTGCCATATGTATGCATGTAAGTAGGTGTTTTAATTATTAAAAGCCGGGCATTGGTGGCACACACCTTTAATTCCAGCACTTGGGAGACAGAGGCAGGCGGATCTCTGTGAGTTTGAGTCCAGCCTGGTCTACACAGTGAGTTCAGGTCTACTTGCTGCTGTAAGGTCTGGCAAAGGACCCTCCACATGCTTAATTACTGCTTAGGTGAGTCCTCTAGACGATCTTCATCTGTATGGTTCCTTACGGGATAAATAGTTGATAATGCCGTACTTGCTGTGTACTAATATACTTTCACATTAATATCTGAAACTGAGGAGCACAGCACCCGTCACTGTAGCCCCGATGGACCTCGTACTTACATCTGCCTCTGCCCGTCACCCAGCAAAACCACTGAGCCAGGACTCGCTTTATATTAAGTCCTCTGCATGAATGTTTTGTGTTACTCATGTAATGTGAATGAATGCTTTTGCAAACGTGACACTTGCTCTTTCAACCTCACGAGATTCCTTGTTCCTTGGATTGAGCCCCACAGTTCATCTATCGTACATTCTCCCTGTGAGGGTTTCTTTGCCTTCTTGGATCAGTGGCCTTTTGGGTCCCTCCTTCGTATAGGTGCCTCCTTTGTACATGTAGTTTGGCTGTTTCTTTTTCTTTAATGGTACATACGTAGGTTATCTTGTATTATTGACATCTTATATTTGGTTAAATGTATATCATACTTCATTTATGAAGGCTGGTTAGGAAATGATTCTAACATACTTTCCTAGGTATGTGCTCATTGTAAAATAGATTTTACTTGATTTGAAATTTGCATATTTCTAAGAACCTGTGCTATTTGCTCCAACTTAGGCTGGCCGACTAGATGAACAACTGCCCAAGCAAATTCCCTTCACCATCCTCTCTGGAGACCAAGGCTTTCTGGAGCTAGAGAATCAATTTAAGAAAACGCAGAGGCCTGCTCATATACTAAACCCTCACCACTTGGAAGGAGACATGATGTGTGCCTTGTTAAATAGCATATCTGATACTACCAAAGGTATGCAGCTGCCGTCACAGTGCAAGCCACCCACGAGGAGGAGATTTCACTGCTGAGAGAAACCAATAAACTTCTGTCTGCTAGTGAATTGTTGCCTGCTTCCTAAACCTTTATGCTTTCATATGTCTGTCTTCCTTATCCTTTCCTGTGTACTTACTTTTGGGTTTGTTTGTTTTGAGCAGGACCTCTTATAGCTCAGGCTGGTCTCAAACTCCTGCCTGGTACAGGCTGATGTAGCAGAGGCTAGCCTTCAACTCCTAATTCTCCTGTCATTCCTCCCTGGCACTAAATTGTCATTTCTTATTATTTCAGAATGAGGATAATTCACAGAAGTTTTCCAAAGCCTTTTTTATTCTACTAGATAAAATCAGTATTCACTTGTATAAAATATACATTCATGTCTTAAAACATAATAAAACTTAGAATTCATATCTTTACAAGAATGATATTGTAATGTTCTAATAGATAGCTCTAGTGATTCGTACTTGGTGCATCTAGCAATTGAGAGGCTGAAGCAGGAGGTTAGATATGAGTTCCAGGACAGCTTGGGCTACAAAGTGACACCCTGTTCTGAAAATAACAACCAAAAATACAAAAAAACAAAAACCTTAGTAATGATAATGATATGTGAGACCTGTCTCAAATAAAATAAAATGCAAAAAGATTTGAAGATTTAGGTAAATGGCCTCAGTGAAAACTAGCTAGTTCTCAAGAGGTTTAGCATTTCCCAGCTCTGTCCCTAGGTGTTTTCTTTTAATATATTTGAAACTATATTTTTACTGAAAACTCATAAAGAAGAATGTTATTCTAATCAGTAGATCAATTGACTCTACAAATTACTATTTTATTTGACCTTTTTTGGGGGGAGAAGGGGTTGGAATGGTCTCTGTGGCCCAGATCTATGTGAGCTCCCAATCCTCTTGTCTCCACCTCAGAAGTACAGGGACTAAAGGCATGTGCCACCATGCTTAGCACTCAACCACACTTTTTGAAACAGTAACAAAGCTGGTGTGATGGCATGTGACTGTAATCCAGCCCTTAGCAGAGATGAGCCAGAAAATTGGGAGCTGACAGCCAGCTGAGTCTGGTGTGTACACAAAAAGTCACAGTATTGGTGCAAGATTCAAAGAGGAAATGAGCTCTGCCATATTTGTACCCTACCATAGTTCTGAATATTATCTTCTTGTTCTCTAGGTTTTATTTTCATCCACTTAATTTTTTTATCTAGGACTTTTTAAAAAAAAAAAAAAAAACAAAACAAAACAAAAAAAACAAACAAACGCCAAAACCCTTGTTCCTCCTGTCTGTCCTCACTCCTGTCCTCAGCAGTCTCCGTTTGTGCTTTGGCCACACTGCAGCAAGCAGCCTCAGCTTTCTTTGCTCCTGCTGCGGTGTGGGTGGGGACTGTTTGTTAGGGAGTTCAGGACGTGAGACGTGCTGTACATCTGCCTGTGTTGCTGTGGTGTGTGTGTGTCTGTGTGTGAGAGAGAGAGAGAGAGAGAGAGAGAGAGAGAGAGAGAGAGAGAGAGAGAGGAGAGCCAGCCTGTGTAGGGGCTCTGGGTTGGAGGTAACAAGCCGTTTCCTGGTGACCTCAGCGTTTGCCTCATGAACGCTCTCGTGCTTCCATAGTCCTTTTCCATGTTGCTGTACTCAGAGTTCATTTGAACTTACTGCTTTGAGAGGAACTTTGTGAAATGCGAAGATTGTGTCCCAAATAAGGAAGGGCATGGACTTTGTTTGTAGTTTCCTAGCTGAGTGATCTCAGACGGGTTACTCCACTTTTTCTGAATCTTAATTTTATATGTTAGGTTGCAAGAATTGGTGACTTGTATGAATGTGTCTAACAATATAGAAAGCACTATAGATGTTCAGAGAATCAGACTGTAGTTTTTAGGCCTGCCATTAAAAAGGAACTATTCCTAGCTGCTGTGTTTCTAAAATAATAAAAGTGACAAGGATCATTGCAGAGCAGGGGGCAGGAGGAGAGTCTGAACCAGAGGTGGTAGGTGCCTATAAGGTAACTGTCTTCGAGACACAACAGGGCAGCTAGCTGCACATGGGAACTCACAACTGTTGTGACACATACAGGGAGGGGGCTTGAACAAACTCATACCAGCCCAAATCCCCAGCATGAAGTCCTACCCCAGCAGAAGAGCTGCTAGCAATTGCTAGCTGCTGTGGCCTAGGGTTCCTATCTATAGATTTCTGGCAATTTTCTTAAGGCTGTAGTTTTGGGATGGGGGATCCACTAGCGCATTTTGAGAATCTGTTGAAAGTTTTCTCTCAAAAGTGAATGGATAGCATTACATAAAAGTTTGTCTCCATAGTAAGCCATAACCAGCAAGCAGAACTCTCATTTTTAGGGTTTAACAGAAGTGTTTTCGCTGTCTGTTACAGTGTTGCTGGGTCTTGAAGCTGACCTTGTACATGCTGGCACACACTCTTAGCAGTCAGCTCTAGCTCCAGCCCTGCAACAGCTTATTCTGTAGGTAACTCACCCATTAGTTCTGTCACAACAGACGTTTGGGCCTTCTTCTCAAAAGCAACATTGCCAAGGTTGAATGAAGCATTTATTAGACGGAAGAGTCTTGTATAATCAGAAACAACCATTTGAATGGTGGCATGAGGATCAGTGACACATGGCATCTTATACTTGGAGAATTTAGCTGTTGTAAGCTTTTCAGTTAATTGGAAAGTTTTCAGGAAATATTTAGCTTAGTAAAAATTGTAAAATAGTTTTAAAAAAATAGCTGGGCATTGGTGGCACATGCATTTAATCTCTGCACTCCCTGAACTCAGGAGTCAGAGGCAAGCAGATCTTGGTGAGTTCAAGGCCAGCTTGGTCTACAAAGTGAGTTTCAGGACAGCCAGGGCTGTTACACAGAAAAACGCTGTCTTGGAAAACAAACAAACAAACACCAAATAGAGCTAATTGGAGCTACTGGTTCCATGTATCAATGTCCAGTCACTTGGCCCCCAGTCATTTTCTGTGTGTGTAGGGTAGGGGACCAGGTAGCTTTAACCACTAGTTTTTTCTTCCAGGTCTTTGAAAAGCGGTTACTTTTCAGGCAAGGTGAGCCTTTAAATTAAATTTGGTTGTATCATAGTTTTTGCCTTATTTGATTTTATTTCTATATAACGTATGTAAAAATCCTTTTTGAGACATGAAAATCTATAGCAGTTTGTCCTGATTAACCCTCTGGCAGTCTTATCTTCCATCGATTCTATTTTCTATTGTATTCCTTCTCAAAAGGTGCCTGAAAGCCTAGAGTGGCGGTACACACTAAAACTTTATAACTCGGAGATTTTAAATTCAACACTGGCCCAATGAGGCCCTTGCTCTAACAGTAAAAACAAAAACTTAGCAGAATATTTCAATTTTTCCTTGTAGTCCTAATTAGAGGTGCCACATGGGCTGTAAAATCCTTTTACATTTCATTTAAGAAATCTCTTTTCAGAGCATTCTTGTTTCACAGAGATGAGCATAAGGCTTGTTACCTGTTTTCAATAAACTGACTTTTATTGGGAGTATACTATGTTACAACCCATATGCTAGCTACTTTTTTCTATAATCAAGTTGTTTAAACATTTAACAAGTGGATACATTTAAATAACTATGTTTTTCGGTGTGTTTGTTTGTTTTTGTATTGGATTGGATTGCAAATCTCCAGGCAGGAAGCAGGGATTTAGAAAACTTAAATGACCTGCCTATGGCTACTGTGCTTTCTTTTTATTAATGCTATCTGCTATGTGCGAGACTTTGTTTGATACAAACCAGGTTCCATGCTGGAGAGAGGACCACCCCCCCCCATACTCTTAAGTCGCTGGCTCTAGGCATGTGCTTTAAGAGTTCATGGGGGACAGCTGGAGAGATGGCTCAGTGGTTAAGAGCACTGACTGCTCTTCCTAAGGACCAGGGTTCAATTCCCAGCAGTCATATGGAAGCTCACTGTTGTCTATAAATTCTAGTTCCAGACACTCTAACACAGGCATGCAGCACATGCAGGCAAAACACCAATGCATGTAAAATAAAAGTAAATTAAAAATTTAAACAAAGTGAAGAGCAGATATATTTTTCTATAGAGTAATGATGGTGTAGTTTGTATAAAAGTATATCATATTTTCTCTTTTTGAAGCAATATTCAGGAATTTTTTTTATTTCTGTTAGAAGGTAGAAATAGGTTGTGAGGGGTCTGAACAGTCAATGAAAGCAGGCACACGATAAAT
The DNA here is from genome assembly GCA_030556225.1 of Cricetiscus sungorus. Classification (NCBI taxonomy): domain Eukaryota; kingdom Metazoa; phylum Chordata; class Mammalia; order Rodentia; family Cricetidae; genus Cricetiscus; species Cricetiscus sungorus. The sequence goes on from JANBXA010000641.1 coordinate 9,833,320, forward strand.
GCCCTAACATGGGTTGAACAGTTAAGCTGATCTTCCTGTCTAGTTTCTGAGGCCCCCGAGACGATGTAGAACTCCAGGCATTGCAGAGTACTGTCTGTGTACGTAGCCTGTGACTTTAAGATGGGCGGTACCAACCCTGGCCGGTTCCACCCACCTGCCCTCTACTCTGTGTTAAGTCTAATTGGTGTCTCTAGAGTCAGTCATTACTGACTTTGAAATCCATCTTAAAATTGGAGATGAAAGTTCGCCTGTGCTAGGACTATGTCGACCATTGAGTTAATAATACGGTCTGTAGGACAGGCACTGCTTCCCCAGCCTTACGGGACAATTAACTTGTGCAGAGGACTGAGATAGGATGTCAGTGATGTTCATAGTTGTGTGAATGGTTGAGGCAAAGGAACCTGTTCTGAGTCTCAGAGCCCCGTGTGTGCTGTGAATGTGGTTCAGACCAACAGTTCATGTTCTCAGACCGAAGGGGTCAAGTGTGGGGTCATGTTGGACGAGTTGCTTTGGGGAGACCTAGACTTTACATTGTGGGAACAGAAACCTATTGGTATCTTCCTTTTATTCTTCTGTAGTTTTTTGTTGGTTTTATTTTTTCTCTTTCCCTCCCTTTGTTCTCTTATAAAATAGACTTTTTTACATTTATTTATTTATTTATTTGTGGTTGTGCATACACATGTACCGCTGCATATTTGAGGAGGTGGGAACAGTATGTAGGAGATGGTTCTCTTCTGTGTGGTCCCAGGTAATCAGGCTTGGTGGCAAGTGTGTCTTCAGCAGCTGAGGCAGCTCACCAGCTCTTTGTGTCTCTGTTTTTAACGTCTACACTCTAGAGGCTGAATTTGGTTTTTAAAACTAAATGAAATGGCTGGAGTGGGCGGGGACGGACGGGGGTGGGGGTGGGGGTGGGGTGCACACCCTTAATCCCAGCACTCAGGAGGCAGAGGCAGTTGGAAGCCAGCCTGATTTACAGATCAAGTTCCAGGACAGCCAAGGGGACACAAAGAACCCTGTCTTGAAAAACCAAGAAAAAAGAAAAAGAATCTAAATGAAATGAAAAGCTACTGCTTGAAATATTTGAACCATTTTGCTTAAGTGGCAAAATTGCTGCAATGAAAGTATGTAGTAAAATACAGAAATTTAATTTTTATTCATAGATAATTATGAACTTTTTAAAAAATGGTTTTCTATAGTTTACAGAAGCAAGTACTACTTTTACTTACTTATATTGACTGTGATTCAGTCCCTATGATATATCCATGTTATTCATGTACCGGTCTTCTTAGATAATTGTTAATACATTGATATATGTCCATTTAAATTTTTATTAAAAGTGATTAGCCAAATAAATAACAAGGACACCGATCATACAAGAAGTGATTTTTTTTTCTAATAGCTGGTTTGTCATGGCAGTTTATAGAAATTTGAGGCTTATTATGAAAGCCTGGATGGCATTAGATGACTTCATTGTTAGTTAAGGCTTTTTATTATCTTTATAAAGAAGAGGACCTATGATTTGAAAATATAGGAGACAGTTTTTAATATTATTAGGTAAACATTAACAACAGTGCCTGCGGGGCTAGCTGTGGGATACTTATGAATAAACTTGGTATGAGAAAAGTCTTTGAAAATACTATTGTTTGGCAGGCATAGTGGTCCACACCTGGGGCAGGAGAATTCCTGTAAATTTGAAGCCAGCCTTGGCTACAGAGTGGAATTGTTTTTGTTTTGTTTGATCTAATAACAAGGTAGAGGTAAAGAGAGAGCACTGTTTGAGAATATGGAACGTAGGCCACAGTTTTTCAGAAAAATGTCTGCATCTGTCTCCTGCAGAGAGTGACAGTGATGGCAGCACCGGAGTTAAAGGCACTCCAGCAGAGGAAGGCAAGCCAGCAGAGGAGCTCAGGTCCACAGAGGGTAAGAGCTCATCCCTGCCACAACTGAGTGTGTGTCATCATTGTCCTCATCGTCGTTTGTAATTCCGTATGTCTTCCCGTCTCCTTGTCTTTCTGCTAAAAGATTTTCTCCTTACATAAGATGATTGGAAGGTAAAGCTAGACCAGAGCTTGTTAAACATTGTGGCCATGTGGCCAAATCCAGTCCAATGCCTAGTTTGCAAATAGGGTGTTAAGAACTGTCTTAATTGGGGTTTTTGAATACTGTGAAGCGATGCCATGATAATGGCAATTATTGTAAAGGAAAGCATTTAATTGGGGCTGGCTTGCAGTTCAGAGGTTTAATCCATTCTCATTGTGGCAGGAAGCATGGTGGAACATAGACATGGTACTGTCGAGGTAGCTGAAAGTTGTGTGTCCTGATTGGCAGACTACAGAAAGAGCATGAAACACCTGGTCTGGTTTGAGCATCTGAGGCCTCAAAGCCTACTGTCCAGAGACACACTTCTCCAACAAGGCCATACCTACTTCAACAAGGCCACACCTAATAGTGCCACGCCCTGTAGAACTATGGGGGCCATTTTCATTCAAACTGCTGTAGAAGCACACTTCCTCCTTCAATGAAAAGCTCTTTCCTTTCATGGGCTAGGGAACTGTTTGTGTGACATGGCATTATGTCATTCCTTGTCTAACCAGTTTTTTTAATTTTAACTTTTCCATAATAGACTGTATTTTTTTAATAACCAGGGAAGAGTACTAAGTAGATGTTAAAAAGAACTAAAGATTGCACTGATGAAGTTGAAAATATAGTGGTATCTGTTAATGAAGGGGAAGCGGTGTTCACTTACATCGCATTAATTAGTAGTATTGTGGGCCCTGTGGCAGGAATGTGCAGGCTGGGGAAGTAGGGAAGGAAATGTGGCTGAACACACAGCTCATTTACTTCCCCAAGAGTCCACTCTAGCTGTATGCTGGGGGAGCTTGGGAATTTGAGTTTGGTGGTGGAATTGGTTTTAGTTTACCTTTTTAATAAATGTCAACTGTGGTCTTTTTTCTTTTAGCTGAGTCACAGGCTAAGTAAGTGGGCAGAAAAATCTACAACCTAATTAGAAACAAATGGCTTGTCCCACAAGTTTCCCAACATGATCTTTAAGGTCTAAGTCTGTGTTTAGCGTTCACAATAATGATGAGTTTGACAGAGGAAAAAAAAACACTTCAGTTGAGCTTAAACAGAAAGTATTGTCAAGTTGCTTGCTGGGACCACTGGAAGATAAACACCATTGAGAGGAATTCAGATTTTTGCCTGTTTATTTGTTTCTTCCAACAGAACTTAGCATGGTGTTGAGCATTAAATGATTGCTTGTTAAATAGACTTTTAATTTATTTGTATATTTTCATGGAAGTGATTCAGCTGTGTTTTTCTCATGCCATACATGATTCTTGGTGTATATCTCTTCTTATTTCTGGGAATATACACCTAGGACAGGAATTGCTGAGGTGAACTTGACATATTACTGTAACTGTTTTCCAATGTGGTTGTGTCAGTTGTTACTAATTATATGCAATAAGACAACCTCACTATTGATCATGAAAGTGGTTTTTTTTTTTTTTTTTTTTTTTGAGTCAGATTATACTCAGGCAACCTTGGAATTTATTATATAATCCAGGCCATCTCTGAACCTATGGCCATCCTGCCTCAGTCTCATGAGTGGGGTATCTGGTGTGAACCAGCACACCTAGGATGTTCATCCTTTTAATCTTAGTTAAATAATTGTGTACTAGTATTTATTTGGTGAGGAATTTTTTTTTATTTTGCCATTGTAGGTTAATTTACATTTTTGGATCATTGATACCGTGTGTGGTTATTTTGTTGTTGTTTTGTAGTGTGCTTCCTAAGTATGCTACCCCTACCTCGTATGAGTAATGTTTGCTAACTAACTAGATACCTAATACCCTTTCAAATATCTTTTTTTCTATTGGATCAATTTGATACTTATGGGTTAAAGATTTTTTTTTTTTCTTTCTTTCTGGGCACTAGTTTTGTGTATGGCAGATATTTTCTCCCACTCTGTGACTTTGATTGGCCCTTTCTTGACACTGAGTGGTGCCATGTGTTCTAGCTTGTTTTTAAGATCTAGTTTGTTCTATGAGTATGTGTGTGTGTGTGTGTGTGTGTGTGTGTGTGTGTGTGTGTGTGTGCGCGCGCACGCCAAGTACATGCCTCCTACCAACGGAAGTCGGAAGAGGGTGTCAGATCCCCTGAAATTGGAGTTGTGGATGGGTGTGGGCAATCGTGTGGGTGTTGGGAACCAAAGCCAGGTCCTGAGAGAGCAACAAACTCTCCTGACCACTGAGCCGTCTCTCCAACCTGATTGCTTTTTGTTAGGACAGAACTGCATGCTCAGACTGTATGCCCAAACTCCCAGCTCCAGTCATCCTGTTGTCTTAACTTCGGAGTGCCGTGTGCCTTTTGATTGAGGAAAGTAGTTTGCTTGTTTGTTTTTCTTTGTTTGTTTTTGAGACAGGGTTTCCCTGTGTAATCCTGGATGTCCTGGAACTCGATCTGTAGACCAGGCTGCTTTGAACTCAGAGATCTACCTGCCTGTGCCTCACAAACGTTGGGACTAAAGGCATGCGCCACCACCGCCCAGCAATAAAAGTAGTTGTAATTCAGTTGTATTATTGACCTTTTCCATAATCTTGGGAATTATCCTTACATCATTAATCTACATTTCCTTGCTTTTTTTTTTTTTTTTTCTTTTACAGTTAGTTATATAGTGTATCAGGAAATTGTTTTTTTTAACATTCCTTAAGATTGGGATAAATCTCTATTTTCCTGCATGGCCTGTTAGTTGCATTACCTCCATTTAATGAAAAGAGCATATTTTCCTAGGTTGTCTTTGTTGTATTCAGGTACCCATACATGCATTATAGTCTGTGTAAGGCACTCTGCTGTTCTTTGGCTCTGTTATCATTAAAACCACATCTTAATCACTTAAGTTTATATAGAAGTTTAAAATCTATGTTTTGCTAAGTATCATAGCTTTTCTTGTGTTAACCTCACTTCTTTGAATTCATCTTAGGGTATCTCACTACAGCCATTTAAATAGTATTATCTTGCCTCCCCTCCCTCCTTCCCTTTTTACCTAGTTTCACCTCCTCCTTTCTTTTGTTTTTTGAGACAGGATCTCACTGTAGCCTTGGCTAGCCAAGGACTTGCTAGGTAGAGCAGGTTAGCCCTAAACTCAGAGATGTGACTGCTTTCACCAGCCCTCCCCCAGGCGAGTGGTGTCTCACTGTAGCCCTTGCTGCTTCTCTCACAGAGCTCCACCAGCCTTTGCCTCTCAAGTGCTGGTGTTAAAGGCTGGTGCTGTCGTGTTTGGATTCTGTTTCTTTAAAGTTTCATCAGGATTTAAGCGCCTCCTATGCTATCCCGACCAACCTACTGTTCATTTCTTACATGTGTCATCCTGAACCTTCAGGAAATAAATGACATCGTTCACTGTGCTACTAGAGTCTGCTGAGTTTCTACATCTCGGAACAGAAACTAAGTGTGGGTGTAAAGGTGACTTGAGATCATGTTCAGATTCTCATATTTTAAAATACTCAGATTTTATCAGGGAACTCCATTGCATTGTGTGTTCATCCACTCGGACCCTGCTTCTTGGAAAGAAGTGTGTTAATAAAACTCACAAGCAGCACGCAATTAGTTATCTGCTCTGTATTAAAATTCTGTTTTTTAATGCAGACGTGGAATTAGAAGAAGCGATTAGAAGAAGCCTTGAGGAAATGTAATTACAGTTATTACCACACAACATCAAGTGGCCTTGAAGAGACTCAGGAAAATGAATTCTGGACTTTGTTTTCAAAGGAGACCAGAAATCTACTAGGATAAATATATCTGAAAATGTGTTTTGTTCTTTTCTATGTTCGGAATCTTGTATTTGCTTTGTATTTTGTGCTACTGGGTAAAACTGAATGAAAGAAACAGAAAACATAAATTATATTCTAATAATGGGTGTTAGTGTTTCTCCAGCTAACTTAGAATTCATGCATTTAGGTTAAAATCATCTTTTAAAGGGAGAAAAGTGTGTAAAGCTCTTGACTGTTGTATGTTTTCCCTGTAGCATTATATCTTTATTTGTACTGTACAAATGTCTGTAGTTTATTTTTTTAGGAATGAAAATGAATATAAATAAAAGGTGCGATAACTGTTTATTCCAGAATTTACTGTGTTGTGTGACCATAATATATAATATACTTTGAGATTATTGCTTATGATTATTAGAAGTGGGTAATGGGAATTGATTATGGAAACAGACTAAAGCCAGCAATGTTCTGTGTGCTGTCATGCAGCTGTATCTTGCTCTCATTAGAGCTGCACATTGCTACAATAAAAACATCTCTAAAACAATTAAAATGAAAATTTTCTATCCCTTTCAGCCTTTTGTATAACTTCAAATATCAAATTATATACATAGAATTACACTTATTTTAATATTAGTTCTTTTATATATCCATGCAAACCTATTTTTAAAAGTTTTCTGGCTGGGCAGTAGTGATGTACACCTTTTATCCCAGCACTCTACTTGTGTAGAGGCAGGCAGCAGATCTCTCAGTTCAAGGCCAGCCTGAGAGAGAGAGAGAGAGAGAGAGAGAGAGAGAGAGGGAGGGAGGGAGGGAGGGAGGGAGAGAGAGAGAGAGAAGGAAGAGGAGGAGGAGGAGGAAGAAGAAGAAGAAAGTTTTCTGATTAAAAAAGTATATATGTGTGTGTATATAAATATATATACACACATACATATATATAAAAGTATGTATACATACTTTTCAAGAAATAATGTTGAAGGTCTTGTCTGCTGAGGAATAATCCTTCACTCTTAAAAAATTCAGTTTCATGTTGACTGTCTTTATTTTAGTTACTCATTGAGTTACATCTGGTACGATATATTTAGTTTTTAAGTCTTGAAGCTCTGTTGTGAGTAAACACCTTTTATCAGTGGAAGAATAAGAATCTCATATTGCCTTGATATGCATGTATGTTTCATGTTATTTGGGCAAAAATCTCATACAAAGTTTTCAAGTCTTACTTTGTCAATATTAAAAATATTTCTCTTTCTGGGCCATAGTGGTGTACACCTTTAATCCCAGCACTTTCGAGGCCAACTTGGTCTACACAGTGACTTCCAGGGCCACTAGAGCTACATAGTGAGAACCTGTCTTGAAAAGAACAAAACAAAAGAATTTCTCTAGCTGGTCACACCAGTGATTCCAACACTCAGAAGTCTGGGGCAGTAGGACCACCCTATGGTGAGATCCTGCCACAAAAGACTAAAACATTAATTTCTAAATAAGAACAGTTTTTGTTTTTTTGTTTTGTTTTGTTTCATTTTTTGGTTAAGATGGAAAGATTTGGCTTGAATACTGAATAGTCTAATATGAAGTAGAAATGCTGGTGTTTTCTAAATCCATACTAGAAATCTTTTGTTTTGTTGTTGTTTTTTTTAATGTCACTTTTTGAGCTACGTATAATCCTGGTCCTTTCCTGGGGTTCGTGAGGGTGGAGCTTCAATCCCAGGGGTTGCTTTACAAGCATTGCTTGTCCTCTGCTTATACTCTTTGTTTTTGTCACAAAGTCTTACCAGATTCTGCAAAGCTATCCTGGAGGAGCTAGTGAGCTTCTAGAATGGCCTCCAGCTATCACTCTCCTCTACACCTATCCTTGCTCCTACCTCACTATTGGCCATTCAGCTCTTTATTAGACCATCAGGTGTTTTAGGCAGGCAAAGTAACACAGCTTCACAGAGTTAAACAAATGCAGGATAAACAAAAGTCACACACCTGAAAGTAATAATCCCCAATGTGGGCTTCCACCATGCCTTATGCTTTAGCCCTGCTTAGAGATTTTTTTTAGGTAGATATTGTAGCTTGGGAATTTGTTATTTATATTGCATAATCAACCAGACTGTGTTTTATTTTTCTTTTTGCTTTCAAGAAGGTGTCATTATATGCAGCCCAGGCTGCTTTGACATTTCATGTTAAAGAGTCAAGGCTATAAAAGGCAATCCTCATGTTGATCTTAAACACATTTGCAGGAGCTTGCTAAACAGCAAGAAAGACAACCTTGAAAGTAGCTAAGCAGATATCTGGAACAAGAAGAAACATTTGCATTTCTTTGCTAGAAATTTCACATCCAAACCTGGTGTATACTGGTACTGGTCTATTATGGAGCTTCTGTGTTACATGTGTGGTCAATGTTTGTGTAGCGTGCCTAAGGTCAGTTGCTCACATGACAACTGAACCTTTTGGTTCGACAAGAGAAGGATATCTCACTGAGGCTCTTAGGAGGAGGTAACAGTGTAGTGAGATCTCCACCCCACCCGCACCTGTAGCACTGACCACCCCCAAACGGTGTTCTTTAATGTGTTGACATCATCACTCACTAAATATTTTAAAACACTATAAAACTGCTTTATCATTTGAATTTAGACAGGAATCATTAATAATAAAGCTGTAGATCATTATACAAGTATATTTCTAAAATTGATAAAAATTTTATTTTCATTTCATCATTAATTCATTTGTTCACAAAGTATTGTGGATCCACCAAGTGACAGCAGCTGCTTGAAGTACATGAGATGCGACACTGATCCTAAGAGCTCCAGTCCCTCGACTGCTCAGACCTGGAGAGTGGGCTATATGGATAGTCTTGGCTAACAAGTAAGCAGATAGATAAAACCGTACCTATTGGGGACAATTCGGTAAATAGGGGAGGAGGAGAATGGTGCAGGATTCAGGCTGGGTTGCACGACTGGGGGCATCAAATCTGAGGCAGCATACACACTAGGCAAACACTTCCTACCACTTAGCTCTCTTCAGCCCTACAATTCTTTTGAGCCAGCATCTTGTGTAGCCTAGGTTAGCCTTCATTCCAGGTCCTGCCTCAGCCTTCTGCTCCCTGGGATTATGGATTCCCACCCACTCCGCTTAGCTCAGGCTTGATATTTTTAACAGTGGTCAGGAGAATTTCACTGCTAAGTGAACTTAAGCAAAGCTTCAAAGAAGTCGAAAGAATGACCCATGCAAAAAATATACAAAGTAGCCCCTGGCTTGTGGTTTGGTTTAGGATTTTTGCAAAAATGACACACACTTGAGAGTAATGATGCTTCTCCCGTTTACTCTGTGTGGAGCAACGGGAAGTTCTTGAGAGTTTGGCACAATCTACTGTGCTTAAATACTGTGTTAAGAATTTGCAAGAGAGTCAAGATAGATGCTGAGAGAGCAGATGAGACTATAGTCACCTAGGGAAGACTGGCCAGGCGGTAGTGGGATTGAAAGAGGCAAGATAACACTCTGAAGGTAGAATTGGGATTCATTAATAATGGGTTGGGTCTAGGATATGAGATTGAAAGTCCAGTGATTCTAGAAACCTGAAAATTACCAAACCTGTAACAAAATGCCCTGCTGGTTGTGAAACCAAAATAAGCACAGCCAGGACGTAAATGACAATGGTTGGCGATCTGTACTGCGCAGGAAGGAAGAACATGGGAGCAGTTACCAAAACAAAGCTCTCCACAGACTCGGAGAGCACTGGGGGCTTTGTTCAGAGAGTCTGTACATGTGAGAGCCTGGCGGTGCAGAAGCATACTTTCTACACACCTTTCAACAGGAGCACACTCGTAGCACACGTTGTCTGAAAATGCCTTTGTGTGCTCAACTTGTGGCGCAACATTAAAATAAAATGGATACTTTGAAGATGTCTGCTATATTAGTTCTTTTTGATGTGATAAAACACTGTGACCAAGGCAACTTATAAATCATTTAAGCTGGGCGATGGCACACACCTTTGATCCCAGCATTCAGAAGCCAGAGGCAGGTGGATCTCTGAAGTCAGGGCCAGCCTGGCCTACAGAGCAAGTTCCAGGAGGCAGAGGCACTGGGAATAGCAACCTGCCTAAGGTGACATACTACCTCCAGCAAGGCCATACATAATCCTCCCCAAACAGCCACCAACTGAGGACCAGATGCCAGAGAGCATGAGAGACATGGAATCCTTTGCACCCCCTTGCTTAGTTGCTAACCTCGGACAAAGGCAGCGGGGACCACTGAGCCATGTCTGCAACCCATTTTACTTTTTAAGATTTAGGGCTCTTGCCAAAGCCACCCAGCCTAGCCTTGAACTCACTCTGGCCCAAGAGACACGTCCTTTCTTAGTGGCATTAGACCTGAGACCTGTGAAAGCTTCGATTTTTTTTTTTTTTTTCAAAACATTCACAGAATGTTCAGAGTTCACATTTGTGTTATGAAATCACAATGTTTAATGAAGCCAGATAACCCACTCTTCCGAAGTATTTAAGATTAGTTGGGGGTAGGGGGACTGGAAGCCAGCTGTGTTTAAGGGGCCTGACTCTTTGGTAAGCGAATGGCTTTGAGTTCTGATTGAAAGTTGTAAATCAACTTCCAAGTTTCCCATTTTTCTGTGCCCTGAGAGGGCAAAACACAACTTTTAACCAGACACGGCTTTGGATTTCAGCCCTATTGCATCTCTTGCTGACCATTGCAGCTTCTGACACGGGAACCTATTGAATATTATTCACCGAGGATTTCGATAAGTCGGGTGTGGAAGTCACAACCTTTCACTTTCAAGGCGAGTCAGTATAAATGCACTTGGCGCCTCCTTATTGGTGGTGCCCAGGCTCCCCCTGTCCTCTTAGGAGCCTGCCTGGTCACCGGGCAGGTCCGGCAAGTAGAGACTTCCCCCTAAGGCGCACTCGATTGTCCTCTCCCACGTCACGGGCTACACGATTTTGCCTTTGCTGTGAATTGTGGGTGCTGGAACAAACGGCAGAAGCCGCCCGCGAGCCGGCAGGCGACGCGCACCGGGACAGGGTCCCCCGCCGGCGTGCGGGCGGCTGCGCCCGCGCCTGCCCTTGTTTGGCCGCGCGGCCTCGGGGGCGGCGCCGTCCGCGTCAGCGGCGCCCGCGGTGACGGCGACGTGCGGCCCGCGCCACTGCTGCCCGCGGACGCCGCGGACCCCCGGAGCTCATGGCCCAGGCGAAGATCAGCGCCAAGGCCCACGAGGGTCGCTTCTGTCGCTCCTCGTCCATGGCAGACCGCTCCAGCCGCCTGCTGGAGAGCCTGGACCAGCTGGAGCTCAGGTGAGCGCGCGGGCGCGGGGGCGCGGGGGCGCGGGGCGCTCGGGTGGGCTCCACTCCCCGGGCGGGCGCGGCGGGCGCGGCCTGCCCGACTTCCAGAACCTTCTGCGTGGTCCCCGCTGCCTTTAACTTTCACGTTTCCAGTAATCCTTTTCGGAGGGAGGCAGCAGCTTGGAGTGGGCTCTCCCCCCGCCCCACCCTCCCATTGTAGTAAGTTTCTTTGCCCCAAACCACTTCATAGTAACACAAGAGTAAGGAAGATTCCAGACTGCCCCTCCCGCGTGCGGCCAGCAAGAATTAGACCCACGAGGGGCCGTAGTGGGTGCCAGAGTTGGATGCATGCGATCCTTCATTTTCTCAACCACGTGCTACGCACTCCGCAGCCTGTCTGTGTCTGTTGTGCATTCAGAAGATACTGGTAACACCTTGGAAGTGCCAGCCACAGGCCTGAAAAGGCAGGGGTCACACTCCTGCCTGCCTAGATTCTACCACGGGATCAGCCTTGTAGTAAAATTTCTAAATATTGAATACTAGCAACTGCTGTAAATACTTTGTTGCCTATAGCTGTTTCAGACCTCACCTACCTATCTGGTGGTAACGTTGTGCAAGTCTTGATTGTGTGCGGGTGTTGTTCCATGGAAATCTTATCAAGGCACTCTGGGTCTCCTAGAACTGCGAACATTTTGTTCCCTAGTTTTCTCCAGGTTCTGCATAAGCTAAAGAATATGTGCCAAAATCTTAAGAGCCTTGTGTGCCTTTATCTCCTTCCATTTGTCCACCAAACACACACGCCATGCGGACGGGTGTTTGCACAAAAACTACCACACGCAGCTTTGTTACAAGTGGGGCGTTTGTTATTATTGCTATCAGGAGAAAAGACCCAGAAGGCGAGAATTTTTTCACAATTTCCTGAGTAGCCTGACCCATGTGTCCCCATCCCGGAGTGAATGGGCCTCAGCTTTCAAGCCCTTCTGAGGAGAGGGAATGCTTCCCCCTACCAAGTAGGCGCCGAACTTGGACAGTATATTCTCCACTGTTCAGATTTTATTTTCTTGAACGGGTTCATGAAGTTGTTTCTCTTTTTTACGCTGAGTCACTGTCCTGAAACCTGAATTAATGCCTCGCTGGTGCTGAGGGGTGGGGGAGGGGTTCCTGAAAACCTTGGCTTTGAGTGGTGTTGCAGTCTAATGTTTGGTTAAAGTAAAAGGAATTTTGGTTATTGCACATATGTTATTAGATTCTCTTAACTATTGTGCTGACGGGAGAGTTTGGTTAATGAATGCCTCCAAGGTGTGGGGCCCCTTTTTAGAAGCCACCCTGACAGTGCCACCGAGTGGGCATTCACTGCACTAGTAAAAATTAGACTTTTAGCCAGGCGTTGGTGGCACACGCCTTCAGTTCCAGCCCTGGGGAGGCGGATCTCTGTGAGTTCGAGGCCAGCCTGGTCTACAGAGTGAGTTCCAAGACGGACTCCATAGCTTGAGAAACCCTGTCTCAAAAAGAACAAAAAACTTAGACTTTTAAATATGGATGATAAAGAAAAGATGGAGCTAGTGTGATTTCCCTCTGCTAGCTTCCTTGGTGTACAAATATTAGTAAAGCCGTGGGTTCGGTGCTGTAAAACTCTGGTCTGTAGCTGGTATACATTTTTCATTCAGTTGTGTGGATTCTACTGACAGTGGAAGTCCCTTTTCCCTCATGAAACTGAAACCACATCAAAAGCTTTATGTCCTGGAGGCTGAACAGACCTGTGGGACGTCTACAATGCTTTAAAATGTTCAGCCCTGTTTTACAAGCTGTTAGCGGTTTGCCATTTGTTTCTATTAGTGCATAGGATTAACTATACTATCTGACATTTAAAATTTTTTTTCTACTGAAGCTCCTCTAAAGAGGTAACCCTGTCCTTTCTTGATTTTCGAGACCAGTTCTTTGGGATTCTGCCCTTGCTGTGGCTCGATAGCTTACTTACTACTTTTTAATGTTAATCTTAGTTTATAAATAATATGTGTTAGCATCTATCTGCATGCTCGGCCTCGTGCCTCTGTGGGAGTTATCATTATCTGTATTATACAGACCAGGAATTGAGACTCAGATGCAAACATCATGCCTCAAGTTACAGCCCCGGAAGATGGGCTGGGCTGCTCAGATCAGATACCTTGTGTTCTAGTGTTGAATATAGCATTTTTTTAAACTGTCCAGTTGGCATAAAAATGCGCTTTTACTAAAAGAGAAGAAAATCAATTTAGCATTTAATTGAGTCAATATTGAGTACCCAGTACATGCCAAGTATTGAGTATCTTCTAGAAGCTGTGGGTTGATAACAAACTGTCCAAGGGCTGGGTTTCGGAGATTGGCAGATAGGTAGGGCTGGGAGATTGGCTGTTTGTACATTTTTCCAAAATGATTCCCTGGTGAGTAGTTCCTTTGCATTCCACCCGGGCAGGAAATGACGATTGTCGCCCTGGTCAGGGAAATGCACCATCCCCTGCTTAAGGTCCCTGTTAGGATGTCCCAGTGTCCCACAACTCCCAAAGCAAGTGGACACCATATTTAATTGGAGTAGTAGTCTGTAATTTGAAAAAACACTTTTCATATAGCTTGTAATTTGAAACTTCTAAAACCCTGGAGGAGGAGGCGGCTGCCATTATCTCTCTCAGCTATGAGAGCATTGGGCTGTAAGGGAGCTTAGTTGGTAGGAAGCTTGTCTAGCTTGTTCAGGACCCTGCATTTCGATACCTGGCTTCAGAAAGTCCCCATGGTGGTGCATGCCTATAATTCCAGTCCTAGAGACAAGATTTCGGGCCATCCTGGGCTACACAGTGAGTTCTGGGCCAGCCTGGGATACATGAGAGCTGTCTGGGGTGAAAAGAAGAAACTGAGGCACTAAGTGCCTTGCCTCGGGCTGTAGTGCTGGCAAGTGGTTCTGACTGTGAATGAATTGCCACATTTTGGTGATGGAGAGACCCTTGCTATCCTGACAGTATGAGAAATTGCAGCAGATGCCATGGCCTCACACAGAGCCTCGTCTTTGAGTTTAAGAACTTGTTTTGGAGAAAATTCCTTTCACAAAAATCCGTGGATGTGAACACTGTCGTTTCCCTGCTCGTGGAAGCACACATTTCTGTTAATGAGCTTGTGTCCGTGACAGCGAGTCTACAGGAACCACCGCGAGTCTCCTGCGTGCTGACACCATGCATAGCGTTTGACTCATGCCCGAGTTTTCAGCCGATGCTGTCAGTCTGGTTTGCTTTGTTAGGTCGCAGCCACGCCTCCTTATCATCGGTGTCCTGGGTGAGGACATTTTGACAAAGTTAGCAGTAGTTCCTCACACAGATGGGTGGTGGCTCCGGGAGCCATCAGTTTTGTGAGCTGCTGTCCATTTTACCCTTACTTCAGGCTCATGAGATGCCTGGGGGCTGGGGACCAATGAGGATGCTGCAGTTTCGTGGGCTTGGAAATTCTCCCTACAGTGTCTTTGCCAGAGCCAGCTCAGAGTGCAGCTTTTCAGAGGTGCCAGTCCCAGTCAGCGGGACGTGAGATGCTCCCTTTCCCAATTTGGACATGTAGCTGTTCCTTGGATCCCAGCCCCACAGGAATGCCCTTAGATGACAAGAGAAGAATCATTGCACTGATAATCAATTTATCAAGATTGGATGTTTCTATCTATCCTAGCTACTTAAGAAACTAGTAGGACGGGAGACAGGCAGTATTTAAGGTTCAGACACTAATCTCAGACTAATGGAAAAGCTACGCAGACAAACATCTGTGAATTGAGTTTAAGTACAGCCGTAAAACAGTGCACACATAATCTAAACAAGCTGAGTAGTGAGGAATGCTGGCCTGGTGCACACAAAACCCCAGGTTCCATCCCCAGAACAGATAAACCTGGCATTGTCCATGTCTGTAACACCAGCACTGCAGACATAGACGTGGGAGGGTCAGAAGCTCAAGTGTATCCCAAGCCAGCCTGGGACACGAGGTCCAGTCGCAGAAGGAGGAGGGTGGGGGTAAGACAGATGAACAGTGCTGTCCTGTCTCCTTTTAAAGTCAACTTGACACAAGCTAGAGTAATTCGGGAAGAGGGACGGACTCTCAGCCGAGAAAATGCCTCCGTAAGATCAAGCTGTAGGCAAGAAAGCCTTTTTGGGCAGAGATTCTCAACCTTCCTAATGCCCTGTGACCCTTTAATACAGTTACAGTTCCTCGAGTTGTGGTGACCCTAACCAGGAAATGGTGTTTGTTACTGTGATGTTGCTACTGTTGCGAATCATGATGTAATATGTGTTTTCCCGATGGTTTTAGGCCACTCCTGTGAAAGGATTATTTGACACGCCCCCCAAGGGGTTGAAACCCACTGCTTTGGGGTGTTTTCTTTTTTTTTTTTAATTAGTGATTGGTGTAGAAGAAGCCATCCCATTGTGGGTGGTGCCACGCCTGGACTGGGGATTCTGTGTTTTATAAGAAAGATGGAACCAGCCATGAGGGAGCCAGCCAGTAAGCCACATTTATTTTGTAGCCTCTGCATCAGCTCCCGCCTCCAGGTTCTTCCCTGTGTGTGCACCCAACTGCATTCAGTGATGCACCCATGATGGGGCAGAGTCAGAGAAATTAACCCTTTCCTCCCCAAGTCACTCCTGCTCCTGCTGATCCATCACAGCATCGACAGCCAGACTAAGACAAGTGCCCAGGAAACTGTTGACTTCCTTAAGGGAAGGAAGGGGGAAGCTGTGAACAGGCCCTGCCCAAGGGAAGCAGAACTTTTAAAAAGATGCCCAAAGTATCAGGAAGAAGTTGTAGGAAGAAAGAATGGCAAGTGAAAGGCCCAGGATACATGTATACATATATGTAAACATGTATGTCACTCTGGTAGATATATGTAGACATGTATGTCACTCTGGCAATTTCTACTATGCATAGTGAACTTTCAGGGGGAAAAAGAGTCCCGTGCCCCCCCCCATCGGTCTCTGAGATCAAACTGAAGGTTTTACAAATCTAGGCACATTCTGGACCTCAAAGCTACATCCCTGGCTCAAATAGCTTCTTTATACACAGAGAAGAGGTGTTTTTCCCCTTTGGATGTTTCTTTTTAATCTGTTTCATTAACCCCGCCAACTAAGGGCTGTACCTGGTTACTGTAAACGAACCCTTTTAGAACAGCATCCATCCCTCAGTCATATTTAACACAAGCACAAGTGCAAAATGTAATCCAGCCGTTCCGAGTCTGTGCATCATTTCTCTAAACACTGGAGTCATAATTAGAGTTTCTAATTATAAACACTTCACATCTTGCCAGCTGGGCCTCTTTCTTACCTACTGGGTTCCCATTTATCTGCTGGAGGACACGACTGTAATACAGGGGTACTGGAATAAGCCAGCTACCCTACCGATACTTCGACTTGTTTGTTTTCGGCTAAGTTTGTACATATGATGTTTGGCTGCTCTTACTTGGCTCTTTATAGCCTGTGCTATTTTGGGGTTTGACAGGTGGGTGACATGTGGATGGGATGAGAATGGGAGGTCACGGGTTCATGTGTGCTAATAAAATCTCATGTTGGTGAGATTGTTCTCTCTCCGGCCACTTCCACGGTGATCTGGGCTGGGTTGGAACACCTGCCTGTGGCCTCTGGGGTCATCAATCACTGTTTCTCTACAAAAGCTGGCACTGTAGTCACTGTTACCTATAAGGAAGTGACCTGGAAATAGAGAATTTAAACGTGTGAGATGTTGCTTTTCATGATTCAGCAACCTAGTTTTGAATAGCAGGGTTTGTTTGCCTCTTGATTAAGCGTGCATGTGCATGTGCTTGCGTGTAGTGGATGAAGTATTCTGTGGTATGTATGATCAGGGTTTTACACCAAAACCTTAAAGAGGCTTTCCCTTTAAATTTTGGAAAAAGCAAAAACCCCATCACTCCACTGCCTAATATGGTACCAAAAGACATCAGTCAGTCCTATAAAGAAAAGAACAAGTAGATGGAAAAGAGTCAGAAATTCTTATCCTCCCCTCCCCCCCCCCCCCCGGACAGTATGATCATTAACTTAGAAGAAATGATAGAAGTGACAGGCCAACCATTAATTTTTTTTCTCTGAGACAGGTTTCTCTGTATTGCTTTGGAGCCTGTCCTGGAACTTGCTCTGTAGGCCAGGCAGGCCTCAAACTCACAGACATCTCCCTGCCTCTGCCTCCCCACTGCTGGGATTAAAGGTTTGTGCCATCAATACCTGGCTGACCATTAAAAATTAATGTAATCAAGGTTTCCGTTTCTAAGCTGAGCTTATAAAAACAGCATGATCTGCAGCAATATCCACAAGGTTTGTGGAACACTCAGAAATCCATACGTATTTCAATGCTAATAAAGAATATATAAGGGGCTAGAGAGGTGGCTCAGCAGTTAAGAGCACTGGCTGCTCTTCCAGAGGACCCAGGTTCTATTCCCAACACCCACATGGCAGCTGACAATTGTCTGTAACTCAAGTTCTAGGGAATCTGACACCCTCATACCAATGCACATAAAATTAAATAATTTTTTAAAAGGAATATATATAAACTAAGGTAAACAAAGAGATATAAATTAAACTATATTGTCAAAAGGATTTCAAATTCCCCCTTTTTTAGAGGACTCAAACTTATACCGCTTCTATAGAGGAATAAAGGTATATAAATATCCACCTTATCTTTATAGAAGATTTTGGAGGAGGCGGTTCTACCAGTTATTGCTGGTACAAAGCCCCTGGTGCTGTAAAGTAGTGTGGGTGAGGGCAGCCAGCGAACCAATGGGGAGAGACCGCAAAGGTACATTTCCTGTCGGTAACACGGGATTTAGAGTAAAGAATTTGAAGGAACATGGCTGTTGAGTTATTGCCTAAAGCCAGAGTGTATCCTAGTGGACTAAAGAAACAAATACCAGGGAGGTAAAAGCATAAATGGAATGTGATAAAATATTGTGACCAGGATGTGATGGGAGCACATAAAACTTAAAGAGCATAAGCCACAAGGCAAAGCCACAAGAAATTAATCACATCAGAGTGATCTCCTACCACTCAGGAGTTGGGAGCAGGAAAGCCAGCTGAGTGACTTCGTGAAACCCCGTCTCAAAGAAATAAAATGAGCGGCTGGAAAGATGGCCCAGTGGTTAGGAGCTGTGGATCGGGGTTGGTTCCCAGCACCCATCATAACCATCTGTAACTCCAGTAGCTCCAGGGGACTCGAAGCCCTCCTGTCCTCTGCGGGTACCATGCACATATATAAAGCACTTACATGCATGCGGCTAAAATGCCCAGGTACATAGACTGGCAACAAACATGCAGGTGATCGCAGGTGCCACAGGGAACCTTGGGTAACAGTTAGTATACGCTTATCTTGGAGGGTGGGGAGGTATCTGTTCAGTGAGGGCCACCCTGAGCAAAGTTCACAGGAAAAGGATTTCTGTGACTGCGGCCAATAAGGAGTTAATGTCTTGAGCATGTAGACACCAAGTCACCCGAGTGAACTCGAGTGGTCAGAGCGAAGAGAACTGGACGATGTACACGGGGCACAGCGTGCAGCACTGTGGACACCCAGGAGCCAGGTGGTTCTGAAGAGGAAGGTGAAAAAGAAACGGGTACAATTTTAAGTTTCAAGGATGCAAACACAGAACAAATCCACATAGATGAACGTGGCCTGGAAGGTTGCCCCCAGCAAGGAAACAGGAACTCGGCAAGCAGCCGAGGAGCCAGAGGGAGTGTCTCACACTTGCTGTCCCACCCGAGGCAGGAGGATTGCTGCAAGTTCTAGGCCGGCCTTGGGAACCCTGTCTCAGAAAACAAGACAAAAACACCCTTTAGAAAATATTTAGGTAATGCTTTTTCCCCCTCTTTCTCACTTTTCCCTGAGACAGATAGCCCTGCCTGACCTGGAACTTTCTCTGTAGACCAGGCTGGCCCCAAATGGTTTTTGCAATGCTTTCTCACTGTCCTTTAAACTTGAGCTGACGTAGATGGCAGCTGAGGGGAATTACTAGGAAGGACCCTGTCGCCATGATGATTGTTTTGTTTTGCCAATTCATACAGGGTTGAAGCTTTGAGAGATGCAGCTACTGCTGTTGAACAAGAGAAAGAAATTCTCCTGGAGATGATCCACAGTATCCAAAACAGCCAGGACATGAGGCAGATTAGTGACGGTGAGAACTGCTTCCCCTGAGCAGAGCGGGTCCCTGACAGCTGGGTGTCAGCCCCTGCCTGTCTTGGGTGTGACTGCCCCGTTCAGCGTTAACAGCAGCTGGGGAGCAGGTGCAGCAGTCAGTCTGCTGGCTGCTGTTCCCGTGAGCTCCCACCCCCACACTAGCCTGCAAGCCCCAGAAGGGCATGCAGCCTACCTCAGGGCCACAGCGCTTTTCCAGGTCCTGGGCTGCAGGGAAGTAAAAGCAGAGGAGTGGCGTGGGAAATGGAGGCTTGGTGAGATGGCCTGAGATGTGATGGGCGAAGGGACTAACGTAGAATGTACCACTGCGCTCATCTGAGCAGTGTGACAGCCCAGGGAGGAATGAGCCCCTGCACGCAGTGGGCTGGGGCGCTGGGGAGATAAGCAGTGGAACTCCAGACCCAAGGTGCTGCCCATCCACCATGGGTCCTGCCTAGTCCTTCACCATCATCGTGGCAAAGGATCAATGAATTAAGAGAATTCTGGAACTGGAAAAGTAAGGAGTTGTTGAGTAAACCTTGAAATGTTACCAGAGCCTGCGGCCACCACAGCTTCCTGTCACTGCCCAGGACTCGCCCCCAGGGCCAGCTTGAGTATGTCTGCACAGGAGAAGGCCAGGGCTGGCTCGGGAGCCCAGTGGTCCTTCATTGTCACTGCTACTACCTGGCCAAAAGTGTGTCGTGTACTCTGACATGCGTGCGCACGCGTGTACAAACACACACACACACACACACTCTCCACACACACACACTCACACACACACACACACACACACTCCACACACACACACACACTCTCACACACACACTCTCTCACACACACACACACTCTTCTCACACACACACACACTCTCTCCACACACACACACACTCTCACACACACACACTCACACACACTCTCATACACACACTCACACACACTCACACACACATACTCACACTCACATACTCACACTCACACACTCTCTCTCACACACACACTCACACACACACACACACATCCTGTGTGCACCATCGCCTCCACTTGCTGTGAGTTTATCTGGTTTCCACCCACCCCAGCTATAGGTGCCTCTTTCCAACATGTGCATGCACAGACTTGGCTGAGAGCTGGTCCTTTCTGTGTAGACTTCCAGAGAAAGGCACTCTGTAACCTAGCTCTATCATCCAACACATCTTCAGTTAATCCCACATGCTCGGGGTAGTTTTGGCTTTTACCTTTAAAAACTCACTGAAGTATTTACACAAAATAAAGGTAGCCATAAGTGTGTGCCTTGGCATTGCTGATGTGAAAGTTTCTGTCTCCTACTGACTGATGTTTCGTGTTTAGGAGAAAGAGAGGAATTAAACCTGACTGCAAACCGCCTGATGGGCCGAACCCTCACCGTTGAGGTCTCAGTGGAAACAATCCGGAATCCCCAGCAGGAGGAATCCTTGAAGCATGCCACAAAGATTATAGATGAGGTGGTCAGCAAGTTCCTGGATGATGTGGGGACTGCCAAGAGCCACCTAATGTCCCTCTACAGCGCGTGTTCGTCTGAGGTGCCGTCAGGGCCAGTGGACCAGAAATTTCAGTCCATAGTGATCGGTTGCGCTCTTGAAGATCAGAAGAAAATCAAGAGACGGCTGGAGACACTGCTGAGGAACATTGACAACTCTGACAAGGCCATCAAACTACTAGAGCACTCTAAAGGACCCGGTCCCCAAGCTCTGCAGAGTATGGGCGGCAAACTTCATTAGACGTGACGCCCACGAGCCCTGACAAAGGCTGAAGCAAAAAGAAAAGCCACTATTTTAAATAACCGGTCCTTTATGTTGGGTATAACCACTTATACCTCACACTGATAACTGTTTCAGATGAGGAAATGTCCCAGTGTCAACAGATACACAACACCTAAGGCTAGAAGTATTTCAGTTGCCTCCTTACAAGTTTTGGACAGCACTCTTGTCTTGAGCTGGACTCCAGCACTGTATGTTTACCCTCTGAAGATGCACACATAGCGTTGCGGGAAAATAAATAATGGAACAGATGCATCACTGCTCTGCCCTTGACTCCAGTACAGATGTACCCAGCCCCTGCAGCAGTGTAGTCACACCACACCCCAGTGTGAACCGAGCACCCAGCCCCTGTGCACTCACACCCAGTGTGAACTGAGCACCCAGCCCCTGTGCACTCACACCACAGTGTGAACTGAGCACCCAGCCCCTGTGCACTCACACCCAGTGTGAACTGAGCACCCAGCCCGGAGCAGTGCACTCACACCCAGTGTGAACTGAGCACCCAGCCCCTGTGCACTCACACCACAGTGTGAACTGAGCACCCAGCCCCTGTGCACTCACACCACAGTGTGAACTGAGCACCCAGCCCCTGTGCACTCACACCACAGTGTGAACTGAGCACCCAGCCCCTGTGCACTCACACCCAGTGTGAACTGAGCACCCAGCCCCTGTGCACTCACACCACAGTGTGAACTGAGCACCCACCCGATACCTGGAACAGTGTGTTCACCCCAGGGTGAATGGAGCGCCCAGCACCTGGGTGCAGTGCACTCACACCGTACCGTGTGCCTAGAAGGCTAGAAGGAAACACATCAGAACCCCCCCTGCATGTTCTCAGTTTTTGGGCCATCTGTTTTCTGCATCTCATAACATGTATCTTTGTGTGTGTGGAAGCATGACATCCGATGCTAGGAAACCACCTTCATTTTACCCCATGGTGAAGGTCTGTACCCACCGGCTGCAGCAGCCTCCCTCCAGCGTGGGTGTGGATGGGCTGTCCTGAAGTGTGCGCAGTGGGAGTCACTTCTCTGTGGACATGTGGGTGGTTTCAACTTGTTGCTATGACTACAGCATATTTGTGTCCTTAGAGCTTTTCCCCTCTGTTCTTGGCCTTCTTTGTACAAAATTCCATTAGTGGGTTCATTGGGCCAAGAGATATATACATTTTCATGGCCTAAAACCATATTTCTAAATTTTTATAAGTTTTGTCAGTTTGTACTGCCTTCAGTAATTAAAAGAATCCATTTCATCGAACTCTAGCACCAGGCATTGCTTTTCTCCCTTTAGACACAAAGGCCCCGCCTTACTCAGCACCTGGTTTGCCGAGAAGGCTGACCAGACGATCATCTTTCTGTGACCAAGAAAGCAGCAATGGAACACGTGCCAACCAAAAGTAAATAGTGCTGGTGGATTCACGGCTGCTCAGCAGCGACTACTCTGGAGTAAGTCACCTCCAACAGTTTTTATTAGGACAGAGACATTTTCCATACTGTAAACAAAGATCTATATGGATCTCAGACGTTACTGAGCTGACCCTTCTATGCCAGTCTCCGTGGAAAGAGTCCCCAGCCAAG
Source organism: Cricetiscus sungorus (assembly GCA_030556225.1). NCBI lineage: Eukaryota > Metazoa > Chordata > Mammalia > Rodentia > Cricetidae > Cricetiscus > Cricetiscus sungorus. The sequence continues at coordinate 9,855,897 of JANBXA010000641.1, forward strand.
GCAAAAGCATCTGCCTGCAGACTTATGCCTACCACCAGGCTTGCTGTCATATTTTCTGTCACCTGGTTCTTTACCAGCTTCTTTTTTTTTGTTTGTTTGAGACAGGGTTTCTGTGTAGCCCTGGCTGTCCTGGACCTTGCTCTATAGGCCAGGCTGGCCTTGAACTCAGAGATCTGCCTTCCTCTGTCTCCCAAGTGCTAAGATTAAAGGCAAATACCACCACTGCCTGACCTGTGTCAGCTTCTTAAACTTGGGAAGTACACAAATTTCCCTTAGGTTCTAAATGTCAGCCTCCCTGATTTCCTTTCTACCCTGGGGTGGTACACCAGCCTCCCCTCCATCCATCACTCACTCTCCATCCACCCAGAACTGTGTCACAAATTCTGGCCGTCTCCTTGACCTTTGTATTCTTTGCATTATTTGCTTCTCATTCTCTGTAGATTTTGTGTGTATCTGTGCAAGCACTCATACCCAGAGACAGAGGGTGTGAGATATCCTGGAGCTGTAGTTACAGGAAGTTGAGTTGCCTGAATTGTCTGCAGAGAATTGAACTCTGGTCCTCTCCAAGAGCAGTGAGCTCTCTTAATCACAGAGCCGTCTGGTCTCTTTAAGCCCTCGCCCGTTTTTCACAAAGGAACTTTTTGGATGGTCACTGATTGTGTCTCACAGACTTGATTGCACTCAATCCTGACTCTTGGAGTTGCTAATCTGTATCCCCAGCCCTCGGAACCTCCAGGGGATGGCCCTGCTAAATGCATTCTTTGCTGTGTCTCAGCTGCATGTGACACACATTTTAGGACAGTCCCTCTGCTGTCCGATAGTTCTGCTTCCCAGGACTCATCTCTACAGTAGCCCTTTAAAGCCACTTCCTGCCTTTCCCTTTTATGGCAGCTAGCAGCAGGACCTACCGAGGTGCTTGCAGCAACCTACTCAGATTGGTCAGCTAAGGGCAGAGTGAAAATTCTGCCCAGTTAAAGAGTACTAAGTACAGCAGGGTGGTGGCAGTGGTGCACACCTTTAATCCTGGCACCCGGGAGGCAGAGGCAGGCGGATCTCTGTGAGTTTGAGACGAGCCTGGTCTACAGAGAAACCCTGTCTCAAAAAACAAAACAAAAACAAACAAACAAACAAACAAAAAAACCCCCAAAAACCCCAAAACAACAAAAAACTAACTAAGTACATAACTGATGAATGGGTGATTTATGAACCCTTCCTTGAAGTGTTCCTGAAGCTCTGGGTGCATGGGAAGATGAATAGTCGGGAAGAGATACTAGTTTTTAAAGATTATAAGTGAGAGGGTCTGGGTTGGAGGATCTGGGGTCTTCCTCGGGAGTGGCTCTTCTGGATGAGGAGAGGCTGTGGTGCTTAAAAGGCTGCAGAGAAGCCCTCTCATGCAGTGCCAAAATGGGAAGCTTGGTGCCTTCCAGAGCTTGAACCCCAGCAACCCACCCCCAGGGAAGCTGTCAGCTCTGTCGTGGCAGAGCTGATGGAAAAGCAGCTGCAGGGAGAAGCGGGGAAACAACCCTGGAAGGAACGTGAGCTTACTCACGTCAGGGAGGCTGAACGAAGCTTGAGGCACAACTAACAGAAGATAAGGGAACTGGCCTTGCCAGGTGGATCCAGTGTGGCCTTTAAGCTTCTGTGTCCCGTGCTTGTCAAGCAGGAGCTGGGGGAGGCTGAGGCCACAGTGGGAGAAAAGGCTAGATTGTATCATAGTGGAAACGAAGTGCTACAAATCCCAGCTTCAGGACCTTGAGTGGCAGAGCAACAGAGAGAAACCCTTGCAGGGGTTCAGCAGGCTCAGGCAGGGTCCCCTGGGAAGACCTACCCCATGGGAGGGGTGGGGGAAGGATAAGGCAGCTCCAAGGTCTGCATTAGAGTGGCTAATAAAATATAGACAAACGTCCCTTCCTGACCCACACACAGTAATGTGCACAGGGACACGAAGTATGGGATGGAGCTCAGTCCACTACCTCACCAGAGTGCTTAGACGTCGCCCTAAAGAAGCGATTGCCTCAAGGGTGTGGTGGTGCCGGCCTTTCATCTCAGCCCTTGAGATGTAGGGGCAGGAAGATCTCTTCTGGTCTATAGAGTGAGTTCCAGGTAAGCCAAGGCTACATAGTGAGTCCTGTCTTTAAAAGAGACGAACGTGATCCCGATCTTGGAGCTCCATTTTCCTTATTAAGTGTCTGGGTATTTTACCTGAATGTAGACCCGTGTCTTTGGATCCTCTAGAACTGGCTTTGCAGAGAGTTGTGTGTGACTGTGTGAGTGCTGGGATTGAACCTAGGTTTTCTGCAATGAACCATCTATCTCTCCAGCCCAAGTTCCACTTTGAAATTGGAAAATAGGAAAGGATTTGCCAGTCATTGGAAGCAACAGAGTAACTAAAAAGCACACACACACACACACACACACACACACACACACACACACACACACACACACACACACACACACACACACAAAATCTGAATACCAAATATCTGTCATTTTCAAATGGCCAATCCTGACAAGCTACTATATCTGAAGGCCATCTATATGATGATGCTGTTTTGAAAGCTGGACAGTACAAGTGTCTAAGGACACAAAATAAGGTAAAAACGGCTGCAAATTTGGAGGAGGCAGTGGCAGGGACATGAATAAATTGAAACAGCTGTATGTTACTCATATAACAAGGAAATGACGTGAAATGGACACAACACAGCCGGACAGATTCTACACAAAGAACCATGAGCTGGCAACCCCACCGTTTGACCAGCAGAGGGCGCAGGCCTCCGGGGGGGGGCAGCGGCGGCATCATTTATAGTTCAGATCCTGCCCTCCCGTCTCTAAAGATGGGGTAAAGATGATGGGTGAGGAAGTGTAAATGTGGGAGTGGCTGAGTGGGTTGTCTGACACAGTGAACTAAGACAATATAGTTATTTTACTCCTGAAGATGGGATAATGGTATTTGGGGCCAAAAGCCTAAAAACATAAAAACAACTTTCTTTAAAAGACTAGCAATAGTCAGGAGGTGGTGGCACATAGCTTTTAATCCCAGCACTCAGGAGACAGGTGGATTTCTGAGTTTGAGGCCAGTCTGGTCTACAGAGCAAGTTTCAGGACAGCCAGGACTACACAGAGAAACCCTCTCTCAAACCCTCCTTACTCTCACACCACACACACACACACACACACACACACACACACACACACACCTAGTAGTAATTGTAATTGGATTACAGAAGAAAGTTAGCTTCTAAAAAAAAAACCACTTAAAGCATGATGTTATTAAGTTACATTAAATAACTTGCACCCAGACTAGGAGCATTAGTGGCAAAGTAGCTAAGTGTGAAATATTTTTTAAGTTATTTTGGTAGTTAAATTAGTCACACCTGCCTATTTATTCATTTGTTTGTTGTACATGGTCTTATAAAGTTCATGCTGGTCTGGAACTCACCGCCACACCCAGGTCCTTGGTGCATCTCATTTGATATACTGGCGGTCCACATCACACATACCACACAAAATTCCAGCTTTGAAATGTTTTATTATTTTGGATATTGGAGTTCATCTTTGTTGAAACTGTAATCAAGTAGTACATTTTAAAATTAATCCCAAAGGCATTAAGTACCACTCAGTATGAATTCGTACAAGTAATTTCCCATTTAGATTTACAAAAGCATTATTTATTAGTAACAAAAATATAGAAGGGGATAAGTTTTTCCTTTGATCCAAAGATTTTATTTTTAAAATACCATTTGTCAACATCCTACTCTGGATATTTCAAGAGACAACAGAAAAGGCGTGGTAACAAAGAGTCTTGTGGCCAAATCATTCCCTTATGTGGGAGCTTGGTGCCTGGGTATTTCAGACCCCACTGTGGTTTATGTGCCTGTATGCAGATAACTTCCTGTGTATGACAGCTTTTTAAGTTCCATCTGTGAAACCCTGAAGAGTAACAAGATGTCACCGAATGGCTACTGCAAGGCTCACCCTGTGGGTACCCTGCAGACAGTCTGTGAGGGATGCTCCTATGAGGCATTCCCAGACTCCCTCACAACAGGTACCAGAATCCCTCCAAAGGACGACAACAGCAAACACTTCAGGGTGAGACGTCGGGTTCTCAGGCCAACCCCTCATCCTAAGTGTTCTGACAAGACCCCAGGCCCTGGTGGCAGGCACAGGGCGGGTCCGTACTCTTGCTTCTCAGCATTGCTTTCCCATATAAGAAGCAACTGTCTAACTCCTCCCTGCAGGGAAGGGTCACACAGCTTCTCTGTGGTGCTGTTAGCTTTAATTTGGAAATGATACATGTGCTGTCACTTGGAGTGACAATTCAAGAAACAATTCAACCTTCGGTTATTTGTACTGCCTTACATGGCCGTTTCATGTACTATTTAATTCATAGGCAGAGACTGAAGAACCCTGAGGAACTCTTAGATATGGCAATTATTCCACAGCTGTGCGCTTGACACTAAGCCCTGGCGAAGATACAAAAGGTAAATGAGTACAAATGGACAGGCTCTCTTCACCGTCAGCTAGGGGATTCACCAGAAGTTCGTGTTAAAATTTTCGTAGGTTACAGTCACAAAACAATGTGACCTCTGAAGGTTTTAGAATTGCATACATTGATAAATCAATATTTCTCGTGGCTGATGTTAGACCCTTCATAGTTAAGTATAAAATATAGCAATGCAAAATAAAAATTCAAATGTGTAACAAAGACTTCCATAAAAAAAAAAAGATAAAGTATGTAAAGTTCTGTTACAAACATTAAGGGATCATCGGCCATCTTCAGACTGGGTCATTATTTTATAGAGAAGAACCACACACCTTTTTACAGTGCATTTAGTGACTGTCAATAAAGCTACAGTGTTCTATGATGAATTCTTCCAATTTAACCCTGCTAGTTAAGATGACAAGACCATCTGTCACCAAATACACTTCGTGCAGAAACTAAGGCGACTGCAGGTGAAGAGAGAAGCCATGACTCACACAGGTACCTAGGGACCCTGGGTTAGAAACCAAGGTTCCCCCACTCTTAGCCCACTGCCAGCAGTGTTAACACTAACAATGGATAACACAAAGCAAACATCTTCACTACTTGGGGATGGATGACAGATCCTTTGCTGTGACAGGTGAGCAAGCATTCAGCGTGGACTGTGTAACAAGGGCACTCTGTGACTTTTACTATGCTCTCAACATTAATGCGGGCAGGATGGGGGTGCTACAATGGGGGTTAACTCAAAAACAAAAGAGAACAAGACAATTACATCAATCACTTATATATTTTGGTAAAAATAATAGACAATGACGTCACAGCACATTCTCCAAGAAAAATGTCCTGTGAAAACCAGGAATGTGGAAAGGAGTAATTGAAACTTTAAAAACAAAAACAGCAATGAAGAATAATCCGTTTTTAAAAGACCTCATGAAATGATCTCTCTTTGGCAGGCTAGTATCCAAACTCAAAAGTTTGCAAGCATCATTTACATACTGGGTCATTTCTTTACGGACATCTCTGTGCTGACAGCTCCTAATAACCAAAGGCCATGTAAACCAGAGGCCACAACATTTTAAGCAATTTTCTTAAAACGCCATACAAGGTGTGTAAACAGAAGGATACTTCAGAGTTGCAAGCCTCAGAAAATCCATACTCTGGGTCAGGACCAAAGACTATCTTTTGTACATTCTGAAAAAATGTTCCCTTCATCTTCAAAGTTCAGAGTTGGGGTCAGCAGCCCAGAAGCTAGTGTATATATACTTCCCAGGACCTTCTGAGTGGCTTGCGACAGCATGAGCTCGCCACAGCTGCAGAATTCTCCCTAGGGAGAGGCCTGGCATTTGGATGTTTACATTCCCTTCACCTACAGTGTCAGAGAGGATGTTGCCTTTAAAAGATGCCACGAATACAAATTCTACTAGTAAAGCACTATAAAAATTAGGGGGCTGTTTTGGCACATGGCACATTTAAGTCCAAGTTCGTTTGGTAAAATATGCTTCAAAGTTCTCATGTGAGATCAGAGAGATACACAAAGTGTAAATGGTTGTATGGGTGACCTACTTAGAATCTACAAACCCTTTAGTAGCGCACAGACCTTCGTTTGCTGGGGCCAGGTGTCTGCATGCACACTCCCACAGTCTACACGTTACAGATATTGCACAAGGACCACTGACAACACACACCAGTGCAGGCTGGCAAAGTCTGAGTTTTCCCTTCAGTACTTTCTTTAAGCATTCAGAAGAAACATTCCAGAAAAGCTAGATGATCAGTTCTAGAAAAAGAACGCTTGCTGTCTCTCCTTGGTCCATAAGAGTAAAATTGGAACCAATATATTTAGCCATTGCATTTTTGTTTTCCGCATTTAAAATTCAGCAACACCCGTTTTTGCCATGTCCTATGGTGTCCCTTCAAAAACAGGAGAAGCTTCGTCTAATGTAAAGAACTAGAATGAGTCCACGAGGCAGTGATTTCCCAGCAGAGGTCTCCATCTACATTTGAGAAGCGTGGCAGGGCAACATTACAATGTCAGCTTTCAGAGCGAGGTGCAAGGCCCACTAAGACTCGAACACGCGGTGACGCTGGGAGCTCCTCAGTGAGCTGTGAATGCAATTCTGCTCTCCTCCCTGAAACAACTTAGGGTACACTACAGCTGCTAAAAGGGTTTCTGGTTTTCTTGGTCCTTTGTTTGTTAGGTCTAAGATTGATGATGTCTCCACCATTAAGGGCACTTGAATTCTGACCCAAGTGGCTTCCCACGGACGTATTAAAGACACCTGTATAAATTGGGGGAAAACAGAATGACTGATGCACCTCAAAGTCACTTGTCATATACGCATTCTTTACTAGTAAATTAGATATATAATTCAGTACCTCTGGGGTTTTCATTTTTATTATACTGGAACAGAAACGTTTTAAGCAGGCAAGTTCAGCTTTATTAAACTTTGGGCTGCACCACCACTACCCATCTCCATTACCTCACTGCATTCTGAGGCTAAAATACCATAATAAAATTGGCCTACAGGTGAAGTGACAAGTGGAGGATAGAGGACACTCTCATACTTACATTTTCAAATGTGTTACACACAAAATGGAGCCTCTACCTTAGAAACTCCTGAGCATCTAGATACATGAAACTCTGGGCATAGACACCATCAAGGAAACAGAATCCAAGACCAGTTCCTGCCCACAGGAAGTTGCAGTCTAACAGGTGATATACAACACACAGGTATACTATATGACAGTGTACCAAGCATGGCTCTCAACTTTGTGCAAGCCCAAATCCACGGTCAGTTACTGTGAAAAGATGATAACGTAGTCTTCAGGGACTGCTAAACTTCGCCAGCATCTAACACACAACCGAGAGGATCAGTAAGAAGCAGTGAGGTGGGAGGGAAAGGCAGGAGAGGACAACACACGCGGAAGACATGATGCTGTGGACCCTGTCCATGTACACACGGGTCTTCTCAGAAGCACTCGCATGTCTGCTGGGTGAAGCGGAAACTCAGCAGTAACAAAACACTTTCAACAAGAGAGAGGACACTCACCGAGCTCAGTAATCTCATTCTGACAGTTTAACTCAGATTTCTTAAAGAAATGAGCACATTGCACATAAAAAAGGTAAACACAACACAATGCATGGAGTATGTCCCAGGTAAACACACGGGCAAATTTCCCAAGAACTTACCGATTTTGTTACTACTTGAATGTGTCTGCTCTGGTTCTTCGGTTATTTGTTGTTTGAGTTTTTGTAGATGCTTCTCAGCCAAATATTTAAAAACTAGAATAAACACACACACACAGAGTATGACTATGCAAGTAAATCATTTTCATATTGCAATATTTGGATTTACTACATAAATTTTAAAAGTACATAAGGTTAGAAACATGCAATTTAGTTAAAAACAAATCAACTTTTAGAAACTACTTGCACAATACCCGAGAAGAATGGTGATAATCGAATGTATGTAAAGTGTGTCCAGTGAGAGATGGGAGTACACTTGTGCACACCGGCTCTGCTGTTCGCAAACCTTGGGTCATGATGAACGATCCCACTAACAATAGCAGGACTCATTCTTTCTGCTTTTGTTTTGAGACAAGGCCCAGGCTGGCCTCCACTTCCTACGAGCTAGGATAACAGGCACCCAACCACCATGCCCTGCTTAACCCAGTTCACTTTCAGTTTCCTTGTCTGAGGAAAACTATACGGAATAAAGAGCTGAGTGACCATACAGTTACAATCTAAAAATGAAAATTCTAGAATGAGAGAAAAATCTCAAAATTTCCTTTGATCTTACTTTCTTTTGTTTGATTTTTTGAGACAGGATTTCTTTATATGCTTGGCTGTCCTGGAACTCACTTTGTAGACCAGGCTGGCCTGGAACTCAGAGATCTGCCTGCCTCTGCCTCCTGAGTGCTGGAATTAAAGTTGTGTGCCACCAATGCCCAGCTAACCTTATTTTATTAAACTTGAAAATACTGATGAAGTTCTGCTGTCTGGCGGAGTCTCTACTACGGTGGAATAATAAAGCAATTCAGTAACTTCTACAATGTGTGCATGAGAACTACATAGATGTACACATTCACACTTAGGTTTTTAGAATGTCTCTTTCAGTCCTTTACTGTGTGTGCGGACAAGTGTGTGCAGGCAGGAACACAACTTGTGGGAGCAGCTTTTCCTCTCCTCCCTCTCTGTGGGGTCCCAGGGGTTGAACACACACACAGTCAGAGTAGGCAGGGAGCAGCTTCACCTGCCCAGTATCTTGCTGGCCCTGTGGCTTAGATTTTAAGAGATAAAAAACAAAAATAGGCAAAAAATAAAAATAAAAATAAAATGCCTACTGAAAATCTCAGGAGTAAGTAACAAGTAATCATGAGTATAACATCATGTGACAAGAAGAAACTTCTATTCCCAAACTGTTTTGAAATCCAGTTTCTAAGCATGGCAGAAATGGCATTTTAAAGACCCCCACAAGCTTCTGGTTGCGATATGTCTTTGAAGAGGTGGTTACCTTCGCTCACGTTCAGGTCTTCCTTCACAGATGTCCTATAGAATCTTAGCTTCAGCCTTTTGGCCAGAGCCTCAGCCTCCTCACTGCACATCAAACAAACAAACTTTTCAATCCGATTTGATGAGTAACATTGGCACATGGTAGGGAGGGGGATGGCAGGGAGGAGGGGGTGGAGGGAGGAGGAGGAGGTGGGAGGAGGGGGAGGGTGGGAGGAGGGTGCAGGGCCCTTTCCGAAGAGGCCTGACATGGCTCCCCTTTAACTAAAATGTGCGGAACGCTGAGTGCTCAATGCCCAAACAGGACTTTCACCTTCACTGGTCTAGTGGGACAAACACCAACCACCCACTGTAACTGAGCAAATACATTGCTGTAAAGTCACTTTTCTCTAGAGAGTATCTTAATCTGGGGCTGGAGGCATAGCTCAGTTGGTAGAATGCTTGAGGGCCTGTGAATTCCAGCCCTTCAGAGTGAGACAGAAGAAGGGTCAAAATGTCAAAGTCACCCTCGGTTACAAGGACTGCAGGCCAGTCTGGGCTATGAGACAACCCTAAAGGATTATTTCTCTTTAACACTATTTGAACTGGTTACACTGTAAGCTGCTTATTTTACTTTAATGCTAAATAGAACACATTAATGGGTAAGAGTATGATGGGAGATATCATTCTGTAAATATGTTTCTCTTATTGGTTAATGAATAAAGCACTGCTGGCCAATAGGAAAGCAAGATAGGTGGGACTAGGAGACAAGGAGGATGTGGGAAGTAGTAAGGAGGAGTTTCAAGATGTAGGACTAACAGGGTAGTACGCTGGGCTCTCTCTCCGGTAAGATAAGACCATGTGGAAATACTTAGATTAATAAAAATGGCTTAATATTTAAGACAGAGCTAGCCAATAAGAAACGCTACTAACAGGCTAACAGCTTTATATCTAATACAGCATCTCTGTGTGTTATTTGGGGCTGGTGTGGCTGTGGGACCAGGCTGGTGGGAAACATACTTATAACAAGAGTACATTTTAGTTTCAAGAGAACTGTTTTGTTTGTAGATTTACTGGGATTGTGGTCACCCTGCTCCAAAATGGCTCCATGCGATCCCCAAATTCCTGTTGTGCCTCCCCTGTGTATTTCTCCCCACTCTGTAACCAAGGTTGGTCTATGGCCAACAAAACATTTCTGAGAGGTCATCAAAGTCATTACAGTTCCTCTCCAGGAAATGGCTTCCATGTTGTAAGAATATGGAGAACATTTCTAGCCCTAAAGAGGGCTGCCCCTGAGTGAGTGAGCCACCTTCCAGCATGAACACAGACCCAGCACGTACAAGGCCAAAGCTGGATGAGTCTGAGGTTAACCTGGATAGGGAAGGAGCTTATGCCAGCCTAGGCCACAGAGGGAGACACACACGTTCGAAAAGCAAAGCAAGAAGACAGCAAGAGAAAGAAAACTTAAAGCAAGTGTATGAAGTCAGCAAAAACATGACAGTGAAGAACAGATACGTGTGAGTCGTCTTACTTCTTGATACACGTGTCGTCCAGCAGGTCAATCTTGTTTTGGACAAGCACAGTTGGTATATCTCCAACTTCCGCAACTACTTTTTCTCTCCAGCTGGAAATTGCCTCAAAAGATTCCCTGTCTGTGGTAGAAAACACCAGTACACAAGCCTGGGCTCCTGTAAGATCACAGAAGACAACTGTTACCCCCTGAGCACAAAGCAGCTGCGTGCAGGGCACAGACAGCTTCCACATACTCAGGCCAATTTCCGGTGGACCCACACTGCACACGCTCTAACAGTCTGCTATACTTCAGTGGACTGTCTGACTAAAAGACAGACTCTTATGAAGCACGAACAGCCAAAGTGTCAAAGTCAACCCCAACGTGTCATACTGAAAACATTATGAACCATGGCTTATTCCAATTGAGTTGGGAAGGGCAATGACAAGCTTCTTCTAAAAGTTTCCAGGTAAGAGTTGTCATCTGCTTATAGCACAGATCTCAGGAAACTCCAAGAAAGCAAATGATTTACTTGACGTACTTACTTACTTTTAAATTGTATCATTTTACTCAGAATATCAGTGACTGTCTTAGGGTTGTTACTGCTGTGATGAAACACCGTGACCAGAATAAACTTGGGGAGGAAAGGGTTTATTTTTCTCACAGTTCCATCTCAAAAGCAGTGAGGGCAGGAACTCACACAGGGCAGGACTGTTGCACAGGCAGGAGGGGTGCTGCCTGCTGACCTGCTCAGCCTACTTTCTTAAAGAATCCAGGACCACCAGCCCAGGGATGGCACCGCTGACAATGGGTGACTCCTCCTCCATCAATCACTAATAAGAAGATTCCCTACAGCCAGACCTCATGGGAGCATTGTCTCAATTCTCCCCCCTCTCCAATGACTTGAGCTGTGTCAAGTTGACATGAAACCAGCCAGCACAATGATCTAAAAAATATAATACTCAGTGCCCTGAGCCCACACACTCACACCATAATGGCCTCACTGTTCTTTTGACAAAATTTTAGCTGTCAGCTGCCACATTAAGCTAATGATATCGAAGACTGAGAACAGAGCTGGGTATGATGGCCCACATCTTTAGGCCTGGCACTAGGAGGCAGAGACAGGAACATAGCAAATTTTAGGCCAGCTGTCTAGTCTATGTACTGAGACCCTATCTCAAAACAATAAATAAACAAACAAACTCAACCCCCTGGAAAAAGCAGTGACTCCATGTTAATTCTCACATCCTGGTGACAAAACACCCTAGTGATGTTAAGCCCAACATGCCCCCACCCTGCTCCCCACCAGCAAATACTGGTGACAGTGTCAATAGAAAGACTATGTCAGGGTCAACAAAGGACTGCTACTGGCCTAAATTCAGCATTCCTCAGGGTCTTTCCTTATCCACCCTAACAGTCAACCACCTGGGGCTGGGCATCTAGTTCCCAGTTAACCCTAACAGCCCATAACTGCTCAGAACCCCCACCCTGCTGACTATATAAAATCTGTGTGCCTCTTATCCAGTTGTCGTCTTCTATTCTGGAAGGTAGACCAGTAGTCTGTTTCCCCAGTAGACTTTTTCTACCCACAGTGGTCCAGTTTGGTGTATTTACTGTGCTCTTTTATGAAAGTGACAGAACAGGCTCAAGAGAATGTGCTGGAGTCTCAGAAAAGGCTAAGCCATTTCCTGCATGTCTGTGACCCACAGGAGCCACCCTGTGATTTTATTTAGGTTCCTCCAAAACTCTTTGACAGTAACAGCTAAGCCCCCCCAAGAAGGAACAGCTTCCACTTTTATAATAGTAATGAAGCAAGACTCTTCAAGAGGCTGGCATCTGTGCTGTTGTCTCTTTCTTGCCCAGAAACAACTGACTCTAATTCTACTTCATATAGCTGCAGACAATGCTGTAGGCTGCTGCCGGGGACAGGGTGGAACAGTACCTACTTCTGCTAACTGTGCCAGATAAACCAGGAAGAGTGAGAAAGAGCTCAATGTTATTTCAGAAGTGAAGGGTCAGGGAAAACACAGCCTCCCTCCAGCTATTAGGTATATGACAGGCAGGCACAGGCCAAGGGGGTGTCGGAAGACAGGAAGGTGTAACGTTGATGCTATTGAAATGGTGGAGCAATTAAGCAACTGGCGGACACCAGCCCAGACAGACACTGGCCCTGGCACAGCACCTACCTGTGTCCCCCTTCCTGTGGGACAGCTGAAGAGGCCTGTTCTATGCCAGTCACAGGTTTCCCACCGCCTCAAGCAGGTTACTCTTCTTGTCCCCCAAGGGGTTTATGTTTTCACGTTTCTTGTTTCCGTGGAGTGTTGGCTTTCTTAGGGTATCCCCAGGAGGAGCTGGTAACTACTCCTGCTTCCTGCGGCAGCTCTGCAAGGTTCTTTAAGAGGACTGCCCCCCCCCCAGTTTCCTATGTTCAGTACAGTAGCCTCGCTACTTACTGAAGCTCCCCCTTCCTGGATCACTGCCCCCCCACCCTACAAATCTTCTACCTCTTTCTAGGATGGCACCCCAAATAAATTACCAGGTGGGGTGGGGCTCAAGAAGAAACTGTTGAACTTTTCAAAGACAACATAATAAACTGTCTATGGCTCCGTAGGAGAATGCTGGAGCCATCCTGTGTGACAAAGGAGACACACACAAAACTGCCAAAAAGCACACCAGCAAAAGCCGGACCACCAACACTAACGCACAGACAACAAAAGTAAGTCCTAAAACCAGCTTCACTCTCTGGAAAGAGAACAAGCACACCTCCAAGTCTGACAGTGAGCCTCAGACCAGACACATATCTAGCTTAATCTCATGGGGACATGGCCACCTCCCCAGAAGGGCAGTGACTGACTCCCACCTCAGGAGCCACTGACTGGCAATAGCTCCTCTGTGGCGTGCCAGGGACCCTTCCCTCACACATGCTGGAGTTTTAACTGGTGTGACGGATGACAGGCCTTGAGTAGCTAAACACAGCTGCTGTGAGTTGAATACTACAGGCACGCCATGCCCGGAAGTCAGCATTGCACAGCCCTCTTCTGCTTCTGGCAGCTCTAACACTTCCCACCTCTGTACAGCCATGTCTCTGCACTTTGACCTGGGGGAGAGTGAACAATGATTAATCCCCAGCTGAGCACTCAGTTACCTCCTCAGCACTTTGTCCATTTATGGACGTCTGTATTAACCACTGACAACATAAGCAGATTCGGTCTCTGGTTGACAGCGACATAAACCTATGCATATAGGCACAGATAATTAGAAGGCCATTTAACACCATTTAACAAATCAACAGTGAGTTTCCCCACCGAGGACCTAAGGTCTCCTCAGTCGTGGGCTTCTGCCTAGGTTTATAGCACCAGCATGCAGCTGCTCCTGTGAAACAGTGCCATACTCAACCAGAAAGAAGAAATGTCACCTCCATAACTGCCAGGTCACTATTGTACCATTGGGCACGTGTTGCCAGGGATGTCTGCCATATTGCAGCACCCAAGGTCCAATGCTAAATGAGACCGTCTTTTCTCCTCCAAGAGCTGGCATAGAGCCTTCCAGCCCTATAGAAGCTAGCTGTCTAAAAGAGGTTCCTGGTCAGTAGATGTTGATTCCTTTATGTTCTTTATCCAAAAGGAGTGGTGTCTTCAGCAATAAGGTGGTGCCATGTGGAGATGGTGGGAAACCATGAGAAATGGCAACAGCCTGTGTTGTTTCTAGCACCTCTAGGGCATCCCTGACCTTAGAGAGGTACCTTGTGTCTAGCACTGAGATTTTCATTAATAATTCCCCTGAGGACTTACAGAAAGAAGTGACGCCTTGTTAAATTCTGCACTTATGGAAAGGCGGGAAGGAAGATTTGGCCCATTTGGTCAAGTGGAATAATATAGCATGGCCCTTGCTTCCCACAGATGCCCTTGTCACCTTAGAAGATCAACTCACTGCCCGAATTATAAGCTTGTAATTAAAACTGTTAAGCTTCCAGACAAAGAGACCTACTAGAGACAAGGCTATTTGTTAACTACTGTAAAAGGCCTGGACATTTCAAAACTGGAAGAACCTGAAATTGATGCTCTCCCAAAGCGGACAACAGACCAGAGAGATTTTGAAAGAAAGCACTAAGCTGGAATACAGCTGCTCTGGGGGAATCTGAATTCTTCCTTTTTCTATTAGTTGTACCTTGAGAGAAACAACAATAATCATTAACCAAGAGGAAGCAAAGGCCATGCTGGTACGAGAGCTACTATCTGCTTTAAGTCCCGCGTTTAAAAGCTTTCTCCCTCTGATAACAGTAAAACTACAATGATGGAGGTCTCTGAACTCCCCATAGCTGCCTCTAAGACAAACCCTGTGCATTTTCAGCTGGAGGAATGGTCAACTCTTCCACTGGCGATTGTGTCCCTCTCCTCTGTTAGGACATGATGTTTTACAAACACAAAATATTCATAACTCCTCCCAAAAGGGAAAGATGATTTTAGTCTTGGGGACACAGGAATCCTCTTGTCCCCCACTGTCTCCACATCACCCAGGAAGGTCAGAAGATCCCTACAAGAGGAAACTGACAGCCTTCCTTCACAGGTACCCTGGGGATCATAGGCAAAATCCTCAACAGACACAGGACAAACAGGATCAGTGGTGCTGGCTGGGTAACTGGTAAAGGCAACCCTGAAGACCTAACGGGAACAAACCCCACAGAGGAATTCTGAGAAAAGGGCTTTTAACCCCTTGTAACATCCCAGGACCAACAAGGAAGCCAAAGGGAAGAGAAAGTTAGTTTGTGCAGGAGCTCCAAGCCATAAATGAGGCAAGCCATCCCTCACTAGCCAGTGGTACCTGAGCCACACATCTTGTTATCTAACCCTACTCTAAAAGCAGCCTGTTTGTCAATGCCAGATCTTTGCGGTGCTTTTGTAGTAACCCTGATGAGTCAAGCAGCCAATATTTGTTTGCCATCATGTAGAATCAGGCATACATGTGCACTGTGATGCCACGGGGATACACTTAAAGTCCCACAGTTTTCTCAAATTCTTAGATCTGATTTACAATGCTCTCAGGAGTCTACCCCGACAGAGTAAGTCAATGACCTGATCGAGCTCTCCTTTACACGCTAACTCTCAAAGATATGATCTGATTGCAGTGACTAGCTAAGAAGGGCCATACAGTATCAAGATACAAAACGCAGGTTTGCCAACAGGAAGATGAACACTTAGGTTACACAGTTCTTCAGGGTTTTTCATAACTCTTGAACCGTACGTTCTGCTATTGTTAAGAATTTTCTTACCTCTAAAACAAAAGCAAAACAAAACTGAAACAATTAAGAGGATTCCTAGGACTAACTACTTATTAATTGTTCAACTCTGTGTAAACTTAAACAAGAACAACCACACAGCTAGACCTGAAGAAAAAGGCAGCAACTGAGGCCTACCAAGCCATGCACTAGGACACCCAAACTATAAACATCTCTTTCCCCTTTCACTCATGAGAAACACAGGGATATGGTGGGCATGCTGACTCAAAGTAATGGGAGAAGACTCAGCCCCTTGGTATGTTAGTTGACAATTAGACCTGGTCGCTGGAATACATTGCCCTGTCTGAGGTCCATCCTCTGCCACCGCTCTATGAAAACAGCTGAGGGAGGTAGGTCCCGTTCCCTCTCTTGCACCATAATGCCCATCACACAGAACTTCTGCTAAAGTCACATTACATCCAGGAGTTGCTTAAATTTTTTAAGATTTATTTTAATGTGTATTTGTGCACATTTTGCATGTATTGAATGAATGTATGCATGTATAGATGTGCCCTACATGGATGCTTCAGATCGCCTGTGATTGGAGTTACTGATGGTTTTGAGTCTGCTGTGGATGCTAACTGCTGAGCCACCTCTCTGACTCTGGGTTGTTTAGGCCCTTAGGAAGCACTGTGCTCTCATCCCCAGATGTGCCCCGCTGCACTGCATCTCTCTCCATATACATACAATATCGTATATAGTATTCCTATTACATATCACATGTATTATTATGTCAGATACAGAGAACAAAATTGCAGCTCAGATAATAAGGCTAATAGATTTGATATGATCCAGGAGTTGCTTCCTTAATAACTTCACCTGACATAGCTTCCTCTCCTTTTTCTGTTTTTGAGACAGGGTCTCTCTACATAGCCCTGGCTGTCCTTCAACTCACTATGTAGACCACCCTGACCTTGAACTCACAGGGTGCCCAGCTTCTGCCTCAAGGGTTCTGTGACTAAAGGCTATGCCACTATGCCTAGCCATTCCTTTCTCTTATATTTTGTTGTTGTTGTTGTTTGCCTACTCAGCCTGCTAGAAATGAGCATCCTCGTGGTGGGAGACATGAAATGCTTAATCAAATATTTGGCACTTGCCCTGTGTACAAAGGATTCCAGCTAAGAAGCTCTGACTACAGATTAGAACGTCAGCAATGCAGAGGGTAGAGTGTTGTGGGTCAGAGCCACATTATCTTGGCTAGCTTCAGCCCCTTCATGCCACTTATTGTCCACCTCTGTAAGTGACCTAATGTCCTTGTGGCTATGAGGTAAATCCTTGGGAATGCTTGGACAGATCCTAGCTCCTATTAACCCCAAAGCTAAGAACGCTTGTCTCAGAGATCTCCCCACTTTGCTGCACCCGCCTGCCTGACGTACTCATCCATGTATCGGAAAAGTGTGATTGATACTTGTCTTTATTCTTGTTACTTCATGAAACCGATGCCACATTAGAACTCAACAGGAGCAGCCTGAACCTGTGTTCCTGGGCCATGGTCACTCATATTTGGCTCCAGAGTAAACCACCTCTGTTTATTTGAGGTGAGGGCTGTTTCTATACTGACACCATCTTCTTCATTGAAGGCCTAATATGGATGCCCACAAGCTGTAACAAGGAGCTTGCTGTTTCCTCAGCTAGAAGAGGACAACCCTTTGGACAACTGGTACTTCAATTCAAGCCTGGGAAGGCAGAGGCTGAGAGCAAATGGACAGACCGACATGGAATAGGGAAGTGGGTGGGATAAAGAACAAAACCTCCTGGGCGTTGGTGGCCCCCACCTTTAATTCCAGCACTGGGGAGGCAGAGGCAGGAGGATCTCTGTGAGTTCGAAGCCAGCCTGACCTATAGAGCTAGTTCCAGGAAGAAAAGAACACGACCCACACCGGGGTAGGGGTGGGGGCAGTGGGCAGGATAATGGGCAAGAGTCAGAGTCACCTACAGAAGGACTGCATCTGGGAAGGAGCCGTGCTCCCCATTGAGGCACAACCAAGCCTGCACATGAATTTCAGTGGAGTTCAGAACATTCTACACCGAAGTATAGCGCTGCACTGTGGAGAATTTCCCCTGGAGTGCAGCATGAAACCCCAAGCCTCCTGTCTTCTTCCTAAATGTGGGACACGAGACGCTCAAGTGGGAAGGGACCACTGTCGGAAAAGGTGGCAGGGCACAGAGACAAATGTAAATAGATTGCCAGCTTCCCTGTTATCTTTTCTCAGGGGTCTTTCTTCAGGAAATGTATGACCTTTTGGTCACTAACGTTTAACTGTTCCTTTGGATTTTCATTTCCTCATGAAAGTTCCCATGTCACGTAAAACATGCATCTGTATGCTGCATAAAACCAAGAACCTTTCAGGGCATAGGAGATGTACATTTTCCTCCCTTACAAACTAAGTCACAGAAGGAGGACGACGACGACGAGGGGATTAAAACCCACTTCACTGCATCCCGCTTTCTGTGTGGGCCAAAAGCATCGCCTGCTACTACCCAGAGTAGACTTTCTCAAGAGTTCTGGAGGAATCCCAAGGAATCCCAAATGGCTTTGCACCGTGATTCATGCTGTCGTTGCCTATTTACAAGGCGGCATGTGGAGGTGGAGAGATGGCTCAGCAGTTAAGTGTGCTAGTGGCTAGTGGCTAGTGGCTCTCCCAGAGGTTTCTCCCAGCACCTATGGTCAGCAGCCTACAACCGCCTGTAACTCCAGCTTCAGGGGATGCAACATCTCTGATCTCCCCAACATCTGCACAGATGTGGCGCGCGCGCACACATACACACACACACACACACACACACACACCAAATACTAAATAAAGGGGTAAAAAAAAAAAACCAGAAAAAAACAACACTGGGTATATCAACCTTAATCCAAGGTCCCCCCCCCCCCGCCCCCGTTTTTTTTTTTTTTTAGAAAGGGTCTCTGTATGTCTCTATGTAGCCCTGGCTGACCTGGAAGTCAGTATGTAGATAAGGCTGGCTTCAAACTCAGAGATGTCGCCTGCCTCTGTTTCCTAGGTGCTATGCTGGATTAAAGGTATAAACCACACCCAGCTCCAATTTTAAAAACTAACAGCTAAAGACCATGCTACTTCCAGACATAATCAAATTAACACATATTGTTTGTGGCTTAAGCCAATTTGAAATTGATTTTCTGTTTTCAGTGATCTTATGGAACCCCAAAAAAACCAGAGTGATGCCAAATAAAGCCCCCACCCATGTTTTTTCTTGTTTCAGTATACTGTGACAAATGCTGCCCTTTGTAATTTACAAAAGGAAGCTGAAACAACAGAAGAACCATCAATTTCCTACCCTCCCTGCCATTTTAACATAACTGGATCAAAGAGTTAGTTATATTATTATGATGAGCTTTTAACAGGATTCTATTTACAAACTTAAGGCCATTTTAAGCTAAAATGATAAATTCACAGAAACCTATGCTATTTAAAGCCTTTTCATCCAAGGGGAACAGTAGAAAGTAATTTAAATATCCTGTTTAGAATGCAAGCAAAGTAATTTAAACACTGTGTTTAGAATGCAAGCAGCAACACAATGGTCTTTTTTTAGTTCTGGCAAAGAACATATTTTATAAACATACTAAAGAGAAATGGTATGATTTGAGGTTACCTAAAAACTCCTGAAGTAGACAGACTCAGTGGTGTAGTGTGGTAATCTTAGTACCCAGGAGGCTGAGGCAGGAGAATCTAGGAGCATGTGCCTAGCCCAAGTTTTCAGCCTCAGCAGCGCCAAAATATGAAACTAAAACTACAAAATCAGAGTCTCACACAATATGGAGAAGAAAATAAGCCCGATGCCAATGAAGGATACTGGACCAGAGCTTTTGAATGAACTCTTTTTTTATTTTCTTTGAGACAGGTCTCCCCATAGATCCCTGGCTGGCTTGGAACATAGACCAAGCTGGACTCAAACTTGTCATAACCCTCCTGCTCTGTCCCTGGTCCTGCCTCCCTAGTGCTGAGATGACACTTTGTATTGTTATTTTTATTTTCTGGTTCTGGGGATTGAACTCTGGGAGAGCTCAGTGCATGTTGGCTAAGCCCTGTAACAGGGCTATGCCATAGCCCATATCTTATTCTTAAAGAGAAGCTTTTAAGCAGAAAACAAAGTGCGCTGGTTGGTATTGTCAACTTGACACAAACCTAGACATGTCTGGGAAGAGGAAATGTCACTGTTAGACTGGTCTGCAGGGCATTTCCATGTTAGTGACTGATGTGGGAGGGCCCAGCCCACTGGGCAGGAGGTCCAGGATGGCGGAAGAAAGCGGGCCTGTAATGCGCATCCTCCATGGCCTCTGCTTCAGTTCCTGCCCTGACTTCCCTGTGATGGAATGGGATCCGAGCATTGTAAGACAAAATAAACCCTTTCCTCCCAAAGTTACTTTTGGTCATGGTGTTCCATCACAGCAACAGAAACCCCAAGTAAGAAGCCAGAAAAGCAATGTTCTTTATCTGGCCCAAAGTTTCCTACTTTACCTCGATAGTATGCTTTCGTTATCGCATCAAACTCCTCTTGACCGGCAGTGTCCCAGAGCATTAGCCTGACATCTTCATCGTTGACCCTGAAACAATAGAGGGATTTATTCTGCACAAAATGAAAAAGATGTACATTTTTATTTTTCAGACCCTAAGTCTGATTTCACTCTGAAAGTCAGAAGAAAATAATTTTAGATGATGGAGCTGTTTCCAGTTGTAAAGGCACAGCTAAGACCTTACACTCTGTCTGCCAGTATTTTCAACAATGACCGTCTTCGTGGCTCTAAGACCAGCAGAACTGGGAAAGGGGAATCCTGTGGGTCAGATCGCTTTCTCCTCTTACTGCACCATTCTAAATGGGGTTTGGTGCCCTATCAATGGTCAAGAATAGGGAAGGAAGCAGCCTGCCTGGCAGGCCTCTATTTTATCATATAGTTGAAAAGTCTCTGTCACTTTGTCAAGCTGGAGAGCAAACTCAGGACACTTTGCATGCTAGTCAGTGCTAGTCAATGCTAGTCAAGTGCTTACCACTGAATTATACCCTCTGCTTTCAAATGTTACTGTGAAAATTAAATTAGCAAAAACAAGAGCCATCCTATTCCTGGGGACAATAAAAGGTCAGGTTCCTCAGTATGATGATGCATACCTGTAATCCCAGCATTGGATTCTGAGGCAGGGCAATCTTGAATTTGTGTTACATTAAAGACATTGTCTCAAAACAAAAGGGAAGGAACTACCAGTTTGTATCATTAACTGACCCAACCTTGCTTTATGTGTTTCTACCTACAGACACCTTATTACATAGTAATTCAATGAGCACATGCCCAGCACAAGAGCAAGTAACTACTGTATGAACAACACTGATTAACACAGTGCTCTTTTCAGTAAGGCACACATAGCCTTCTTACTTAGAGGCACCCGACAGAGCTGCAACACTACAGCTGGGGGCCATGTCAGACAGCCAAATCACCAGCACGAAGAGACACTGTGAAGAATGAGCACTATACAAAACAAAACAAAACAAAACAAAACAAAACAAAACAAAACAAAACAGGACAGGTTTATCGTATAAGGGCTAAAACAAGAAGTAACTCCTGATTTGACCATAGCTGGGAAAGTACATGTTGGACACCGCGAATGTTTCTGTAGCCCTCTGTCTATCGGTCTGTCCAGTAAGTGACCACAAAATCAGTGACTGTGGTTTCAAGTAACTTTTAGCAAGTAGGTGAATTTGCAAACAAAGAGCCTATGAGTAAGGGCAGGAAAGATGGCTCAGTGGTTAAAAGCAGTCACATACTGCTCTTACAGATCACCTAAGTGTAGTCCCCAGATGGACAGCAGGCTGCTCACAATTGCCTGTAACCCATGTCCAAGGTATCTGGTGTCTCTGTAACTCATGTTCCAGGGATTCTGGTGTCTCTGTAACTCATGTTCCAGGGGATCTGGTGTCTCTGTAACTCATGTTCCAGGGGATCTGGTGTCTCTGGCCTCTGCAAACATCTGCATCTGTCTGTAACCCATGTTCCAGGGGATCTGGTGTCTCTGGCCTCTGCAAACATCTGCATCTGTCTGTAACTCATGTTCCAGGGGATCTGGTGCCTCTGGCCTCTGCAAACATCTGCATCTGCCTGTAACTCATGTTCCAGGGGATCTGGTGTGTCTGGCCTCTGCAAACATCTGCATCTGCCTGTAACTCATGTCCCAGGGGATCTGGTGTCTCTGGCCTCTGCAGACATCTGCATTCATGTGCACATGCCCACCCCCACCACACAATTAAAAATGAAATAAATCTTTTTTGTAAAGGCCTATGAATAATGAAAATCAACTATATCCTAAATATTAATTTTTGTTTCAGGTATAAGTACAAAATACAAGACAAAATGAGCCTTTTTAAAGTATATTTTAAGGAGGCAAAAGTGCAAATACAGAGGCATATCAAGAAAGACCAGAATCCATGATGACCATTTTCTCTGCTGCAAGTTAGTAACAGGGCAGTGAGTCAGGTACAATCCAAAAGAGGCTTGAAGGCTCTCAACAATAGTGACAAAAAGCATCACTCCCAAGGACTTTAGAGTCTAGCTAGATTTACTGAAATAGGAGTTCCTTCCTGTGAAAATTTAATACTTCTAATCTGTCTTCTTTTATTTTTTAGGACAAAAGTATATTATTATTATTATTATTATTGTATCTCAAACTTCTATGTAGTGTTGTTCAGTTTTTTTGTTTTTTTTTTTTTTTTTAAGGAAACACCAGGCGTGGTGGTGAGCAAACGTGATTCTGGACACCTACAAGACCCTGGCTCAAAAAAAAATAAAATTGAAAGAAAGAGACAATCTAAACAAAAGGAGCCTCTCAAATGAAAATTATAAGACAGCTGAGATGTTCCTTCTAAATGGCAGAGCAGGGAGAAATCAGCCAAGGGTCGGTTTGTCCCCAAGGTGTCATTAATAAATATAAAGCATACAGAATGAGAGAGAAGGAAGGAGTAAAGAGGAAAATGAAAACCAATAGAGGAAAGGGGGAAAAATTACAAGAAAAAAAAAAAGCCAAAGATTAAAGTGTATGACAAAACAAAAAAAAACCTAGCAAAACGAAAAGTACCCCAGGACTGGCATGATGACACATACATATAAACTTAGCACTCAGAGGCTAAGGAGGAGGAGAATAGTTGAGGCCAGTGTAAGCTACAACAGTAAGAACCCATTTCAAAAACAAAAATATGTGCCAGGTGTGGCAGCTGAAGTCTGTGTAACACAAGCGAGAGGTTGAAGGAAGAGACTGGGAGTTTAGGGTCATCCTTGGTTACATGGCAAGTTCAAGGCCAGTGTGGGCTACTTAAGGCCTTGTTTACAAGAAGGAACAAAACAACCAACAACAAAACCCAACAGCACTGACTGCTACGGGGACCACTGCCACTTGCTTCCTGGCTTGGATAGCATGGCAGCTTCTCGTTCCCGTAGAGTCTTTACACTTTACCAATCAGAACCAAAGGCTAAAACACCAAGTACATACTGAATCTGTCGCTCCAAAAAGTCAACACCAATAGTTTTCTTGTAGTCTTTTGTGAAAATGCCTTTGCAGTATCGCTGAATCATACTTGATTTTCCAACTGCTCCGTTCCCTACGACCACCATCTTGATGGCGACTTCCATGTCCTCCTCCATCATTTTGAAACAAAAACAGTCTCTGGACCAGCTCAAATTCCAGGTGATCAGATCTTCCCTGCAAACCTGTAACTTAACATAATTTGTTTTATCAAGAAACAGTCGCATTACATTATACCAATCTGTCCGAAGGCTGGGGCTCCCAACCCACCTTTTTCCTTGTTAACCTTAGAAAGGTCAACACTGACACCTTATCCTCTCAACTGTCTCTTTCACAGAGGCAAAGACTTGGCACTGAAGTTGAAGTACTGAATTTATTGCTTAGCCTCTTCAAGACAGTTTCCCTGGCAACAGTAGCCATCTCACAGGGTTGCTGACCAAGGATACATGAGAAATCTTTAGCAATGTGTGAGTTACACATGCAAATATTCATTTTATGTAATATAATTCCACACAGCATAACAACAAATGCATTATCAGAAACAAAACCTGAGAACAATGTTTTTTGACCTTAGAGGTAACCTTTTAAAAAGTACCCAGAGACATTTTGTGTAATGATGTATAGTCATGTGTCACACTGAGCTCTTGGTTAATAAAGGAACCTTGTTCAATAAAGGAACTTCCGGAGGCATCACCATCCCTGACTTCAAGCTCTATTATAGAGCTTTAGTCCTGAAAACAGTTTGGTATTGGCACAAAAATAGACAGGTAGACCAATGGAATCAAATTGAAAACCCTGATATTACCTCACACACCTACAAACACATGGATTTTGAAAAAGAAGCTAAAATTATACAATGAAAAAAAAGAAAGCATCTTCAACAAATGGTGCTGGCACAACTGGATGTTGGCATGTAGAAGACTGCAGATAGATCCATATCTATCACCATGCACAAAACTTAGGTCCAAAAGGATCAAAGACCTCAACATAAATCCAGCCAAAATGAACCTCCTAGAAGAAAGTGGGAGGTACCTTTGAACAAATTGGTACGGGAAACCACTTCCTGACCATAATATCAGTAGCACAAACACTAAGATTGACAATTAATAAATGGGACCTCCTGAAACTGAGAAGCTTCTGTAAGGCAAAGGACACAGTCAACAAGACAAAAAGGCAGCCCACAGAATGGAAAAAGATATTCACCAACCCTACATCTGACAGAGGGCTGATTTCCAAAATATACAAAGAACTCAAGAAGCTAGTCACCAAAACACCAAATAATCCAATTAAAAAGTGGGGTACAGAACTAAATAGAGAATTCTCAATAGAGGAATCTAAAATGGCTGAAAGACACTTAAGAAAGTGCTTAGCATCCTTAGCCATCAGGAAAATGCAAATCCAAATGACTCTAAGATACCATCTTGCTCCTGTCAGAATGGCTAAAATCAAAAACACCAAGGACAGTTTATGCTGGAGAAGATGTAGAGAGAGGAGAACACTCCTCCACGGAAGGTGGGAATATAAATTCGTACAGTCACTTTGGAAATCAGTATGGCAGTTCCTCAGGAAAATGGGAATCAGTCTACCTCAAGACCCAGCAATTCCACTCTTAGACATATACCCAAAAGATGCACATTCATGCAACAAAAACATCTATTCAACTATGTTCATAGCAGCATTATTTGTAATAGCCAGAACCTGGAAGCATCCTAGATGCCCCTTAGCTGAAGAATGGATAAAGAAAATAAGGTACATTTACACAATGGAGTACTACGCAGCAGAAAAAAACAAAAAACAAAAAACAAAAAAACCCCAAAACAAAACAAAAAACCAATGGAATCTTGAAATTCACAGGCAAATGGATGGAACTTGAAGAAACCATCCTGAGTGAGGTAACCCAGTCACAAAAAGACAAACATGGTATGTACTCACTCATATATGGATTTTAAACAGAGAGCAAAGGATTACCAGCCTACAATCCACACCTCCAGAGAAGCTAGGAAGAAAAGAGGACCCTAAGAGAGACATGCATGGTCTCCCAGAGAAGGGGAAAGGAACAAGATCTCCTGAGCAAACTGGGAGCAGTGGGGGAGGGGAGAGGGAATTAAGAGAAAGAGAAGGGGGAAAGAGGAGAGAGGAGGACATGAGGGAACAGGAAAATTGGGGGGGATACAGGAGAGCAAGAAAAGAGGTACCATAATAGGGGGAGACATTATAGGTCTAAAGAGAAATCTGGCACTAGGGAAATGTCCAGAGACCCACAAGGATGACCCCGACTAAGAACCTGAACAATAGTGGAGAAGCTACCTTAAATGCCCTTCCCTGATAATGAGATTGATGACTGCCTTATCTGCCATCCTAGAGCCCTCCTCTAGTAGCTGATGGAAGCAGAAGCAGACACCCACAGCTAAGCACTGAGCCAAACTTCTGGAATTCAGTTGTAGAGAGGGAGGAGTGATGAGCAAAGGGGTCAAGACCAGGCTGGAGAAACCCACAGAAACAGCTGACCCAAACAAGGGAGAACTCAGAGACCTCAGACTGATAGCTGGGAAACCAGCATAGGACTGATCCAGATCCTCTGAATGTGGGTGTCAGTTACAAGGAATGGGCAGTCTATGGGGCCTCTGGTAGAGGATCAGTATTTACCCCTAGTGTACAAATGGACTTTGGAAGCCCATTCCACATAGAGGGATACTCTCTCAGCCTAGACACATGGGGGAGGGCCTAGGCCCTGCCCCAAATGATATGACAGACTTTGAAGGTCCCCCATGGAAGGCCTCACTCTCCCTTGGGAGCAGAAAGGGGATGGGATAGGGGCTTGGTGAGAGGGCAAGGGAGGAAAGGAGTGAGAAGGAACTAGGATTGACATGTAAAACAAGATTGTTTCTAATTTAAATTAAAAAATCATACAAAAAAAAACAAGAAAAAAATCTAGCCATACATAATCAGAAACCTCAGAGCAGTAGCTTCTGAATCTAGTTTTGAAGAGAAGCAGGAACTAGGTATGACAGTGCAAACCCGTAATTCCAGCACTCAGGATGAAGAGGAAGGCCACAAGTTTAAAGTTGACCTGGTCTACAGTGAAATCATGTCTGAGATTCCTGCATTTGTAAGGATGAGACAGGAGATGACAAGTTCAAGACTGCTTTGTATACATAGTTTGAGGTTCCTTTCTCAAAAGTAAACAAATAAATATAAACATTTGTTGATTCAAAAGATAATGAGTAAGAAAGGTACAAGACACCGATTAGAAGAAAACACTTTCAAAATACCTATCTGGCATAATTGGCATCTAGTGTTGTTAGAAAGAACCCTCAGGCTCAACTCAAGAAAATGCAACCAAGTTAAAAAGTGAGCAAAAGATGTAGAAGCACACACACAGGAGTGTGTGTGGCATATGAGCACACAGACATTCAATACCCGTGGCTATTAGTTAATGGCACCTGATACCCAATGACACGCCAGTGTGTGTGTGTGTGGATAAAGAGCAAGGAGGAATATCTGAACTGGTAGGAATGCATTGGCACAAGCTCTCTGGGATGGCTTTCAAAGGAAAGAAGCTTTGAAGGAAGGAAGAGCTGATTTCCTATATAGTCCCCAAATCTCACACAACTCAATAGCCCACAGAAATACAAACCAGTTCACACAAAAAATGTGTGGGACACCCACATGCATGTACACTCACACACACAAAATCAATCAATCAATCAATCAATCAATCAATCAATCAATCAATCTATGGCCTTACCACCCTGAACATATCTCAGAAGCTAGCCAGGTTAGATCTGGTTAATACTCGGATCAGAAATTTATTTGCTCTTATTTTATGCATATTAATGTATTAGTGTTTTGCCTGCACGTTTGTGTGAAGGCATCATCAGATTCCCTAAAAACTACAGGTATAGGCAGCTGTGAGCTGCCATGTACATGCAGGAATCTAACCCAGGTCCTCTGCAAGAGCAGCCAGTGTTCTGAACCAATGAGCCATCTCTCCTATACATAATCACCTAAAACTGAAAACTACCCAAGTGTTCGCCCTTCAATGGGTGGACAATGTAATTGGATATATTTGGCACACCCACCTAATTAAACACTACTTGACAATAAAACAGGAGGAAATTATTCATCCAGGAAACAATGTGGGACAGATAACTAGCTCAATTGGCGTAGTGGAGTGCCTAGTTCCACAAAGCCCAGAATTCCATGCCGAACACCACACACACAATTGGTGTGGTGGCCCATATCTGTAATCCTGGTACTTGGAAGGTGAAGGCAGAAGAACCATAGTCTCATGGTTATCCTTGGTTACTAGAGCAAGTATGAGGCTAGTGTGGGCCACCTGAGATCGTGTCTCAATAGAACTGGATGGATGGATGCATGCATGCATCTTGAATCTCAAAGGCATTATATATAGTCCGTGAATAATAGTTATCAACATTCCAAACTGTTACACTTAAATGACATTCTAAAAACACCAGTAATTTCAAGGAATCGGGAATAAGAAGAAGTATGATACAAAGACAGCATGAGGTTTTAATAGATAGTAGAGTTGATTTTATATCCTGACTGTATTGATGGTTACATGACACGAAAAGCTCTCCAAAAAGGTTATTTTTACCATATGAAAGTTAAAAAAAAAATAATAAAGATGCAGAAGCAGATTGTAGCTCCGGCAAATACTGTTGAGATTCTTAGAAACTTGGAGTTAAACACTGCATCCCAGCACACAGGAGGAAGAGGCAAGGGGATGTCTGGGTTTGAGGCCAGCCCGTCTACCTACCAAGTTCCAGGTCAGCCAAGGCACACACACACACACACACACACACACACACACACACACACACAC
This sequence comes from Cricetiscus sungorus, assembly GCA_030556225.1. Taxonomy (NCBI): domain Eukaryota; kingdom Metazoa; phylum Chordata; class Mammalia; order Rodentia; family Cricetidae; genus Cricetiscus; species Cricetiscus sungorus. The sequence goes on from JANBXA010000641.1 coordinate 9,884,026, forward strand.
ACACACACACACACACACACAAATACACACATCATTAGAAAGGCACACTTCTGAGTATAATTAAAAACTGACTGTAATTACAAATATCCTTCCCTCTCAATTTTAAACCCCTTGGCAACCAATACAGCCCTTCACGTTAGCAAAGGATGGGTCAACTTACTAAGGAAAGGGTTGCTGGGTTTGCTTTTCACGTCGTGTAACAACAGCCTGTACGATCGATCGGAGAAGCACAGGGATGGTTCTTGTCGCGCAGCCCCGGGGGACCGCGCCTCGCCCGCCGAGTGAAGTTCTCACACTCGGGTCCCTGCTCCAGGGAAACCGCGGCGGGCGATCTGCGGGCGGCGGCCGGCACTGATGGATGGAACGGAGCGGTCCGGCCGGTCCACGCGCAGGCAGTCCCCACGAGGACCCGGGACGGGGAGGAGAGCGCCGCCCGTCGCAGCCGCGGTCCCCGCCCACAGCGACTTCCCGGCACCGCCACCCAGGAGCCGGGAGCCTGCAGCCCCGAGCCGAGGCCGCGCAGGCCGCACTCACCTCCTGCCCGCAGCCCGGAACCCTCGGCACCGAGCCCGCAGCCCGGAACCTGGAACCCGCAACACCGAGCCCGGAACCCACAGCCCGCAGCACCGAGCCCGGCTCCGCCCCGCACCCGCTCGGCCCTTCGAGAATGATTATGCTTTCCCAGCGAACTTTATTAGCATCGGGACCCACGGAGACACCCGTCGCCCGCTCCGGCTTGGGATGAAGGAAGGGCGCGCCGGGCTCCAGCCCGCCGTGCTGGGGAGCATGCGCCACCCGGACTGCGCATGCTCCGCGCCGCCCCGCCCTGCGCTGGCTCTGAAGGAGCGGGCTGGGTTTGCAGAGCCTCAGGCCTCTGGTACCCAGGGAGACCAAGGTGCGCAGATGTGCAAACCTGGCTAAGGCAAGGAGCTCCCTGTTTTCCCTCCAGGGGCCACAGAAATTCTGCCACTAACTGGGACGCACCCGAGCGCATCGAAGTGGCAGCAATGCTGAGCGAAGACCTGCTGCTTTCATGGTATGACTGGACAAAATAGAAGCCTGCGATTCTTTACAATCTGGAACAAACCTGCAAATGAAAAAGTCCTGCAAAAAAGCAATCCAGACCTGCTTCAAACGTGGAGTGACAGCACATGTGTGTGATCCTGGCACCCCAGGAGGATGGCGGCAAGATGAGCAGGAATTCAAGGCCAGCCTGAGCTACAAGAGACCCTGTCTGAAAATAAATAAGCATGGTTGGGTTGCTTCTATATACCTCAAAATAAAACAGAAAATGGCTATATAAAATACCAGGTGTTGACAAGAATGTGGAATAACTAAATTAGATCGCGGCGCTGGAGCAACTCCTTTGCAAACCAAGGACAATTTGTTACAGTTGTGTCCCCTGTGACCCACTAGTATCTTCTTGGTCATGCAACTGATAGAAACCATGCTTAAGATGTACAGGCAGAGAGGTGCCAGCACACCCGTGGCTACTTCTGTCCCGATAGTCTTCAAATGCGAATAATCTGAAAAACCACCAATAGATTAACATGCGTTTTCATTGTGAAATGGAGATCCTGCACAGCAATGCAAAGGACGTCTGAAACTGTAGGCAATAACAGAAACTGACAGAAACTTACAGCTGAACATAAAATGTTAGACACAAAAGTACATGTTACGTGTTGCATGTTAAATCCATTTTTCTTCTTTTTGTTTTGTTTATAGGGGGCATTTTAGGGGGGTTTCTGAGACTGTCTGGCATCTGAGACTGGCCAGGTATATGCAATGCAGCTAAGACTGAATGTCAACTCGCCAACCTCTTAAGTGCTGGAATTACAAGACTGTGTTATCATGCCCAGTGTCCAGTTCACTTCTGCTGTTAACTCAAAACTCTTGACGCTAAAAGGACTCTGAACTAGAAGGGTTTGTGCAGTTTGTGCATTACAGATGTGTGTGTGGGGGAAATGACCTGGTCCTGGGACGAGCCCCACAACTAGCAGCAGAGTTAGACAAAAGTAAGGGGCCTAAAGTCAAGAGCATTTTAAGTGGAATTTAAAATTTTAAGTGGATAAGGAAAACCTACACTGGCCATAGCTAAGACAGTCTGTACAATCCATTTTTGCTTCAAGCCCATCTTAACAGAATGCTGTGGGCATTGGAGTCCTAGGGTTTTGAATTATGGTTTCAACTTTCATTCAGGAGTGTGGAAGAGCCCTGGCTTGAGCTCATAGCAGTTAGCTGTTAAGTTCCCTCACTGCCATTTGCCCAGACCTGAACCCCCTCCATCCTCTGGCCCTTGTAATTTGATATAGAACATATTGCAACTTTCCACTATGAAGAACCAAAATGGAAAGGCTGAGATGCTGGAAGTTAAGGTAATAGTCATGCTATGTGCAAGCAATTGTGACAGAAAGAAGGAGCCCCTCGGTGCTAGGAAGGAAATCTCTGTTAGTCTTGCTGCTAGTAATGTGTGTGTTTGTGTATTTGTGAATGTTCAAACTGAATGTATAGAAGGTGCATTGATTTCCTCTGTCTTACATCATTTTAAAGCCTCTCAGGTACATGCCATTGAAGGCAAGCTTGGCAATTAGTAATTGTCTATTCTATACTCCTAGTTTAGGTGAATGAGTAGTTTAGCTGGGTTTGGGATGGGGCATAATTACACTAGGAAGTATTAGCAACGATCTAATGTTCTCTGTTAATTTGGAGCTGAAACAAAGGTGACTCGAGGCGACTTTGAAAACAGACCCTCTGATTGTATTAAGACATATTTTCACTGTAAAGAAGGTTTGTAATCTTTTTCGTAAAATTGTATTCATTCTGAGCCAGTCAGGGTGAGGAAGCCCTTTCCTGTCCCGTGTCAGCTTAATTTTCCTTCTTAATTGCCTCAATTTCTTCTTCTAGGATTTTGATCCCTTGATCTCAAGGATGAATGAGGGCTAGCATTGTACTTTCTAAAACGTCTTCAGGCTGAATAGGAATGTAGATCTGTGATTATTTGAATGAGAATGGCCCCCATAGGTTCATATGCTTTAATGGTTGGTCCTCTGTCTGTGGAACTGTTTGGGAATAGTTAGGAGGTGTGAATTTTTTGGGGTAGGTGTGATCTTGTTGATGTAGGTGTGACTTTGTTGGAGAAGGTGTGCTACTGGGGGCGGGCTTTAAATTTTCCAAAACATTAAGTACAAATCCCAGGATTCTTTCTCTGCCTCCTGCTTATAGATGAAGATTCGAGCTCTCGGCTGTTCCTGCCACCATGCCTTTGCTCTGCCATTATGAGCTCTTAACCTTCTGAAACAATAATCCCACTGAAACAGTTCCTTTTGTGTGTTGCCATGACCGTGGTGTTTGCCATAGCAGTGGAAAAGTAACTAACACAGTGGGCTATGCAGGGATCAAACATTTCAGAGTGTCTGAGGATTATGATCTGAATGCAATCTAGAAGAAATTATGCCATTACTGAAAAACAATAAAGTATACAATGATTTTTCTGTCAAATCCTCGGAGTAACACCCGAGAGAGAGAATGACTTTTCCTTTCACGAACTTTCTGGGAACTGTGAAACTGGTGAACCGTGACAGTTGGCACAGCTATGCACTGACCCAGCTCACAGCCTCATGGTGCTCTTTCTGCAACCAGATGTGACAAACACAATATGGCTGAGGTCAAGAAATGGGAGCAGTCAAAACTGAGGAAGACAGAAACACAAGCGAAACCCCTTCTGCCTTCACAGTCAGAGATGGAACAGGAGAAACCAGCGGGAGGATTGGGACAGGGAGGGGACTCCGATATGCACCATTGCCTTTTTCTGGTTCTCTGGACTGTGGTTTAACTTTGTAAATTGTAAAGATCAAGTTTAAATAGCTGTGCAGCCCTTTCATATGATTATGAACCAGAGACAACGGAGGATCAAGCCTGCCTCTACCACATGCTGGTGTGTGTGACAGCAGACCTTCCCTGTCGGTAGAGGAAGAACCTGGCTGGAGGTGGTAAATCTAGAGTAAGATCTGTCTCACCAGCAGTTTTAGTGGTAAAATACAGTTTAATCCCAGTGCCATTTTTGTTCAAATAATTTTAATTATTGGAGATTTTAATATGCAAAATTTAAAACCTGTAAAAAAACTTTCAGGCATAGTAATCTGTCAATGGTTTAATTTGGATATCAAATCTTGGAGGACTAAGGACACATTACCCGAGTTGTCAGGTGTATGTGCTTATCACTTTAGTTTTAGGGTTTCTAAACTTTTGCTTCTCTTTCTCTTGCATGGTAGTTTTTGCTTTGAAAGGACATCATTAGACCAAATAAAAACAGGTAACAAGTTCTTGGGTCATGATATATAATAACTTTAATATACTAATATTAACAGGAATCGACAGTCTGAAGAGGGGTACTTGTGTTCATTATTCTAATCGTCAGCAGGAATGGACCAATTTTAAATTGGCTGTGCCTAATTCAAGACACAATAACTACTACCATTACCACTTCAGAAAGTAAGTATGATGGTTAAACCTCATTGTCAACTTGATGGGATTTAGAAACACCATGGAAACAAATCTCTAGACATGTGTGATGGCTCATATTGATTGTTAATTACACAGAATATAAAGTCACTTGGGGCAGATTTTTGGGCATGTTTGTGAGAGACTTTTTAGAATAGGCCAATTGAGTTTAAAGACCTATTCTCCTCATCAGAATTAAAAGGAGAAAGTGAGCTGAGTAGCAGCACTATGTGGATGAAACATCAGTCGGGTATCATTGCACTGTCCTTGGGGCTGGAGCTCTCCAAGGTACATGATTGTAAGCTCTAGATTGTAAATGTTCTAAATTAAAGCAGTGAACTCAGGGGCAATTGATTTTTATCTAATAATAAATAGTAATTTGTATCTTGTGTACTTAAGTCAATTTCTGTGTCCGGGGTGATGATAGAAGCTTGTCTATTTAAAAAAAAAAAAAAGAAGAAGAAGAAAGGAAGGAAGGAAGGAAGGAAGGAAGAACAGCTGCTTATACAAAACAAAGTGAAGAGGGTGCTAACAAAGTGAAGAGGGTGCTAAGATTTTGGACTGAACTCATGTAATTAAAAGGCAGCTGTTCTTGTTGCAAATGTATTGTCTCTTTAGTGTCTTTGTGTAAGTGTAATAGTGCCTTGCACACAAAAACCACCACACCTGTCCTGAACACCTGTGATTAAGTTACCTTACATGGCAAAGGGGACTTTTAAAATGTGGGTAAGGATCATAGGATGAGAGGGTTGTCCTGGGTATCTATGTGAGCTCAGTATGATGACAATAAATCCTCATAGGAGTGAAGCAGAGAGTCAGAGATAAAGAAGCATGCACTGTGGTGAGAAAATAAAATGCCCCCCATAGGCTTATTGTTTTAACTGAGTCCCAAACTGGTGACTCTGTCTGGAAAAGCTATGGGAGCTTTAAGTAGAACCGTTTGAAAGTCCCAAGTACCAGACACAGAGCCCTAGGATTTAGTGTTTGTCCTGCTGGGTTTGGTTTTGCTTTGGTCCAATATGTCCTCACTATTACTGAATCGCTCCCTTTAGAGTGAGAATGTGTATTCTGTGTCATTGTATGCTAGAAGAACTATGTAACATATATATATATATATACATACATACATACATACATACAATATATATATATATATATATATATATATATATATATGGAGCTGTATAACTAAAAAGCCTGCTTTGAGTCTCCTAGGAGTCTTCACACTTTGCACTCCTAGGAGTCTTTGCACTTTTAAACAGTTTGGGGACTGACAAAGATTGTGGGGACTTTTGAAATTGGTATAAATCCATTTTGAATCATGAAATGACCATGAGCCCTTTAGGGCTGCAGGTGGAGCGTTATGGTTTGGATAAGAAATGTTCCCCAGAGGCACATGTGTTTGAAAACTTGATCCTGTGCTGGTGGCTCTGTCTAGTAAGGTTAAAGAGACTTTGGGAGGTGGGGCCTTGCTGGAGTCGCTGGGGCAGGCTTTGAGGATGTGTAGCTTGGAGCCACTTGCACTCCCTCCCCATCCTGACTGCAAGGCTGGCCTCACACTCCTCCTCATCATCACTTCTCTGTATGGTGGGGAGAGCTGGGTTCTCAGGATCCAAAGCTGCAACTCCAGAAAGGCCCTGTCTGTAGGCCATTACTGGCTCTGTCAAACATATTCCTGCTTCTGAGAAGGATCCATGTTCCTTCCCTATACATCAGGGCCTCGGAGAAAGGAACAATCAGTTTTCCCCAGTGCAGTCTCACTGGTATATTAGCCACACCTCAGCGTGGGCCCCAGGCCTAGAAGTAGTAGGCCAACACTAAGTAAACTCAATGATATTTTTGTAGATATTTTGTCTCATTTTTCTTTGTTTGGGCATTTTTTTTGTCTGATTGATCTTTTGCTTGTTTATTTTGATATGCATTTTTTTGTGATTTTGTGAGGGCATTTTTGATGTGTTGTTTTTGTTTTTGTTTCTTTTAAAGAAAAAGGGAGACAGAACATAAATCTGCAAGGATGGGGAGGTAGGGAAGGGAATGTCTGGGAGAGGGAAAAACATGAATAAAATATATTTTATTTATTTATTTATTTATTTTTATTTATATTTTATGAAAAAATGTCCTCGATGACCAAAGTATGCAGTGTCTCCAGCAATAGGATCTTATGTAGTTCTCTTGGGAAACAAAAGCATCATCAATATCCGTATTATTTAGGGGACCTCAGGGCCTTCCCTGCTCCCCAAGTCATAGGGAGGCAGCCTATCTTTGGCACTGGATTTTCATTAGATACCCTTGTGATTTCTGAATGCCCTTTCCCATCCACTCAGTGTGCCTTTGATGCTTAAACTCTTTATCTGCTGTCTTTATAGTTCTTCTGGATGCTTTCCTAAACACCAGCCTGCCACTCAGAAGTTATTATAGCATTCACATAGTAACACTTTTTTCCAGGGTTGGGGATGCAGTACCTCTGGGAGTTCACAATGTCCTCCTAATCACATCCCAATTGTTCATAGGAATCAGCAGCTAAGGGGGCACCAAAGAAGAATGTTAGCAAGGTCCAGAGTAGCATGAAAAAGCTCCATTGCATGTGTCAATTCTTCCTCGAAAGGATCAGTGTGGGACATGGTAGTGTGGATAGCAGGTTCTGCCTTAATCCTCTCAGAGTACAGTCTCCGTGAGCAGTCTGGCTCTCCCATCTTGGGGTGCAGTCAGTGTCATCTTGAGCATCTCTTCACCCTCAGGGAGTTAGGAGGGCCGGCTTTATGCTGCTGCGATCTGCGTAGGGCCAACAGGGAGCAGAGTCATGTTCTCACCTGCCTTGCTGCATGGATTCCCCGAATCTCACAGTCTCTGGGCCAGCCAGCCGGTGCTTTTCCACTCTCTACACCTGGTCCTGAAATGGCACTTGGCTGGGTAAACAACTTCCATCCCCAGAGGAGAAGTGTACACAACATACTCAGGGGAGAAAACTGCCCACTTGTACAGAACGCTTAGCAACCTGGGGTTCTGCATGGCTTCACACACACACACACACACACACACACACACACACACACACACACACACACACACACACACACACTGCTTCCTAACAATGCACTTAGCAACGCGGGTCATCCACCTACACCAAGTCACACATACTTCAAACAGTGGAATAAATTACTCCTCCCTATGAAGCCCTTTAGGAACTCCCCCTTTTGTGGTTAGTTTCCATTCAAGCATCTTCTGAAACACAGCCAGGAACTAGAAGCAGGAAAAAGCTAATCCCTCTTGGACTGGCTTCAGATGTCTGGTCAGTTAGGCAGCCTGCGCCCTTTGAGTGAACTTATGCAGGGAAAACTACTTATCTGGTGGTTCTGTGGCGAGGGATGGAGGGTCATGAGGGTCTGGGAAATTAAAGAAGATGAGTAGAGTATGGGAGGCTGTACCACACTCTATTTACTCCAGTAGAAGGTGTACACTCTTGGATTCAAGGGTGTTTGTGCAGAATTACACAGAAGTAACATCTTGTTAGAACCTGTTATATAATGAGTTATATCACAGTAATATTAATTTCTTACTCGTTTCCCTAAATATCCAGTAGCTGTCAGCTTCACCAAGTCTTTCTGGAAATCCACAAGAGAGCAATCTTGTATTAATTAGGGTTCTCTAGAGTAACAGAACTTATAGAATGAATCTATCTATCTATCTATCATCTAAAGTAAATTTATTAGAATGACTTACAGGCTGTCCAACAATGGCTGCCTGTGAATGGAAGATCCAAAATTCCAGCAGTGGTTCAGTCCATGAGGCTGAGTCTCTCAAGTGGTTTTCAGTAAATGCAGGAATTCCAGTGAAAGAATGGGCTTGCTAGCAAGGCAAGAACAAGCAGGCAAAGAGCAAAAGCTTCCTTCTCCCATGCCTTATATAGACTTCCCGCAGAAGGTGTAGCCTAGATTAAAGGTGGGTCTTCCCGTCTCCACAGCTCTGCATTAAAGGTGTGACTTCTCACCTCAGTGACCCAGACTGGAAGTACATCTTTCCACTTCAGATTAAGCAAAAATCCCTCACCGGTGTGGCACTCCATGTTTGCGTTCTAGTTCATCCCAGATGTAGTCACTCTGACAGCCAAGAATAGCCACCAAAGTCATCTAAACATAAGCTGGCCCTTGTGGTCCTCTTATTCCCCATGCCATTGCCTCTATGTGAGTGAGCTTGCATATGATTAAATGAGAGGCGTCACGAGAAAGGCCATGCACAGTGAAGATGCAAGAAAGCCTGCCATCGTGTACCACACAGAGAAGGATGGCCACACTGTGATTGCCCTTGAACACACTCTGAAAGCTTAGCTTCAACAGTTTTCCATCACCCACAGCAAGCCAATGCATCTGCCCCTTCAAGATTGGTTTATCACGTTCCTGCCTGAGTGCCAATTGTTGGGTGAACTTTTCCTGGGGAAACAAACAAAAAAAAATGTCTGCTCACCTACAAGACACCAAAGAAGAGAAAAATAAGTATTGCACCCAAGTGTACGTTAGTGAACAAAGAGACTTGTTGGTCTTACTTACAGGGATCTTCGAACAACCATGCCACTGAAAAAAATTCCATCCCAGCATGGGTGATGACATCCCAGCTCTGTAAAGGTGGATCCCCACTTCAGTTAACATCCCACACTTTGTATAATGCCAGAACAGAGGTTCTCAACCTGTGGGTCATGACCATGGGGAAACACAAACTTTCAATTGTCTCAGAACCCCCCAGTCTTATTTCATAATTGTCTCAGCGCCTAAGAGCCTCAGAAATATGTGTTTTCTGATGGTTTCAGCCCACAGGTTGAGAGCCTCTGCTTTGGAGCCTCCCAAGACCACATGCATTTGGGGCAGAAGTTAACCACAGCTGGCAGGAGGGTGCAGGATGGAGTGGCCAAAACCTCAGACAAGGGTGTGTTTTTTTTCCTGTGAAGAGACATCATGGCTAAGAAAAGTCTTAGAAATAATTTCATTGGGGGCTGGCTTATAATTTTAGAGGATTGGTCTGTGATCATCATGGCAGGGAGCATGGCGGCATGCAGATAAGCATGGGGCTGAGAGCTTAGGAGAGAGAGAGAGAGAGAGAGAGAGAGAGAGAGAGAGAGAGAGAGAGAGAGAGAGAGAGAGAGAGAGAGAGGGAGAGAGAGAGAGAGACCAGGGCTGGGGTGGGCTTCTTTTTAAAACTTAAAAGGCTGCCCCCAGTGACACATCTCCTCCAACAAGGCCACGCCCACTCCCGAAAGGCGACCCCTCCTAATCCTTCCCAAGCAGTTCTACTCCCTTGGGACTAATCACGAGCCTATGGGAGCCATTCTCATGCAAACTGCCAGAGGATGCGATAGTTCTGATTGCTCTACTTGTTTGGGAGGATGTCAAGACTCCATCCTGACAGTTTCTTGAGAGTAGTCACAGCAACTCTAATGAAGATGGCAATGGCTGTTGTGTTCAGAGGACAGCATTCTGCTACACTTCAACTCTTTCTCTAGCTCTTACATTTTCCCCCCTGTTCATCTTTCTATTATTATGTTTCCGGGGCTGTGGAGGAGGTGATTTAGAAGTTTGGTTATTTTCTTCCATTCATGGCTGAATAGTGAGTCATCATAACATAATAATAGCCACTTAGACTTAGGAGATTGGTTGGTCATGATTTTTACACCTCCGTGTACAGTGGGTCACCAACAGACATGACCCATTTCGCTGTTGACAAAGTGTGCCATAGAAATATATCACCAACTTGTTTCATAATTCATTCATGGGTGAAAGGTTAGTACAAGTTTTCATGTTTCTGTGTGTTCCTAAGCAATCAACTCTCCTTATTTCTGTTGAATTTCTTATCTTGTAGTTAAAAGCAACCGATCGTTTGGGTTTGCTTTCTCCCAGAGGTTAATGGAAAATTGCTGGGAAAGCAGTGATAGCAATGCTTTATGTATTCTTTGGATTTCCCAGGATATTAGCAACACAGCAGGAGAAAGGTTAGCCAAGGAGAGGACATCACTGGCTCAATTACCTTTTGGCCCAATCTGGCCCAGTTCTTACCAGCAACGTTCCCTCTCCTGGAGACTGGTAAAATTCAGCCGACACTTTTTTTTTTTTGTTCAGTGGGAAGAAGCAGGACTAAACACTTGAGCTCAGAAACACAGAGCCTCATGCACTAGCTAAGCAGTAGGGTACCATGGTTTACTCAATCTCCTAAGGGCATCCCTGTGTCTGAGGGATGGCAAAAGCAGAGATAATCAGGTGAACAGCTTGGACAGGGAGAGACATCTCATGATAAGCCATACGGATGTCTACCCAGAGAGTGACTCCTGCTGGTTGTCCTTACATGTCAGCTTTTGAACAGGCCCTTCCAATCCTCGTGTGATTCCCCCCCCACACACACACACAGGTTACCTCCCTGGATATGACTTTATGATTTTGCACCCCTAGCGTATTCATCATTATTTTGGTGAACAACCAGTGTTCTAGTTTTATCTCTGTTGCTGTGATAAAAAAGTCTGACCAAAAGCAACTTGAGGAGAAAAGAGAATCTGTGGTTCACACTTCCAGGTCATAATCCATCACTGAGGATAGTCATGGCAGAAATTTAAGCAGGGACTGAAGCTGAAAGCTTGGAGACATACTGCGTACTGTCTCACTCACAGACTCATGCTTAGCTACCTTTCTTACACACTCCATCTGCGTAGGGATGGTGCTGCCTTCAGTGGGATGGTCCCTTTCACACCAGTCGTCAATCAAAACAAGTCCTCACAGATGTCTACAGGCCCATCTGATCTGGCAATCCCTCAGTTGAGACTTCCTCGATGATACTAGGCTGTGTCGAATTGAAAATAGCCTTGCTCTGTCAGCTAGCCCTCCTTTACTGTTACACAAGAAGACACTGACTGCATCATATAAAATTATGCATCACTTCTGTAGCTTGGATACATTGTAGGGCTTGTCAAATTTCAAAGCCCTGTTTGATACCAAGGGTATTTTTTTTTTAATTTGAAATGTGCTTAAGATTTATCCATCAATGAGTGAGCTTTGAAGGGAGACAAAAAAGTATTCTGAAATAAATTACAGTTATAATTGATGCTTATTCAGAACAACATTATTTTGGTATGTTTTGAATCAAAGTCCTCAGTAAGCAATAGCAAAAACTGATGAAATAGCATAAATTCTCTCTTAGAGCTGTGGTAGGTGAGATGTCAATGTTCTTTGTAAGGGTTGGTCTGTGTGAGATCATGCTATCAAAATACTATCTCCAAGGACACAATTCCGTTGATAGAGTACTTGCTTAGAATGCACAAATCCCCGAGTGCCATCTTCAGCACTGTATAACTCAGACATGGTGGAACACATCTGTAATCCCATCCCTCAGGCAACAAGATCAGAAATTCAAGGTGATCCTCAGGTTACATATCGTATTCAAGGGTAGCCTGGGCTGGTAGCCTGTCTCAAAACAGTAAGATCATCATCATCATCATCATCATCAGCATCAGCAGCAGCAGCAGCAGCACCACCACCACCACCACCATCACTACCTTAGTTCCAGGATGTCATATTAACAAATAGTTTTCAAGTAATGCTCGAAAGAACCTTGAGTTTTCTTTTGACATAATCTAGATGCGTTTGGACACCAATGCATGCCTGACTCAAAGAACTTCTCCTAGATGAGAATCCTAGCATTTGCACTTTCAAAAAAGAAAATCAGGGGGCCTGCAGAATACCCCAACAGATAAATATACTTGCTACATAAGCCTGATGACCTGAATTTGATCCCTGCAACCCACCTGATTGAGAGACCCAGTGCCTCAGAGATGTCCTCTCACCTCCACACTTGTGTGTGTGCGCGTGTGTGCGTGCGCGCGCGCACACACACACACACACACACAATAAAAAAATGAACTCTGTCTTTCTGTATACATTTATAGCCTTGTTTAATGCCTGAGAATAAATGCATTTATTTACTTTATATTTAAGTTTTCATTCAAGTACATACTATATGTGGTACACATTCCCCCACAACATTTCACCATTCTTTTCCTCTTCTCCCTTTTCTCATGTCATCCTAGACAGTTTTACTTCTATTTTCATGCCACATACACACACACACACACACACACACACACACACACACACACACATTTTTAGATATCTGTATTAAAACCAGGAACCACAAATGAAAACATATAAGTCTTTCTTAGTCTACTTAATTTGCTTAACATGATTAGCTCCAGCTGCATCTGTTTTCCTGAAAATGACACCAATTTATGTCTTTAAGGCTGAATGAAATTACACTATGAACACATCACATTTTCCTCACCCATTTCCCAGTTGTTGGACATTTGGGTTTGTCCCATGTCTGAGCTTTGTGAGTAGTGTTGCAATAAATACTGATGTGCTGGTATCTCTGGGCTGTGCTAACTTGAACTTCTTTAAGTCAACAGTGATTGTTGACTTAGGGCTTCTATTGCTATGAAGAGACACTATGACCATGGCAACTCTGATAAAGAAAATATTTATTGGGTGGCCTTCAGTTTCAGAGGTTTATTCCATTGTCATCATGGTGAGACATGGCGGCACGCAGGCATGCTAGAGAAGGACCAGAGAGTGGAGGAGGAGCTACGTGTTGATCCTGCAGGAAACAGGAAGTGGTCTGAGACACTGGGTGTGGCTTGAGCATATATGAGACTTCAAAGCCTACCTCCACAGTGACACATTTCCTCCAATGAGGCAATACCTACTTCAACAAAGCCACACCTCCTAGTAGTATCACTCTCTATGAACGTCTGGGGGCCAATTACATTCAAACTACCACAGTGGCGTAACTGGGTCATGTGGAAGGTCCCTTTTCAGCCATTTAGAAAACCTTCATACTGGCTTCCTTGCTTGCATTTGCTGTTGTTTTATTAACACCCACTAATCACAGATAGTACTAGGTTTCATTATGGGATCATCATATGTGTCTATGGTATATTTTGGTTATACCCCCTCTTCTGTAAACTTTTATGTCCTCTCTCCACCCCTGCTAAGGCTTTTTCTTTTTAATCTTCCCAGATAGTTCCCCTTCTAGTCTCCCTCCTCCTTCCCTCCCTCCCTCCCTCCCTCCCTCCCTCCCTCCCTCCCTCCCCCTCTGTGTGTGTGTGTGTGTGTGTGTGTGTGTGTGTGTAGGTATACCTACTTGGGTGCAGGTCTCCTCAGAGGTCAGAAGAGGGAGTGGGACCCCCTAGAGCTAAGGTGACATATGCTTGTGGGTGGTCCTACATGGGTGCTGAGAACTAAACTCATGCCCCCTGGAGGGACAGTGTGTTCTTAACAGCTGATCCATCTCTCAGGCCCGGAAAGGCTATTTTCTCTGTATTCTGACAAGTTTTGTTTTGAAGTCTGTTCTCTCAGATATTAGGATGATGTCACCTGCTCCTCCTACCCCCATCTGCTTGAATACTTTTTACAACCTTTCATCCTGATGTGGGTGAGGCACATTTGATGGAGCTGTGAATTCTTTGGAGGCAAAAAATAAAAAAAAAAAATCCTATTTTAGCCCAATCTGTAGCTTGAGTCTTTGATTTCAGAAAGGGGCCATCAGTTTTCAGTTAGCACCGAAAAGTGTGCATCAATCTCTGTCATCCTGTGGACTTTTGTAGTGCTTGGTGTGTTCTTGTTCCCCATTTACTTACCTGTTGTTCTAGCTTTGTCTGTAACTTTCTATATCATTGTGGGTGTGCTTATTTTGCTTTTATATCTGGAGAATCCTTTCCGATATTTTCTGTAATGCTGACTTAGTAGCTATAAGTTCCTAGTCTGTTTTTGCCATGGACACACACACACACACACACACACACACACACACACACACACACACACAGTGGTATAACCATATTATTCAAATAGATTTCCTTTAAACCACATTTTTATACAGGTATATATTAGCATTTTGCCTATACTCCCAACTCCAAATATTGTTTTTCATGTGACTTAGGATTAGAACTGTGTATTGTTCAGGAAAGAGTAATAACTAGTCACACACAGTAAGTTAACACTGGAAACAGATGGTAGGAGCAATTTGATACCGAGCCAAGCTCTTTGAGTTACAAAGAATCCTTCAAATTCATTTTTCTATTCATGGAGAGTGATGAATCACACTATTAACTTACCTAATTGTCCTTAGCTGCAGCTATGAGGTTCAGCTTCACACTCCTTTAACTTTCATTAAATAATCATTTAGATGGAAAGCTGTATTTTGAAGACACCTTGTACTGAGTTAGTGACATTCATTCAATATCCCTTGGTATTATTTGAAAATAACAGCGCTCATTGAATAGTAAAAACTTCAACTTGCCCAGTACATTTTTCTCTGTGGATCACTGCTAAATGGTCCCTCTTCCCCTCACATTTGAAGCCATATTATTGTGCTGTGAAAATAGACATGATTAGCTCAGAATAAAGATGAAAGAACAATAATGAAAACATATGAATTGAAAGGCTATTAACTAACTGCACAGATTCCAAGTGCTTGGCCTCCAGAAACATTTATAGCATGGGTTGATGTGCTTAGACGTTGTAAATATGAACATTTTATAATAAGTTACCATCTAAATAACCTCTTCCTTTCCTTTCCTGCCTCTAGAAAACAAAAAAAAAAAACCTCATTTCTCCCACGTGCAATTATTAATAGTATCCATGACATAGACCTCCGTTCTATTGATGTGATTGTTACTAATCCAGCTAGTTGTCCTGAGCCTAGTCTTCCGTGATAGAAACTTGGGAAGAGACTCAACATTCAGGGTCACCCCTGGATCGCCGGTGTCATTGTGAACAAACTTCCTTCAGGCTTTCTCTTTGACGCTCACCCCTGCCATTTGAGGACATTGATTGAAGCTCGGGTCTCATGGAAGATCAAGGAACTGTAGGATGATGGAGGGTCGGATGGTGACTCACCTTTCAGCCGTCAGTTCTCCGCTAAACTTGCACTAGTGATCACCGCCTTAGCAGTGTAAGCGCGTGAAGGGCTTCCTTGAACAGATCTTTGAGTTCCCTCCTGCCTTCTGATTCAGTAGGTCTGAGACAGAGTCTCCGATTAAGTTCCTGGATGATGTAGGCTGCTGCTAGCCTGAGAGCCACGCTGTGAGAACTGCTGATAAAAATGTTATGTTCCACACTGTAAAATACTCTTCTTTATGACTGTTGTCAAAGAGCTATCCAATGCTCTTCTGGGTTCCTGGATGTTGTCTGTTGACACTTGGCAACCAACAGACAGACACACTTGAGAGTTGCTTTGGCTTAGAGTTCACTTTTCTCTTCACCATTCAGACTCCGGAATTCATCCTCAGAGTTTCAGCCCCTGTAGGAATGACTAGCATCCCATCTTTCAGAATGTGTTTACCTTCTCCCATATATTTTCACTTCACCACCTTCTATCCCATTTCTGCACTCTCCATCACCATGTCCTGACCACATCAGGCTGAAATTCCACTCTCGCATCCCCCCCACTGCACCCCCATCTGCCTCTGGGTCCCAAGGGAAGCTTTATTACACCCACTGTCACTATACAGTCTAGGCTGGCCCAGAACACCCCGAGCTCAAGTAATTCTTCTACCGTGGCACAAATGGGTGCACAGATCTGTCCACCATACCTACCATCAATCCCTTTCTTTAGTTCATCCTGAAGTCATCATAGCCCTTTGTATACAGCCTAGAAAGGTAGTGACCATTAGAATTACTTTCAATGTACCTGTGTCTGCCCTACCACCACTCTTTCCAATCGCACACTATTATCTCTTTGCTACAAATCTCCATTATGTACTGGGGGCTGGGCCAGAGGCTGGTAGAGATGATCACATGTAAGTGTAAGTATTTATTTATGTACAATGGCCCATGAGAGTCATAGGCATATTACAAAACCCTTGGGCCTGTAAAGACGTGAAAGAGTACACCTACGTAAGATGATCATGAACACATCAAGGCAATTATTCCCATAAGGAAGTATGAAAAAGACATCACCATATTTGAAAGGTCCTTCCTGAGTACAAGGATGGTATAATTTCTGTTTAGTTTAGACATTAAAAAAAAAACAATTAATGCATTGTGTCTCTTCTAATGTGATAATCCATTACACAGAGCCGGGAAATACCCAAGTGTGCTCAAATGCTAAATAAATTATTTTTAAAAGTAATCTATGATTCTGTAAGTGAGAACACACACACACACACACACACACACACACACACACACACGCTGATTATATAAGCATAGAAAAGTCTGAGACAGATAAACATTGACATCAGCACATGGTAAACTGTATGAGGAGGTCAATGTCTCTTTTGTCATCCAAAAGTTCAAGGGAAAATCAAAACCTTAGCTGGGAAAAGCTTACGGTGGCGGCTTGGGTTCAATGGCCCATTTTCTTGGGTATTTAAATACTTGGCCCCCCTAATAAACTCTTCCGTCTATAACACCTTGGTCATGGCGTTTTGTCACAACCATAGAAAAGTGACAAATACAGTTACTTTTGGCCGAAAGTAGTAGAAATGATCACACATTTTTTTTGTTCTAAGGCCCTGCCCTGAGCAAACCATAGGCTGCCTCGTTACCTCTAGCTATTACTCCAAGGAGTGAATTATTACCGTCATTTTGTAAACAGAAGACTCAAAGAAGATTTATATTTCATTAGACACATATTAGAAATAAAAAACTTTGCAGATGCAGAGGTCCATAGCCAAGCATTGGACCAAGCTCTGGGAGTCCTCCTGAAGAAAGGGAGGAGGGATTGTATGGGGGTGGGTGGGTGTCAAGGTCATGAGGGAGGAACCCACAGAGACAGCTGACCTGAACACGTGGACTCTGGACCAACATTTAGGGAGCCTACATGGGACCCACTTAGGCCCTCTGCATGTGTGTGAGAGTTATGTAGCTTGGTCTGTTTGTAAGGCTCCTAGCAATGAGATCAGGACCTGTCCCTGGCACTGAACTGGCTTTTGGGGACCTGTTCCCCATGCTGGATTATCTTGCCTACCCTTTATACAGGGTGGGGGAGCTCAGTCCTAGCTCAACTTGGTATGCTGTGCTATGTTCAAGCCCAGGGGAGGCCTGCCCCTTTCTGAATGGAGATGGAGGAGGAATGGGTGTATGGGGAGAGGTGTAGATGGGAGGGGGATGGGAGGAGAGGAGGAGGAAAATAAAGGAAAAATGTTAATAATAAAAAACCTTTAAAAATGGCAAAAAGTGATGGCAGGGATTCTAGTGAAAGACTAGAATTCCCCCCCAATATGCCTTTCTCCTGCTTGAGCTGCTTTTGCAAAGGGTCAAGGTGGGGACAAGTACAAGAGGGAACAAAGGATCCTTGAAATGTCTGCAAGCAGCAGGGCTATCTGGGAACAGAAAATCCTTGAAATGTCTTATTGTAACACCAGAGTGCTAAAATAGTCATAATTGAATTCCTTGTACCCAATCTGAACAAACAACTCTGCCCCAGACTGACCCCAACAGCTTTATTTGAGTGAACCAATGAAATTCCTGTAATCATGCATTGCATTTGCTCTGTAAGCCCGCTTTTTGCTGCCCAAACCATATATAATTCTCTGAAGTTTTGACCTGGGTGCGCTCAGTCTCCCGAAAGATAGAAGCACCCACAGGTATCTGTGTGAGCAATAATGCATCCAGTGGTCACTGTTTTGTCTCTCGGAGAAAGGGGTCCAAGGATACAGTGGGTCTTTCATTAGCACTTGGGAGGTAGAGGCAGGAGAATCTGTGAGTTCAAGGCCAGCCTGGTTTGTAGAGTGAATTCCAGGACAGACAGGATACACAGAGAAACCCTGTCTCAAAAAAATTTTTTTAAGTTTTGAAAATTGTATGAGTTTTATAACTTTATTATTTACAATATCATAAACTGGATAAATTAGGTAAATTGAACTGCTGTAAAATATTAGATATACCATTTTGTCTTTTTTAAAAAAAAAAAATAGTTTTTTGAGACAGAGTTTCTTTGCGTAGCCTTGGTTATCCAGGAACTTACTCTGAAGACCATGCTGGACTCGAACTCAGAGATCCACCTGCCTCTGCCTTCTGAGTGCTGGGATTAATGTTCCATCATTGCCTGGTTTAAGTTATAGCTTATTTGGCTCTGAACTCTGTACTTTTGAATTACTGCATTAGGTTTTTTTTTTTTTTTTTTTTTTTTAATGTTCTCATGTGTATGGCTATTTTGGCAGCATGTGTGTCTGAACACCATATGTGCAAATTGTATTAGTTAACAAAGGCACACTTCTGTCCCTTTTCCAAGTTTTCTTCCCAGCTCCTTCTTGAAGATACCCTCCTAATCCCACGTCTTTCCCTCTCAGGACAAACTAAAAATTCCCACGGACTGGACTGGTGTTCCTTCTGTGTTCAGACCTTCTGCTGATTGTAAGTCTAGCTGTGGTAAACATCATCTGTCTACCTGGTGTTAGGCTCCTTTTCTTGTTAACTTTCTCAGTTTGTCTGCCCTGTTCACTTTATTTTCGGAGACAGATCTTGCTATGAAGCCCAGGCTGGCCAAAGTTAACAGTCCTCCCGCCTCTGCTTCCCAGGTGCTGGGATTACAACGTATGTGCCACCCTATCTGCATGGACAAAGTAATTCTGATAGAAATAATAAAGGTCTTTGAATTTTTTTTCTTGAAAAGATTGGCTGTTTCACACCTGTGCTTCTCAAATTGCCATGGCACAAAAAATGCAGGGCGTCTGGAAACAATTTTCCTTGATGCTTTCATTAACGGGGACAGTTGGGAAATGTACACAAAAATCTGTCAGGCAGTAAAGTATCACAAAGCCACCTTTGTTTGCTATCTCTCTAAAATTTATTTTATTTATTTATTTTCCCCTCCCTCTATTCCTCCCAGTCCCTTTCCACTTCCTCTCCTATTCAGAGCCACTCCTTTCTGTTCCTTATTAGAAAACAAACAGACTTCTAAGGGATAACAAAATGAAATGGGATAAAGCAAAGACAAACACATTGGAATATGACAAAAGAAACAAATAGAAGGAAAAGAGCTCACAAAAGGCCCAAGAAATAGGTATAAATGCAGAGACCCACTCATTCACACATTCATGAATCCCATAAAAACATAAAACCAGAAGCCGGTGAGCTCACTTCCTGTGGACCATCCTCCGCTGGGCACGCAGCCTAAACGTAACTTTGTTTCCAGTGAGATTCCCTTGGAGGAAACGACAGTTTCATTTGTGAGTGGGTCTCAGCTGGAGGCAGTGTCTGGGTTAGGGAGCCCATTTCTTGCAGCTCTCGGCCCCATCTGGTGCAGTCCTGTGCAGGAACTGACCATGTTGCCTCTGTCTCTGAGTTCAAACGCGTGTAGGTCCTGCTGTTGAGAAGGCCAGGTTCCTTGGTGTCCTCCAGCTCCTCTGGCTCCTAGACTTTCTGCAGGGTTTTCTGAGCCATGGGTAAAGGGATTTGATGGACAAGGAGACAGGTCTCATCCTGAAGTCACTGTGTAGCCCAGGCTGGCCTCAAACTGGCAGTAATCCTCTTGCCTTTGACGTCACATATTAGTTTGTTTTGAAGCAAAAGTTCTGGAAGTCCTGTCTTAGCCCTTCCACAGGTTTCTATCACTATGTTGCAGCAGTTCTCATCTGTTGCCTTAGCTAATGTTTCAGGAATGTACTGGTTTTCATTTCTCTCTTCCATGGGTATTTTCCCTCCATCAATGCCATAGGAGTAGCTGTTTTAGGAATCCAGGAAATGAGGGACCATGATTTTTAGTTTCATTGGGAGTGGTGTGCTATGGTTAAGATTTCAGAGAAAGCAGAACATGTTTTTTTAAAGTCTCAATTTCCTCTGAGCCAGGGCTTAAACCCACTGGTCCCAAAATATGAAGTCAACTCTTTAACTCTTTCTTGTAAGCCTCTTATGTACAGCCTCCCTGAATTATGGTTCATCCGGGATGATATTTTTTTTTTTTGTTGGTTGCCTTTGCTCTGTAGAAGCTTTGAAAGCTCATGTCATCATCATGTGTATCAAATCTTGCTATTATGTTCTGGGCTATGAGAGTCATTTTCAGAGAGCCCTTGCTATGCCGACAAGCTGACGTGGTTCCCCTGGAGTCTTCAAAGTTTCAGGTATTATTTTAAGGTCTTTGATCAACTTTGAGCTGATTTTTACACAGGTTGCAAGATTAAGATCTGGTTTCATTCTCCTATATCTTACTTTCCAATTTTCCCAGTGCCATTTGTTGAAGAGCCTGTCCCCTTCTCAAGTGTATAGTTTTGTCTGTATCAAAAATCAGATGCCTGTGGCTGCATGGGTATATTTCTGGATCGTCTATGGATTTCCTATGCGTCTTATTTTTGGGTTAGTAACATGTTGGTTTTGTTATTATGGCTTTGTAGTATAGTTTGAAATTGGTTTTATGATGCATCCAGCATTGCTTTCTCAACTTAGAATCACTCTGGTTAATGATGGTATCCTGTGAATGCACATGAATTTTAGGATTTTTTTTCTAGTTCTGTAAAAATGTTATTGGAATTTTGACATGGCATAAATTATTTTTAAGTTCCAAATACACAATTAAAATTAGGTCTGTTCAGTGGAACCAGGATATATCCCTGGTGCATGAAAGGACTTTGGGAGCACATTCCCCATGAAGGGATACTCCCTTAACCTAGAGGCAGGAGGGAGGGCCTAGTCCCTACTCCAAATGACTGGACAGATTTAGATGATCCCTCCTGGATGGTATCTCCCTCCCTGTGGAGTGGGGAGGGGGATGGGATGGGAGGGTGGTGGTGGGGGCATGTGAGGGAGGGAGAGGGAACTGGGATTGATATGTAAAATAAGAAAAAATAAGTAAAAGAAAATTAGGTCTGTTATGAGTGTTTTGCCTGCACGTGCATTTCTGTTTCCCCAGGCCAGGAGAGGGCATTGGATCCCTAGGAACTGGAGTTACAGACGGTTGTGAGCCAACTTGTGGGTGCTGAGAATTGAAAGAGGGCCCTGAGGAGGAGCAACGAGTGCTCTTAACCACTGAACCATCTCACCAGTACCCTCAATGTTTTTAAAAAGAAGAACTGTTAGCATTTAATGAACCATCTTCTGTGACTTCAAGATACCATGATGCTGGTGTTCCCAGTACATCTTCTTTTTAGATCTTCCTGCTGTTGAAGACTTTGGGATGATCGACAGGCTCTCCCTTCTCAGGAAACTTGTAGTAGCTCTGGAAGAGTAGCTCTGACCCACAGCAGGTACTGGTTCTCTAAAGAACACTAGGAGAGAGGCGTGCTGGCCTAGCTCCCTGGGATCCAAGTAGGGCGTGTTTCTGCTCTGACCCTGCCAGGGCACTGGCCACCAATGGGTCAGACCAGCAGATCCTGTTGAAGAACACCAGTGACCCAGGACAATGGCCCCATCAGTGTGTGACTGTGGTCTCAACGGACGTCCTCTGAAATCAGAACTGCTACGAGGTAGGTAAATCAGGAGCAATTACTTTAATAACTTCCGAATTTTCTGTTAGGTTTTGTATAATGACAGTTTATTCTATGATATGATTCCATTACTTTTTAATTTATATATTTTTATTATTCCATATGTCCAAAGCAGAGACAAAAGGAAGATATACGCTGGCTTCTCCTTACATGCCCTCCATTCAAAGCCTCCTATTGGTTAACCTGACCCAGAAACCTGAACCTGGAGAAAGCGATACTCGGTGACACTGAACAGGGCACACACAGCAGGGCAGGGCCTCTGCTCTGTAAGGAAGTGCCTCTCCTATGCCTGTCTCTGACGCTGCCTCTGCCTCACCCAGGCGCCCTTACACTTGCATGCTGGTGACAGGTGGCATTGGCAGGACAGTGAAAAGTGCAAGGGGGAGGTTACATTGCTTTCTCCTCCCTGCTTTGGCTCCGTCTTTCTGGCTTTGATGGTCCTTCCATGATTACAGATCCTAACCATCCATCCCTCCAGCCTCACGGCTCAGGGACTCAGCAGGTTCCATAGATTTACCTAGGAGACACTGTCTTCTGTTGTTGGTTAATTCCATTAACCCTGCCCCCGCCAGTATAAGAGTTTCAAGTCTTTTCATGGATTGAGTGCCAGAGCCTTGGCTGATGCTTGGCCCCATGCTCGCCTTCCTTCGTCCCTTATGCGTGTCACCTCTTCCCTTCGGCCTACAATGTCAGATGATGGCTCCAGTGGCAGGCATACATGGCTCTGCTTTTGATTGGGCAGCAGTAATTCACCGAATTACTGTCTGGGGAGGGTTAAGTCGCATATTTTGTAAATCTCCGTGTCCTCGCTGGTAAAGTAGAAGTGTGTCTCATGATGAGTTGGCTTATACTGGGAAATCAGCACCTGACCCGTGTATTCCAGGCCCCGTTACTGTGCTGTCCTAAATCAGAGTCCCACAGAACAGTCATTCCTTTGTATTCAGTTTCTCAATGGCACGGATCTCTTTTCTATGTGACTAAAGGAGATTAAGTGCCTTCAAATTGTCCCTACTCATTTCCAGAAGTTTCTTTAAACAATCTTCCTTTCATAGTTGTCCCAGGCTACTGCCCTGTCATCTTTCCCCTGTCCCAGTTTCCACACATTATCTTCTCTTTTCAGGGCCACTCTCCAAGGCTTTGCCAAGGTCGAAGCTTTCCCAGTGTCCCGCCCATCTGTCCAATACAACTCATGCCAAGGGTGTGGACTTCTGTGCTCCTAAAGCATCTAGTCCTTGGAAGGCCTCCTTGTGACCTGGGTTCGTGGGACTAAAGGGAGAGTGACCACCTTGGCTCTGGGTCATCTCAGTCCCGAAGATCCTGAGCTTATGCCTAGAATCTTTTATGTCATTTCACACACACAACCTTCAGATTCATTTACCTAATTCACTAAACATTTCAACCATCGTCATCTGTAGATGAGTCAGAGGTCAGTCCAGATGTAGAAGAATAATTCCTACTGCAATGCACAGCATGCAGTAGACTTTCAATGAATTTTAAACGCTATCTTCATGAAAATGGGAAACCCATTTCCTGACAGCCAGATAGCACACATATAAATGTATATATTGAGATGGTACTTTATTTGAGTTACCATTTGTAGTGGGAGATCCCACAGAGCTTTGCAGCTGGTTTGAATCAGGTTGACACCTGAGCCTTGATCTGACTTTGTGACTGCTACCTTTGCTGTTGCTATCTTCTGTTTGAAGTATATGAGTCTTACCTGAGCGCTTCCCAGAAGGTGCAAAACCTATGCAAAACTTGATTGCAGAAGAATTGGGAAAACCAGGAAGCTCTGTGGTTGAGAATTGCTCTGGCATTTGCCTCTTTGAGGAGCTTTAGATAAGGGGTTTTGGCATGCAGAAATTGACCCGCTATGGTGTAAACTATATAACAACCAAAAAAGCCGTTTGCAAAGCTACGGTTCTCCAGAAGCTGAGTCCCCTGTAGCTGCAAAGCTAAAATCATCCTAGAGTGACCCTGATTCTCCCTCGCGCCCTCGTGAACAGAACGCAACTACTATTGCTATGACAAAACATCACGACCAAAAGCAAGTCGGGGAAGAAAAGGTTTATTTGCTTATGCTTACACATCCATACATAGTCCATCACTGAAGGAAGTCAGGACTTGAACTCAAACAGGATGAGACCTAGAGACAAGAGCTGGTGCAGAGGCCATGAAAGGGTCTGCTTACTTTCTTGCTGATTATAGTTCTCTCAGCCTACGTTATTATAGAACCTAGGACTACCATCCCAGGCATGGCCCCACCCACAATGGGCTGAGAATCTCACACGTCAATCACTAATTAAGAAAATGCCCTGCAGCCGGGTCTTACAGAGTCATCTTTTCTCAAACGAAGCTCCATCCTCTCTGATAACTATAGCTTGTGTCAAGTTGACATAAAATTAGCCGGCACAGATGGCCTCTCATTATGTTACCCAGACTACCCTGGAACTCGGGAGCGTAAGTGATTTCTTGCCTTAGCTTCCTGAGTAGCTAGGACCGCAGGCAGGTGCAGCATGCTTTACCAGATGGCACGACGTTTTAAAAGTTTAATTTATATGTCACTTCATACTGGAAGTCTGGCTTGCTCCCCTTAGCATGAAGTTATCTCTCTACATAAACTAGTTTCCTGGGGCTGGTTACAAAGTACCCAAACAGGTGGCTTAAAACAATAGATATTTATTCACTGCCATCTCTGGAGGTTTGAAATTTGAAATTAAGGTGCAGGACCCTCCTTGCTTCTATTAGGGCAGTCTACGTTGTCCCTTGGCTTAGAGATGCATCACTCCAGCCTCTGGATCTGCCGTGTCTATTTTCACACAATATTGTTATATAAAGGTAATAGTAGTAGATCAAGTTTCTTTCTAAGGACCTCATTTTAACTTCATTATACCCATGAAGACTATTTCCTATATTTTTGGTTGTGAGCCTAGCCTTTAACGGCCAAGCCATCTCTCCAGCCCCCATGAAGACTATTTCTTAGAATAACTTTATTCTTTGACAATGTTATATATGCACATGATGTATCTTGATCATACCCTCAATTTTCCCTCTCATTCCCCTTAGAAAATCTTCAACTCATCTTCATGTTCCTCCCATATTTATGTCCCCGCTTTATTTTTGTAGCCCGCTGAATCAAATGAGAGGCGCTTGTTGTAACGGCATCTGCTCTTGTTGCCTTGACCTGTGCAGGTCTTAATGCAGGTACCCATAGCTGCAGGGAGTGTAATGGGCATACAATACCCAGAAGACAGCGTTTTATAGCTCTTCTCCCCGCCTTTCTGCTCTTACATGCTTTACACTCCTGTTCTACAACATTCCCTGAGCTCTGCAGTGTGTATGAGTTGTAGATGTCCCTGTGTAGAGCTGAAAACTTAATAGTTACCTCTCCTTAGGCTGTTGGCCAGTTATGGACTTCTGGACCTTAGCCATTATAGAAAGAGGTTTCTCTGGCCAAGGTTGAGAGCAATACTAATCTATGAGTTTAAACATAAATACTTTGAAGTCGATTTGACAACTCATCAAAACAAAGCAACAGCAGTAGATTCCTTCCAAGCCCTTTGACCCCTTGAACGAGGGGTTTTCGGCTAGGCATGAATTCCCTGTGGGGGAGCCGTCTCAAACCAAACCAGAAAATGATTGATTACCAGTACAACCATCATGCTACAGTTACAACAGTGGGCACATCTGTTGGCATGCTTGTGTGTAGCGCTCGGGGTCCAGGACCGAGTAAGACCACTGATGTCTTTTCTTCCCCAGGACTCTGCCTTGCATCTTCCAGATGCTAGCCAACTGAGAGCAATGTTTTAGGTCACTTCCCGTTCGATTTCTTCATGTCCTGTAATCAAAGTATGTTATGTCCTCAGCAACAGGGTCTCATCATCTAGTTATAGCAGGCAACCAAGGGTCCCTGGGGCCTCTCCCACCAGTGCGTGTGGGGAACTATGGCAAGATCTAAGGTCACATGTTGATATACTTAAGAATTAGAATTCTTAGGGGATACAATCAATCCATAAATAGTCTAAAATGTAACAGGTGCAATGTTACCTCTCCATTGACAATTGTCACAAGTTGCTTATTTATCTTCCCCAGTACATTCCAAGAAAAGTTGTTTTGAATTCACTTTTGTGTCTCTGATAATACTCAGTAAGGAACTGGGTTTGGACTCACACCTGCCTTTTCTGACTCATGGCCAATCTACTAGATTAGAACTTGCACTTTTCTCCCTAGCATGTGCATCAGGGAATCATGTGTGTTTTCTGTTCTTTGGGTGATATTTTTTCCCTTTTAAAGAGTATGTATCAGAAATATGGGTTTGACAAATTGAAGCCGCCGCTTACAGTCGCTTCAAATGGTTTGATATTTATTGAAATTGAGCAGTGGGCTTCATTTTACCAGAGAAGCAGTCTTGTTTGTCTTCAGTTTATAGCTAGCTCATTTTTCCTCTTTTACATTTCCATCATCCTTATGTATTTTAGTATTGCCTACAGTGGTGGATGGTGTGGTACCTGGAGCAGTCATTAATTCAGATTTATAATGATGCCTAAGCTTCAGGTTTAAATTTTGTGCTAGTTTTCTGCTCTGGTAACTGGTTGTCAGTAGAGAGGTGATATGCATTTATTTTTCACATTATGAATTATCACATAAATATTTTTTAATTGCCTTGGTGTGTACCTCTTTGGTAAACATACATAATCCCTTTAACACCAGCGTAGTGGGGTGTGGTTTAAGCCAGTGAAAGCTACAATATTGTGTATGCCTGTGTGTAGTGTGTATGTCTGTGTGTATGTGCACTTGTGTGTGCATGCATGTGTGTGGTGTGTATGTGTATGGTGTGTGTGTGGTGTGCATGTGTGTGTATATGTATGTTGTGTATGCGGTATATGTGTGTGGTGTGTATGTGTGTGTGTGTATATGGTGTGTGTGTGGTGTGTATGTGTGTGCATATGTATGGTGTGTATGCGGTATATATGTGTGGTGTGTATGTATGTGTATGTGTATGGTGTGTGTGGTGTATGTTTGTGGTGTGTATGTCTGGAGTGTATGTGTTTGGTGTGTGTATGTATGTGGTGTATGTGTGTGTGGTGTGTGATGTGTGTATGTGTTTGATTTGTGTATGTATGTGGTGTATGTGGTGTGTGTGTGTATGTATGTGGTGTGTATGTGTGGTGTGTATGTGGTGTATGTGATGTGTATGTGTATAGACTGGATTTTATATCAGGTGTCTTCCTTGATCACTCTCCACCTCAATTTTGGAGCCTGGGGTTCATCATTTCAGTGAGACTAGTCAGCCAATGAGTCCCAGAGTCCTCTGTTTCTGCCCCAGCACTGAGGTGCAGGCATACACCACCGTGCTCAGCTTTTCACAAGAGCTCTGAGAATCTGATCTCAGCCCTTCGTACTTTCACAGCAAGCACTCTAGCCACTGAGCCATGTCCCCAGCCCCTAGCTTCAGCCTTTTAAGGGTATACACACACACACACACACACACACACACACACACCACATACACACACACACACATCACACACACACACACACACCACACACACACACACACCACACACACACACACACCACACACACACACACACACACACACACACACACACACACACACCACATACACACACACACACACACACACACACATACACCACACACACACACACACACACACACACACACACACACACACACACCACATACACACACACACCACACACACACACACCACACACACACACACCACACACACACACACACACACACACACACCACATACACACACACACACCACACACACACTATATATATATATATATATATATATATATATATATATATATATATAATTAAAGAATGAGACTAAAAAATTGGTGAAAACTAGGTTGTCTGAAGTCTTGGATTTGGTTTCTTGTATAACATGGGATTAGTGGTTGATATATATATATATTAGACTGACATGAGGGCCATGCATTGGACTGTGTCTGTAAGCTGTGCAATGCTGTATAGTGCTCATAAGTAGCATTCTTAAAACCATCTAGAGTCTTAATGGTCCAGGCTCTGCTTTTACTCTGGTGTCAACGGGAAGCATCCTCTTCCATGGTTAAGACCTCAGTGCTTCTACTGAATCATCATATTGCAGAATTTTCAAGGTCATCAGACTGTCCTTTATCCCACCCTTCCACCACTTTTGTGTTTCTGAAGGAGGAGGAAGTTTGAGTTTGTTAGGCGAACAAGGATTTTAGCGATTATTTTGATTTCTTGAGTATCTTTTTTTGTTTTTGTTTTGTTTTGTTTTGTTTTGAGACAGATGCTTGATTTGTAGCCTTGAACTCCCAATCTTCCTCCTGCCTCATCCTACCCAGCTTCAAATTATTTATTTAATGTAAGTCTCTCTGATGCATCTGTTGCCAGGTTGGACTGTGCTTATGATTTTTTTTCCCATGAAAATGTTTGTGTTGCTCCCACTTTGGTTTAATGAGCATCTTTCATTGGTGGCTGACACAACCTCTTGTTAGAGTAGGGCACACACAGGCATGGGGATTTTGACAGTTCTCAGAATAATTTGGAATATACTTAATGGCAGACATGTTTTAGTTTAAAAAAATGGTCTGTTTGTTTCACAGATGTTCTGGAAACTGATATCATTGCAACTGAATGAAATTTGTAATAAGTTATTCCTTTCTTGACAGCTTTAAGTGTTTTTATTTCATAAATTCTCTTGAAGAATTTTCAGTTTGCTCATTTGGAACAAACTTTGAGCTAAATGCAGTTAGTTCCTAGACACTGACTCATTTTCCAGATCTGAGTACATTTTCCCCAGTTGACATTCCTCTGCCAACATTTGATCCAGTTTCTCCAATGTGCTGTCAGAATACACTTAGCTCATCATTAACAAGAAACAGGCTTCCTGTCCACTCATAGGAAAATAGAATGAAGTCAGATAATTTAAGTTTTAAATGATAAGCAAAGGAAAATGGAAATATGTGCAGTCAGAAATTCAAGATTTTTTGTTTTGTTTTGTTTGTTTTTCGAGACATGGTTTCTATGTATTGCTTTGGAGCCTGTCGTGGAACTAGCCCTGTAGACCAGACTGGCCTCAAACTCACAGATAACCACTTGCCTCTGCTTCACAAGTGCTGGGACTAAAGGTGTGCACCACCAATGCCCGGCTTCAGATTCAAGATTATTATTGGAAGGAACCTGAACCAATGACTCATCTAGGAATAAAAGGAAAACCTATACAGTTTTTGTAGTTTTAAGGAGAATACAGTTTCTCTTTACTATAAATACAACGTAGCTATAGGATGAGTCAGTTTAAGTAAATCAAGAAACTAGGGTGGATAGAAGGTTTTATGAATTACGTAAGCTATTACTTCATCCACCACAGACAGGGAGGGAAGGCAGTCTGCAAGAAAACACTTTGTTACCATTCTTTCAAATCAGGAATGTAGCCAGAATACCCACTAGATGGTGCTCAGATTACTGCACATACCTCTGTGATCTGTAGAATAAAATGTTAGAACAAACAACCACACCGCTATCATCTTCGTAGTAAGCTTTCGTGATGGGACCACCGGTCTGCAAATATCAACGTGGAGACTTATTACTTTAGCTTGGGCTTTCCCCGCTAGCTCTTATAACTTAAATTAATCTGCTTCTACTAATCTGCGTTATGTTCTGCCGTGTGGCTCGTTACCTCTTCACCCTACTACACGTTCTGCTCTCTGAGTCTGCTAGTGAAATCCGTAAGCCTAGACTACTCGTTCTCTTCCTCTCCCTCCCCGGAAACCCCACCTATTTTCTCCTGCCCAGCTATTGGCCATTCAACTCTTTTATTAAACCAATCGCAGCAACACATCTTCACAAGGTGTACAAATATTACTCAACACACTGAACAGAAAATAGTATTTAATTCAGCTCAGCCTTTAAGATACAAATGTTTTATGTTTTGAAAAAACTAACATGGCCTTTGTGTCATCAAAATATCTTTGCTTGTTCCCAAGGTGGTCTTTGATTCTAGTTCTCAGGAGGCAGAGGTAAGCAGATCTCTGAGTTTGGGCCAGCCTGGTCTACAGAGTGAGTTCCAGGACAGACGGCTACAAAGAGACACCCTGTCTCAAACAACAACAACAGCAATAACAAAACATCTTCGCTTAAAAGGTGGGAGTGGGGTAGGAAGAGCTTCCTTCCACCCAACATCGACATTCTTGGTAGGAAATTAGATTTGCAATTAAAACTTTCTAATTTTTTAAAATTTTTGTTTATTTATTATTTTATGTGTGTGTGTGCTTTGCCTGCATGTATGCTACAACATGTGTGTCCTAGTGCCTAGGGAGGGAGTTGTGTCTCTCTATCATCTCTCTTCTCTCTTTATTTCTTTTCTTACCTATATCCAGATGTATTCCTTCTGTACATCATTAATTCCCCCCACACACATCTTCTATATCCCAGCAAAATCTTTCAGGAAAGATTACAACACAGTTATATTCTAGGTTTTAAGTAAATGAGAACAATGAATACAAGTAAAAACCAACGTGTTTTCCACACCCCTTACATGATTAAACATTTTATGTATTACAGGTAAAAAAACAAATTATCTCCAAGAACCTACATACATTCATGGTCAAGCAACTGGTTATAGATTAACAGAGTGCTAGCAAGCAAAATGTTTTTCTCAGCCAGTTCTTTCACTGGCGGGCTGCATTTTGCAGTTACAAGGAAAGGATTGACCACTTTATTATTCATCTGAAAAGGTAGTCTTATAAAATAAAAACAATCTTAGAAGAATCACAAATCTAAACTATTTTATATGAAAAATAATCATTTATTTCTACTTTAAATCCCCGGGGTGCATACTCACTCATCAATAGTTATATAGGAAGCTGAGGGCAGGAATGCGTACAAGGAATTAATCATCATCTTTGATCCCATCCTAGCAAGAAAGGTGGATCAGCCAGCAATAACCAGGCTGCCATTGGTTTTGTTCCCTGACCTCCATGAGTTCCTCGGTCAACTATAAAAAGTGTGCCTTCTTAAACTTTAAATTGTTCCCCAAGATTTTCTACCTCAAAGCAAAACCAGCTTAACCTACCCTTAAGTCATTATTTAAGACTTTGTTTCAGCTATGTTGCACACTGAAACCTATGAACACATTGCCCTGTAATGTGAAAAATAAAAGGATACAGAGACAGATATTGTGATTCAAGCTTCAAGTTGAAGAACAGAAAAACAAAGTAGCTGGCCACTACCTCAGGCTGAATGGACTGATCTGCTGCCTCTCCTCCGTGTGGCTGGAGAATCCTGAGGCTGAATGTCTTCCTATCCTCAGTGTGGCTGGAGGATGAATGCCTGATACTGAGACCTTGTTCCTGCCTTATCTATCTACCTCCCTAATGCTGGGATTAAAGGAATGTGATCCCAGGTACTGAGACCATCTTTGTGTGAGCTGTTTCTCTTTAGGACGGCATTAATCTTGCGTAGATTTGGGTGACCTTGAACCCACAGAGCTCCATCTACCTCTTAATCCTGAGTCCTAGGATTAAAGGTGTGTACCACCACCTCCTAGTTTCTGGCTGCTGGGATTAAATACCTGGCTTCAATGGCTTGTGCTGACTTTGCATTCTGAATCCTGAGGTGAGCTTTAATAAATCATAAATAGTATATTGCCACATCTCCCAACATTAAGATTAAAGTTCTGGAACATATTTTTTTTTCTTAATCATTAACTGAAGCCACAGTCTATCTGACTCTTCAAGAGACATTCATGAGTCCAAGCTGTGTGATACTTTCTTGTTCTTATTTTCTATCCTCCAGCCTCTGCCTCATCAACAGTGGTGCCAACACCACATCCTGCCTTTTCTATATTAATTTTTCCACTAAACTATCCTCTATCACAATCCCTTACTATATTTATTAAAACCCTCAATCATCAAAATTCAATGTTACCACTATTATTGTATAAAATCATTGCTTCAGTTAAACAATACAGTTTAAGACCAAAATCAGCTTCAGAATAATCCACATGTAAACCAGATGTTGGTGGTGCACTCCTTTAATCCCAGCACTTGGGAGGCACAGGCATACAAATCTCTATGAGTTCAAGGCCAGCCTGGTCTACAGAGTGAGTTTCCAGAACAGCCAGGGCCACACAGAGAAACCCTGTCTCAAAAAAAAACCCAAAATAATAATGATAATAATAATAATAATCATTCGCAGGTAAAAATACCCAGTAGAATGGGATATTTCCATGAGACAGTCACACTACATTAAAGACAGTGGGGATCCCTCCATGTGAATTCACACCATGCCAGGTACCAGAGAAAAATGACAGTGGCAAACATGGAAGAGCACAGCAGTAGCAAGAGACATTCTGGAGTTGAAGTCCCTGGGGCCTTGCCTATCTGAGATTCACCCATTGGTCATTCCGGTGGGCTGTAGTCCTGAATTCAAGTGCCACCTGCTCCTCTGACATAGTTGCCAGCATACAACATGATAGCACCATGCCTAGTTTTTTTTTAACCTATTAATTTTGAAATTATTTCAAATTTACATAAGTGTTTCAAAGGCAGTATAAAGAGATACTGTCTGTCCAGCTCTCGGCTTCCCAAATATTAACGTCTTCTTTTTCTCCCATAGGTCCGTTTCTTCCTTTTTAAACAGACTGTACCAGCAGCTATTATTTCCAGAGACATTTGAAATTGTCTTCTCATTGGAATGGATACCCACCACAATGCTGGGATCATGTGCACATCCCCAGCCTGAAGCACGGCTGTGAGTGAACAGAGGTCCCCTGTAGTCAGTGCACTCACCTGGGGAGGTGGGAACCGGGGACCAGCAGTAGGCTAGACTGACAGTGTCCTTCCCATGGGAACTTTAGTGTTGTGTGTGCAGCTGTGTGTACCTCTCCCAGTGAGCCCTTACTCACCAAGACCTTGAAGAATGGCTGCTAAGTCTTGCTCCTCGTGAGGAAAAAGGCCTAATGTGACTTTGGCTAATTTTGACCCTGAGTTTCACCCAACGTTTCCTGACATTACTCAAGACCAAGGTGAGTGACACTGAGATGTAAAGCCCTGGGCTGAAGCCTCTAGTCCTCACAGCAAAACACCACGATTGGCTCCAATATTTGAGGTCCTCTTTATAAGTTTTCGTTTCACTAGTGCCTAGTTTTCTAACTGGGTTCACTTTCTAATATCCAGACAAATTTGACTACTTAAAAGAAAGTCTAAGAAACTGAAAGTTCCTTTCTTCCTTCCTTCTTTCTTTCCTTTCCTTTCCTTTCCTTTCCTTTCCTTTCCTTTCCTTTCCTTTCCTTTCCTTTCCTTTCCTTTCCTTTTCTTTTTTAATTTTTCTAGACAGGATTTCTCTGTAGTTTTGGAGCCTGTCCAGCAACTAGCTTAGTAGACCAGCCTGGCCTGGAGCTCACTGAGATTGGCCTGCCTCCTCACCCCCCAACCCCCGCCCACCCCCATCTCCCGAGTGCTGGGATTCAAGGCTCATGCCACCACCTCCCAGCCG